>OU898280.1:31831400-32530865 GCA_918026665.1 Diabrotica balteata | reverse complement strand
AAGATCACGGTTAAAGATGTTTGCTATTGGATTGCATCTGCCTGGGACGACGTAAAAATGTCCACTACTCAGAAGTTGTGGAAAAAATTATTTAAGATAGACAACAAGCAATTCAATTTTTATATAAAAACACAAGACGTTCAAAATGAAACTGATGACTGTAAAGTTGATTCTATAGCCCACCTAGCCAATCAATTACCAGTAGAACAAACAATCGTAAACCAAGACATCATCGATTGGATGAATCTAGATGAAGAAGTGGAACTGACAGATGATGCAATTGCCAATCTAGGTCTAAACGTCACACATGAAGAAGAAGAAGAAGAATATTCAGATGAGATAACTCAAAAGATTTCTCATTTCGAAGGATTTAAGTCCCTTGAAGCAGCTCTCGTATACATTGAGCAACAAGAAGAATCAACACCATTAGACGTCCTTCATTTTCAACGTTGGCGCAACATCGCCGCCCCAAAAAGAGGCATGAAGTTCAAACAAAAATCAATTAAAGACTTTTTTAAAACATTTATAAATTAATTTTTTTTATCTTTTATACTACTTTTATATTAGCTTTTAGTGATTAAAAAAAAACACATTAATCAGTATTAACATAGGTACACATTTTTCTATCAGTATAACCAATCTCAGTGACCGAGTTCTTTCGGTATCCGAGGTAGTCACGGTCCCAATTACCTCGAATAATCGCGTTTCTACTGTATATACTATTGCTATCCAACAATAGTGAAATGTTTAGTGACTTTACAGGGCTCATCTTGTAGTAGATAAACCTTTATGCGATTTGATATTCCTCGAGATATCCTGCCAAGCAGTCCCGGTACTAGAGTATAAGGTGCCCGCCTGCAAACCTAGCATAGGCCCCCTTCGTTGTTTTTTAAATTTAATTATATTTATATTTTGGTAACCGTTTTACTAAACACATAGAATACCAAATTGACAAAGCTTCTGTAGCGAGATTATATAAAACGAGCGGTTCGAATTTATATATGTACATATATTTATTTATAACTTTACAGTTCGGTACTATCTTATCAACTCAACTAACTCATAACATCGTTACATATATATACCAAAAATTATTATTCTCGAATCTTCTGGGGTAGTCCCACCTCTAATTTGTTGTTTGGCGCTCATACATCGCGAATGTTCTCGAAGCCCGAGATGCTGTTTCGAGATGCAACCTTTACACGTGCCACGCTGAATGCATATTCGTAAAACTTCTAATAAACTAAATTTTATGTAAAATGTTTATTTTACTACAAATCCCTTACACAAAACCTTTAACCCTTTCACACCTGACTTTTTCTCTGCAGAAAAAAAATACTTTTCTATTGAATCTTCTTAACGGAAGATTGTAATAGGCTAACATCATATTTTTCACATTTTGTTTGTTTGTTTGTTTATTTAACGGGATGAACCCTTTTTCCTTACAAAAATTACAATATACACATATAATTAACATATAAACTGTAGTCATATATTACAATTTTAAAAAGTATTAATAACATTAATGTCTCAATTTCTTTAAACTGTTCTTGAACGAGGACACGGATAAATTAAACAATTCAACACTATCTTGCAAATTATTGGCAGTTCTCAACATCCTTGTGATTGACTCACTTTTACCATAATTAGTGTGATGAAACTTTAGTCTAAACAGGTCAGGAGAGCGTGTTCTTCTAGAATTTACATTAAAAACAATTAATTCCAGCAGTTCCGGACAATCAACATAACCATTAAGAATTTTATGCAAAAAACACAATTCACACTCAGATTCTCTATTTTCTAAAGTTTTCATATTAAGTTGACAAAGAATATAGTTATAATCACAGTTAGTTCTATTAAAACCCATTTTATACCTGCAAATTCTTAGGAATTTATTTTGAACTCGTTCCAACTGATCAATATACATATTATAATATGGATACCAAATAATATTACAATATTCCAAAATGGACCGAACTAGAGAACAATACAAAATTTTGAAAGTAAATATTGAAAATTCTCGGGAGTTCCTTTGAACAAAGCCGAGCATTCTATAAGCCCGCGATGTAATATTATTAATATGCCTATCAAACATTAGTCTTTTTGTTTAACAGGTAGTCGTTTGACAGAATGTCCATTGCAATGGACATTGGGACTATAATACATACATACACATACGATATTTTTATTAAATATAGTATATTTGTATCAAGCAAATGTTGAGTTAATTTAAATAAAAATATTTGAAACAATAGTTGTTCTTTACAAAACATAAATGTACATTACATTTTTTACAAAAAACAAGCGTTTTTCCGTCACACCCAATTTTTTTTTCATCTGGATGCTTCCTTTTTGTTGTTATACTCGGGTAAATGATCTATTTTATCCATCCTTATTTTCTTCAATGGTCTAATTTCCACTCTGGGTATTTTTGGAATGTGGCTTGCTTATTTTTATTGGATTTTCTACTTTAATTAGCGCCTAGCAATTTGTATCTTAAAATCTAACAAATCCTGAAATCCGTAAACTAATTTTCGAAACCAAATTCAGATTTTTGCTTTAATCTGTGCCTTCTAAGAATTGCAAGTCGACACAGACGTTGATAAATATGTTATTAGAGACATGGGTAATCTAAAATTTGCATTCTACGACATATCTTCCCAACTAAGCAACAATCCTTAGCGAATTGTTTCTTGTACTCGTACAGAGTATATCGAAATAAAAAGAAAAAACAGTCAAGATTTGATTTCACGTGTAGTACGTCCGTGTATATGCTTATACGTATTTCGCTAATAGGGCTCATCAGAACAGCTATTCACGGTCGTCGTGAACGTGAAAACAAATCTCTTCTGTCTTAGGAAGCAACTCTAACATGGCTTCGTATAGACGCAAATAGCGACATCTAATATTGAAATCCGTAAACTAATTTTCTTTTTTTTTTCTAACAAATCCATTTAATCTTTGGAAGGTAAACTAAGATGCTCACTTTTATATACTCGCCAACTATTGGCACAAGCAAAATCAAAGGCATGGAATATTAAACCCAATGTCCATTTTTTTGACTTGATAAAGATTCTATAATATGACAATAGTTGATCTCTGGTAAATCTACACCTCTCATAGATTTATTATATAATTGAATCGCTTGTGGTCTCCAAATCGTTATTTTTTCTTTTGCTTATTATACTATCCTTCTACTAAGTCTTCTTTTACTTTTACAACAAAATTCGAACCTACAAGCACAGACTTATTATCTTGCCACTTGCATAAAACCACAGTTTATTCATAATTTACCACTTCTTCGCTAAATCCCGTTCTTTTTTTTGTAATCGTTTATCTGTTGTGACTATTATGTTGTACAAATGTGTACTGCACATTTGTATCTAGTTATAAAACATTTAATTTAAAACTTTTCACTTTTTAGTGTCGTCAAAACCTGTACAGACACACACACAATCACGCGAGGCGATCAACCCTACCCCTAGGGACATGTGTATACCACTGTAGGAGTGGGATCCACATGTCCGAAAATCAAACCGGTTACACCTCACTAGTTGAGGTGGTACCTATCTGACCCCCAGGCTTTTCCTCCACCCCTCCTCAGCGTGTGACTTACGTGAGGAGGCTTATGATCTGAATGTTACGTAAGGTGTCTTGGGTAATGAGACACCTTCTGTTTTTAATGACTGTGGTTAGGCCACCTAACTGTAGGGGTAGCACACATGTCTGCTTTTCTCCCTATTTAACTTTACTGACTCTATAGAAGTTACTCTAGCTTTACTTCGGGACTCATGTCCCTAAAAAAGAGCGTGTGTTCCAGACAGAGAGCCATCGGTCTAGACCGACAGCTCTCTGTCTGGAAAAGAATGTGTGTGCTCGTTCACTCAGTCGCCGATTTGACAAAATAAAAATTTTGTTCTCCTCGCCGGCTGGGTGTTCGAGAAGTGAGTCCTGGCCACCGAGCCCATGCTTGCCGCACATGACCTCGATGCTCAGAGTCCGCGTTTGATCAATATTTGATCTGCCTGAAGGGCCTGTGCCTGCTGGCTGGTAGAGAGTGCCTGACGGGGCTTTTATACATTCTTATTTGTGTTATGTAAATTTTTGTGATGTAACGGGTGTTCTTGTTTATCTTGAAGATGACATGACATTAATTAGACAGTGAGCGATTTTTGTTTTTTTAAAAAGTAAGTCTATCTATGCTAATACCTTAACTATGGAGTGTGCATTCCCAAGTGTATAACGCTCTCACACACTCCGTGTATATGTTTTTTGTGTTTTTTGTTTTCCCTATTCTAATCTAACCTAAGTGTGCGTGTGGTGGGGTGTGCATTCCCGGGTGTATAGTGCCTGCACACACCCCGGTGTATATTGTTCTTATATACTATATTTTTTTTGGTGCTCACTGTCTAATATACTCTGTAGTCGGCTCTGTGTCTATCTCTTTCTTCATTTATCCTTCTTCTCTATATCCAATAAGTTGTTGCTTTGGCCGTTTATGTACCGTTCTAGTGTTTATGTCCTAGTTTGTCAACTCTCTTAATGTCCTGCTTGGATGATTTACGAGACCATTGAAAATGGTGTTTGCTCTTTCGTCCATTGTCCTTAGGATTCTTTTCTGTCCAGAGTCCCTGAATAAATACCTCAGTGGAACGTATTGAGGTAGGTTCAGTGCTTCTCTGATTATCCAGTTTTGTGTTGTTTGGATTTTCTTCCTATTCGTTTGACATGTGTGTCCCCATGCGGCAGATGCATATGTTAGGGAGGGTAGTATTATACTATTAGCTACCCTCATTTTTGTCTTAAAGCGAAGTTTGATCTTTCTGCCGATTAGCGAAGAGAGTTGACTTCTTAGTGCTTTTGCTTTGTAGACAGTTTGTTTTACGTGTTCCGTGAAAGTGAGCTTTCTGTCTAAAATGACTCCGAGGTATTTGGCCTCGTTCGTCCATTCTACAGGGGTGTTTCCTATAGTGATTTCCCTGTCTGGTCTCCTTATTCTGTGTCTGTACATAACGGCCTGTGTCTTGTCAGGATTTAGTGCAATTTTCCATTTTATGCACCATCTTTGGAATCTATTCAGAGCGCTTTGTAGGTGGCTGGCAGCTAGGTTTGGATCTCTACTGCTAGCTGCTATGGCTGTATCGTCCGCATATAGGCTAACCATAGTTCTCGGGTCTGTCGGAGTGTCAGCTGTATAGATAGTGTACAGATAAGGCGATAACACCGCTCCCTGGGGCACACCTGCTTCCACGGTCCCTAATTCAGATAGGGTTGAACTTATTCGAACTCTGAACCTTCTGTTAGCTAGGTATGACGCAAGAAGACATGTCATCGCTTTACTATAGCCTAGGTTGCTCATTTTATAGAGCAGACCTTGATGCCATACCCTATCAAAAGCCTTACTCACCTCGAGGAACGCCGTTGCTGTGTACATCTTTTCGTTGAAACCTTTAGTGATATATTCTGTCAGCCTCAAAACTTGTAGTTCACATGAATGTTCGGTCCTAAAACCGAACTGAGCTTCTGGAATAGATCCCAAAGCTAGCGATTCTTCGTTTAGTCTATGTAATATGACTCTTTCCGCTATTTTGCTTACTGATGATAGTAAGCTAATAGGTCTGTAGTTTTGTGGAAAAGTGCCGTCCTTTCCTGGCTTTCCTATCATCATAACATGAGCTTCCTTCCATCTGTTCGGGAAGTAACCTGTACAGGTGCATAACGTGACGTTTTCGATCTAGTTCAGATCATCCTCAGTGCCTTCTTTTGTAATTGAAGCTAACACTAAAATAGTAGCTGTGACATCAATATATGATTTTACATGTTTAAAAATTTAAATTCTAATGTGACCCTAGGTCGATGACATTGGATCAAGATTTAATACTTAAAGAGCAACATGTTTTTTTTCTCGACTTGAACACGTGGTTCTTGTCAGTTAAAACGATACAGACCAACATAGAGTTGTAAATTGACTTGTTGACTTGTAAATGTATGTCCATTGCAATGGACACCGGGTCTGAAAGGGTTAAACAATCTCAAAGAAATTTGAACAAAATAAACAAAGCATTTCGAATAAGTGCAAAGTTAATTCTTTTTGAAACAATATATTTACCAATAAATTCTATTACTACATTGTAGGAATTCTATGCGTTGTATATTTTTGTATATTTTACGTTTATGGGTTGCAAAAATAACAAACACAGATTAGCGTATTATGACTAGAATTAAAACCAAATTTAAAAAATTAGTTTTTCTATTATAGTATTTTGTATAACAATAGAGAAAAATGGTCATTTTGGAGCCCCCAAACAGGGGCGCCCGCCTGCAGTGCATCCCTTGCAGGCCCGTTATAACCGGCAGGGAAAGTTCGAAAATGTTCTAGGAGAGAATTAAGAAACGACTGAATTATAAAAATCCATTTTTCAAAAGATATGGGATTTAAGATAAGATAAACTCTACTACAACCACCTTGGTAGCATTTAAAAAGAAACAAAAACTCAACTTTCAAATCATTACAACCGATGGGAGGTTAGTTAAGTGGAAGAATTCCTCTTCTTTCAGTACCTTGTCCGATTAACGAACGTTGGCGATCATATTGACAATAATAACTTTGTTTACAACAACTCTAAACAGATAAGCGAATGTCAGAATGTTCTTCTTCGGCCTTGGTCTCTTTTTCCGGCGATTTTTCCATATATTATGAGTTGTAGAAGGTTATACCTCACTGGATGTCTCATTACATGGCCGAAATGTAACTTTAGAATTTTTATTGTTTTTGCTATTTCTGTGCTCTTTTTCATTCGGTATAAAACTGTTTCAATTTTTATTCGATCAACCCAACTTATCCGCAATAGTTGTTGGTAAATCCATATCTCAAAGACTTCCAATTTTTTCATTAGCGTTTCTGTAAGTGTCCATCTCTCCATGCCATACAACAATGTGGAAAATATGTAGCAGCGTATCATTCTGATTTTAAGGTTAAAGTTAATATCTGTACAAATGAGAATTTTCTTTAGTTTATAGAAGGCGGCTCGGCATATCCCAATTATCGCTAACGTTGGCACACCAATAGGGAATATTATGGACTCTTTCTTCCATACGCTCTGATGAGAACTTCTTTACCGGCCCTCGTATTAGCTTTTGTTGATTTACGCACTATTACATGCGTGTAGGCAAGCATTGACGTCATAAATATTTCGTTATTTTAGTTTCGTATGTATTATTTATCCCAGAAATGAAGTTTTTGCAGCTGATCTAATAACTAGGAATGACTCAATCCATTCATAGAAAAATTTGAAAGAAAAAGTTTCGATCTAGTATTTTTTAATTGCCGTATCAGACCACATTCAGTTATTATAAACAAAATATGAATCAAATATATATATTTCGACCTATAAATAATTAGTAACTGATAAACAATAATTATCTGGATGAGCCTTTTCCTTGTTTATCAGTAACCTTCAAACTTGTTTTATCAAACGTGGTGATACTGTCGTAACTTATGTAACAATACTCAATACCGAGTTATCACCACGTAAAAAAATAATTTGGAAGATTTTAGATTTACATTACCGAATAAAAATATGAATGCCAGATTTATATGGATTTAACGTGTTATCTAGATAAAGTGTATAGTAAGGAGATAATATATTAGAACCAATAAGCTTATCCAATCACCAAACTTAATATTAGAAGACAATACAATAAAAATATGTACTACTGAGCTATGACTTGGAAGAACGAAGATGGTTCTGCCGCCTGTAATTATTTGACCCCTTACCCTTATTCTTCTTGTACCACCTCTATATATGTATACAGTAAAACCTCCATTAACCGAAATAATTGGGGGAGGCCGTTTCGGATAACAAGAATTTCGGTTAAAAATAACATTGTTTTTTATAGTATTCTTGGTTAAAGTATTGGTATTAAAAAATACTAGGAGGTGATTTCGTAATGTTTTCTATTAAGTAAATACAGAATAAAGTAATAAAATTAAGGAAAATAAACAAGTTTGACATGCTTTTTTTAAAGAAATTTGTAGTTAAATAAAGATTTGTAGATATATAGCTGCAAAACATAGTTTGACAACTATGTTTTGCAGCTATATATCTCCATCGTTCATTTGCAGAACGTCGTGAGTTTGCCTCATTCCATCGTTCGACGAAACGTAAAGCAATCAGAAAAGGACAAAACATTATACAATGACAACAAAAATTAAGAACCTAGTTGTGTCCCTAACTACTACTGTATAAAATTCTTATCCTTAAGGCACTGAAAATCTCGACGGCGGTCTCATGCTGTCTGTTGTCTGTTGGGTCGTCATTTTTGTCATCTGATACGCTCAGGTTGTCTGGATAAAGAACCATATCAATGATATTCTGGTCGATGAATTCACTTTCTGAGTCATCGGCTGCTAACCATTCACGTATCTCTTCTTGATTAATTTCGTCACATACCGAAATTCATACCATTTCATACATACCATTTCTTCTGTCGTTTCTTTACCGTTTTCTTCTTCAACATCATCAATCAAAATCCCATCAAAAAGTTAGTTCCAGCATTTTTCCAAAGTTGAAGATTTGATCATGGCGCAGAACTCAGCACACCGATAAACAACATGTTTCATTGTTAAAGATTTGAGAATTTCGGGAACACTTTTGGATTCATTCGTCTCCTGTAATAACAGATGTCTTAAGAATTACTTACTTACTTACTCCGTGGCGTTACAACCCTTCGTGGGTTTTAGCCGACTCGACAACATGCCTCCACTGTTTTCTGTCTTGAGCAACCTCCATCCAATTCTCCACGCCCATAGTGCTTAGGTCTCCTGCTATATTATCTCGCCACCGGAGACGAGGGCGTCCGCGTGGTCTCCTTCCAGTTGGGACTTCCTCCCACACCAGTCTTACTGTTCGTTCGTCAGAATGTCTTCTGAGGTGTCCTGCCCATTGGAGTCTTCTGGACTTTATTTCTTTTATGATGTTGGCGTCTGGGTAAAGTTCTTCAAGCTCTTTATTAGTTCTTATCCTATATTGTCCTGATGCTTCATCAAGCACCGAACCAAAGATCTTCCTTAGGATTTTTCTTTCCCAAACACGTAGTCTCTCTTCATTTGCCTTTGTTATCGTCCACGTTTCGCTTCCATACATCACAACGGGTCGTATGATTGTTTTATAGGCCTGTATCTTCGTACGTCGTGTTAGTTGTTTTGATTTTATAAGGTTTTGGAGGGCAAAAATACATCTGTTGCCGGCCTGAATCCTGTTGTTTATTTCTTGTGATCCGTTATTGTCTTCAGTTATTGTTGTTCCAAGATACTTGAATTCTCTAACGCGCTCAAAGTTAAAGTCATCGATGGTAATGTTCTGACCGATTCTGTCTCTGCTTTGGTTATTGCGGCTCATATACATATATTTCGTCTTGTTTTCGTTGATTTGGAGCCCCATATTCTCTGCTTCCTTCTTAAACCTTACGAAAGTCTCCTTCATCCTTAATCGCGTGTTTCCTATTAGATCTATATCGTCTGCAAATGCCAGTAGTAAGTTTGGTCCTTCTCGATGAAATACTGTATTCGGTTTTTCGATTCTTGCACTTCTGATTATGTGCTCCAGAGCTAAGTTGAAGAGTTGTGGTGAAAGTGCATCTCCCTGTTTTATTCCATTGTTTATTTCAAATGTCTCCGAGTATTGTTGTTCAACTCTCACCTTACATCGTAACCGTTCCATACACATCCGTATCAACCAGACTAGTTTTTTTGGAAAGCCAAGTTCCTGCATCGCTGTCCACAGTCTGTCCCTACATACTGTATCAAATGCTTGTTTAAAATCTATGAACATCTGATGAAGCTCACGATCAAACTCCCAGCATTTTTCCATTATCTGTTTTATTGTGAGAATTATCTGTTTTTCCATTATCTGTTTTATTGTCTTAAGAATGCTCCTCTACAATGTCTCTATTACTCCCTGGTCTGAATATTAGCACTATTGTGTAGATGATTGAGGGTAAGTTGGTGCATTGTCAACAAGCAACAATGCTTTGATGGGAAGGTTTTTTTATTTTATAAAGGATTTTACACTTGGGACGAATTCATTTTACGAATCAAACGTCGTATGTACGTGATAACTGGTCAACGGTGTCAACCTTTCCTTTAGTAAAATTTTAGAATGTGACTATTTCTGGCTTCCTAGCGTTTCCCGTAGACGAGTCTATTCTGTCATCATGGTGTAGTGTTGATGACAACACAACATTTTTGTTTTTCTATGGGATATAGGATACTAAGGTTGTATTTTTTTTTTGGAAACCGAAAAGTGTAGAATACTGTAATAAAAGTTTGTAGCCATAACGAGCCGGTTTATTTAGAATGTATTTCCGAAAAGGGCATCTGCCACGAAATGCCTCCAATTTTTCATCAACAGTGAGATACATGCCAGGTGTATAGGCAGACTGAAAATTGTCTACTACTCTTTCGAAAACACCTCTAATCGGGGTTAATTTATCGATTTTGATTTTATCTACGCGTGTAGCTCTATTGTAAAACCGCAAGCACCTTAGCAGAAATTGAAAGCGTTTTAGAGACATAATTTTCTTGAATATTGGCATTTCTGTGCCGTCATTTGCACAGAAATCTTTAAGGTTTCGCCGGGACGATCGATGAATTCCTGTTAAATAAATTTATCCAAATACAGTCTTGATTTCTTGCCCGGAGGTTTCTTTTACTACGTATCGGTGATCATCATTGTAATGTTCACTTACTGAATTGATTTTCTCATTAGAATGTTTTACAATATCAGCAATATGTCAGCCATGAAAAGCTTCCAGTTTTAGGGCGAACCGATCGTAGTTCTACCTTTTTAGCCTATTTCGTCACTTTATCTCTGCCCCAATAATATCTAGCAAATATACTCACATCATCTCCATTCTCTTGTTCACTTTCATCTTCGTCGCCATCTTGTTCTGCTGTGTCTGTGCCATGAAAACATTGTCGAGCTGCACTTCGTCTTCGGAATCAGGAATAGTCTCATCTTCATCATTTTGTATCTCTTCCCAGAATCTTAGCAACCTTGCTTGCTCTTGTTCATAACTACACATATTCATAGTAAATTTTGAGCACAACAACCAGAGTAAAAAACAAAAAAATCACGTGAAGTTCGGAAAAACTGTCCAGACATCAACAGTGATTAACTGACTGACGCCAAAGGTGTGGTAGGGTGTGACATACCCCTGCGGCATATTCTGACATCTATGTAAGTGGGTATTGAAAAAATTATGAAAATAACAATGCTACTCGATAGAGTGATGTTATAGTAACAGCTACTGAATAACAGAGGGCAGTAAGATGCTGTTTTTGAGAGAAATTCCATTTTTTGAGAGAAAACTCAAAATAGGGGGAAGTCTCAACATAGTATGTCCATGGTTTTCGGCAATACTCTGTACAGCCTATAATACGTTAAATTCTATACTCTACTGGTGTGTAGAACTTGAATTTTGTATAAAAATCTTCGAAATACACATAATTTTTCATTAAAATGCGTTGTAGTTCAGCTTTATTTGAAGATGTATTTGATATCTTAGTGAGCTCTCTGGATTGATAGGAAGCGTTGTCAAGCACTATTACACTATTTGGCTTCAAGTTTAAGATCAGTGAATTTTTAAACCAATCTTTCATCTATCGAAGGTTGGAATATTTTATAACTGGTTTATTTCAAATAATATGTATTTCTAAAAGTAAATATGTGTGAGCAACAAAATACTTTTATTGAAAATAAGCACAAAACATAATAAATAACCTCTGACAGATGAGGAAACTCCGTAATAAATGCAGTGCAACCCTCGTATCTATCATGCCGTGTTTGTTTCCTCCTCATTTTTTTATGGTGAAGATGGACATTGTTCTGTTCCGCCTCGGCCGGCGACTTGAAGTCGAAGAGTCGCGCAAGAGGGCATGACACGACCAACGATAAGTCTAAAAGGTCAGGTCGGGAATTTTGCATTGTTAAACATACAATTACTCTAAACGTGCCTGGAAGTTTTACAGATGGTCGGTGGAGGAAGGCATTAGCGGGTGCTTCACAATTTTCTGTATCGATCCTCGATGAAAAACCGTAAAGTGATAAACCGCTACACTTTCTATAATTTATCAAATGTCTTTATAGTAAAGTCAAATTTATTTATAAAATTTATTTATATTAAAATCAAGTTAGCTTTTGCTGGTAACCGTCCAGTGGAAATCGGAATCTTGATTTCTTCCAGTTACTTGTTGGTTAATGATATTAGGACTTCCCGTGGTTTTAGTATAGAACTCAAGACCGTAAAAGAAACTGTTTAATACATCTATGTAATTGTAAATGTAAAAATATAAAAAAAAACTTAACTGTTTGTAATAATGAAATAAATATAATAAATGTTACAAATATTGTTAATACATGTTGATTGTCCGACGTTTTGAAACAGAATATCTTTTTGGACAGGAAAGGAGGGTTGATTTCAGCCAGATATCTTCAAGATAAGTGGTTTTCTAGTCAGTAAAAAAGCAAAGCAATTAGTCCTTAACTTTAAACCCATAAACAACAGAATATCTTATCTACGTCTTAAAGGAAAATTCTTTAATTATAGCTTACTTAGTGTACACGCACCTACGGAAGAAAAGGAGGATAATGAAAAAGATGAATTCTATGACACCTTAGACAAAGAATATGATCGATGTCCACGTCATGACGTGAAAATCATTGCTGGGGACCTTAATGCAAAAATTGGCAAAGAGCAATTTTTCCAGCCAACTATAGGACGTGAGAGCTTACATGAAGAGTCAAATGATAACGGGTTGAGACTAATAAACTTTGCAAGTACTAAAAACATGATAGTAGGAGGAACAAGATTTCCCCATAAAATGATACACAAAGGAACATGGAAATCCCCTGATAACGAAACCATTAACCAGATAGATCACATCCTGATAGATGCAAGGCACTCTTCCGATCTCATAGACGTCAGAAGCTACCGAGGCCCAAAAATTGACAGTGACCACTTTCTTGTAATGGCAAAAATCAGAGGAAGAATATCAAACATAAAGAAAGTTAAACACACGAAACCAGACAGAATTAATGTTGATAATCTGCGCATTGAAACCGTTGCGAGAGAGTGTAGGAGACAAATGGACGAGGAAATGGAGAGCCTGGAGGTGGGGGAAAATGTAGAGGAACTGTGGACAAAATGTAAAAACATAATAACTGAGAAAGCAACAACAATATTGGGGAAAACCAGACCAGTTAAAGAAAACGAATGGTTTGTCAAGGAGTGCCAAGAAGCAACAGATAACAAAAACAGGGCATACCTAAAGACAAATCAAGCTGGATGCACAAGAAGAGCAAAGGAAGAATACCGGACACTAAGAAGAGAAGAAAAACGATTACATAGAAGAAAAAAAAAGACAATTTGAGCAAAAGCAATTGGAAAGCACAGAATGGCTAAGAAATCAAAATGAAACTCGAAAGTTCTACAGAAATCTAAACAAAATGCGCAAAGAGTGTAAGCCAAGAATAAGGAGCTGTAAGGATGTAGAAGGAAACATCCTAAATGATACGGCCTCAATCCTAAACAGATGGGTTGAATTTTTTGATGCAAAATTTAATGGCCATCATATCGAAGAAGCAGACAACACCCAAGCAAATCGAAATGATTGGAATCCTTTCAACCCAAACGAAAGACCACCTACCATCGAAAACGTTGCCCAAGCCATTAAAAAGCTTAAAAATAATAAATCACCAGGAGTTGATCAAATTTGCAGTGAGCTCTACAAGAATGGTGGCGATGCCCTACTACAGACACTGCATAAGCTTTTACTTCTTGTTTGGCATAATGAGACCATGCCTTGTGAATGGTCTCAAGGCGTGATATGCCCGTTACATAAAAAAGGTGACCAGCTTTAGTGTGACAACTATAGAGGTATAACCCTGTTAACAACTGCTTACAAAATACTAGCAAATATTCTCTACGAAAGGTTGCAAGTTTACACAGTGGGCATAGTTGGTAAATATCAAGTTGGATTCACTCCAGAAAAATCAAAGATTGACCAGATTCATCCAATAAGACAGATTCTCGAGAAAACATTAGAATTCAATATTGAAACCCATCACCTATTCGTCGACTTCAAGGCCGCATACGACAGTGTCAAGAGAACAGTGCTATACCAATCAATGCATGAGTTTGGTATACCAGAGAAACTTATCCGACTAACGAGATTGACAATGTCTAACTTAGAAGCCACTGTTAGAATACAGGGAGAGAGTTCTAGATCCTTTGAGATAAAGGATGGACTCAGACAAGGAGATGCTCTGGCTTGCCTCCTATTTAATATTGCCTTAGAAAAGGCAGTCCGAGATACACGAATTAGGGATGGCGGTACTATTTACAATAGATCCGCAAAATATTTGGAGCTGTAAACGACCAAGGGCAGTGGCGCAGAAGATATAATTTTGAATTGTATCAGCTCTTTGATGAGCCAGATGTCATAACGTTCATTAAAACACAGCGACTTAGATGGGCTTAACACATAATACGAATGCCAGAAAATACCATTGCTAAAAAGCTAACCACAGGAACACCTGTAGGAAAAAGAAGTAAAGGCCGACCGCGAATTAGGTGGCTAGATGGAGTAGAAACCGACTTACGAATATTAAAAATCAGAAGATGGCAACATGTTGCCAAAAATCGAACAGAATGGCGACGAATCTTAGAGCAGGCCAAGATCCACAGAGGATTGTCGAGCCAAAGATGATGATGATCTTCAAGATAAGCCGTGGCCAGGACCTGTTATATTACCTTCGCGGCAAGCTGTCGCTGTGTTCAAATTTTGCAAAAGAGGGCGTCGTCAGATCATTTAGGTTGCTCATGCTCAGCTCATGCTCTATTAATCTTTTATCCATATGACTTAATTATAATTATAGTTCTGATGTTTCTTTTGTGCATCATAATAATTAATGTCCATATGCTTTAAAAACATTTCATATTTTATCTATTTCCATCAGTCTTTCTCTACGTTTTTCTCCTTTACGTTTAACGTCTACTTACGTTTATTTCGACGTTTTAATAGCTCTTTATTTTGCTAATCTTCCTATTTGGTGATTCTTACTTTTATTAGGGTTTTGGACAACTTATTTATAAACGAATAAAATTCAGTAATCATTCTATCTTTATTTTAAAAAGGAGCACTTAATTTCTAACCAATGACAAGCTTCGACGATGTTCTACACCACCACACCCACCGACCACGTTCTGAAACTGTTTACCTCGAACTTATCTTGAAATTTAACGATTTCAATTTACCAACAGAAAAGTTAAATATTAATTACTCTCAATGAACTGTTAACATATTTTTCCTAATAATGATCACAACAATGAATGTTATTTAAAAAAAAAAATGAAAAGTTAGAATTTACCCTGCACATTGTCATATCATGATATGTAAGAAGGCGAATGTATCCCTTATCACTATCTAGTGATAAGAACACAAATTTCGTGTTGTATACAAAAAACAATGGTTATTTAACCATACAATAAAATTACGTGGACATATCCCATAAAAAAACACTCTTGCACTGCACTGCACTAGGTAGGTACATGTAGAAGAAAATAAAAGTATTTTTTTTTAATTTAATTAATGGCTTTTTATAACTTGATCCATTCAGCCACGATAATGTATTTGACTACTTGGATTTGTTAGTGATATACTGAAATATTGCATTTGTTAACAAAATTGTCCTTCGCCTAGAGGTAAATTAAAAATATATTGTAAACATCAGTATCACAAGAATCTGTAGATTGACAAGAGTTTAGAGCCTCTTCAAAAATGTGCTCCTAGTACAGATTGAATATCAGTGGTGAAATTATGCACCCCTGTCTCACTCCACTTAAGATTTTGACTTGAGATGTATATTCTCCATCTATTCGGAGTACCGTTGAGTGATTCCAATACAGGTTAGCTATTATTTTTAAGTGTTTTCCATAAATCCCTTTCCTTTTCAGCACTTCCATCTTTTGTCCATGCCTGACCCTATCGAAAGCCTTCTTGTAGTCAATGAGGCATGCAAAAACATTACAGCTGACATCTCTACATTTCTGAAATAATACCTGCACGCTAAATAAAGCTTTCCTCATCCAAATCCAATATGATTGAGCGCAATTTGTTCCTTGAATTTCCGGTAAATTATTTTGTGGATGGCTTTTAAAAACAGCTTCAGCAGATGGCTCATTAGGCTTATGGTAGTTATAATTTTCACAAACTTTTGCTCCTGGTTTTTTGGGCAATGTTACGAACTCCGATTTGAGCCACTCTACTGGTATTTTTCCTGCCTTGTTTGTATATTTCATTAAATATTTCAGATATTATTTTTATTTGTTCTGCATCTATTTCTTTTGGTAGGATTTCGGGACCTGAATTTTCCTCAATGGTGGGCTCCTGTATTGTTCTAAGATCATGAAAAAGTTTCTCCAAGTATTAGTATACTTCCCCATACTTTCTTGTTCCATGGGAAAAGTCCCATACTTCCTTTTTGTCTTTTTTGGTTATGGCAAGATTGTCTTCATCATCTGTGTTTTTCCGCTGTTGCGTTTTCGGAACTTTCCAGCTATTTCCTTCACCTTTTGATGAACATTGAAGTTATCATATCGACTCAGATACTCCGATACTCCAGATACTCAGATACAGATACTTTATTTCTTGACATTGCTCTGTTTTTTGTTTCTCTTTAGCTTCTCTTCTTTTTCTTCTGACGATGGTATGTATTCTCTTATATTCTTGGAGATTTTCGTTGGTTTTTTTTCTCTGACCCGTATTTCATTGGTCATCAACGATTTCCGTTTCTCTGCATCTTTCTTCAGGTGTTGTTGTTTTATTTCGCTCACTTTTTCTTGTATGATGGTCAGACTTTCCTCTACAGTTCCTAGCACCTTTGTATTAAGGATTTCACTCACCTTCAGTCGAACATTGGGATCTTTTAGTTTTTTAACATCATACTTCTTCATCGACTTACTTGTAACCTTCTTCATTCTGGCTTTGAAATTACCTACAACTGGTACATGATTAGTCTTTATGTTTGCCCCCAGTTATGTTTTGACAGATGTACAGCTGTTCCTATACCTCTTATTTACTAGCATGTAATCAATCTGATTGCTTACAATCCTTCCCACAGAATCCTGTGGAGATTTCCAGGTGTACAGTTTCCTTGGGTGTAGCTTAAACCAGGTGTTCATTATTACTAATTGATTTCCTTCTGCAAAAATCTCCAACGTATCTCCCCGATCGTTCCGGTTTCTTAGACCAAATGGTCCAACTGCAGATGATGTTTTGCTGGCCCCAACTTTGGCGTTAAAGTCACCCATGACAATTATTAGGTCTTGCATTTTCAACCTTTTCACGACTTGATTAAGGCTATTGTATAGTTCTTCTATTTCTTCTTCTGTTCCTTGTGCTTACACTTAATTTATATTGATGTCGATTGGTCTTGCTTTTAGTTGTATGAGCATCACTCTTGCTTAGATTGGGATGAAGTTGTTAACAGATTTTGCTACTTCTTTTGTCAATATAATGCCGACACCCAATTCATGTTTGCCGTTATTTGTTCCAGAATAGTAAACGCAGTGTTCCCTGATATTTGCGGTTCCTGAATCTAGCCAATGCATTTTGCTTATTCCCAGAATATTTTTAATTTCATGTGTGCCATTTCTCGTATTGAATTATGGATTTTACCTTCCTGTGCCATGGTTTTCACATTCCATGTGCCTATTCTGATGTTTTCTTTGCATTTTAATCTTTTTGTTATACTTATAACTGCTCCTCCCGGAGATCCGATTGAGGAGCTTACTCAGGAATTGAATTTCGCTGCAAGCATAGTCATTTGATTCTACTAGGACTTATCCAATCCGGATCTTTAGTGAGGTGTCTTGTTCCAATCTTTCTTCCTCCTCTCTATGCCGTTGACCGCTTCCACGGTTCTTTTGCCTTTGAAGCCAGTTTCTTAACTCCAGGACAAAGGGGTGCCCTACCAGTTACTAGCTCCTCCACCCGAAGCTGTTGGCCAGTAAACTCGGGATTGCTTATACCGGCAATCGCTCGGTGAAATTTTCGCCATAAACGTTTTACTAAACTTATTTTCTTTTTGTACGTTCATTGAACAATTATTTTTATTTTATCCAAGAATTTAATCTTAGTCGTACATGAACTAAAAAATAAAGATTTTTAGAAGTGTAAGTCAAGAAAATTCAAAGAATATATACCTATTTTAAGATCAAATAGACGGAAATGTATTACTGACTAATTAGAGAACTTCTCCGCCCATGTGTAATTGTCTCATGTCGCCGTTTCTTCCTTTCCTGATGGAGCTCTACGATTGGGACTCCCAAGGTTAAGAATTTCATTACGACGGATAGGTACTCAGAACTTTTTCAACGCGGGTCACGATCTTTCTAGTTCCTTATTTCACGTTTTCTCGCGCCCGAGTCATTTTTGACGATCACGGTTCACGGCAGAATGGAAATTGATCCGGTTGTTTTCTTTGCTGTCGGTGTATAGGAATTTTAATACGATCTTAATAAAGTCTTGCTCGATAAATAATCTAAATCAAATATCATACAATCGACTCTTTTTCGTAGGTTTTTTGTTGGAATTCACCACAATCGGTATATCGAACAAATAAATAAGTTGTGGAAGAGGTTAAAAGTGTTTAAATCGGTTTTTTTGAGAAGACTACCAACTGGTGTTTACTACATAAGGTTGGACTGTCGAGCAAGTTCATTCATAGATGTTTCTCAGTTCTCAGGCATTTGACAAAGTTTGGCGATTTTTTAAATTGGAATGAACGCATACTACAACCCACCCTTTACTTCATATACACATCAAATCTCCTAACCACCGACAATACAGGAATCGCTGCATACGCTTACGACAATGTTATTATGACTTTAAATTCTATAGCAATTGTGACTAGGATATCAAATATATATGTTGCTTATCCATTATCCATTTAAGAAAAGTACGGTAATAGTAATAAGTGCGAATCGGTGTAATATTGAAGATGGTGGTCTATTAAAAACAACCTAAATCATGCCACATACAACATCTTGTATACCTGAAAATAATTTTTGGTGATAGACCACTTAATTCGAGAGAACTTCACGATTTTTCTTACTTGAAACAATTTCCATGTTTCGTGAACGGTGGTAAAGTGAAACACCCTGCATAGAGTTTAAATAAAGTTTTTTAAAGTTGGTTAAGAAATACTCTACATTTCTCTTGCTGGATATCTACTTTTGATAAAAATCCAAGGTGCCAGGATTGGAAATAATTTAATATAAATAACTAATTTGTGTGTAGAATTGCAATTGTAGTTATAATAAGGTTTACAATACCAACTAAAGATCCAAATATCTTTTTGACTTAACCACAAATGGATCATTTTTTAAATTAAAAAAGTAATTTTTCACATGAAACGTAGAAATATGCAAAGAACTTATTAAAATTTTAAAACTAAAGACGACTTATTTTATGGAAAAAGTCCAGTTGTCGGAAAATGACCAGTATGTGTTTATATTTCTATAATTATTTTAGTTGCGGAAAATATTCTGCACTGCGACTTCGAACACAATCACTTAAGCTACCTTCAAAAACTAAGCCATCAAGTCTTCAGCACCTCCTGCAAAATGAAAGTTTAACAGGACTTATCGGAGAGGCCATCAAATATTATTCACCAAAAGATTGCAACTTTTTCTTTCAAAGACAAATGAATCTAAATACGAACCGCGATAAATGTTTTGCGTTGCATAAAGATTCCCAACAGAATATTATTATTTTTGGCATTCTTGAGAATTTACGTTACTTGGCGAAAGCAGAGGCATATTACATGGATGGCACATTTCCATATGCTCCATTTTTCTTGCAATTATGTACCATCCATGGCTTAGTTAATGGACATTACGTTTTTCTTATATTCTGTGTTCTTTCTGACAAACGCATAGAAAACACGTCGCCGTCTTTACTCAATAATTCGTTGCTCCCAAGAAGTACCACAAGACCGTAATTGCCATTTAGCCATCGGCGAAGCGAATGGGTGTTTATTTCACTTGATTCAAAGTTGGTTTCGCAAATTCCAAAAACTTGGTTTGGTACCCACTTACAAGAGGGGAGATTCCAACGGCAAGTGGCTGCACCACCTATTTGGCTTGCCATTTTTGCACCCAGAACGAGTCGACGATTGTTTTGTCAACGATTTCATACGAATATTCCTAACCTGCCTTCATTTATGAAAATATGGTAGAGAACTACATGCGTAATGAGTCTATTTTTACTCTAACTCTTTGGGCATCCCAGTCTAGCCATATCCTACATTTCACCTCAAATTCATGCGAATCCTTTCATTCCCATTTTCAACTGTTTTTAATAAATATTTTCAATAACAAGTTCACTATCGGATGTGCAACATCCGATAGTGAACTTGTTAACCGCAAAAAACCTATGCAACCGGATGTTCAAATCTCAAAACCGTTTAGATTGGCAGATACGTCTAATAGGCCACACCATAAAAAACCCGATATTAATATCCATTTTAAAGCAATTTGCTAATTTCTGAATTTAATAAATTACCACATAAACGAGAAGTGTAACAGATAATGTTCTGCATTAGAAACTAGCGCCTTGGGGCAAAAATTCTGGTGATGAGTTTACCTATCTGCGGTGATGAGTTTACCTATCTCCAAAGGATGCCGGTGATCAGTTTACTATATCTCGGAGGGTCTAATAATTTTATGGGGGGCTATAAAGTGATGAGTTCGTACATGTCCCCATATGGCCTCGGCGAGCTTTTTTTGGTTTAACTTCAAGCAGTTTCCGCAATGTTAATTAGGCATATATTAAACTTGATAACATTTTAAATAAAAAACTGAAACTTCATTGATAAACTGCCCAAATTTCTGAACAATTGCGCTGTGAATTAAAAAAATATCTCCGGTTCTATGGGTCGTACAAACATCTTATTTTTTAAGATGTGCTTTTTAGATGGTTTATTTTGTTTTTTTTTGTAAATGTAAAAACAGCGCAGATTATTAAATTGTTAATAGTCAAAAAATGATACTTTTTATTTTGCAAGAATTATTTATAATTTTTTGTTACATAATGAAAAATTCTTCTAATAATTTAATTTTATCTGACTCATTTATATTGACAATTCAGGCACACATTATGCATTTTAAAGTAGACGACTTTAAAATGATATTGCCAATATTGTTGAGTTGCGCTCCTGGGACGACTTTACTTATATCTATCTTATAACAATATTATTATAACAATATTGGCAATATCATTTTAAAGTCGTCTACTTTAAAATGCATAATGTATGTCTGAATTGTCAATATAAATGAGTCAAATAAAATTAAATTATTAGAAGAATTTTTCACTATGTAACAAAAAACAAAATTTGTTTAATTTACTGATGGTATTTTGAGAACGATTTCCGAAGTGGAAATTGAAACGTCAATAAACGTATTTTTTTTATCAAAAAAAAAAAACTTATTTATAAGTAAACAATTAAAAATTAATATAATTTTTTAAAAACATGAAAACCTGAGATCTTGTAAAGAGAATCAGACCAAATACACGTGGTGTGGACGAAGCACCTGTAGAGTCATTTGAATATTACGTTTTTTCTCTCAAATGGAATAAACGAATAGAAATGTTTAAAAACTACTATACCGATCGGGCCCATATTTCGCAAATATAGTAACAACATAAAAACTCATATTGTGAAATGTGTGATTTTAATTATAAACAATTGAAAAAACATTGGTCTGAAGCTATTTTGTTGTGGAGTTTCAAAGTAATTACTATTTAAATTGGAGTAAGCCACAACTAAAGGTTAAAGTAAGTTTATTGACGTTTCAATTTCCACTTCGGAAATCGTTCTCAAAATACAAACATTAGTAAAACCTTTAATTGTGGCTTATTCCCATTTAAATACATTCAATGGCAAAATTAACGGAACACCTTAAAAATGGGACATGTTAGATGTCTCGTATTTCCTAAACCTGTTGTCCGATTTTAGTGATTTTTTTAGTATGTTAGTTATTTAAGAATATCGATGTAATAATATTGTTGCTAGACAGGTCAATGTCATTTTATACCGGGTATAACAATCATACTGTGGTTTTTCCTTAAACTTCGAAACACCCTGTGGATTATTCTAGCATATATAAAATATTGAAATTAAAACACAATTATAGCTTTCTTAGCATTTTCTTTTTTGCTTCATTTGCTTGTGTTTGATAATAAAAAAGTTAGGTACGTTAACAACTAGTCATGTTTTTCATCAATAAATCCTTATTTTCTGCTTAGTTTAATAAACAAGCTAAAGTAGGCTATGAGAAGTTGACAATTAAATACACATACCGGCAAATTTAAAGGAACAAGTTATTAATGCAATATTTCTTTATATTTGTATTTTATAGACTATATCTACATAGCTTTAAATGCTCCTTGTCACAAGAAAGTCTTAAATGTCAAAATGTCAAATTAATTTGTTTATTTGTATTGTGTTTTAGATTTTACACTCGTTCTGTCTGTTGATAACAAGTACAAACTTGTATTTAATTGATAAGTTATTTTTTTGGGTTTGTTGGATGTGCATTTTGTTTTGATTTGTTCTAATCAGTGGTGTTCTTATTGCAAAGAATAAGTAAAAATGGGTGGGTATAACAACGATGAATTGGCCAGCTTGTTCCCCAGACCTGAACCCGATAGAGCATGTGTGGGACATGCTAGACAGAAAACTTAGGGCATGGGTTCCTTCTATTCAAAACAGAGAGGAAGTCAGAATTGCTTTGATTGAGGAATGGGAGAGACTGCCTCAGCAACTGATCGATAGCGTTATCAGAAGTATCACAGCCACCTTTACTTCCAAGCCATGAAGTAAAAAAGGCAACACCGCATTCTATGACGTCGGTAGTCCGATAATTCGGTAAGGTCTACCAGAATATTAAACTAATTTGAATTTTAGGAAACTGATAATTACAGAAATATTTTTAGGGAAATTAAATTAATAAAACCTTATATATACCTAGTAAATATATATAAAGTTTTATTATTATTTAGGTTATATTATCAATAAAATAATCACTAGAGTAAAATTTATTGCACTTAAAATACAGTGTCAAACAGTTAATCTTACAATCAAATGCAGTCAAGAATCACTAGAAATTTTAAATATTTTAAGTACTTAAGCATATAAATAACACAAAACATTAACAGGACATTTAAAAAGATTATTAAAAATACAAAAGATATAAAATTTGTGATAAGTAAAAACTTAGTGTAACTATTATGATTAAAAAATTCATCCTAAGAAATCAGACACAATATAAATATGGTTCTAAATTAATCTAATTGAAAATTAAATATTTTACTATTTACTTTTTTTTCATACTTAGATATACAAAAGTAGCAATTTTAAATATTAATAGGTTTGTTGTCATATAGACCAAGCTAAAAGAGGTATACATGAAAAATGTGTTGAATGTAACATACCATTTATAACTTGTATATCGATTTAAAATAGCCTATATTCTCAAAAGATTTTTGAATGTAATACTCAAATTTGTTATCACTTATCTAAAAAGCAAATCTAATTGAGTAAGTAAGTTCTCTAATTGTGACCATCTTGTTAATTTACTATATTGTAAAATCCATTTCAAATCATTACCACTTAATCTATTCTTACCTACATTGACGATTACAGGATTACACTAAAATTACTGCTAACTATTACACTACATATTACACAAATATTATCACACTTGTGTTCCAACTGATTAATGTTTAATACATAGAAATATACACAATCACTTGTAATTTTACTTGTCCAGTTTTTCAATGGGATATTATTGTCTAAGTCTAATTGACATAATTATGTTATCTCTTGTTCCCTCTTCTTATGCACAAAGTTTCTTCTGTCTTCGGGATTCCTTCTTTCTTTAGTACAATGAACAGTTACATATGATGATTGATGGTACTTCAGGAAATATATTAGGAACTGCATTGCCTTTTAATTTGGGAAATATTAACTTTTCAATGTGTACATTTCCATCTTTATCTTCTCATTGTTCAGTTCGCTGAATACCATCTTCATGAAAAAGTTTGGCACATACTATGGAAGATTTGGTAATTGTACAGCCTTCTCTATGAATAGAGATTGGTTTTGCAACCAGTTACACAACAATGCCAGAGCATCTGTAACAAAAAACAAATGTATTATTATTGTTGTTTTTAGTTTACATATTTTGTAACAAGAAACAAAAGTATTATTTTCAGTTTGTTTTGTAGGTTATATTCATACTTGCCTGTCGTTAAGAATCTTCTAGAAGTTCTAAATTTAATGAAATTTCACTTATATTAATATTTTCTAATTGATTTAAACACAATTTACAAATAAAACATTCGAATAAAGTTAAAAAACAATAAATTCAACAAACTTTACAATCCATTATGTTAAACATAAACAAACCACAGTCGGACTACCACGCGTTGTTGCCAAATTTCTACTTCATGGCTTGGAAGTAAAGGTGGCTGTGGAAGTATGCGAAAACGAATAACTGCAGTTGTAAGGGCTCGTGGGGGAAACACAAAATCACAGTATGATTGTTACACCCGGTATAAAATGACATTGACATGTTCTAGCAACAATATTATTAGATCGATATTCTTAAATAATATAACTATAACATATTAAAAAAATCACTAAAATCGGACAACAGGTTTAGGAAATTCGAGACATCTAACATGTCCCATTTTTAAGGTGTTCCGCTAATTTTGCCGGTGAGTGTAGTAATTAATTGAAAAAAATGCTAACTTTCAAAAGCAAATATTTTCAAGAAAGTTGACTCTAGAACGTTTTTATCTAGAATGCGTAGTTTTTTCACAATATTGAAAAGAATGAAAAAGTCGATTTTTTGCCTAAATGTTGATAAAACACCATGACGCAGTAAAAATTTCGTGACTCAGAACTCATTGTCTCGATTTTATCTCTCATTGGGTGGTTTCTTGTTCTGGGTGTTGGTGTCCTGTTTTACGCTTTCTGCCTCTTCAGGGCGTGGTTTGTTTTTGTTTGGTGGTTGACTGCTGTTTTTTGTCGTAGATCTACTGGTGTTTGTTTGTTGACTGGTCGTTGAAGGAGCTCCTGGACAATCAGAGGCGAAATGTATGGGTAACGGTTCCTTTCAGAATGTTATTGATCTAAAAAAAATAATTAGTGCATATGTGAATTTTGAATTTAGTAAATTAATAAATATATTGAACGCGATCGCGAGAGGACAGCTGCGGCTGAATTCTCTAGAATAGACAGGTATCGTTGTGCAATGGGATCGGGAAATGACAGAAAACCGATCCCCTGTCTAGAGCAAGCACAGTTAATGGCGACGACGATAATAGAGGGGAGTTGCTTCCTGTATGTCAATGTATTCATCAGGGAGTTCGTTGCTGGTAAGGGCCAGTAAAATAGCGGGTAGTAAGGGGATTTTGGGTTTGGATCTTCTTCTAAATACATTGCCAAGGGATGAGCAGTTTTTAGGATGCTTTGGGCTCTGAGGTTTTGGCCCCGGATGGTGCTGATTCTATAACTCCTGCACAGAGAGGAAAGCCTTTCATTGATGGGCTGGATATTCGACAGGCGATGTATGAGGGCAAAAGAGTAATCGAGTCACTTGTTGTTTACTCTACGCAGGATCCTCCTTTCCATCGCGAGCAGTCTTTGTGTGTGGTGGTCGGGCACCGTAATATAGATATTAGATCTATAATCGATGTATGACCTTATGAATGTTTTGTATGTATGAATGAGTGATCGTGGGTGTGTTCTTCCGAATTTACCACAAAGAGCATTGAGTAGTCCGAGTCTGCTCCTGGATGTCCAGATCGGTCTTCCAGTCCTTGAGCCTTTGGGTAAACACTACACCGAGGTACTCGATCCGGTCACGGAGCTATAGTCGGTCTCTCCAAAGTCTAAGATTGTGCCTTGCGGAAATTATGGGTGTGATGTATTGACTGCGATACGGATGAATGAAGAGAATCATTTGAGTTTTATTTGGGTTGGATGTTACTCTCCATCTCCTACACCACCTGTCGTCCAGGTTAGGGTGATTTTGAGCAAACCCAAGAACTGCGTCAACGTCTCGTGCTGTTGTTACGAGAGCTGTATCTTCTGCGTAGAGCAAAGTGGTGGTGTTTGTGTAGCGAGGGTTAGGAAAGTCACTATTGTATATGTGTATAATATGGGAGTCACCACTGAACCTTGCGGTACTCCTGCTGTAGGAGTAAACGTATCAGAGAAGTAATCCCGCTCCTTTACCTTTATTAACCGATGAGAGACATATGAATGGATAAGTCTGACGTATGATAGTGTTAGTCCAATGTTCAACAGTTTCTTGACCAATCCCACATGCCAAACTTAGTCAAAGGCTTTTTGAACATCGAGAAAGATGCCTAGTGAAACTTTTCCATCGTTCAGACTTTGTGAAAGGTGCGACGATTTCTGTCAATGCCGTTTTGGTAGAATACCATTCTCTAAAGCCGAATTGGAATGATGGGATGATGCTGTGTTCGGTGGTAAAGTCTACGAGTCTGTCGTGACTCACGACATGGTACGTATTTTCTATTGACTTACTTCAGATATCTCAGTTGCAAAATAGCGCCCAGTAATTTTTCGATGTTTAAATACTTTGTTTCCTGGCGTACATCCTTGATGATTCCCAATTTTCGGAACGAATTAGCCCAGTTTCCTTAAAAAAAAAGGTCGAAAAGTTTTCGAGCTTAATAAAAAGGTCGGGAAATTTCGCACAAATTTAAAAGACGGTAATTCCTCGATGGTCAAATGTATTAATATCATTTTATTTTGGTAATAAAAAAATTAATACAATTTATAAATTAGTGCTTTTTTGCAAAAATTTTCGTAAATTATTTATCAATTTTAATAAAAAAAAACGGGAAAATAAAAATATTCTTGATATAAAAAAATATATAAATATTGTTTATGTATAAGGAAAAAAACTTATAGACAAAAAATCAAATTGTGACCATAAATTATTGTTAAAAAAAAACGGAACATAAAAATACGAGTACTTTTTCATCTATTCGTCATCTAGTAACCCCCACCTATGTCTTAAAAGCTTCAGATATCTGGGAAAAATTTTGCAGTGAAATCGATGATTTTTGCATAAACAGACTGGGCTAAATAGGACATAATTTAAAATATTTATCATAGAGAAATTATTTTTGTTATCTAACACATTTTTATGGAATTTTTTCATTTTCTGAATGGCTTGATAGACTAAGGCCGCTGAGGTATAGTCCTCCACTCTGTCAACGATCAAGTGTTTCCCTTTTGTTACGAGAGCTAGCGCATTCCAGTTGATAGTTTTTCTCGGTTATACCTCCGGTCCGGCACGGTCGAATCGCAACCGCAAGATCACGCGATAAAAATACGCCGATGCCGGTGCTAATGCCGAAGCAACCCAACAGCAAGAAGTAATAAAAAATATATAAATTTTCGCGATGACCGTAACCGACTATTAAGATACCAATCTGAGTGTAAATGTTCGGCCAATAAAGGAAATGCAGCAGATAACGATGCACAAAATAGCCCCGGGGCCCGTAAATAAGGCTTATATCATTGCATCGTGATCGGCGGTTTTGTACGTTTTTTGTTACTGCGGTGGACTTGTATCTTAATCGGTTATAACTCCCAATTTTCGGTGTCCGATGATTTTGGTTTGCGGATAGCAGAATCTACTGGTTTCTCACTAAATTATCCATGCATGACAGCTTTTAATATACTACAGGGTTGTAAAGTGGCTTTCATAACTTTCCAGGATATTTAATTGTGTTAATAATATTTGTAACTAACTATAAGGCCTTATAGATATTATCTATTATTAGATATGATCTGGCCTTAATTTAGTTATATAATACATACATATACATACATGTACATACAATAAGGTCTCGTTTTATGCGGTGAATACGTTCCACGGAAAACCAAGATAAAAACAAAAAAGTTTGCAGAAATTAAAAGAAATAGGCTGCATGATAAATAATTACTTCGAATATCTTAAAGAAATTCATACAAAAGCTTAAAAATTGTATTTAAAAGTTTATTTTATTTTATCGGAAAGTAATAGGTACATACAGTTTTACATTTACATTTTTAATCATTATCGCTGTCTGATAATGGTTTGCACCGTTTGCGAATTTGCTCAAAATCATCTTCATCGTCAGAAGAAACTGTTTCTGCAATATATGTTTGCGGTAAAGGTGACGGTTTTTTACAAACTTCATGCTCGTTCTTTTATGACAATGCAATCAATAATTGCATGGTCATGATTGAGACTTCCGCAAGGAGAAAAGAAGAATGGATGAACGACGAGATACTCAATATGATGGAACAAAGGAGACAATTTAAAAACATAGACAACAATAAATACAGAGAAATAAACCACGAGATCAGGAAGATGATAAAGCAGACAAAAGAAAAATTGAACAAATTCCCTTCGTTGGCTCAGTGAAGTTGTTCGTTCAGTTGTAATGGAAACAGAAAATAATAGTAGCAGAGTTTATTGACGAGACGTACACTATGGGTGTTGACCCGGGATTACTTTGAGTAGAGACTGTTGCAGTTGAGCGTTGAAGACTATCACGTTTGTTGAGTGAATATTGATTTAATGCTTCTCTAGGCAAGAGATTTTAGTTTTATATAAGTTTTAATTGGGTCAATATATTCGCGGACCTAATGACATGTGTATCTAAGTTGTGTGTAAATTGTTTAACTTTCGTCAGCACTTTCGACTGATGTCCAAATTTTATTGTTGATAATTGACCAAATCTAATGTAACCTAATTAACTACGTGTGTGTATTTAATAACAAATAAATTCATTCGGTCTACTGTGTGATAAAATTATACTGTCCAATTTCGGATATGAATTCTGAAGATTTGATATTGGACATACTGCGGAATCGGGCAATCTGGCCCAAGTGTCAATACTCAAAGTTTACATATAAGTATTACATAACATAGTAAAATTCAAACATGATAAATTATAAATAGTTTAAGAATAATTAATAATCTTCTAACCGTACCCTAGCTATCAATGTCCGACTCTATCTCTAGATTAAAATTAGGGCAATTGGATGAAAATGTGGAGAGTGGGATGTCGGCTTGGGAAGTCGACGGTACATTGTTGTGCCGATTATTAACTAATACAGGTATTTCCTGTTCGTTAGTCTGAGTTTGTGGATTATCTGAACGACATAGTCGTGCAACAGGACGGTACTTCCATAACGTGAGTATCCCAATTATTACCATTATAGTAATGGTCCCGGTGGCCACAAAATAATGCTTATTAGATTCGTGAATCGATCGCCACTGCGTATGCGTCATTTCTTGTTCCAGACTCTCCTCCTCAAGTAACACATGACGTAGCTCTCCTCCTGGTATGTCAAGGTAGGTGTTTAGAGGTGTGTTAAACATGCGGGGTGTCCTCGCCACCAGTTGGGCCACGGGAGTGATTGGCGACTTCAGGTAACTCGTCACCGCTCTGTCCACCCCACTGCTAGTGGGGAGTAATGTAATATTTTTCGTATGGGCGATACATTTGGGTGAAATCTTCAGGAATGTGACTCGTTCCAGTACTCTTTCGCTCCGATTTCCATCGCAAATAATGGATATGTGTATCGTGACTGGCGTGACAAATAGCCAGAGGTTGTGAGTACCCATCTTACTCCATTGAGCTGTCTGTATTGTCCTGGCTACCAGTGGACATGTGCTATTCTTAGATCGCTCATAAATTTCTTCAAGTATGCAATTTGGGTGGGTATCCATGTTTCTTATAGCCGTTGGTGAGCACGCTATCTGCGCCTTTGTCAACAGTAAGCACCTTTCTCTATCTTCCGCGGTCAATTCAAAGTAGTGCAGTGTGTTATAATCTACGACCAGTAGATTTTGAAGAGAAATGCAAAGAGATCGAAGACCTTCAAAATAAATATGATCTGTTTAACCTACACAAGAAAGTTAAAGAACTGACAAGACTAAGAAAACAAGACTACTATAACACATACGGACGAGAAAGTACAAAGATTGGCAGAATATATCGACGAATTGTTCGATGACGAAAGAGGAGATCTAGAGCACATAGAAATTGCGTCAGAAGAAATAGGTCCATATATTACAAAAGAAGAAATATTACACGCATTAACAACAATGAAGAGTGGGAAAAGCCCTAGACCTGACATGCTTCCTATAGAAATCCTAAAAATTCTAAGTGAGAAGCACTTGATGTTTTAGTGACACTCTTGAACCACATTTATTGTTCAGGCGTATTACCCAAAGAGTGGTTAACGACAAGTGGTTACGACTCTTGAGGGTGAAACAGCTGGAATAAAGGTAAATGGAGTTCCCATTAACAACATTAGGTATGCGGACGACACTGCGATCTTAGCCGAAAATATTGAAGATCTTCAGAGACTGGTGACCAGAATAGCGGAGTATGGAAAAGAGTATGGTCTAACAATGAATGTCAAGAGGACTAAATTTATGAGAATATCGAAAACTCGAAGAAATAACGATCATGATATTACGTTGGCGGTTGTTCAGTAGAAGGTAACGAATAGCCCTGTACTTAATAATTGATCTGATGTAAGTTTTATATTTGTGGAGGAGAGTTCTACTGTGTGCCCTCAAGACTTTCCAGCTATAGCTCCCAAGAGACTAGCAGTTTTCCTTACCTGATTAAGGGTGAGGTTGGTCTCAGTTTCCAAGTTGAGTTGCCTCAGAAATCGCACACCCATATAGTTCACTGAGTGAGTCTAGTTCCGAAGAGTTCCAGCTGGTAACCATACTCATCGACTCTGTTGCCAGCGTGTCTGAAGAGAATGGTTTGTGTCTTGTTGGGATTGAGCGTAACTCTCCATTTGTTGCACCACTTTACGATTTCGTCAAGTTGGGCTTGAGATCTACTGAGCACAGAGCGGCTCCTCATGGTTCCCTCTACTGTGCCTGAGGCGAGCAATGCTATGTCGTCAGCATAAAGTAGGATAGTTTCGTTTTGATCGTGGGGGCGTGGGAAGTCGCTGTTGTATACTGTGTATAGCATAGGAGCTAAAATTGAGCCTTCTTGTACTCCAGCTAGTGGAGTGAAGGGGGTAGAAAGTTGGTCGCTGACTTTTACTCTTATGGTCCGATTGGCGACATAGGAGTGGATGGTTCTTAGAAAAGTGGTTGGCAGTCCAAATAGGCGGAGTTTTTCAATCAAGCCTGCGTGCCAGACCTGATGGAATGTTTTCTGGACGTCAAGGAATATGCCGATGGCAACTTTGCCTTTCTCGTTGATAGTTCTGGAAACGAAGGTTTCTACTTCAGCCAATGCATTTTGTGCAGAATTTTCAGCTCTGAATCCAAATTGAAACTTAGGGATGATGTTATTGGTATATAGGAATTCTACGAGTTTCTCCTTTAGGATCCACTCGTAGACTTTACCTAGAGTGTTTAGAAGAGATATAGGTCTATAGGATTCGATGCTGGTGAGGGATTTTCCTTGTTTAGGGATCATAAATAAAAGGATATCTGGGACTTGTTAAAAGATCGTTGGATCTATGCCAAATCTGGTAAAAACAGTAAATGCAGGAAAGATTGACATATATCCTAATAAATTATGTAAGTTTACCTTTATAGTTTTGTCAAAATATAATTTTTTTCCACATTTAATGTTTTTTTCATTAAAACAGCCTATGATTCCATTAATCCGCACAGTACTGTAATCAATTTTTCCAACTTGTTTTTACCTAAACCCAATTTTAAGCAAATTAGTTCGACGTTGTGTTTATCTGTTAACATATTTAAATACACAGTTTCACTGATATTTAAAACACTAATACTTTCATTTTGAATTAACTAAGGCTAATGACTCGGCAACATTTTAATCGGTAATTAAGGATAATTACGTGCTCGTGTATGAGACAAATATGCTATTGATTATGCACGTTAGAAAGAAACGACAACGTTAAAAAAGTTTTATTATTTCATATGGTCAATGGACCCCCAAGTGTAAAAAACAGCGGAGTGTTACCATTTAAATGAGTGCGTTTTAAAAAAGGGATGAATTAGTCCCTATGCACTAGGGTGCATTTGGGTGAATTCTATGAACTTTTCGTACATATTACATCTACAAAAAAGTTGTTCGAAATTTCCTGTCGAAATGTCACGTTTAAAAGTCAAAAATAGTTTTTTTGAAAAAAATATAATAAAAAAATGAATTAAAAAAACACGAAAACACACAATTTTTCTTCTTTGTCCAGTAACTTTTTTCCACGGGGTATAGGTATGGGCATTCCTTTACAGAAAAAAAACTTCAAAACATTGTTCTATAATTTTTTTCTAAGCAGTTTTAGGTATATGCAATAGACCATTGAATAGAAAGAAAAAACATCATCATCATCAGGGCTTTTCATTCCGGGTAGAATGTTTGCAGCTCTTACTTAGAGCTCTCTGATTCGCTTATTGCGCTGAATCACTCCTCATTCCCCTTGTATGTTGTACAAACAATAATTGTGCTTTCGTTACAATTTTCTTCCACTCATTTCGGATATGTGCATAGTTCTCTCCAGTTTCTCACTTCCAGAGTTTGGATATCTCTCATGACCTGGTCCTCCCATCTCTCTCTGGGTCTTCCCCCTGGTCTTTCAGTTACTGGTTTCCATCTCGTTATCTTCTTAATGAGTAGGTCGTTTTTCCTTCTCTCTATGTGTCCCAGCCATCCGAGCCTCTGTGTTTTAATAAATCTAATTACATCTTCACCCTTCATTATGATTTTTAGTTCATGGTTCATTCTTCTTCTCATTTTTCCGTTGTCCATTCTTATCGGGCCCATAATCCGTCTGAGGATTTTCCTTTCGAAAATTCTCAATTTTTCTTCATCTTTTTCCGTGAGGCACATTGTCTCAGATGCGTACGTAACTACTGGTTTGATTGCAACTGGGTATATTTTCAGTTTTGTATTTCTGCATAAGTTCTTGTCCTTCATTAGCCTATGATACATCCAGTATGTTCTATTGCCTGCTAGTATTCGTTCCGCTACTTCTTCATTTCTCTTATTTTGGCCATTCACTATTACTCCTAAATATTTAAATTGTTGGACTCTTTCAAAAGTGTAACAATTATACAAGTTTGTATTGTATAAATTGTACAAATAAACAAGAAAGAAAAAACAATTACCTTTAAAATGATCTACTGTGGAAGGTTCGAATTTTAAGCAAGCTATGGTTCTTTAAAGTTTTCCACTTTTAAAGATTTTTGTTAGGTTTTACTGCTGTTTATTAAATTGCTCATTATAACTTCATTTTCTTGTACATTTCGGTATATGCATTACCAAATAAAAAGGAAAGCATATTTTCTGTGATGCTTACAACGTCAAGTGTGATTTGTATATACCTAAATGTATAATTAAAGAATACTCCAGGTGTCAGAGACGAAAATGCCACTATACCACTAAAAATCATACGAACAAGACGAATTTTGCCGAGAATGTCAACTTTGAGACCCCAAAAAGATGCAAAAAAGTTACTTTTACTATAGTTTATTTTTATGAACGAGAGAGTAATTAGCATAATTTTAACTGGTACCTCCGACCACTCCATGGGCGTGCTCAAGATTAATTGAAAAATTACTTTGAATAATTGTAAAAAATAAATGAATTATTTCAGTGTAATAAAGTGTTGTATGTGTATGTAAACAAAAGTGACCTCTTTTATCACACACTATATTAGAACTGACTGGCCTACATTAAAAAGAATTTTAAAAAATTCACATTTTTTTTAATTTTTAAAAATTACAAAAGAGAAAAAGAGTTTTTAAAACCGTCTAAGGTATGTTAAATAGATGAATAAAAATATTAATATAAAACTTACAGCTACTTGTTACAAATCCAAATCAGATTCAGAAGATGAACTTTCAGAACCAAGATTTATAATAACTGGCTCGATCATTTTATCAGTAATATTGTCCAGTTTCCACATTTTTTCCTCTTCTTTAATAGTGTGATTTACTGCCTTTTCCCAGTTTTCAGGTTTTACATTATTTACGGCCTCCAAAAACAACTATTTAACATCATGAATTTTAAAAGTGGTATTTTTTCTTGAAACTTCACTCTTTATCTGTGCCAATACCAGTTCAATCGGGTTTAATTCACAATGATATGGTGGGGATCTAAGTACTGTCATTCCACGATTTTTGGCAATTTCATCAATCCGGGATGGTACGTAATATTTTTTGAACTCAGCCAATTCTGCAAGTCTTTTTTTAACCACTTGGTTGTGGGCAGTCCTTCTATAAGTCTGGAGTGATAACTTGCATTATCCATTACTATTACACAGTTCTTAGGAAGAAGATCTATCATTTGTTCGAACCATTCTTGAAAGACATCAGCGTTCATGTCTTCATGGTAGTCACCGGTACGAGTTGATTCAAAAGTTAATAAACCACCTTCAACAAAACCGTCTGAACTGCCAATGTGTACTATTATCAGCCTCCGTCCCTTTCCTGATGGTGGGTTTAAACCAGTAGATAAGTTATTTACAAAAGCGTGCCTTTGACTTGTAACAGTTTCATCCTGCCAAAATTTATTTGGTGAATGACTGATGATCTGTTGACAGTTGATCCATGTTTCATCAAGATAAAATATTTTTCTTTTTTGGTTTCTCATTTCCTTTATGGTTCTTAGAAAATGTCTTCTCCATATGACAATATCGCTTCTTTCTAATAAAATAGACTTTCTAGGATTCTTTTTTCCAGCGGAAGCCTATTTCTTTTAAAAGTTTCCATAACGTACTTCGACTCATTTCTGGGTAATCCTTATCATCTCGAACTGAGACAAGAACTTTATCCAATGTTGGAAATAAAGAAGAATTCATGCACTTTCCGTCGAAGTCCTTCTTTAAAATGATATTCTATTTGAAATTTTGGTTTCCCTGGAGCATTACGTGGCATTTGAAAACTACCACATTTCTCTTCTTTAATAACTCTGTAAATCGTAGATTTCCCAACTCCAAGTGTACTGCTAACTAACTCAACGGTCTCATCAACAATTTCACATAAACGTTTGTGTGTAAATGATTTAAAACAATTAAATATTAATGTTTTTTCATTAACTGTTAAAGGACCAATTTTTCGGCGTTTACACGGCACTTCCAAATTTTCCATAACACTAGTATACACAATAAACTGCACCTTGCAACTGAAGTACCTACTTTTAGTGAACTGTTAAGAATTTTGAATACGACACTTGGACCTTCCTACAAAATGGAAAAACCCACTATCACATTTTCTATGGAATAAGTTTAGAAGGTAATTATCTAGTCAATTACTGTCGTAGATTCCTGGAATTAAAGAATTAAATGTTTGATTGTTGAAACCCTTACTTCGTGGAATGCACTCATTTCAGATAAAATAAAACGTTTTATTTTATCTAAAGAATTAAACTTTATTTTGCAAATAGGTAGGTACTTATTAAACTTTTATTGGTTATATATAACCAATAAAATAAACATCTTACATTTCTTGCAAATTCATTAGTACCTGTTAACGTCCATCACTCCGACACTGGCAACCTTATTTAGGGATTAGTAACCCTCACAACTATTGTATTCTATTCTGCTCCAACCTTTATACCTGGTGGTCATACTCAATTTAAAATTGTTTTCCTATATACTTCTGTAAACTTGTTTTTATCATTAGTTAAAAATATCTGTTTTTCATTGAGTCATCCGTATCAACAGTTTAGGGATTTGCATACATAATTTATTGTTTTATTACTCTCTCATACATAAAAATACACTATAGCCAGGCCTACCTCCGAGCTTCCTCCTTAAATTCCCCACGTAGTGTGAAGAGAGATGCTCATTCTTACTGCCTAGAATCCCATATTTATAGTGAGGTGCTCATTCATCTGTTGAGGAAGCCTCAGGAATCAAAGTAAAATCTTCGCAAACACAAGGCAGTTCCTCGTTTGTTTAATTCGCCAGGTAGCATTGTATGTACAATCTAATACAGCAAGCCCACGGAAGGTCAAAGTATTATCACTATTTTTACTTATGTTCAGAATCATATGAACGAATAGGAAAGGATACGAATGTTCGTTTAACACGCACAAAATTCGTGTCACGACTTTTGAATGAATTAAGAATTAAAAATATATTTATTGAAAAAATATATATAATACAGATAAAACACAAAACATTTCATTTTTAACTCGATCAGACTACCTATCAATATAAGGTATTATAAAACTTTATTTCACCTAAATTACTTATCTAATCTTTTTGATGTATTTAGAAAACATAAAAAAATTTTTATTTAACCAACAGGTTATAGTCTCTTCGAATGATCAAATGAACTTGTCATGACTTAGGCGTTACGGCTTCTACGAGGCGTATACTAAAAGTTTTGCACAAATAATAGAGGTAAAAGTTTAATTGAATTTTGGAATTTAATCGCCTTTGAGATCAATACACTTTTGCATTCGAACAAATCCAAGCATTTATGCCAGTTCGTAATAGGTATCTCAGAAATAAGATTCTTTGAGATTTTGCTTTTGCAAAACCCACATGCAGCCCAAATCAGGACTGCGTGTAGGATAGCTCATTAAATCGATGTTTTTTACCTTACTTGGATGTTATACGATCCGTGTGGGAGCTGCCATTGTCCGGATGCAAGTGAATGCGAGGATTCACTTTATCATGGTCTACAGTTTTTCGAAATTTATAGGGAATATTACAATGTCAGCAGCGTATCTCAAATGACTCAGTTTTCTTCCATTACCATTTATTCTTTTATCTGCCCAGTTAATGTCTTTGAACACGTCTTCTAGTCCAAGTGTGAATAGCTTTGGTGAGCTAACATCCCCCTGGCGAACTCCTCTGTTGATTGATATAGCTTTGGTTTTCGCATCTATTTGTATTTTCATTGAGCTTTCTTGTAAATATTAGTATGAGTAATTTGTATCGGGAGTCCATCCTGCAGTTGTTCAAGCTCTCTCTATTGCCCAAAGTTCTATGGAATCGAATGTCTTTTCATAATCAACGAAGCCAATGTATAAATGCAAGTGATATTCATTGGCTTTCTCTATTAGAGTTCTGACCGTAAGAAGATGATCCGCTGTACTGTAACCCTTTCGGAATCCTGCCTGCTCTACCGGTTGATAGCTATCGAGCTTCGATGTTAACCTGTTAGGCTAGGCGCATACACATCGAATTTGGACTGTCGATAAAAGTTCGACCGAACTTTTGTCGATGATGCCTTGCGTGCACACTACATGATATTTATTCGATGACGTTTTTAATCCACAAAGCTTTGTTAGGTGGAGTACACAAAATGACAATGAGCAACACAGACCCACGTAGCAACACGGAGCAACGTACCTTGAGCAGTGTCAAAAAACGCAACTGGTCCCCTGGTCGGTCGATAAAGATCGATGCGTGTGCGCGCGTTCATTTGATACTATACGCCTTGGAACGACGGCAACGACCACGGCAGCCGTGAATGCAGTGACATTCATCGATCGCCACACGACCATCACACGACATCGATGCCGTGCCGTTTGGCGATCGATGTGTGTGCCCGCTCACATTTGTTTCTTCGCGCCACCAAAGGAATTTGTTCGATCGAACTTTTATCGACCGTCCAAATTCGATGTGTGTGCGTGTGCGTTAGTTATTACTCTCATAAACAGTTTGTACATTTGGGACATCAGAAAGATTGGCCTATAGTTCTTCACATCTCCCCTGTCTCCTTTTTTGAAGAGAAGTATTGTCAAACTTTCATTCCAATTAACTGGGACTTCTCATCTGTGAAAACATTCGTTGAAATTTTTTTTTAATTCTTTGAGAATAATTTCACTCCCCTTCTTTAACATTTCTACAAGTATTCCATCTGGACTCGGAGCTTTATTGTTCGTTAGTTGTGCCATAGCTTGTTTTATTTTGAAGAATTCTATGTTAGGGAGTATTTCTGAGTTGACATTCGTTATCTTACTCCCCTTGCAATGTTATCTGGCTTCTTGTTTGAGGAATATAAATCACTGTAAGATATTTGAGTACCTTTTATGATTTCGTTATTTTCTCTTATTTCTTTTAAATCTTTATCCTTCAATGAGATTATTATAGGTCTTCCTCAATTTGATCTTAAGCATTTCAGGCCTCAGTTCTTTTCTATTATTTTTCTACCTTGTTTTCATTGTAGATCCTTAAATCTTCCGTTACTCCCTTCTTTATTTGTTTATTCAATTCTTTGAAAACATCGGTGTTTTCTATCAACTGTTTTGTTCCATCACTTATTCTGTCTTCTTTATATTTCGTTTTCTTTGTAACAGTTAGTCCTGCTTTCGTTGCATTTCTTTATTAATTGTGTTCATGTCCGAATATTCTTGTTGATCATGTTCTAGAAATTCTTTTCTTAAGACTTCTTTGTACTCATCTCCCTTATGTCGCATTTTAGTTTGATCTATTTGATTACAATAATTATGTGACCTGTTTCTACTGGTTTTCGTATGTTTAACAAGAATCCTTGCTCTTAAAAGGCCATGATCGCTGCCAGTTGTGAATTGATTGGGAGCAGTTATATCTTCAAAAATGTCTTTGTTCCCACATAAGAAGTAATCGATCTCGTTTTTTGTCTTTTATCGGGAGATTTTCAAGTCCATTTTCGGTTTGCTGGTTTCTTGAAATGTGTGTTCATGGCATATAAATTTTGTTCTTTTAAGAAGTTATATAATTTTTCTCCTCTTGTATTCCGTGTGCCATAACCATCCATCCCTATTCTAGTTTCAGTATTTTCTTCTTTTTTACCTAATTTTGCGTTGAAATCTCCCATAATGATGGTATACTTTTTATCATTTTCTTTTAATACCGTTGTCAAATCTTCGCAGAACATTTCAACTACCTCTTCTTGATGTGTTGTTGTGGGATCATACACTTGTATAACCTTGAACTTGGTTTTATTATCTGGATCTATTATAATATAAGCTTCTCTATCAGAAACGCTTTTATATGTAGAAATGTATGGTGTAAGATACTTTTTGACAAGATATCCTACTTCAGCATATTATTTCGTCTATTTCCCCTGTATAGTATAGGCGATTTACAGAGTTTAGATGCATGCATTGTTCGCCTTCTCTTTTCATTTCTGACAGTCCTACAATTTCCCACTTTATCTTGGATAGTTCTTCTAATTCGTAGACCTTTTCATTTTTAGCCATCGATTGGATGTTGCATGTGGCTAGTAGTAACTGTTTTTGTTTGTTTGTATATATTTTGACACGTTTTGTTGAGCTTGTGCCATCCCCCAGAATCCGTCAGGATGATCGGTGTTCCGGTGTGGGATTCTGAGCTGCTAGCTCTACCCACTTGGGATATCGTCCCATTTTGTTTCAAGTTCAACATGTTGTGTTTTGAGGGGTTCTTCTTCTTCACGTGCCATCTCCTCTAAGAAGGTTTGCAACCATCATAGCAATTCGCACTTTCGACGCCGCTGCTCTGAAGAGGTCAGCAGAAGTGCAGTTAAACCAAGCTCTTAAATTATTCAACCAGGAGATGCGTCTTCTTCCGCGACTCCTTCTACTCTGTATTCTTCCTTGCATTATTAATTCCAACAAGATTGGTGAGTGTTCGCAGTATCACGGCCGGTTAAATCAGTATTTCATTTTCGCCTGCAAATTTGTGGTGCCGCATATGTCATGAATTGTATTTCTCAGCCACGGACTACTAATGACACAGCTGCTGACTCTGCTGACTCTTTTTCTTGGTGCTCTGCCATTTTTAAGAATTTGTGAGGCCATTTGGTTGCTGTGTCATTTGGGAATTGTTTGCTCTTTCACTAGCATCTGGGCTAAGATTGTTCAGTAGTTTATTATTCTGTGCCATGTTCATATTTTCCGTCAGGTCAGGTTTCAATATTTGGATCTTAGTTCTGCCAATACTTCCAAATTATCCTCTTCTACTAGTTTTAACTACTTATCTACTAGTTTACTAGAATATCATGGATGGACCGCGTCACTAACACCCAAGTGCTCCAGACTTTGGACAAAAGATGCGAAATTCTAAATGAGATAAAAACTAGAAAGATGGAATACTTGGGGCACATTGTGAGAGGTGAAAAGTACGAACTTTTAAGAAACATCATGCAGGGCAAAATTAAGGGCAAAAGAAGTGTGGGAAGAAGAAAAATATCGTGGCTTCGTAATCTACGTGAATGGTTCGGATGTAGTTCGATTGAACTTTTCAGGCGCGCTGCTAACAAAGTCGCAGTGGCCATGATGATTTCCAATCTCCGCTAGGAGTGGCACGAGAAGAAAAAGAAGACTAGTTTTAACAGTTCTACTGGTATTTCATGTAATCCAGCTGCCTTACTGTCTTTAGAATTTTTGATAACCTATTTGATTTCATCTATCTGGATCTTCTGTCTCTCCAAAGGGTTTAATTCTTTTTTTTCTGCATTTCACCTCTTTCATCTTGGAAAAGTTCTAATGTACTCCTCCCATCGTCTTAATTTCTCTGGTAAATCTATTAGTAGTACTCATTTTTTGTCTTTTATGTATCCTTGCTGGCTATTTCAACCCATTCCAGTCACTTCTCTTATTTTTTTGTGCATATTTCTCATATCTTATTTTGTTTCTAGTTCTTCTATCTTTTTACATTGTTTCATCAAATAGATTTCGTTAGCTGTTTTGATTTTTCCCTTAATTATTCGTTGTATTTCTTCATACTTCTGTAGATCTTTTCCTTTATATTTCCTTCTACTTCCATCTGTAATAGTATTTCGTCTGTCAACCACTGTTTCTTAGTCTGTGACCTATGTTGTATCAACCTTTCTTGAGCTGGTTTCAGTAATGTGTTTTTTATATTATATCACTTTTTATTTACATCTATAATTTGTTTGTTGTCAGTTAGTGTTTTTGTATATTAACATTTACATTATTTTTTAATTTGTTTTTTACTTCTTCGTTTTCTAGCATTCTTACATTAATTTTTGGTTGTTGTTTTTAATTTTATTTTCACGTCAGCAACTAACGGATTGTGGTCTGAGTTAACATCTGCTCCAGGATAAGTTTTAACTGAGGTTATAGAGTTTTTATATCTGCTATTTACGAGTATAAGTCTATCTGATTTCTGAAAATGTGGTTTTCTGTATTGAAGGAGACGTCCATGTATACAGTCTTCTCTTAGGAAGCTGAAACCAAGTATTGGCAATTACCATATTTTTTTCTTGGCAGAATTCTATGAGCCTTTCTCCTCTCTCGTTTCTAGTTCCTAGTCCGAACTGTCCAACTATATTTTCAACTGTACCTACTCCAATTTTTGCATTAAAGTCTCCTAAAATGTAAGTAATGTCTCTAGACTTTGTTAACTTGATTGTATTGTGCAATTCTGAATAAAACTTTTCGATCTCATCTTCGGTCTTATCAGCTGTGGGAGCATAGACTTGGATCATATTAATATTACGGTTCCGTGGTTGACTTTTTAGCATTATTATTCTTTCTGAGATTTTAACCACACCTAGCACTGATTTTCTAATAGTGTTGCTTATGATGAAAGCTACTCCCTATCGATGATCAATTTTGTCTCCTCCAGTGTAATAAATATTGTGGTTATTTATTGATATCTCTCCATTTCCTGACCATTTATCATCGCTAACCTCAAGTATATTTATATTTAGCCTCTCTTTCTCTTTAAAAACATTATGTAGTTTTCCAGGCTGATACATACTTCTTACACTCCAGGTAGCTATTTTTATCTGAGAGGTTTGAGTATTTTTTTTTGGTTTTTTGTGCAAGGATTTCGCATGTTGATGACCGATGAGGCCATGCGTTCTGATGGTTGTCATCCCCTACCGGATTTTGGTCTCCAATTACCATAATCAATAATGTCTATTGCGCAAATAGTGCTAGCTACTGCCGCCTACGACATCGTAAATCACAGGAGACTTCTCCAAAAACTATATGATATCATATTAGACTTGTCTTATCCGCATCTCTCTGCAGAAGAGAAGATTTTTTGCATTTCTTAATGGTTAGAATAGTAGATGGAGAACACAAGAGAACTGTTTTGCTCAGGGTAGTGTAATGGCACCTACACTATAAAACATTTACATAAACGACAATTGTTGCGCAGGCAAAAACTTTTGCCGAAGTGGAGATAACACTAACTGAAACCTTCAACACAATGACAACATACTAAGAATCAAATTATCTATTCTAGACTATCCATGTTTTCTCAAAAATTGTATTTTAATATTTCGTTTGATTTCTTTTTGTGGAAGTGACTAACCATCCAATAGGAGGGAGTCTAATTCCAAGTCCCGATCTAATTACGATTTTTTTTTCGAATTTTTTTTTGTTCATTTTCAACCATCTCTATACCTGTACATATAAAGAGTAGTGAATGTTCTTTCAGGAAATCACATCAGAATTCGATTTTTAAGTACAGAATGTTTACATATAATATCCATTAGTGGATCAACGAAAATTCTTACGTTACTGCACAAACACTGCTCCAGATCCTGGTCCCTTAGCGTATACTGTGCAACTAAAGACGACTACGCATTTTACGCGCTTTTATGTATAATGATGTTTTGAATGGAGAAAGATATTTTGACATCCTAAACGAGAAATAATAGATGTATAAGACGACCTACATTTAAAAGAAAATATTAGCACGATGGACGGCGGACAATAAATCAAATGAACCATCAAAACCACGGAAAACGCCAATTATGATGAAATTTTAAAAGGAATCAGTTTATTGACATTGTTTAGCCTCGAAACAGCGGCGGACGTAAACGTATCTGAATATTAAATAAAGCCGCCTAGTACTCAGCAATAACCAGCTTCTTGCAGATACGTCACTAAATGAATACCGAGCTTTCGATCGTTTCGTCGGTTGAAGGGATCCGATAACGGATCGTTTGCTGTATGTGCAATTTAAATATGGAATTGTTTTAAGAGCGTAGGCGCAAAATTTCGGGCCAATGCTTTTTAAATGCATTCATTTTTTTCGAATCCTGAGAAAACTAATAAATATTTTTGCAAAATTTAAACGCAGAATGAAAGAATACATTATTACCGAGGGCCGAAAGTCCCTGAAAACTTCTATAATGTTTATTTCTAGTTCTAGGGATAAAACCTAGAGTAAGTTTTCAAAGGGCTTCAGTTATGGTTTAGGCTGGTATATCGTCTGCGGCGCGTACAGAAGTGTACGTTATCTCTAGGGATCTCTGACTACTGATAGGTACATAAATGAGATGCAAAATATGTTGTCTTATACGTACCATTTACTGATGAATAGGTTACCGTCCGTATTGTTAGAGAATACTTAAATGAATTTGATATTACCAGTATGGTATGGCCATACTACAGTCCCGATTTAAATTTAGGGGAATGGGAAGCAATTACACAGAATGAACTTAATTAACAGTATACACAGAGTAATGAATGCCATTATACAGGCTCGTGGAGGTAATACGAGGTATTATAGTTTATTTTTATGAACGAGAGAGTAATTAGCATAATTTTAACTGGTACCTTCGACCACTCCATGGGCGTGCTCAAGATTAATTGAAAAATTACTTTGAATAATTGTAAAAAATAAATGAATTATTTCAGTGTTACAAAGTATTATGTGTATGTAAACAAAAGTGACCTCTTTTATCACACACTATATTAGAACTGACTGGCCTACATTAAAAAGGGATTTAAAAAATTCACATTTTTTTTTAATTTTTAAAAATTACAAAAGAGAAAAAGAGTTTTTAAAACCGTCTAAGGTAGGTTAAATAGATGAATAAAAATATTAATATAAAACTTACAGCTACTTGTTACAAATCCAAATCAGATTCAGAAGATGAACTTTCAGAACCAAGATTTATAATAACTGGCTCGATCATTTTATCAGTAATATTGTCCAGCTTCCACATTTTTTCCTCTTCTTTAATAGTGTGATTTACTGCCTTTTCCCAGTTTTCAGGTTTTACATTATTTACGGCCTTCAAAAACAACTGTTTAACATCATGAATTTTAAAAGTGGTATTTTTTCTTGAAACTTCACTCTTTATCTGTGCCCATACCAGTTCAATCGGGTTTAATTCACAATGATATACCGTCTAAGGTAGGTTAAATAGATGAATAAAAATATTAATATAAAACTTACAGCTACTTGTTACAAATCCAAATCAGATTCAGAAGATGAACTTTCAGAACCAAGATTTATAATAACTGGCTCGATCATTTTATCAGTAATATTGTCCAGCTTCCACATTTTTTCCTCTTCTTTAATAGTGTGATTTACTGCCTTTTCCCAGTTTTCAGGTTTTACATTATTTACGGCCTTCAAAAACAACTGTTTAACATCATGAATTTTAAAAGTGGTATTTTTTCTTGAAACTTCACTCTTTATCTGTGCCCATACCAGTTCAATCGGGTTTAATTCACAATGATATGGTGGGGATCTAAGTACTGTCATTCCACGATTTTTGGCAATTTCATCAATTTCATATTTTTAAAATTTTTCTTTATGAAGGGCACACAACGAATAAAGTTCTTTTCTTATAGATCCAGGATGGTACGTAATATTTTTTGAACTTAGCCAATTCTGCAAGTCTTTTTTTAACCACTTGGTTGTGGGTAGTCCTTCTATAAGTCTGGAGTGATAACTTGCATTATCCATTACTATTACACAGTTCTTAGGAAGAAGATCTATCATTTGTTCGAACCATTCTTGAAAGACATCAGCGTTCATGTCTTCATGGTAGTCACCGGTACGAGTTGATTCAAAAGTTAATAAATCACCTTCAACAAAACCGTCTGAACTGCCAATGTGTACTATTATCAGCCTGCGTCCCTTTCCTGATGGTGGGTTTAAACCAGTAGATAAGTTATTTATAAAAGCGTGCCTTTGACTTGTAACAGTTTCATCCTGCCAAAATTTATTTGGTGTATGACCCTCGTTGATCCATGTTTCATCAAGATAAAATATTTTTCTGTTTTGGTTTCTCATTTCCTTTACGGTTCTTAGAAAATGTCTTCTTCATATGACAATATCGCTTCTTTCTAATAAAATAGACTTTCTGGGATTCTTTTTCCTGTGGAAGCCTATTTCTTTTAAAAATTTCCATAACATACTTCGACTCATTTCTGGGTAATCCTTATCATCTCGAACTGAGACAAGAACTTTATCCAATGTTGGAAATTCTTGTCTAAAGAAGAATTCATGCACTTTCCGTCGAAGTCCTTCTTTAAAATGATATTCTATTTGAGATTTTGGTTTCCCTGGAACATTACGTGGCATTTGAAAACTACCACATTTCGCTTCTTTAATAACTCTGTAAATCGTAGATTTCCCAACACCAAGTGTACTGCTAGCTAACTCAACGGTCCCATCAACACTTTCACATAAAAGTTTGTCTGTAAATGATTTAAAACAATTAAATATTAATGTTTTTTCATTAACTGTTAAAGGACCAATTTTTCGGCGTTTACACGTCACTTCCAAATTTTCCATAACACTAGTATACACAATAAACTGCACCTTGCAACTGAAGTACCTACTTTTAGTGAACTGTTAAGAATTTTGAATACGCCACTTGGACCTTCCTACAAAATGGAAAACCCACTATCACATTTTCTGTGGAATAAGTTTAGAAGGTAATTATCTAGTCAATTACTGTCGTAGATTCCTGGAATTAAAGAATTAAATGTTTGATTGTTGAAACCCTTACTTCGTGGAATGCACTCATTTCAGATCAAATAAAACGTTTTATTTTATCTAAAGAATTAAACTTTATTTTGCAAATAGGTAGGTACTTATTAAACTTTTATTGGTTATATATATAACCAATAAAATAAACATCTTACATTTCTTGCAAATTCATTAGTACCTGTTAACCTCCATCACTCCGACACTGGTAACGTTATTTAGGGATTAGTAACCCTCACAAGCATTCTATTCTGCTCCAACCTTTATACCTGGTGGTCATACTCCATTTAAAATTGTTTTCCTATATACTTCTGTAAACTTGTTGATCTGTTTTTCATTGAGTCACCCGTATCAACAGTTTAGGGATTTGCATACATAATTTATTGTTTTACTACTCTCTCATACATAAAAATACACTATAGTTATATCGAGAAATAATTTGTATTTGTTTCTTGATATATATTTTTTTTGTTTCTGTATATGATTTAATAGGTATCAATGTTTTCTTTTATTTTTTTATATCATTTTGTATGTTTGTACAGTGCTCTTTAAATAAAAGTATTTCGTACGCATTTCCTATCTAAAAGATACCTTAAAAACCTCTATCACGGCATACCAATCGTCGATAAAAGTTATAATAAAAAGTAAAGTGTGTTTTGACAATTTTATTAAAAATTCAAGGGGTACTCGTTTTTCGTGCCGGTGAGTGTGAAATAGACATCTTAATAACAAGATACATTTGTTGATTAGTATTATATTTAACTTTAATTATAGTCCTTTTCCATCATATTGATAGCACATTATGTATGCAAATCCTCAACAGGTCAAAAATCCATAGGCGTCTCCCTATACTTGTTTTGAAATAAATAAAAAAAATTAATAGTTTAAGATGCCGTCAACAATTCATTATCTTTTAAAAAATCTTTTGTAAAATAAGTGTCCACTAATCTCACTATACCTTTGTTGTGCGTAAAAAACGTCGGTATATATGCCACACGATTATTGTTAATTATACACGGGTGATTAACGAGAGAATTCAATGTTTCACGAAATAAATTAATGTAAACAGTAATTTAAAGGTGATTATTGTTTTCTATACAAGTTATCGCCTGACACAAAAAGAATACCTTCTTTGAACGATTACCTGGAATTACTGATAAGGCTTCACTAATGATAGTTTAAGTAGTTTTTATGCCACATTACAGCTTATGCCAATAATATAAATTAGAAATTGTTTGCATCTTCAATTTAGTTTGTAGATGTACATTGTTCATTTCTTACCTACCTACGTTTTTGGTGTCGATATTTTGTTATCTGCATTTAAAAATGACGTCGACAACAGGTTTTATCTCAGTTAAGTGTAGTTTTCAAGGTGCCTTCAGTCTAAGAGAGAAAAATATAATATTAAATGTACACGATGCACTTGTACATCAACACCCTTTAAGTAATGTTCGTGAAATCGTTAACATGTGTTCAAATATGACAGGGTTGGAGAAGCAACAATTTATAGATTCCTAAAAGAAATAAAAGGGGGAACTGTTTAATCTCCCAAGAAGAGTGGAGGGAGTAAACCCTTTGAAATTGAAGAAATACATAAAAACATGATAAGACGCAGCGTCCAGTTATTTTTTTTAACAAAGAATTTCCAACATTGGACAGAATCCAAACATTAATTAGAGAAAACGAAGAGTTACCAATCATAAGCAACAAGAAATTATGGGGACTATTGAGAGAGATGGGATTTCGTTGGCAAGAGAATAGAAGAAAATCCGTTTTAATTGAAAAACATTACATTGTATGTTGGAGACGAGATTATCTAAGAACTATTAAAAAGTATCGAGAAGAAGAGTAAACAATTTTTTATTTGGACGAGACTTGGCTAAATGAAGGTCATACTGTACCATATCTATGGGTTGATACAAATGTGAAAACTTCCCGTCAGGAATTCATCGAAGGTGTATCTACTGGAATAAACAATATTCCCGTTGGAAAAGGACGCAGACTCATAATAACCCATATTGGAAACGAATACGGTTTTGTCAATGGTGGATTATTAAGTTTTGCCTCAAAATCAACCAAAGATTACCACGAGGAAATGGCTGCTGACGTTTTTGAAGAATATTTTGAACAAATGTTGTATTTAATTCCAAAAAATTTTGTCATAGTCATGGATAATGCTAGTTACTATTCAAGACTAGCAGAAAAATTGCCAACAACGGCATGGAAAAAAAGAGAGATAATCGAATGGTTGGATAAACACGCAATTGAGTACAAGGAGAATTCGACAAAAAAGGAATTATTACCTATTGTAAGGCAACATAAAGTAGCTTATAAAAAATATGTAATTGATGAAATGGCATTAAACCGTGATGTAATTATTTAACGTCTACCCCCATACCACTATGATCTGAATCCGATAGAAAATATATGGTCTTAAGTAAAGGGTGAAGTCCGACGCAACAACAAAACTTTTAAATTAGAAGACTTACAACAATTATTAGAACATTCCTTATCAAAAGTAACTCCAGAAAATTGGAAAAATGCTGTTAGTCATGCTCACAAGGAAGAAAATAAAATGTGGAATTTGGATAATATGAATGATGCAATGCTGGAACCGGTAATAATTAACATTGGAGTTGAAGATTCCTTAGATTCTGAAGAAAGCAGTGAATCTGAAATGGAATTTGATTAAAATATTCATTTTTTACAAATCGGCCCCTGTTACGGCCACAAATTATTTTATATATAACCAATAAAATAAAGTATTAGTATTAAATAAACCATTAGTACCTGTTAATCTTCATCACTCCTACACTGGCAACTTTATTTAGGGATTAGTAACCCTCAAAACTATTGTATTCTATTCTGCTTCAACCTTTATATCTGGTGGTTATACTCAATTTAAAATTGTTTTCCTATATACTTTTGTAAACTTGTTGACAAATATCTATTTTTTATTGAGTCACCCGTATCAACAGTTTAGGGATTTGCATACATAATGTGCTATCAATATGATGGAAATGGACTATAGTGTATTATATTTAACGTAACATAATCAAGTCTTTATTAACAATCATAATTCATTTTCGATATATTGCAATATCGGACTAATTCTCCTTTGACTTTTTGACATTGAATGGACACTTATTTTTTTGGAATGAATGGAACATAGTCGGAGCTTTTCGCACTATATAACTTTTCATTTACGTCAGCAGTTAAACTCACTCCCGGGCAGTTCTGATGTATCTGATCCATCAAAAACTTCAGTTTCTGTTTCTTTGCTTTTAAGTTGAGCGTGTCTCCAGAAAAAAGTATAACTGACTTTTCATGTTTTGACTCTTTCACGTCAATAGCTCACATCTTATTATTTTTTTACATTCTGCAGTTCAAAATATAATGGTTTTCAGAAATAGTATTGTATTTTCGTGTTCACGTCTTTTATAATTATTAGATTTTATATCATTATGTTTTCTAACACATTTAGTTAATTCTAATAAGATCATTTGTATTCATATAGTCCAGGGAAATAAGATTGTTCTCGTGACACACTAACCCGGCTAGGTAAACTGCAGTTTTTTTGACAGTATGGACCTCTGTAACAAAAACCTACATGTTTCCTGTAGTCTATTTTTTGGACTTAATTGGTTATTAACAAATTAAGTTCAAAAACGGTCAATTTTTGCAAACATCTATCAATATATCAAATTTGAAATTAAGAATGTAAACATGAATAAGTCTGTAACAAATTAATTTGTCTACCACTTTGGGTATTACTTATAGACGGTTGAAAGTGGGGACTGAGCAATTACTGGATTGGAGATAGGGTAAATAAACATACCGAAATGTTTGCGAACGGCCACCCTTGTTTTTGTTGGAGAGCTGGGTCGTAAGTAAGTGAATAAAGGAAGGACTGGAGGTAACTACAGAGAAAGAAATTCAAAAAAATACAGAGATTTCCTGGGCAACAACCACAAGCAGGTTCCTAAACTATTTGAATTTGGACGCCATTTAAAATAATCCTCTTATTAGATAGAAAGAAAGGTTTTTATTTCTAAAAAATATTAAAGGGTAAAAAGCAGGTTGGACGGCAGTTGTAACAATTTTACAACTAGTTGTAACTATTTAAATAATTTATTAGAAATGAAAATTATCTAGATTTTTAACGGAGCTTACATTGAGGTTAACCTTAAAAAAAACAGAATTCAAAATTATGGTTATGTACCAAATGTCGAAAAAGGATAATACTGACTGTCATATGTCGAAATGAAATATCAAACCTTTTTGAAATATTAATTAAATATTAAAATTACTTAATTGTATTTAAAAGAAGACTAATATGACACTTAACTAATCCGTAAAACTTATAATTTTATTTATTTATAATTATTTAGTTTGTCATGAAAGCAATTATTTTTTATTAATGAAAAATTGTTTATTTTTACTATGAATAATTTTAATAAAAAGTACCTGGTATCACTGGCTGATGTATTTCCTATAAAAAATTTTTGGGAATTAAACCAAAACACTGCAAACAACACACAACTGTGTCCCACACAAACTGCAAATAGTCTGGGGTGACCATGGAAAATAAAATGGACAAGTTCTGGGAGTTAGAACACTGATTCGTGCTTTGGATTATCCTGGATGACAACAAACTGCAATCTTCAAAACTCGGTCACTTAATTCCTTCTTAAAACCATGTGGACATCTTAAATGGTTGGAACCGCCGTCTTACACATCTCTCACATAGGGCACAGCACAACCAATCGGTGAATAACTCAACAAAAACTGTCAAATAGCATCTTGAGTCCAAATTTACCTCTCAACTTAAAAAATTGCCGGCTTTGAAGACTACGCGCCGAAAGCTGTCTCTTCCGAATCTAAATCTTAACCTTCACTGTAACTACTAACTGCTACTACCACTTTACACTTGAATTTCCAATAACTAAAACGGATAATAAAAAACATTAACGAATCTGAACAAAATCCGGACTAAACAAGGAACTCGACTTCTATCCATAGTGGTCCATAGTGGAATGACGTCATAACTTTCCCACATCACTTTCTCACCAACCTAAGTGGATATTTATTTGATAACGCAATAATCAATATTAAGCCGAAAAAGGCTCAAATGAATGCAATTAAAATTGTTATATACAAATCAGAGATGTTTATATTATCAATCTCAGAGATCCAAAAAGATTGAGAATATTTTTCGGTGTTTAAACTTAAATGGGGGGAAATAGAAATGCTAAAAGTCATATAAAAACCTTCCAAATGGTGTTTTTTAAATGATTCTATCCTTATTTGTTGCTTATAAAATTGCAAAAAAGTAAGAAATTTCGATTCTTTATAAATGTTAATAACTTTTTTAAAAGTCAACTTAGAACCTTCATATCACGTAGAATTTTCGACCATGTGGTGTTTAAAATATGTTCAAAATTTCAAAGCGATCGGTCAATTAGTTTAAAAGTAATTTGATTGAAGTATTAAATTAAATTTTTATTATTATTTTTTATTATTATTTTTTTCCCAAATTAAATTTTTTGCAACAATATATCAAAGTTTACCACTTTTACTCCCCGGCTTACTCCTAAAACCCCCAACCTTAGGGGAGAAAAAACGGAAAACCTGTTTTAATAAGAATCTGCACGCTGCGGAAAAAATGTTTCAAATAAAAAATGTAGCTTAGATAATTTTGAACAAAAATGTTTATTTGCAACCATTCTCTTAGAAACAACACTTGGAGCGACCTGTGATTTTCAATGCGAAATCGGGCGAAATCAATTTTAAATAAAATGTATATCAACTCGACTGTAAAAATTCGATATCTTTTGATCAAAGTGTCCTATCAACAAAAATCAAAATGCGTTTTAAAGGTGAAGAGAGCAGTTTCCGTATGCAGTTTAGCGATTTTTACCATTTTTTACGATTCTCATGAGATGAATCATATTTATCACTTTCATTGACCAATCACCCTGGCATTTTCATTATTAGATGCCAGTCTTAAAAAGAAAACGTTAAACACTGCTTCTTTTTGAGTACATAAGTACGTGTTTCGAAACAACACAACTTTAGCTACAAATTCCACCTAATACCCTTTTTGTTTGTGATGTAAATGTTTAAATTCAGCGATGTTTGGACATATATCCAATGCCTCATAAATATTTGTTGCCAAAACTCGAAATTTTATGTTATTTATAAAATAATAGGTTTTGAAGATTAGGCTCTAATAATGAAAATTCCATAGTGATCAGTCAATGGAGCTGATAAATATTATTGACCTCATAAGAATCGTACAAAATGATAAAAATCGCTAAACTCCTATTTTTTAATACCTTTATAGAAACTTACTTTATTTACGGCAATCCGCAAAAAAAAAAGTATAGGCTATTCCACGAATATACGACTGTTTTGGTTTACTGCGACAACGAATATTTTACTGTGCAAGTAGAAGTATGAAGGTCAATTGGTCTAATCATTATTCCAATAAAAAGGGTCTACTAGTATGACATCTAAACTAAAATTATTTCAGTTAAAATCTACAAATAAATACAATGACGTCTATGAAGCCAAATGTGTTCATCAGACATTTGGGTAAGATTTCCGTGAAATGTAAACACCAAAGAGGCGTGCCGGGTTTCTTTGATATAACTTTTTATTACTTTATTAGGTATTACAACTGTAATAAAAAGAAATATACTATTTTTAATATAAATGAAAAGAAATTGGCAGAACGATGGTTCGCAAACCAGAAAAAGGATCTTATATTTCACTTTGTTAGTTTTAAATATTTGTTTGCTTTGAGTTTATGTCATGGACGTATAAATAAAGATTATATACTCTTAAAAGTTCCGAAAGTAACGGGTATAACATACCGGCTATTGATAGTTAAAGTACCGAGTCGTTACAGATATTAAAAAGTAACGAAAATTTATATACAGTTTCATATATCGCCGACTGATTATGGCTGTAAATCTGATCGTTGATGATAGTTTTAGAAGATTAAGAGAATAAGTGAATAAGTAAGTTTTTTTTGTTTTTTTAATATTAATTGAATATTCGACTAAAAAATTTACACTATTTGATCACTTAAGTATTGTCACATTTCGTTTAAATCACATAATTCAAAAACCCACTTGTTTACAATGAAATAATTGAAATGAAAAAATAAACTCCATGATAGTAATTATATACTTCAAAATCTGAATTACAACTGATTTATAAACTATTAACTTTATATTTATATCATGACTTCATATTTAAATCTAAGGTTTATATCTGTCGTAACAGTATTTTAAAAATGGAAAGAATTTACTATTGTACAATTCAGTACATTGGACCATTTAAATTGACACCTTAAAGCGAATTTAAAACAGTCGTATATTCGTGGAATGGAGTATATAAGAAATCTGCACTTTTCACCCCAAAAACGCATTATCCTTTTCAAAGATATCGAATTTTCACCTTCGAGTTGAAATAAATTTTATTTAAGATTGATTTCGCACGCGTATCACGTTGAAATTCATTTTACACGCATTTATTCATACAACGTTTCATTCTACACAAAATGTGCTAATAAACATTTTTGTTTAAAATTATCCCAGCTAAATTTTTTATTTGAAACATTTTTTTCTAAGCCGTAAAGATTCTTGGTAAATCGATTTTTTCCGTTTTTTCCCACCTGCGATGGGGTTTTAGGGGGAGGAAGCCTGGGGGTAAAAGTGGTTAACTTTTTTGCATATTTTTGGGTCCTAAAATTGACATTATCAGCAAAATTCAGCTTTTTCGTATTATTTTTACGACTCGACTATATAACTCAAAGATAATAAAATAACAGTAATTCAGGGTAGCTTTTGAAAGAAGTAGGTTTTTTCTATCAATATAATTAAAAAAAAAAATGAAGAAAAACAATTTTAAATATATAAAAATTCTTTGGCAAAAACATATCGATTTTTTGTTTATAAACATTTAGAATAACTTTTTAAATCGCTAATGAAAATTCTCAACTTTCGTCAAAAAAAAAACAGTAGTATGTCCTGGAACTTTGAATAAACATTTTGAATTATATCCCAAAGCAGATCTTAGATTACACGAAAAAAAAAAACTGTTGTTTCCTCAAATGTAAATGGGTCACACTGTATAATAGTCTAGATCTGGATCTGAATACTTTTAAAATATATCACAAAACTGGCTAATAGCTGTCAACGTCTGAAACATTCAATTTTACATAAACATTTCTGTAATTCAGTTAGTTAAAATTTTACTACCCAAAAAATTTATCATATAGTGAGAATCTTTTTTTCTGGTGGACATTGTAACATACACCTTAATCTAGACAAGCATCTTTAATTTTTTGGAATACATTGTTGCGAACAATGAAGGCTTCTTTCTTCTCGAAAAGGAGTGTCCTGATTGACGATAAAGTGTTTATGTTCTGGAGGAAGAATGCGAGCGAGGAAGACATTCAAATTAAAATTTGTGATGCAGCGGCATTCTCCTGCGACGTGTGTATTTAAATTCGTTAAGAGGCATCGAGATAAAGGGAAGTCTGCAGTTCCAAGTCTGCAACAGTAATTAGCATATGATTATGCCGATTTGCGAATCGCTTTAAAAAGTTATCTAGATTTTTCTTATGATATAATTTTATACATTTGTCTTAAATATTTAAATTTGTATCACTTTTTGCGATTAAAACCATGTTCGAAGTAATGAAATTTCATTACAGTGTTAATAGTAGTCTTTAATATACCCCTCGAAGGACCTTTTTAACTTAGAGACACATAAAACAATGTGGAGACACCCAGTCGGGAATATATAAGACCAAATAGATCACATATTAACTTCATATAAAAAATATAAGACGACGGACGCAAGAACGTACATAGGATCGAATGCAGATATGGTTCACTACACGGTGATAGCAACAAAAAAGAATATGGCAAGGATAAGATCATACATTACAAGGAAAAGCAAACAACGGTGGAATATAGTAGCCCAAAATAACTCAGAAGTTAAAAAGATCCAGAAACAAGAAATAAATGAAGACAAACAAAGAAGATAGAAAAATAAATAATATTCAGGTAAATCCAGAGCAGAACCTGTAGTAAAGAAAGTTACCATCAACAATGTGAGGAAGCTAGAAAGCAAAAAAAAAAAATAAGAATGGCTCAAATGTATAGAACGAGAGAAATGAAAAACAAGAAGGGGATAAGAGAATACGAACCGGAACAGATAAAAGAAATATAGAAGGAATGCTTTCGAAACGATCGTAAATAAAAGGAGGAAACAAAAAAAGGTGAAGAGGAAAAAGAAATAAAGTCCAACCAAGCAAGAAATGCCAATAGAAACTCAAAAAGATGACAAAGCGCCAGGAGAAGACAATGCTGTACACGAATTGGTAAAACATAAATGGGAAAGTGAAAGAAAAAATAAATGAACAAGATAAACCAAATATCGATACAAAACAGAATACCTAACAACTGGAACACTGGAAACATTACACTAAGAGAGGAGACAAAGAATTATGTGAAGTCTTTAACACATACCAAGGAGTAAAGCAGTAGTATTTCCCAACATTATTTAACATGGTAATTCAGAAAATACTAAGGAAACCAAATATGAAGAAGTAGAATATATAAATATACATATAATTGCATTCGCAGATGATTTAGTAGTCACATGAAAAATAAAAACTAGTGTGACCAAGGCAAATCAGGTCTGGGGATTAAAGTCAAGAAAAATTGGTTCCAAATAAACGAAAAGAAAACAAAATATATGGAAGTAAGAAGAAAACAAGACAACAAGCAGGGGAGACATGTACGAACTTATCATTTTATAGTCCCCCATAAAAATATTAGACCCTCCGAGATATAGCAAACTGGTCACCGGCATCTTTTGGAGATCCGTAAACTGATTACCTCATATAGGTGATCTATGCCTCGTGTCTCTGGAGACGTGACCAGAGAACTCAATTTTTCTTTTCATTATAGTAAATATAAGGTCAGGTTTAATATTTTCTAGCTAAAAGGTCTTTCCAGCACTGTCCCTATACCTAGCAACTATTCGGATGATGATTATTGTCAATATAATTTTTACTAAATATTCCTATTCATTTATGGTGTTTTTTTTTTCAATCTTTTTTCGCCTTCACTTTAAGCAACATTTATTAAAATCATGAATGTGTTGCTTGTGTGAGTCCATTTCAAATAGGTAAAGAAATAATAAATAAGACTTACTCACAATCAATTTAATTTAACTATCAGACGACCGGTTTCGCTTTCTACAATATGCAAAGCATCCTCAGGTCTCGATACAAAGTTAAACAAATGCTGAAATAATAAAAACCCATATTAGGGTGTTGTCTAATAACGATAAACAAAGTAGATGTTGTAAATTACAATAATTATGCCAATATTACATGTCTGTGGTTTTATTTAAATGAGTAAGTTGAATAAAAAGTATAAAAGTTTTAAAAGTTTAAACAGACAAGGTAAGGCCCACAAATTGTTATAAAATAGTCTCTTCGATTGTAATAAATTAATAAATGAGCAAATAAATAATAGTTTTATGACATCTAAACTTATTCATTGTCATAAAACTGTCACCTTCATAAAACAATTACTTAATAAATAACACACATTTCAAAAATATATCTCTCGAATAAGTATAAATAACTTTTAATAACACAATGGTATATTACATCACTTTCATTTAACAAACAATCACACACATATCGCTTCTTCATTGGATCAAATCTATCTCCTCAAGAACTTCCCGTTTACTGTCAAACAACTGCAATAATATAATTGAGTTCTCCATTCAACAATACATAGTAGTTTCAACCATGTTCTACCATCCATCAATTAATAGAGTACCGGCATGTAAGTAATGTTTATTTTATTTATTTGCTCATTTATTAATTTATTACAATCGAAGAGACTATTTTATAACAATTTGTGGGCCTTACCTTGTCTGTTTAAACTTTTAAAACTTTTATACTTTTTATTCAACTTACTCATTTAAATAAAACCACAGACATGTAATATTGGCATAATTATTGTAATTTACAACATCTACTTTGTTATCGTTATTAGACAACACCCTAATATGGGTTTTTATTATTTCAGCATTTGTTTAACTTTGTATCGAGACCTGAGGATGCTTTGCATATTGTAGAAAGCGAAACCGTTCGTCTTATAGTTAAATTAAATTGATTGTAAGTCTTATTTATTATTTCTTTACCTATTTTCAACATTTATTACTTGCAAAAGACCACCTTGTAGATTAACTGTGTACGTCAAGTTACTTTTTAATTCATTCCGTGCGTAGTTAACTAAATAACTTATGTTTATATAAATAAAACTGACGAGCAACAACCACTTGTACGGATAACGTAAAAAATCCACCGTTCATTTCATTATAGTCGAGAATTCCGCGAACGTATCTTGTTCTCTTTGTAGAATCTAACGGGTAGTTGGGACAGTACGTAATTAAGTTATTTTAAATGTTACTTTTATTGCTGCAAGCTTTTATTTTCTGTTAATACACGCAACGCTTCATTCTCATGCTCTGTAAGGAGAAAATAAAGAAAAACCAGGTTTCAGTTCGTACCTTGCAACATTTTAACAATTTGCACGCTGGTGATGTTAGATACAACCGACATTCAGTTTCTACATGCGAGATCTTTAATTGTTTAATTTTCTTCTTTAATTGTCCATACAGATTGTCCATACTTGTTAATACAGATTCTAATAGACAAAGCTTATTGAAAAAAAAAAAAATTGTCGTTTTATATAGGTCTGCGTATAAGGCACTGGATCATGATACTATAATAACAAGATAGGATCTTCCCGTAGCACAAAATAGGTCGTGTTCGCGCATGCCGTCATTGGAGAGTAGAATTTGAATTCTTGTTAAAGTTAAATAGGATTTGTATGCATTCTGTGATGAAATTACTAGACGAAAATAAGTTAAGATGTTTAGTAATTACAATAATCGTACACATAAGAATATCTCCAAACTATTTATTAAAGATTATTTATTGATACATACAAAAAACTGACATTTCGAACGTCAAACTCTCCAATGACTTATGCGCAATATCTTATCTTCTTAGTCTTAGTATCATGCACTGGATGGCATGAATATCCCATTTTTTTCTTTCTGAAAGCTTGTGCTCCGGTTATTATACGTTTTGCCCTTGTAATGGTGCCATACGATAGTGATAGATCGAATAGTTTTTGTGATACAGGTTGGCTTAAACGCTTATTCTTGTAGATAGGTGGCTGTCTTAGACAGTCACCTATCTACAAAAAGAAGAATAAATCACAGACAAAATCGGTTCGTGATCCGGGACCAAATGAAATACTTTAACATTTGAAGGAAATAAACCTTGTCAATATTGTTATAAAAAGGATTCCTTCGACGGTTTCATCCAGACATAATATGCCGTTTAAAACAAGAAGATCGAAAAACAACAAAAGGGGACAACTCAATTAATATTAAATATGTTAAATAATATTCCTATACATGAAACATTACATGAAACAATAACTGACAAAAAACTAGATTTCCTGCTATTGATCTAATTAAAAGTATTCCTAAATAATAGAGAATTTTGTGAAGTTTATGACCCAAGTTCAAATGTTACTCTTCTGAATTCAAAGGTGGCAAAAAAAATAAGATTAGATATTCATGCAGATAGGAATATGTTTAAAACGATAAATGACATAACAAATTTTACAGAAAAATTAATTACAAAAATAAAAATTAATAAAATTGAGAAAAATAGTAAAATTTTTGTAGTGAATGATTAATATTTTGAGTATGATATTCTACTTGGATTAGATTTTATTTTGAATTTTCAAATGAAAATTTTGATTTAGAAGTTTATCAAAGATTGGATGCAAATATTGAAGAAAATATTGAAAAATTTTATAGTAATGTTAATATTACAGAATACGCAATAAACTTTAATGATTTCCCACAGATCTTTTCGAAGCAAAATTAGAACATTTATTGCCAGATCAGAGAAATAGAATAGAAATCTTATTTAAATATTTAATACCTTATTTATATAAATTAAATAAATATGACAATATTTTTGCGAAACATAAATTTGGCGGCAGGTTCAAAATAATGAAGCCTTATAAAAAATACTCCATAGAGAGCAAAAAAATTTCAAATAGGACAAAATTATTAAAAACAAATTTAATAGAAGAATTGTCTTCACCCTTTACAAATGAATGTAAAACCAGATTATTGATTGAATTTCGTGAATTAAATAAATTAAAATTAATGGGAAAAAACCCCGTAATTGGCTGTATACTATCGTTTAAAAAAAACACAGAAGTTAAAACACTTCACACATGTGTATTGTGGTATAAAAACAAACAAATATTTAAAATGAAAAAAGGAAGCAAATATTTGATTTCAAATCCTATGTATCTGTTGATACGTATTTCGACCTAATAGGTCTCATCAGAACAGCTATTCATAGGAGTTCTCAACATCTATGTTTTAACATCTTTTATCAACGTCTGTTTGCCTTGCAATTTTTAGAAGGCTCAGATTATAAGCAGAAATCTGAATTGTGTTTCGAAACTATTTTACGGATTTTGTAATTAGATGTCGCTAGCGCGTCCGTATTGAAGCCATGTTATTGTTGCTTCTTAAAAGGCAGAAAATATTGATTTTTCACGTTGAGAACTCCTATGAATAGCTGTTCTGATGAGACCTATTAGGTCGAAATACGTATCAACAGATACATAGGATTTGTTTGCGTGAAATCAAATATTTGCTGCCTTTTTTCGTTTTATTCGGATTTACTCTGTGTGAGTACTAGAAGCACAATTCGCTAAGGATTTCTGCTTAGTTGTAAAAGACATGTCGTGGAATGCAAATTTTAGATTCCCCATGTCCCTTTTAACATCTTTTATCAACGTCTGTTTGCCTTGCAATTTTTAGAAGGCTCAGATTATAAGCAGAAATTGTGTAATGGTGGTTGCCTAGCAACGGTAAAAGACCTGTGTAATTTTCTGGGAGTTGAAAAAATTTATTTTAAATAGTAAAGTGAATATTCTATTGAAAGTTATATGAGATATGATAAAAGAATATGATATTCTAGCTATTATTGTATTGTAGTTATGATAGTGTTAATATGGTCACTTTATTGTGAAAAATGCTAAATATAATATATATATATATATATATATATATATATATATATATATATATATATATATATATATATATATATATATGAAGCTGAGAATGAGTGAATGAAAATTAATATAGGAGAGGAATTGTAAACTGTTAGATATGTGTGAATATGTATCAGAGAAAAAATGAAATAATATATACTATATGTAGAGTTGGCTGTAAGAAGATTAAATTGACTGCATATCTGAGTTGATTGAGTGAAATATGAATTATAAGTGGTAGTGGGGTCCACAGACCGAAAGTGTCGAAGGGATATGTGATGATAACAGATGGAGTATGATTGTGGTTATGGTGTTTAAGTTTAAAGTTAATGATTGAAGTTAATAATGAAGAATAATATTGAAAAAGTTAAAAAGACAAGTAAGGAGACCACAAGAAGTGAGAGACATGAGGAGATAAGATATGAAAAAGTCAAAAGAAGTGTCACAAAAGAACTGGCAAAAGGATGACAAAAAGAAAGAAACTGTCGTGGGATAAGATGGTATCAAAGGAAGTCGTGTGATGAATACAAAGCCAGAAAATGAGGGGGTGGGAAATTAATTGGTATGTGTCATGAAATGGGTAAGAAACTGTCATGGGATAAGATGGTATAAGAGGAAGTAGTATAATGAATAGAAAACCTGAAAGTAAGGGGGTGGAAAATTGTTAGGTATGGTATATGTTAGTGGGTGATTAATAAGGAAGTTGTAAAATGTTAGATGCTAGTAGGGTGGTTGGGAAAAGAGAAAAAAGAAGAAGATAAGTAAAAGATGAAATTTAGATGCAATAATTGGAATGTTGATTAAAATTAAGGGAATAATTGTCGGTGTATAGGAGTAAAAGGTCTATTAAGGGTAGTTTGGCGGTTAACACAATAATAATAAATTAATTATTCCTAATAAAGATGAATTTGAAATTTGAAACAAAATTTAGGAAAGCCTCTAAAAACCCTACAAATAACAATGATGTCTTAACCGTCTGATGTTTTAAAGTCTTCTTCTTCTAATAGTGCCTATTCGTTCCGGATGTTGGCGATCAGGCTAGCTACCCTAACTTTACTTGCAGCTTTTCGTAATTGTTGTAGATGTATTGAACCACTTCCTTAGATTTCGAAGCCATGATATTGTTCTTCTCACTGGTCCTCTCTTTCCAAATACCTTGCCTTGAAGAATTAGTCGTAATAAGCCATATCTGTATTCATTTCTCATAACATGGAAAAGATTTTCTAATTTGCACTCTTTGATAGTGTTAGTGATCTCGCATTCCTTGTCCATTCTACGTAGGATCTCAATATTAGTCAAACGATCCACCTATGAAATTCGTAAGATACGCCTGTACCACAGCATCTCTAAGGCCTCGAGCTTTCCTAAAGAAGCTTCAGAGAGCGTTCATGCCTCTATTCCGTATAATAATGTAGAAAATACATAGCATCTGATAGAGATTTTGGAATAAGTGGTAAATCGTAACTTCTGAAAAGAGACTTCATCTTTACAAACACTGATCTTACTTATTTCAGTAGTCTCAATCACTGTTTATGTTAGTATCAAGATATGTGTAGCTGTTTACCCTGCCAATTGGCTATTTACCAAAAGATGTGTATGATGTGTACAAAAGATAAACAGAAACACTGCAAATAATCCAGGAGTCACAAAAATAAAAAAAAACACTAGTCACTGTCTAAAATCAGTCACTAACTGAACAATGGCAGCTTCGACATCCGGTAATGTCAAGGAAAGGTTTACGCTGTTTTCCCATTGGCAGCAGCACCTTCGTACGAAACTGTACTAGGGGTGCAAATCATCAGCGGGATCCGAGTTTACCGCGGTTCCTCTACAAACTTACATGTGACGACTGCCCAAAAACTTACATCGGTCAAACGGGTAGAACATTTACCAAATGGATAGTAGAACACAAAAGGGCTTTCAATAATAGTAAAACATATTCTATTTACGCACTTCACCTACTAGATCATAATCATTTTTTTAATAACAAATTTCAAATTCTTCACATCCAAATTAAGGCCTTATGCTATCATTATTAGAATCTATGAAAATTAACAAATTAAAAAATATAGATATAATTCTGAATGACCAACTTGAGACAAACAGTTCTCCCCTCCTCAACTTATTCAGTTAAAGACTATAAAGTGTTAGACGCATAACAAAAATAGCTCAGTTGAGAAAGGCACTCTACCGAAACAGCTATAGTGATAATAAATTATAATAAATTTCGTGGAAGTGTTAAAAACAAAAGTTTTCAGTATTTTATTGTTTGACAAAATGTATAATCGTCAATGATTTCCAACCTCCGATAAGTGAAGGAACTTAGAAGAAGTTGCTAACATTAAATGAACAAATATTACATTGTTTTGGCTTTAGTATTTGGCCATTCAAACTTAATTACTCAATAAAAATCATGATCAATCAAACAATGTGTATAATGTAACTAATGTTATGTGATGGTAATATAAAATGGAAAAAGTTATATAGTTTCTTATTTCTGTTTATTCAACAAAGTCAAACTATTTTTAACTTGGAAGTTTTCAAATGGTGTAGTGAATTAAAAACACATTACCGAATGTACTGGAATTCCAGCGATCGTTACTTTTACTTCGTACGTATTACGGTACATGTTATGAGAGTTAATCTAGCGTAATTTTCCATTTCGAATTAGACCTTATGAAGCAATTTAAACCTACACTGCAACAAGTGATTATCTTGATTCTGACTTTTGCTTTCACTTTAATAACGGAGTAAATCATTTATTTTGTCTATTACCTTTGTTTATGATTATAGTAGAGCTAATAATAAATTTTCAGAATTTTGTTTTAAAAAGTTTTGGGGATTTTGTGTGATTTGTGTTTAGTTTTGGAAGTTATATTTCCTAAATTCCCGTCATGTACCATACAGGTGTAGTAGTGTTATTCTCTCTGTACTTGGTAGCCAGAGCCTCTTTACTTAACTAAACCGACTGTACCGAGTTGACTCTTTGAAATCTTTCCCAGTACTCGAGTATGAAAAGTTGAGATTTAACCATCCGTTAATCGCGCCTATTTCAGGAATGTGTCTACTCACGGGGTGTCTGCAGCACCACTTTATTTTATCTTACTTTTTGTTTAAAATGATAAAACTTTTTTTTATATTTCAGGTTATAATATTAACAGTTTGTCACAAAATAAAACTATTTAGTTCAACAAATATTACATTTTACATATTATGTAGTCGTTGAATTTTATAAACATCATCATCACTAGTGCTACAGCCCTATAGAAGAGCATCTACCCCTAAAATTCAAAAGTTGTTCACCAATGGTTGCGAATTCGCCAAGCGAATAATTTATATATATATATATATATATATATATATATATATATATATATATATATATATATATATATATATATATATATATATTGTTATTGTTATTGTATGTATATTGTTATTGTTATTATATATATATATATATATATTGTTATGATGTGTTTTGGTTTGTGTATGAGCAATGAGTGCTTTAAAATATCATATATAAGTATAGGGTTTTTATCACGGTTCTCAGAGAATTAAGGTCGATTCTCACTATACGTTCCGTTTACATTCCATATCCGCGGCTTTCCATTTACATAAAATATTATTAAACACAAATCAGATGGTATATGCCCACTTTCCGTTCCGTTTACCTACCATTCCCGAAGCCTCGCGTTCGAGATTACCGGCCACGTATTTTTTCTGCGACGAGCTGCGACGTGTTGGGTACGATATGGATAGTGCGAATATTATTACATCGCGGTTCACTCGAAGTTGTTAAGATAAATATGAATGACGAAAAATTAATAGAACTTGTCAGGCAAAATAATGCCTTATATGATTTTGAGAATAATATGATAATTGATATGAAGACAATATTTGGTCAGCTATTGCCAAGTTTTTGCTTAGCTGTAAGCGATTCCCTGAATCTAGTATCCTTACTTGGTATTAGTTCTTCAATACACGAAAGTAATTAGAAGAACTTGAATTTCGGCATTTGAAAAAATTCAAAGAATTTAGTATCGTCATATATGTTCTTTAAATAAAGTTATATATTCTCCTTCAGTATTTCTATGTTTCAACATAATATTATATATCCAATATTTTCGTTTTCCTTTTTTTATTTAAATTATTTCCTTCATTCAATATAGTAGTTGTTATTATTAAATTTTCTTCAGACCACATTTTATCAAGCAGGAAAAATACGCGTATTCCTGTCAAAAACTTGGAATAAAATGTTACAACACTGAATGTAGACGAAAAGTAAACGCGACGTCTAATGAGAATGGTGGTTAAAATAATGGGAAGTATATTGAACGGGTATGGAAAGTAAACGGAACGTATAGTGAGAATCGACCTTTAGTTTGTAAGTACTTTTTGAAATTATCTTTATTATAATTATTACGAAACCCACATATATATCTAATATAGACAATATAAATTTAGAACAACCTATCTTAAAATTGAAATTCTTACAATAATTAAATTATATTAAGAAAATTTGATACCTTTCTGTCACTGAATGCCTAAATGAAACTGTTTTCCAAAATAAAGGGTTTAATAACCACTCAATATCTTTGTTATAAGCCTCGGTTATCCTTCTTTTTGTGAAATTGCTTCTCCAAATACACCACAATGTTTTAATTATCAGCTTCCACCATTTTAAAATATTTTTCTTCTCAATAGCATTTATAAATTGGCAAAATATTCTTCTTTATTTATTGCTTTCTTGTTTATCCTTCTTTCTAATAATTTATTTTTTTCTTCTTCCAATCACCGTATAAATATTATAATTTTAATTTCTTCTAATCTTCATATACATAATATAATTTTTAATATCCAACTAATACTCTCTTAATACTATTTTTTTAATCTTCATGTAATATACTTTCCAAAATATTATAAAACTTTCATACTAAATGACTGTCTTCTGTATACTGACTTGACCAACAAATACTACTCATTGAATACTGTCCTTTATATTAATACACTAATACTGACCATACTGACTAATAATAATGAATTCTTCTCAAAATCACAGAATATTTATATCATGTCAATGTTCTCGAATAATCTTGAAAGAAAATATTTTCGAATTGTTTTATTTCATAGATATTTGAATGTTCGCGAATATTCTACCACGAAAACAAGTCGACTTCCTTCTATTGACGTCTTATTTGAAATCTAGATAATTCTTTACCCTTCTATCGAGAATTTTATGGACATTTAGGTTTTTTAGATCAGAATACAAACTTACATATAAATTAAACAACTTAAATTAATAAATAACACTATTTTAAACCCGTAATTATCGTTTTAAATGTCTACTTTATGTTCAAATTTACTCTTATTTACAAAAATCATAATAACCCAGACTTACTTCAGTGTATATTTGGTTGCCTATATATATGGCGCACTCAAATATATTCATAATATTATAATTATTAAAATAACAAAATAAAAACTTTTTTGAAGTCAATTTGGTTGCCTATTTAGATCCCGCACTCAAATTTATTCATAATATTATAATTATTAAAATAACCAAATACATTGCAAAATAAAAATTATTTGAATTTATAATTTATTATTATGCTAATTTCTTAAGAATGCCCTCATAAAAATACTTTTTATAATATTCTCTAGTATATAACATAAATTATTTCTTTAGTCACCATATTTAAGTTTAATTTAGATTACCTTCGTTTTTCCTATATTTAATATTATCTCAATATACATATATATATATATATATATATATATATATATATATATATATATATATATATATATATATATATATATATATATATATATATATATATATATATATATATATATATATATATATATATATATATATATATATAATGACGAATTGATTATGGCTGTCGCCGCTTCTCCGCCCCAAATTTCCATCTTTTTCTGTCATATGCAGTTGCCTCTTCTAAGTCTCTTGCCGCCATTGCTTCATCAATATCGTTGCGCCAACTTCTCCGTGATTGTTCTCTCTTTCTTTCAGGAGGGTTCCATTCCAGTAGTCTTCTAGATCGTCTGTACTCTGTCATTCTTTTAACATGTCCGAACCAGATTAATTGTTTTCTTTATATGTCATCATTGACATTTCGCTTCTTTTTCATTTCGTTTCTTATTTGTTCGTTTCTAACTTTCTCCAGTTTCGATCTACCGCAGCTTCGTCTCAGGTAATCTATTTCTGTAGTCATAGTTTCTATTAGCTTTGGTGACGTCCCATACTTCCGAACCGTAAAGATTAATACTTTGGACTATACTGCTGTAAATGTATTTTTTGATTTCTCGTCGAATTGTTTTTTGCCAGAGAAGAGAGTTTAAGGCACGGGTCGCTGCTCTACCCTTGTTTATTCTTTCCCTGATTTCATCTGCGCTATTTCCCTTCTTGTTGAAAATGACTCCCAAATATTTGCAGGATTGCACGCCTTTGATTTTGTCGTCTTCCAAGACTAGGTCACATATTTCATCTGTTCCCACTGATAGATATTCACATTTTGTCATATTCATGTTTAGACCTGCCACCTCATATTCTTCTTGCAGTTTTCTTACCATATAGCTAAGATCGTAGCTGTCTTCGGCAATTACTGCCAGGTCATCCGCAAAGAAAAGTGTATATAGCGTGTTTTCTTCCACCATTATTCCCATGTTTCTACATTTTTTTACCCATTTTACTAAGGATCTGTCCAAATAGATTTTAAATAAGGTGGGTGACAGACACCAGCCTTGTCTTAGTCCCTTTGTTGTTTGAAAATGAGAGGTGATTTCTTGTTCCTTTTTAATTCTTGCAAAGTTTTGTTCGTAGTATTTTTGAGTGGTGTTAATAAGAATTGGGTTTATTTTCAAGTTACCCATTTCTATCCATAGTTGGGAGATCGGCACACTATCATATGCTTTTTCCAAATCTATTAAAGCTATATGGGTTTCTCTATTTCTCTGCACTCGTTTTCCTATTGCAATTTTTAATGTGAAAATATTATTCATAATGGAGCGTCCGGCCCTAATTCCCGCTTGTTCTTCGGGTTGTTTGTTTTTAATATCATTTTCTATCAGGTTTCGTAGTACTTTTGAGTATAGTCGACATATAGTAGCAATCACTGCGATCCCTCTATAGTTTTTAGGATCCGTCTTTGTGCCTTTCTTGTGTATTGGAAAGATATACGATTGCCTCCATTCTTCTGGAACTTCTTCTCCGTTTAAGCATCTTTCCAATAGTTTTCGGATCATTTCAAACAGTTTTGATGATCCATCCTAATCAACTCTGGATGTATTCCGCCTGGGCCTGGAAATTTTCTTAATTTCAATTATTGTTTAATTGATTGTAAATACTTCTAATAGGAGCAAACTTGTCAAGCAATCTTTCTTTGCGGGCATTTATTAATATTGTCAAATCTTAGACATTTTATGAGAAAATAAAAACGATTGTAACTAGTTTTATAAAACGTTTGAATTCCAAGCCTTGAAATATCCCACAAATCTTTGATATTCCTATGGCTCGATTTACAAATGCCAGTTAATATTAGTAACCCAACTAAAGCACGAATTTCTATGTTATTGGTTTCTTTGCAGTCTTTTACGTTTGTAATTGGCGGAGAGTCTATTAATAAATATATTGGTACTTTCTGTAACTTCTTTGAATATATCTTCAGTTATAAACAAATTAAAACATTCAATGACGGACTTACAGTTTCTGGCTACATTTATTGTTCCTGGTACGTGGGAAATTAGATTAAGTTCTCACCCGCTCCCTACTTTTCTCCGTTGACCATTTAGTGAATTTCGTCTTTCCCAAGGTAAAAACCATTTTCGTCTCTTGTTCTTCATCAGTTCATCGTCACAAAAAGATTCAGTCATAACTTCATGCTCACTATCTGGTTCAGAATCACTCCTTATTTGGGTAAATCCTTCATCTGAAGGATATTCTTCTTCTGATGGCATTTCGTCATCGCTCATACATTCATCAAATATAATCGCGTTTGTTTTAACTCATATTCGCCCATTTTTCCTAAAAAGTAATATTGGGAATAGTATATAGACACAATACATGTTCAACAAAATGTAACTTTACTACTCGCGGGGTGTTCGCAACACCCCAAGCACGTGCTTACGATACAACGACTAACAGTACACTGATCACTGATCAGATTCTTCCAGGTGGTAGAGAAGACGAAAATATGCAGCACACGGCGACAATGATATTATTCCATAGAAAATATTTAGAGCTATATAGGCATGGAGTGTTCAAAACACCCAGCGCGAGTTACGCAGGGTTAACAAAATCCTGGTAAAGTTTGTTTAACAGAAACTCAATTAGTGCGGTCGTAAATATTATTAAATTTATCTGACTTGTCCCATTGTTAACACCTTGTAACTCAAGTAAAACGTTGTTACCTGAAACCGGTCCTTTTATACTATTATCGGTTAACCCGGGATGTTTATAGCGGTACTAATTGAAGTCAACCATTTACTACTAAAGAAACAACCAATATTTTTGTACGGCATTACGCCGCAAATCATTATTTTTGTATTACTTAACTACTTAACCAAGTTTATTAATATACAAAAATGTTTGACAACAAAAACTTAGCCCCTTATGTGGTAAGTTTTTCTTACCTATGACTCACATGTACCGATAAGAATTGACGGCAGAGTTTCTACAGTTGTTGATACATATTGTAGTATTGTTTTATACGTGATTCATGATGGGTAAAATCACCCATGGGCTTGTAGACTATAGTTTAAGTTGTGGTTATTTTTCATTAGAAATAGGAGATAATGAAAATGTATGGCTGTAGTAAACCCAATAATCTAAAGCTACTTATAATAATAGAACAATACTGGATTTATTACTTACTGCTATTAATAAAAATACTATTCTAGTTTTGATCAAGTATCATTAATGGTTTTTCCAACGAACAGTGGGCGTGAAAAAAAGTGACGAAAACGGATTGAATCTCGCCGGATGGCTATCATCCGAATACAGTAGCTATTTTGTTAGAACAATTACGCAAATCATTACATCTGGTTTCACAGATTCTTTAAAGACCACTTGATTATAGCTATTATTCCTAACGATGCCGTAGGCGAGTGTTGCACCACTGATAGGTGTTCATGAAAATACTTTTATGGAAGTAAATATTATATTAACATTATTTTTATTGCTTATTAATAAAAAACTAATTACAATCCAATTGTTTGGGAAAGTATTTAGTATTTATTTGCATATTTTGCTTTAATAATTTCATTACTTCAATATAATATGATCTTATTTAATTATATATTCTAATTATTTATCGACAAATTAAAGTAAATAAGAAATTTTGGAACTATAAAGGGGTTCTTTCATAAGGACCATAAGACCAATAGTAGTATATGCTGCAGAAACATTTACATTCACAGCGAGAGAAGAAGAGCAATTGAAATTTGTGAGAGGAAGATAATGAGAAAAATACTTGGACCAAAGGGGGAAAACGAAGAGGATTGATGAATCACGAAATACAAGAATGGATGAGTCAAGAGAACATAGTTGAGCAATAAAAGCACAAAGAATTAGATGGCATTCACACATAATGACAAGAGAGAAGAGCAATCCGTTAAGAGTTATAACGGAATGGATACCACCAGGTGAAAGAACCAGAGGCAGACCTAAACTGAGATGGACACAAGTAGAAGAATGAGTACAGAAATTAGAAATGTAGAAAGGACAATTAAAGGGGGAGACGAATGAAGAAAAGTAGTGGAAACAGCGAAGTCACACCAGAAACTGTGAAACCAAACCCAGAACGGGATGATCCCCTACAAAAAATATCTTCAAGTAAAAACAGCCTTAGATTCTTCGGGAGCGTGTTGTTTCTATATATAAGGCGTTCTCTGGAGATCGTATACAGAACTTCTTCGTTTTATTTTGTTTAAAAAAACTCTTTAAGAGTAAGCCAATACGGCAGGATCACGCTTTCTTACTGTCTCACAAGCTCTAATATGACGTTTTTTAATAACCCTCTAAGTAGTCCAGTCTGTTATTAACAAAATAAAATGTTATTAATACATTTGAACATCGAGGAATTACCGTTTTTTAAATCTGTGCGAAATTTCCTCCGATCGATCAAATAGTTCAGAAGATATTTAATTTATTTATCCCTGAGGCTAATTATTTAAACTACTGAACTTGGTCTATTAATGATGCTAAACACATTTAGCAAATTTCATAGGATTCTTTAAGACTTAAACTATCTCAGAAGTTAAATACATATTGCATTTTCATCGAAATTATTTACAAAATTAACGTTTGAGAAAGGAGTATGTTTTTTCTTCTTCTTCTTCACGTGCCATCTCCGCTACGAAGGTTGGCTATCATCATGGCAATTTTGACCCTGGAGGCTGCCGCTCGGAACAATTGTATGGAAGTGCAAGCAAACCACTCCCAGAGGTTTCTCAACCATGACATTCTTCTCCTACCTATGCTGCGCCTACCTTCAATCTTTCCTTGCATAATTAGTTGTAACAGTTGATATTTATTCCCACTTGTAATATGTCCCAGGTATTGTAGTTTCCTCATTTTAACACTCAATACGACCTCCTTTTGTTTGTTCATCCTGTCTAATACAACTTGGTTAGTTATCTTATCCTTCCAGGAGATTTTTAACAATCTTCGGTACGCCCACATCTTAAATGCCTCCAGCTTACCAATACATTGCTTATGTAGTGTCCACGCCTCCACCCCATATAACAGGACCGAGAAAACATAACATTTAAGCATTCGTATTTTCAGCTTTAGGCTTAGGTTTCGGCTACACAACATTTGTTTCATATTGTTAAAGGTACTGCGGGCTTTCTCTATTCTTATTCTTATTTCTCTGGTGTATTCGTTTGACTCGTTAATATTTGTTCCGAGGTAATTGTAATTTTGTACTCGTTCAATGGGATTCTGTCCTACATGTAAGTTGATATTATTGATACGTTTCTTTGTAATTATCATGAATTTGGTCTTCTTTGTATTCAGTGACAGACCAAATTCTTCACTTGCTTCTACCACTTTGTTTAGTAATCTCTGTAGGTCGTCAATATTTTCTGCTATGAGCGCGGTATCATCAGCATATCGGATATTGCAAATGGGGTGACCGTTGATCTTTATTCCGGCTTTTTCGTTCATAAGAGCTTTTTTAATAATTTCTTCCGCGTAGACATTGAACAAGGTTGGAGACAACACACAGCCCTGCCGAACACCTCTTTTGATCTGTATTCTATCTGATATCGAGCTGTTAATTCGTACTGTAGCTTCTTGTTTGTAGTATAGATTCCTTATCACTCGCATGTCCCTTGTATCAAATTTTTATTTTCCAGTATTTGCATCAGTGGCCTATGTTTTACTGTATCAAATGCTTTGTTATAGTCTAGGAAACACACAAATATGTCCTGATTTACGTCTAAACATCGTTGTGTTAGAACATTAAAAGCAAACAGTGCCTCTCTAGTTCCTAGTCCGTCTCTAAAGCCAAATTGAGAGGGTCCGATGTCAACTTCCAATTTTTTATATATTCTCCGATGAATGATTTTTAAGAAGACCTTTAATATATGACATGGTGCGATGTTCCGAGCATTGTCTCGCATTAGACTTTTTGGGTATGGCTATTATTGTTGTTACTAGCCATTCATTAGGTATGATACCAGATTTGTAAATGCTGTTAAATAGTTCCACGATCTTTATTAAGTTGTTGCCTTTAAGTTTAATTATGTCTATTGGTAGTTCATCTGGGCCTGTAGCCTTCCCCGACCTCATTTCTTTAATCGTGTATTCCACTTCATCTCTTGTTATTTCTGGTCCTGTGTCACTGTTTATGTATTCGTTATCTACATTGTCTCTTTGATCTTTAAACAGTTGTTCTATGTACTGTTTCCAGACTCTTAATTTTTCTTCTGTGTCCATAATAATGTTTCCACTCTCGTCTACTAATATGTTGTGTCTGTTACTTTGTCTCCTCGTCAACTCTTTGATCTTCCGATGTGCATTAAAGCTGTCGTGTTTATTTTGTAGTTGTTCGATTTCTTCGCATTTTCCCCGTACCAGTTTTCTTTAGCTGTGCCTATTTTTAGACGAATTTCTTTTTGTATCTCTTTATACTTCTGGTTCTTTTTGTTTTTCTGTTTTTTTCTTTCATCCATTAAGTTCAGTATCTCATCTGTCATCCATTCTTTTTTATATTCTTTACTTTTATGGAGGTGACTTATGCTTGGTTTCATTAACGCTGTTTTAATGTCTGTCCAATTCTCATTGATGTTAACTTTTGTGTTGTCTTTTATGGGTTGTATCTTTGTTACTGCTTTATCAATTTCTTGTATCATCTGTTCTTACTTCTGGTTTTCGTAATTTGTTGATATCAACTGCTTTTTTGGGGGTTGTGCTATTAATTTTCTTTAGTATGTTTTTTACTTATAAACAATTTTAATACCTTCTATATTTTTCAAGCTACAGACTTGTACGTACAACCATTGGCTAGCTGGTACAAAAACTCGCATTTAATAAAAAAAAACCTTCTATTACCAATAGGAACGAAGTTAGCGACTATTTAAAAAAAAATCATATCTCCATTGTTTATAAACATAAGAAGTACAATTTGCACACATTTTGAATGAACATTTAAACTTTGTATTGAAATTTATACCTATAAAATTCATCCAATTTTTCGAAACTTACAGCCCTTCGAAACGAAGGTACTTTCGAAAGATCGACATAGGAAAGTGGAGGGGATAACTGTTTCAGCTCCGATTTTTTTCGAGATCGGAACTTCAAATTGAAACACGTAGGAAAAATTTACATTATCTCGGCTTCCATTGCAGCTATAAGCCTCTTTATTCTTAATCTGGGGTAGCTCGTCGAAATATGAATAACTACATAGTTTTCACTGGCCGGGAAATATGGGAAACCTCGAAAAATTGAGTCCATTTGAAGTTCACCGTAAAAACTCACTTTTTTTAAATTTGGCTTAAATAGTCTGTCGCAGTATTAATAATGAAATCCCCCGAAATCTCGGAAAATCATCATATAATTTTAGGTAATTTTTTACAGATTATTATATTTTATATTAATTATAATTAAAAAAGGCGGGATGAATAGCAGCTGCTATGTTCCAAAACTTCGTCAAAATATTCCGTAACTTCGTTCCTATTGGTCATAAAAGGTTTTTTAAACGTGAGTTTTTTTACCAGCTATCCAATGGTTGTGCGTACAAGTCTGTAGCTTAAAGTTATTACAATTGGTAAGTAAAAAACATACCCCTTTTTCAAACGTTTATTTTGTAAATAATTTCGATGAAAACGCAATATGCATTTAACTTCTGAAATAGTTTAAGTTTTAAAGAATCCTATGAAATTTGCTAAATGTGTCTTGCATCATAAATGGAGCAAGTTCAATAGTTTAAATATTTATCCTCGGGGATAAATAAATTAAATAACTTTTAAACTATTTGACCGACCGGGGGAAATTTCGCACAAGTTTAAAAGACGACAATTTTATTTTGTTAATAAGAAAATTTATGAAATTTATAAATTAGTGCAAAAACTTCATTTTTGCAAATATCTTCGTACATTATTTATCAATTTTATTTTAAAAAACGGGAAAATAAAGATATTCTTGATACCTATAAAAAAATGATATAAATATTTATGCAAAATATAAGGGAAAAAATTTATAGACAAAAAATCGAAATGTGACCATAAATTATTGTTTAAAAAAACGCAAGATAAAATATGAGTACTTTTTCATCTATTAGTCATCTAGTAACCTATATCTTAAAAGTTTCAGATATCGGCGAAAAAATTTTCAACCTTTTCTTTTAATCAGACTAGGCAAGGTCGCCCAAATAATCCGATTTCAATTTTATAAAGTACGTTAGATATACTAGATCGATTTTAATAGAAATCTGGATGATTGTTTTATTATATTATAAAGATTTTGTAGGCGAATTATGAAAAGAAAATCCCAAGTGCAAGATCAAGTGGTTGAAAAACATTGTGTATAAGACACGGCTTGTCCTCCTGTTTTTTTTTTTGTATGTATTGCTATTTTGCATCAAGTGTAATAAATTAAAACAGTTATAACTGTTTTATTTCAGTACGACTTTGCTCCAAAATGAATCGTTTTAAAGTTATACATAAGCAGGGAAATAAATTTTTTTTAAAATATTTTAATTTTTATATTATATTTCTATTCATGAATGTGTTGCTTGTGTGAGTCCATATCAAATAGGTAAAGAAATAATAATAATACTTACTCACAATCAATTTAATTTAACAATCAGACGACCGGTTTCGCTTTCTACAATTTGCAAAGCATCTTCAGGTCTAGATACAAAGTTAAACTAATGCTGCAATAAAATAAACCCAATTAGGGTGGTGTCTAATAAAGATAAAATAAACAAATAAGTTAGTTCATACAAATTATAGTAATTATGCCAATATTACATGTCTGTGGTTTTCAAAATGAATAAATTTGAATATATAAAAGGTATTAACAGACAAGGTAAGACCCACAATTGGTATAAAGTAGTAGTATTATATTGTAATAAATTAATAAATGAGCAGATAAATAAAACAAAACAAACATTACTTACATGCCGGTACTCTATTAATTGATGGATGGTAGGTCATGGTTGCAAAAATCATGTATTGTTGATTGGAGAACTTTAATGTGCTATTGCAGTTGTTTTGACAATAAACGGGAAGTTCTTGAGGAGAACAGATTTGATCCAATGAATTAGAGATAGGTATATTGTGGTTGTTTGTCAGATGAAAGTCATGTTCTTTACTATTGTATTATTTAAATTATTTACACTTATATCAGAGATAAATTTTTGGAATGTGTGTTATTTATTGAGTATTTATGTTATGAAGGATAACATAAATACTCAATAGGATATAAATACTCAATAAATAACACACATTCCAAAAATATATCTCTGATATAAGTGTAAATAATTTAAATAATACAATAGTAAAGAACATCACTTTCATCTGACAAACAACCACAATATACCTATCTCTAATTCATTGGATCAAATCTGTTCTCCTCAAGAACTTCCCGTTTATTGTCAAAACAACTGCAATAGCACATTAAAGTTCTCCAATCAACAATACATGATTTTTGCAACCATGACCTACCATCCATCAATTAATAGAGTACCGGCATGTAAGTAATGTTTGTTTTGTTTTATTTATCTGCTCATTTATTAATTTATTACAATATAATACTACTACTTTATACCAATTGTGGGTCTTACCTTGTCTGTTAATACCTTTTATATATTCAAATTTATTCATTTTGAAAACCACAGACATGTAATATTGGCATAATTACTATAATTTGTATGAACTAACTTATTTGTTTATTTTATCTTTATTAGACACCACCCTAATTGGGTTTATTTTATTGCAGCATTAGTTTAACTTTGTATCTAGACCTGAAGATGCTTTGCAAATTGTAGAAAGCGAAACCGGTCGTCTGATTGTTAAATTAAATTGATTGTGAGTAAGTCTTATTATTATTTCTTTACCTATATATTTCTATTGTTGACCTATTTGAGAGGGAGGATAAGTAAATTATTACCTACTGAATTCATCACACAACTTTTTCTGCAAAAATTAGAACGTCACCCCTCACATCCAAATGTAGTCCTTTTTCGCAGATCGGCCCTGTCTGTGGCATTGTTTAATTGGATATAAAGATTGACTAAAAATAATAAAGAAAATATTTATTTTTATTAAAATTAACAGACGTGCCGATTGACATGCTTCAATATTCTAATTTCTCAACACATTCATCATAAAATCTCAAGGTAGCGAACGTGCTTCTCTGTGTGCGGTAGAATCAATTGGAATGTAGCAGAACAAATGCGCGATGCACGATAAGTCCAAAAAGAAGAGAATCGGTATATACGCCACACGATAAAACAGAGGAGAATAAATATATGCAAATGCAAATCAACCGGTTCGTCGCCTTTCTATGCCTGATAATTTGACTGTTGGAGCAGTTCTGTGGGAAATTTAAGCGCAATGCACTGTTTTGTTTCGATGTGTCAGATTTTTTTTACTTTTTATGATTCTGTGAGATCCTGGTCACGGTCAAACGTCGAGATATATAAAATAAAAATAAAATTAAAAGAAAAAAAGCTGTTGGACTGTGAACGATGATAGTTACACCGAAAAAAATTCTTTGTAGATCCAATTTGTAGTAAACCAAGTATATTGAAGTTTTTCTGGAACTTAAATTACTGTTTCTTGTTAATATAATGCTTGGGCGGTTATAGTCATTTCGCTAATCCCAGTCCGAACGGTCTAGTGAATTAGTAATTTTTTTTGCCAAATTAGTTACTTTTTGATAGACTAGAAGTGGCTGGAAATTACTATACTGTAACGAATATATTTTTACCTACCACATGGGGTATTAATACAAGGGGTAGAAAATTGGGGACTGAAACTAAGGGGGTGGAGATAAGGCAAGCAAAATAAGCGCTACTTGTGCGAACGGCACTCACGGTTTGTTAGGAGAGCTGGGGTCGTGGATAAGTAAAAGATAAGGGGGCTGAAATGGGGCAACTACAAAAATATAAAACAAAAGGTCATGAATCTCTTGGAACAAGCAAAGCAAAAAGAAACAGGAAATATCTCTAGTAATTTAATATAGGGCACCATTTGAGGTGCCTAATTATACCTATTACAACCACTAGTTGTAACTAGGGAAATAATTATAAAACATCAAAAACATATTTTAAAAAAAAAAATATACAAAATAAGACATATACCAACATAGTGAGTACATCCATGTTCATGTTACTGCCGTGAAGTGATCAAAGTATTCACTAACAGAGTAAAAAGCAAATCTCAAAAGGTATCTTTCCAGACTTGCTTTAAATTTATTCATCGAAAGTTGTTTTAAATCCTTAGGTAGGACATTATATATATATTAAAGTCAATTGCGTTTTTTTGTGTGATTTACTCAAACGATACTTAACTGTTCTGGTGTTATTTGCACCTCTTGTGTTATAGTTATGTAAGTCAGAGTGTTTAATGAAATTATCAGCATTTTTATGTATGCCATGCCAACATATACGCTGTATATGTTGGCATGGCCATTATCTTATATTTAATAAACAACGGTTTGCAAGATTCCAAGTAGCTAACTTTTGCAAGTATTCTTATTGCTTTTTTTGCAATTTAAATATTGTTAGAGCATTGCAAGAGTTTCCCCACAGTATAACACTATAGCTTAAAAATTAATGGAAAAGAGAAAAGTACGTTATTTTCAAGGTATCAACACATAACAAGTTTTAATGGTCTGAGTAAAAATAGTGTACTAGAAAGTTTTCCTTTGAGATGGTCAACTTTGAGTGATTATTCCAAGTCAATGTGTTGTCAACTGTCATGCCCAATAATTTTACATTATTTTTTTCAACACTCACATCGAAGATAGACGAAAAAATTAAATTTTGAGTTTTGTTATCATTTAGTTTAAGTTTATTTGCTAATAACCATGATTGAGCATTGTAATCTACTTGCTCAGGCGTAGTTTTTAAAACTGAACGATTTTATCAGAAAAAAAAACAAAAGTAGTGTCACCTGCAAATAAAGCTGTTTTAAATGAAGGCATGGAATTGGGCAAGTCATTAACATATATTATTAATAAAAGAGGGCCCAGAACTGATCCTTGTGGAACTCCATGCTTTATCTGCTTAAATTCAGAGAGACAATTTTCGTAGTTGACTGCTTGGTATCTATCCTTTAGATACGACGAAATGAGGGAGTACCTTTTATACCGTAAAAATGTAATTTTGTTTAGTAAAATATCTTGAGAAACACAGTCGAAGGCCTTTGAAAGATCACACAGCGTTATGGCAGAGTGATTATGCTTCTCAAGGCCATCAACTAAACCCATAATGTGAACTAGTAAAAAAGTTATTTGTTTCGAAGTACGAATTTTTTCGATTATTTTACTGAATATCGAAACGATGGAAATTGGTCTATAATTGTCCACAAGGTCACGATCGCCCTATTTAAAAAAAGGAACAATCTTGGAGTATTTAAATGAAGTTGGGAATATCTCGATTGAAAAAATACTATTAATGAGATGTGTTAAAGGTTTAGTAATTATTTCACTAGTACTTTTGATAAAAGATGCGTTTAGCTCATTAGTATTCCAACAATTTGAATTTTTTAATGTTTTTATAACTGCGGAAACTTCTTGTTGATTGGTTGGAGACAGAAAATGAATTTAATGGAGCTGGAAATTTTTGATAGCAAAATTGTGTCGTCTGGAGTATTTGGAAGGAATTTTATAACATTCTCAGCAATTTCAACAAAAAAGTTATTGAAAGAGTCACAAGATATGTTTGTTGTTGAATTATGTAAACCATTTGTTTTATTTCGCTCATAGTTAATTATCTTCCAACACGTCTTGGATCTACTCTTTGAAGTACATATCAATTGATCATATGCCAGCTTTTTCGTTCTTTTCAACTCAGCATTGTAATGATTTTTTTCTACTCTCTTACTAAACTCTGTTTTTTAACCAGGAGGAGTAAACCAAAAAGACAGATTCACACCCAAGAAAGTTACTAGAAAAGTCAGCAAATACATCCTCTTTTTTTGTTGTATATCTCGGCCTTGCCGTAATCGAGTAATCGGACAACCTTACAAATCAATTCTAACCTAACTTTATGTTTAAATAATATATTTTTGAATTCACTTCTAATATATATTACAATTATTACAATAAAAAAAGAACGTTTTTCACATTTGGTCCCATGTATATATATTTAAATATCGGGTGATCCAGTTTTATAGATCTTTTGAGTCGATGGTACTTAAAGCTATGCAAATGCATGTATCAAAAAGTTAGAGAGAGTTCAAAGATTTCTGAAATACTATTCTTTTTAACTGCGTAGACCATATTCTTATTCTGGTGTGATTAATTTCTTGAATCTAGGTTTTTTTTCTTACCAGAAGAATTAACTTTGACTTTACTAATTATTTTTAATTCATTATTTTTAAGCTTAATAATCCAATCTCCTGAATTGCTTCAGCCAATTTATTTTACATATTCCTTCCCATTCACTGCTTTAGAATTGACTTTTTCATATCACATAATGAATTATGGTTCAAATATAGGTGTGGTCCTACTTCTCATGCATGGTAAAATTTGTATAAATAAGTGTGTACTTGGAATTTCTTTAACGCTGGATTCTTGTTTAAGTTTGACAGTGAGTTTGTTCCATTTGTTATCAATAAAAAAATTTACTAAAAAATACTGGATTTCTGTGAGATAATCAACAAATTCAATCTATTATGTTACATTCTAGTATAATTTTACAGTTTTCTTGTGATGATCAAATCAGGAAGAACAAAACCAACTGTATCAATACAATCAAAGTAAAACACAACATTACTAATGTTCTTTTATTGTGATGAAAACAAAATGAAAATGCTTCTTAACAAGTATACACTAAATTTAAAGGATAGTTGTCGTTTTTCTTATAATAATTAACTATAAATATACATTTATAAATTTATAAACACTGTAAACTATATTTATTATAAATATCAGCTAGAAAAATATTACATTAAATACTATTCGCTTATCACTAAGTCCAAGTTATTACAAAAACAACTTAAAGAGTCAGAAATCGATTTATATAATATTCTGTGCATAATATATATTCGGAATGAATGTAAAAATAAAAATTTAATAATTTTATTAGTCTTCCAAAATATCCTCTCCATTTATGTTTATTGAGATTCATGAACAACTACACCATTTTGAATTTCTTGATTTATTTTTTCAGTAAAAACTGAATCTATTTCAGTTATGCGAGCAAGAAAGTTTTGTTTTTGGTCAGCAGCCCAATGTATAAACTATTCTTTGAATAATTTCCCCTAAAAAATAACTATGGTAAGACATTCATAATATAGACAATAAATCAATCATCCTATAAACAGTAAGATAAACAAACTATAGTTATGCTATGTAATATTTGCTGCAATCAATCAGCTTATATGTAAAGTAAAAATATCCTTTTTTTCCTTTTCTTCCCTTTCCATGTTCTTATATATGTTGAACCAAAATACTTGACAACATTCCAGTAGAGTATACAATTAAAAACATGAAATTAATTTTTTTTAATAACTTACTTTATGAGATCATTACTTAGTATACTAATCATCAAACACCAGGTATATGATAATGAAAATATTTGTACACTGGTATGTTTCCAAAAACATGTAACACAAAGGGTGTTATACTTATGTCCATAAATAGGAAAAATATTTTGATACAACAAGAAGGGTACTATTACAATCACTTCTTATGTAGCTCATTAATTTTAATTACAAAAACTATTTAATAGTAACAATAATATACCTGATTATAAAAATGAAATCTATAAAATGTTTTAGTTAATTTTGCTATATAATTGTAGCTAACCCATATTTACATACCGATATTTGTACTTACTTCAAATTGATTTGCTTCAAGAATTTATATAATAATGGACGACACATATTTTGGAAGATCTGAGCGGTTGTTAATTTCACTTAAAATTTTACCTAAAGTGATCATGTCATTCTTGAAAAAGAAGCTGTGTACTATCTGTCGTATAGATGTTTTAACTCTTTCATCCTATGTTGCAAGAATATAAGCTCGACCTTCAATATTTTTAGGACATTTCATTGCTCCAGTCTGCTTACATTCTTTAATTGTTCGGTAAATAGTTGAATTCGAAACACCTAAAATTAGCGCATTACTTTAGTAAGTATTGATTTTAATAATAACTATTCTGTAAAACTAACCTGCTGCCTATTTTATTTTTACTACCGTGGCTGTTATTTTTATTCCACAATTATCAATTTTCGTGTTTGTACATGTTTATATTACATTATTTCTCATTTGATGATAAATGACCCAAATCTACTCGGCGTTTTTAAGGTGAAGAAGAATAATTACCACTAGTACTTGGCTTTGAATCCATTTTGTTATCTTAAATGCAAACGAAAAATCTAAATATGTAAGAAATAACACAGAAAATAAAAAAATTGTCGATATAAATTTTGAATTTTAAAATTTCACAAATGTCATTAGTGTCAATTAATATGTTATAATTTAGTGGAGTAAACTTGCCTGCGCTTGGACCAATTACAAACAAGCATTATGGCGCGGAAAATTTGAATTACTCCTCCTGGTTTAAAAACAGACCATAGTAAATTGTATATTACCTACTATTTGGATGCTAAGTAAATGCATCATAACAGATACTGACACGTAATGACTAGCACGTAATAAAAAAATACGCTTCAGTTTTATAAAAATGTGTATCGCATAAGCCTCGTAAGTCAGTTGGTCGAGTTACCATGGAAACGAATTAACAGACATTATTTTGACAGATTAAAAATTATTAATCTGTCAGTGTAAAGATAGTGGTAATTTAATTTTTATTTCTATAAATGAAAATAATGGTAGAAAAAGTATAGTACACAACTTGAGTTGTAAGCTTATTACATGCTTGTAAAATTACAGCGCTCGCCGCTACGCGGCTATTATATATTTTATATTTGCTGTAATGTACTGGGATTTTAGTAGAATCAGCATGTATTTTACGTTTGCAAATGATTTCTTATATTTTTTGTGTAATGTAGTTTAATATGCCACACTATAGTAACTCTTCATGATAATCTACCTATATTTTCTTTGATTATGATTTCACTAAATTCTCTAGTTGCATTATCAGGATGAGTTGTGCGATATGTTTTGTATTCCTCAACTTAATATAAGACATATTTATGAAATGTATTTTAGGTGTGAAATTTCTCAATGGCACAATCAATTAGCCTAAAAACTTGGATCTACTTGGTTTACTACAAATTGTATCTTCAAAGAATTTTTTTCGGTGTAACCAATTGATCTAATGTAATCTACTTTATAAAATTGAAATCAGATTGTTTGGGTGGCCTCAGGAATGTTTTAAAATTATAAACAATGTTTTGGCTTATAAACAAATATAGCATCTCGGTAGCTATTATTTTAAGTTAAATTCAGAAAACGGCGTTGAAAAATTTTTAATTACTATCAGTGATTCCTTAGATACAACCAATCAGAGTTGATCGACATTTGCGACGAATTTATAAACAATAAGATGGTAATCTATGAACCATTATCTGTTTATTTCGGAGCTCGTTCTCGATAAATATTTTCATAATGGCCAGTGGTAGAATTCAGCTCAAAGTGTTTTTAACGGCTCTATAAGACAAGGTACCTCCAGCTCTGCCCCGATTCCTAAGGGTGCGTTCATAACGGAGACCATGGCATCGTATCCTCGCCTAGAGCATAACACTGACGATCAACGCTCGCATTTAAAATAATGCATTTATTTTACCGAAAATCGATAATATGATATCGATGAAATCGATAAGATTCCATGGTCCGAACGAGGGTCGGACATATTACCTTTCCCTTATTCCAAACACACGAATTTGTGACAGTGGATCCTAATACCGCACCTATTCGTAGATAATGATTGTGCTTACTTTTAATAAGTGAAACTAACGAACTTTAATTTTAATTTGTCGTTAATTCTTCTTTTTTTAAATTTAGTAGAAAACTGTAATTGCAGATCATCTCATCCTGAGATGATCTAAATGCAATCATATTTTCTACATTCTTCCTATTTGTTCACCGCCTTGACAAGCGAAGCATAGGGACTCTTCGCCTGTCTTTAGACTGTTTAGCAAATTTCCTCCGTACATGCGTAACTGTCGACGTCCCGACGACCTAGCATTTTCCTTTTACTTGCTAATCCCACCCCATATTCTAGAATTACAAATAGTTAAATTACATTATATCAGAGCGACTACGGGATGTAAAGAGAGGAATACTTAGCAATGAACTTCTTTTCTCTGTTACCATAGCGTCATGTCATATGTTTTACCTCCATGTCTATCATACTTAAATATCTATCATACTTACGATAAATTCCTCCCTGCCTGCAATTGTTCGTTTCTTTCTATAATTGCTCTGCCTTTGTTGTCAGATAGAATGTGTATAATATGTTTCTTGTTACTGTACAGTACACTACTTGTAGGTTTCTTTTAATTTTTTTTGTAGTTGAATATATCATGTTTCCTGAGACAGAAATAATTGGAGGATTATATCAAATATGAGCTATTTTTTGACTGTTAATAAAAGTAACGCTGAATGGTTTGACCTCTTTTTGAAGGATTTCCTTTTGCGGAAAAATTGTTGCATATAATGCACTACATTTAAACGATGTCAAATGAATAAATTGGATGTTATTAGCTATTCGGTAATATACATTATCGCCGTAATACCTGCAATAGCCGACATTAATCATCATTGGATTATACTCGTATAAGTACAGTTTATCGTAATGATATCCGTTTTTAAACGATAGAATTGACGAGCTATTTGCAACGAGGTTTAATTGATATTTTTGTAATTAAAAAAGGCTATTTTTAGCTTTAAGTGCTCTCGTTAACATTAGGATTGTATTAAAAGTTGTATTGAAAACAAAGTCAATATAATGGGCTGTAAAAATAATGGTTGTACATATTAAAATGATGCTGTAAAATCAATTCACAGAGTGATTATTCTTTTATTATAATAAATAAAACACATAATTATTCAATATAATTTCTATAGTTATTATATATTATACAACTAGCTATTACTAAGACAAAACTGTACTATGATAAAAATAAAACTCTTTTGCTTTTATAACGTCTATTTTGGCCCTTCCCGCTGTAGCAGTCAGCATTTCGTGGTCAGAATTCATATTTTAAACGCTTTGAATAATAATTATAGGTATCTGTTTCTAGTATACAAAGCTAAGCATTCAGTCAAGATCCAGTAATAGACCAGAGAAATTAGCAAATAAAAGGCCTTTTCCTGACACTCTATCATACAGGTATCTTACAACTGCTTTTGATAAATTTGCTGATAATATGTAATAAACAAAAGATGCAGAGGATTAAACGTCACTTTTTATTTATAAACAATGTAAGATTGCTATTTGATTTTAAATACTAAAGATGAAGACCGGTATCGTCATCATCTTAGTGCTACAACCGATGTCCCTAGATATATGAACTCTTTGACTGTTTCGAAGTTTTGATCATTGATGATTAAATCTGCGACATTTCCAGCTCTTGTGATTGTGTTGTCGTCATGAATTTGGTTTATTTTGATTTATAAGTAACCCCATTCGTTCTGCTGCTGCTACTAGCTCAGTTAGGATTTCCGCAGTTCTCGCCCTGGTTCTGTTATAATGTCCACGTCGTCTGCATATGCTAGAATTTGGACTGATCTATTAAATATTGTTCCCCTGCTATCTAAATTAGCGTCTAGTACAACTTTTTCTAAGGCGACATTAAAAAGCTGACACGCCAGCGCATCTCCCTGCCTTAACCCCCTATGTAATTCAAATGGGGTTGACGAGTCGTTTTGAATTGTTACTGCTGATAGCACCTTCGCCATTGTCACTTTTATCAAACATATGAGTTTTTTTGGAATTCTAACACATTCATAGCGTTGTACAGACTTGGTCTTAAGTCACTGTCATATGCCGCTTTAAAATCGAGAAAAATATGATACATATCTATGTTAAATTCTTGCGCTTTTTCGAGGATCTGTCTAAGTTTAAAGTTCTGGTAAATGGTTAAACGTCCACGCCTGAATCCTGCCCGATATTCTCCTAAAAACGTTTCGATGTAAGGCTTCAATCTCTCGTGCAAAATGTTTGACAATATTATTGCATTCCAGTTGGTTTCTCTTTTTGTGTAACGGCAAATTAAGCCTAAGCTCCATTCTTCAGGCATTTGCTCCTCAGACCAAGTTTTACAAACAATTTCTTGCAATCACCTTGGTGAGCTGCTCTCTACCGTGCTTAAATAACTCGGCTGGGATGCGATCGCTGCCTGGGGATTTGTGGTTCCTTAGTTTTTCTATAGATATTTTCACTTCATCTACCGAGGGGGGTTCCACGAGTTCCTCATTTCGGTATTCTAGCTCTATATTGTTGGTAGGTTCCCCTTCCAGCAACTCTCGAAAGTGCTCTACCCATCGTAACAGGATATCCTCTTTGTTGGTAAGTAAGTTACCTTCCTTATCATTACAATAGTTGATTCTCGGTTTGAATTCTTTTCTAATAATATTTATCTGATGATAGAACTTTCTTGTTTCTCCGTGACTCATATGGTTTTCGAGCCGTTCTAATGTCATTTTCCGAGTCTATTTTCTTTTTTCGGTGTATGCGTTTTTCCTCTCTCCTTAAGTTTTTGTATCTATCTATTGTTGTCCTAGTTTTCCGTTGTTGCATGGCCCTAAATGCCCCGTTCTTCTCATCTGCTATTTTTTTGTAGTCTTGGTCGAACCAGTCGTTTCTTTCTTGGGTTCAGGATATTACCAATGTGCTTTCGGCTGCTAATTTCAGAGCATTCTGCATTTGTTCCACATTTCCGTGCTGGACTGGTCGAATGCTCAGGTGTGTTCTAGGGTTTCTTTTATATGTGACTGGAACTGTTTCTCTTTCTGGAACAAATTTCCGCAGGAAACCCCACAGTTCTCACATATTTTACTCTCCTTGATTTCATTATTCAGTACTCTCAAACGCATAATAGTACAATGAATGAAGCTAAACATCAACTATTACCTCCGATTTCGGTGAACCTCCATCGATTTGCATGACAATTTGGGATTGAGTATATTTTACCCTCAACTTCAAAAGTGACATATGCTCAACTTGCGCTTTTTGCATTTTAGGGGTAAAATTCACCCATTTTGTTAAAAATGGTAAAAAATGCAGATTTAAGCATTCTGTCATAAGTAATCTCGATTAATTAAATAAAATAAATGTTTGGCAATATTTGTAAGCATGATTTATGATTTTACTTAATTTTTCAACACTTTTAGCAACTACCCCTTATATCGAAAATCATGAAAAATACATTTTTTATATTTCTGAAATATCAAATCGCATATTAATATTACTAAAATAGTTTCTTTAATGTTTATGATATAATTTTGATTTACTGTAAAATTTTAACCCTTAAAAACCACCCCCTTAAAGCAAAATCATTAAAATAATTAATTTCAAGAAACTTTAATTATTTGTATAATATATTACTGAATTTTTTTTTTAATTTTTTTTTTATTGAGTTAATGCCTCGACAACTATGATCATTGGCATGGTACAGTCAGGTACCTAGTGTAGTGTGTGTGTATGTGTAGAGTAATTGTCTTGATACTTAACAAAGTCGACGTCATTGTCTTTGCTAAGAGACGCTAATTGTATCCGAACGTCTGCGGTCCCTCCAGTGAGTACCGATCGCACATGGATAGAAATTATTTTCATTAATTAATTTTTAATAAACAAAAATTTCTTTACCCAGATGGGATTCGAACTCACGACCTTTAGGTTTAAAGGTAGGCGCTCTTACCACTGAGCCACAGAGGGGGTTTATTAAAACTATCAAAAACCCTAATCTATAAAAAAAAAAATAATGAAAAATATTTTTTTATTAGCTTCAATAGCTTTAATCATTTAGAAACTGTTTTATTGGTTATGATAAACTTTATTAATATGTTTCAAACTTTATTAATATTATTCTTTCCACATTTCCTGAACAATTTTTTCAGTGCTTATGTGACCTATAAAAATTAAATTTGTTAGTTAAGAGGAAAACCTATTAAAATATATAAAAAGTTCATAAATTGTTTATTTAAGTAATGTTTCATAAATTAATCAAATATTAATAGTACTTTAATTGTTAATTTTTTACCCTTCATCAGAGCTCTGTTCACCAATTTCTCCTTTTTCATTAGTTGGAGGGCTATTTAGGTAATTGTCCCCACTGCATGATCCGCAGACTGCATTGCAAAATAACCCTATTCTTCAACACCCGCAAGAAGCGCCAACTTTTTTGCAGTTGCAAAAAATAATTTTTAACAATTCTTCTGGAGCAGGTGGATTGGGATTTTTAGTTGGAAACAAAGACTCTTCAATTTTGCACCATCCCCAGTCAACTGGACGAATGTCTTTGTTTCCAAGCCATATCTGGGTTTGTAAATAAACTCTTTTGATGTGTTCATTCAATGCAGCAACCGTTGGGACCAGAGATGGCACTTTACTGCACTATTTTTAGTGGTAGCATTAATAAAGGACTCGTTACGCATCTGTTCCAGATAAGCTGATAGGTCTTCGATGCGTTATAGTTTACTCATATTCACATTTTTTGCACTTCTGAACAATAATATTGTGCAGTACCTGCCAGCTTCTAAAATGGCATCAATATCAACGGCTTTATTATAAAATATATCGATCTTCTCTCTCAAATCAGGTCTTTTGTCTAGAAGATCGATAATTTTTTTCTTTCCTTTATTATAAAAAGCAGAAGTCGAGTCACATCCAGAGAAACAATGAGAAAATAGAATATATACTCCTATGCATGGATAATTTAGTTCTAAGCTTTTTGAAGGATTTATCACGGAGTTAAAATTTTGTTTTCCAAATTTCAAAAAATATATCTCTTCGTCAGCTTTAGCTCGGGCAGTTAAAATAACTATAATGTTTTTATTAGTCCTAATTTATTGTCTTTATTCTAATTTATTTTATTTATTCTAATTTATTACGACTCACGATAATTTATCAAAAGTCTTTATTTTATACTAATTTATTTTACACTTAATAATTACAAATAATTTATTTGCGTTCGATACCATTTAACGCGAGATCGCGATCTTCTTTTCGACTGCCTGCTCAATAAAAATCTTTCGTTATTTATTTGAAACCAGCTGGTAAACAGAATGTTGTAGAAAATACGATGTCGTTCTCGACGTAAACACAGCGGCAATGATCTAAAAACTGGTATCGGTGCGATTCCAGAAAGCTCTTATTTGTCGTTTTATAGCGAAGGGGACCCAACGGGTGTCAGGTAGATTTTGACCTAGAAATTACGAGAATCAATAAAAAAGAATTAGTCATAAAATATTTACAGTTCTATACGCCATAACATTTAAAATCGTAACATAACTAACATATCAATGTCTTCTGCTTCTATAACTTTTGGCAAACTTGAGCCCTTATCCTCAATTGTTGTCTCTACTATTAGTTCGTCAGCTTCACATTTTCCTTGCTTGCATTTAATGGATTTTTTTTCTAGTTCCTCCATAAGATATGATATAAAAGCCTTTATTTTTATGATTACTCAAGAATTTGTCTTGACTAACAGCTACTGGCATATCTTTTGTAAACTTAAATTCTTTAAAAATAACCTTTTGTGACCGACGATTCCTTTCTGCACCCTTATTACTATCTTTATCGTAAGAATAAAAAATAGCAGCATACTAGAAAGTCCCACTATGTTTTTGAGCAGATATACAGAATTCTTTTTACTAGCTTCTTCTCTCTTCAAAATATACATACATACATCCACACATGTATATTTCGTGAGCATATACCTATCGACACGTCTAATTCTTATTACCTATCGTTTTTCATACATACATACAAAATATATATACATACAAAATCTCTACTCCAAAATTTTTTCTAAAAAAATGTTATTGATTTTTTTACAATTTACAAAAATTAACTCCGTTAATTTTTAGGATATCAGGTTCATTCAAAGATAAAAGGTTAAAGGGCCCCGGTTACATGGTTCTCGCAATAAAATTTAGGTTTGAAACATTTTTATCTCAGTTATTTTTTATCCTACAAAAATATAAAAAAGGAAAATCTTTGTTGATAAAAAACCTCAAATTTTGTTCTCTATCATTACAAAAGTCTGGAAACGGCCAATTATTTCGTAAATTGCTAGTTATAATTGTACAAAATTTAAGGTACACCTATTTTGGGATACGGAGATTCCATATTTAATATTTGCAGTGTTGCCAGATTTGCCGTTTCTCTTATATTATTAGTAACTTTGGTTTTTTAAATTCATTACCCTGTATATTCAGTCATTATTGGAATCTCCTATTCAATACGAGTTCAACCATATGTAACACTTATGATTTTATGTAGTTTGGAACATCTTAAATACATAAAACATAAAGTCTGGCAACGCCTAATTGTCTCAATAAATTTTTTAATACTAACTGTTTTTAACTACATCAAAATGTAACAATTGATAGATTACAACATTTTTTAACATAATGGTTACTTTATCAAGTGTTCAAAATGTGCTCCATGTGAGTTGGCAGTACCCTAATCGATGGTAGAATGCGTTTACCACATTTTTCCATGATTGTCTAGAAATTATTCATCGATATTTCGTTGCCTTAGTTCTGCAAGACTTGCTGGTTTAGTTTTGTAGACTGAATTTTTCAAGTATTCCCAATAAAAATAATCTTTAGGATTGAAATCAGGTAAACGTGGAGGCCATTCAATTCTACCTCGTCTACCAATCCATCGTCCGGGAAATACCTCTTCTAAATAACACTGAACATTTACACCAAATTTTGTAAAATTATGACACACAATTTACGAATTACGAATTTACTAGATAGATACCGATCAGTTAGACCGAAAAGCGTTGAATAACAACAAAACTAGATATAATGCAAAGTTTTGTTGAAGATCCACATACATCCTCACGCAGGGTTGCACATGGTCGTTCGTTAATGATGTAGGTCGTTCTTCAGTCTTACGTGTATTACATAAGAATATTTTTAAACGATACAAAAGATTGTATAAAAGATTATTTTTATTGGGGAGACTTGAAAAATTCAGTTTACAAAACTAAACCAGCAAGTCTTGCAGAACTAAGGCAACGAAATATCGATGAATAATTTCTAGACAATCATGGAAAAATGTGGTAGACGCATTCTACCGTCGACTAGAGTACTGTCAACTCACAAATGGAGCACATTTTGAACACTTGATAACGTAACCATTTTTTTTTAAATGTTGTAATCTATCAATTGTTACGTTTTAATGTAGTTAAAAATAATTAGTATTAAAACATTTATTGAGACAATTAGGCGTTGTCAGACTTCTGTTTTATGTATTTAAGACCTTCCAGATTACATAAAATCAAAAGTGTTACATATGGTTGAACTCGTATTGAAAAAGAGATTCCAATAATGAGTGAATATACAGGGTGATGAATTTGAAAAAAGAAAGTTACTAATTATATAAGAGAAACGGCAAATCTGGCAACATTGCAAATATCAAATATGAAATCTCCGTTTCCCAAAATGGGTTCACCTCAAATTTTGTATAATTATGTCTGGTAATTTACGAGATAATTGGCCGTTTCCAGACTTTTGGGCCACTCTGTATATGGTGATATCCAAAAGAAAATGAAATTTATGAAAATTTGAAAAATTCTAATTTTTTTAAATCAATTTTTTTTTCAATAATATGCATTCTAAACCGGCCAAAATCTTTGAGGTCATTACTAATGCTAAAATAAAGAAAGTCTTATAGGGATTACTATACATTTTCATTTTTGTGGAAATGGCGTATGTTTTATTTTTCACTTTTTCCAAAAAAATCGAAAGGATCCTCTTATTTTCATCATAACTTGCTTAATTTTGATGCTATCAACTTCATCTAGAGCTCATTTTATCAATATTTCTGAGTACTTTGAAAATTGTTGAATAAGTATATTTTATAAAATGCATTGTTTTCCCGATATTTAAGCTTGAATATTCAGATTTGGGTACTCGCCGAAAAAAATAAATACATTTAATTACCTATAATTCACTTTGAATTAATATTAAAAGGTTTTTCAAGCAAGGAATTTATTCAATTTTTTATTAGCTTTAATTTTGGTAATGACAACTTTTTATAAAAACTTATAGTTTTTGAGTTATTTATGAAAAACCGCTTTAAAACATGCATTTTTTCACGAAAAATCAAAATATTTGATCTTCAATAACTCAAAAGTATTGATTTATTTTAATAACTTAAGATAAATTTTAGGCGAAATTAAAGCAAGCATCCTAGATTCAGCAAAAGAAGCTGTAAGAGAAAGGAAAATTCCTAAAAATAAATATTTCCAAAAGCGGAAAACTCCGTGGTTCTACGTAGAAGTGAAAGAAAAATGCAAAGAAAAAAAGAAAGCTTAGTTAAGATACATGTCTAACAAAACACCACAAGAATACAACAATTACAAAATGATAAGAAACGAAACAATAGCACTAGTAAGAAAAATTAAAAACGAACACTGGGAACGCTTCTCAAAAGAAATGGAACACGACTTTTACGGTCTACAAAAGGAAATATGGCGTTTCATAGGAGGCCAAAGATCAGAGATGAAAGACTTAATCGAACCGAAACACATAGATAACGACACATGGATTGAATACCTAAAGAAGCTTTATAATGATGAACAGCAAATGATGTTAGAACCAGAAATCATTACAAACGAGGAAGTCGAGATAACCGTACAAGAAGTAAAACAAACTTTAGAAAAACTGAAGAACAGAAAAGCTGCAGGTAAAGATGGAATTCCAAATGAATTATTGAAATATGGTGGAGAAGCATTAACAGAACAGCTACCAACACTAATTAACAAAATCATCAAACATAATAAAATACCGGCAGAGTGTAAGAAAAGCGAGCTTATCCTACTATACAAAAAAGGAGATAAAAAACAACCTGAAAACTACCGAGGTATCAACTTATTAAACACCACTTTGAAGCTTACAACCAAAATATTGCAAGGCCAAATAAATCAGAGAATTACCTTAGCGGATGAACAGCAGGGTTTTCGCACAGGAAGATCGTGCACAGATGCAGTATTCATCATAAAACAGATTACCGAGAAAGCACTAGAGTATAACAGACCAGCATTCATATGTCTAATAGACCTGAAGAAAGCGTTCGATAAAGTAAAGCTTAAAGATGTAATTCACCTTCTTTACGATAGAGAAATTCCACTAGATGTTATAAAAACAATAGAGAACATTTACCAGAACAACAATATGGAAGTCAGAATAGATGACCAGCTTACAGATCCAATAGATATGGGCAATGGAATAAGACAAGGAGACTCGCTTAGTCCAACGCTATTCAATCTAATCATGGATGAAATCATCAATACTATTAATAAAGGAAGGCCCTAATTGCATCCAATGATGACTATTTACAAAGACTAACCCATAGATTCAACACAACGGCAAAGGACTTTAATATGGTGATTTCTACACAGAAAACTAAAACAATTGTAATCAGTAAAGAACCAATTAGATGTAAACTGGAAATCGACGGTATCAGCATTGAGCAAGTAATGGAGACAAATTACCTAGGAATTACACTGTCTAGCTACGGAGATGTGGAGAAGGAAGTGAAAAATCACGTACAAAAGGCTAATAAAATAGCAGGTTGTCTTAATAACACGATATGGCGCAATCCCCACATTAATACCGACGTGAAATCAAGAATCTACAAAGCAACAATATGACCAATAATGACATACACTTCAGAGACAAGACCGGATACCTCCAAACTCAGCAACTACTAGAAACAGCGGAGATGCGTTTACTGAGGAGAATTACAGGAAACACACTGAGGGATCGAATGAGGAGTGAAGAGATCAGAAGAAAATGCAATATACCAGAAATAAATGAGTGGACACTGAGCAGAAAAAAGGAATGGAACGAACACATAAACAGAATGGAAGAGACCCGATTAGTCAGAATAGCGAGTGACAAATCACCAAAAGGTAGAAGAAGTATCGGGCGACCACGCAAAAGATGGAGTGATAACCTCCAATAGAGGCATTAATCGACATTGAACAAGCATTTTGCTTATAAAAAAAGAAGAAGAAGAAGAAGATAAATTTTGTTTAGATTTGGTCCCTCTATCGATTCCTGGGGTTATTGTTAATAAAATAATTTCCACAGCCAAGTAGGGATGGCATCCACTCCCAGAGTAAAAGCGCAAGTTGACACCATCTCACTTTTGTTTCTTGAGGTATCCTCTAATTACTCACCAATTTTCATGAAAATCGATGGAGTTTCAACGAAATCGGAGTGAAAACCTTCAGTGACTGTACTATAAGGGATAAAATCGTAGATGAACTTCTTCGGAAATCACACGGTCTATTAGAATTTTATATCGCGACTTTTAAAAAATTTTGGTTTGCCATGCGGCACGAACCAATGAAACATTAAGTCTCTTATTAACTTTTTTACTTCGCGAACCATCAAAGTATTTGGGAGATTAAAAAACAGAAATAATATGCATGTTATTTTATTTTTGAATTATGTTAGTGTATCAATTAATTAAACTGTGTTAAATATTAATTTACAAGTTAACTTTCACTTGAGCTAACGCCTTAGTTAACCTTTCTCCTAAATCTACAGAAACGTTCTTGAAAACTTCTACTGCTCGATCTTGTATTTCTTTCTTTGCAAGTTGAATGACACCAGCTAAGTTATTAACAAGCCTTCCTCTAGCTGCTTCGTCCAAAACGTTGTTATAAAAAAGTTTTGGTTGCGTATAATTATCGTCATTGCCTAAATCGTAGTAGTTTACTTCACCAGTGACATGTTCAGGTGGAAGTGACCATTTTGTAGCTGCTGGGTTTACTTCGGGACCTCCAAAGCTGTTGGGATGGTAATTAGGTGCTCCTCCTTGATTGTAGAGAACAGATGTTCCGTCACGTTGGAAGTTTGCAATCTGGGAAAAATGGAAAATTGTCAATAAAATATTTAAATCAACATACGTATACACACTGTTCAAGAAAACCATCATCAGTGGACATGTGGTCCACTAACACATACTATACGTCACCTCTGTGTACAAATAAACAAGATATTAGCCAAAGCATAAGTATTGAATTTCATAAAAGTCTTCAGTGTCCTTGATTATATCAACCGTTGCATTCTACAGCCGGGACCTCATGGAGCGTGCAGAGGCACTTTTCGTCAGTTCACGTTTGCGAAGAGAAATAGATAATATCGAAAAAAAAAAGAGAACACGATTGGCATCCCATGTTACTGTGAAATTAATAAATATATAATTGCTTTCTGATAATTCTCGAGATCGAGGGTTTAGTTCAGTTTTTAAGAATGCTGGAAAAAACAACGCAGTTGTCTAAATATGTATTGTCTTAGATATGCAACCTGCTGAAGACTCAGTTTTGATTCCGTAACAGCTTCTAACTACAAATAGTACCTCAAGCAAATTGCGAAGCACAACTCAAGTAACTTTGGTGCTAACAGATAAAGGAATTGGTGATTATGGGATTGCTGATAACTTTTATAAGAAATGAGTCTATCAAATACCACACTAACTCAGATACCGTTTCGGTAAAACGGTCAAATATTGGGCAAGAGCAACATGCAGATTTTGATAAAATGCAGTAAGAACGGCCGAACATATTTTCAACTGTGGGGCAATCATTCGCCAACGTCACCCATATCTGGGACAGGTCTTTTTAGAACCTGACCAAGTAACAAATATCTGTCCGAAACAAACAATTAGCTTTCTTAGAAGCCTAGATATTTTGAGCCGAACATAAACGCAGGGAACATACAAAATATCTTTCAATGTGGAAAAGTCTAATCACCCCTTCTTAATCTATAATCAACAACTACATGCCTGAAAATAGATGTCCAAAAAAATAGAAGAATGGACTCGGCCAACTAGAAGAATACGAGGTAGACCAAGACGATGCTGGAGAGACGATGTCGACGATGCAATGACCGCCAGAGATCTAACAACTGAAGATTGCTTCGACAGAAAACGCTGAAAATTAGGATGCGAGAAGCGGCGCCAGCTATAGAAGATTGTATATATATATATATATATATATATATATATATATATATATATATATATATATATGTATATATATATATATATATATATATATATATATATATATGTATATATATATATATACAAACTAATTGTTCGTCGTCAACACCATAAATACCTGGAGCAAACCTTTTAAAAACTTTTTAGTAGGCTTTCTTTAAAGCTATATCATTTGGACTAGATATGTGTACACACGAAAGATGAATAAATGTGTACAAAAAAGATCTGTCAGGTTACAATATAGAAATACTTTGAGATTTGCAATCTACAGCAATTTATCGAACAACTTTTGTAGAAAATTTCATAGGGGAATTACAAGCCGGATTCAGAAAAAATAGATCGACCATAGATTAGATTTTTACTCTAAGGCAGCTGCTTCAAAAGGGATGGGATCTGCCAGCAACACTGTATCGTGTGCATATCTAATATTGTTTATAAGTTGGCCATTTACAGCAATCCCATCTTCTGATTCGTTCAAGGCCTCTCTAAAGATGTTTTCAGAGTATATGTTAAATAATGCCGCTGACAATATGCAACCCTGTCTAACTCCTTTTTTTGACTGAAGATCTCGGACAGTTTATTTTCTAATTGTACTGTTCCTTTATGTTGGATATGTAAGTTTGAGATCAGTCTTATATCTTACCATCGAGTCCTGATGTTTTTAATATATCGATTTACGGTTTTATGTTTTAAAATATTGCTTTAATTTTAGAGATCATACATACCTATAAAAATAATATTAATAAAAATAATCTGATAAATTTCCCATTTAAATAAAAAATATCAAGTTGTTCTATGTCAAGTGCTCTGCTTTGTGCGATATTGTATATTTTTAATTCCTTTATAACTATGATTTTTATAGAGTTTTAATACTCACCTTTTTTATTGGTCGATTTACTGGTAGTTGTTCAAAATTGGTTCCCATACGGTGAAGGTGAGAATCGTGGTAACCAAACAAACGTCCTTGAAGCAATCTATCGGGAGACGGTCCAAATCCTACAAAAAATATTCATAACGTGTAGGTATTTTTGTTTTGACATATAACTTAGGTTTAATCCGGTATTGTTGATAAATTAAATACAGAAAATTTTTCGATTGCTACTTGATTTAATAAAGAAACGAGCGATCTGAGAATTGATCACCACAGGTATTCCAACGATATCCTAATTCAAGAATGCCTTTTTTATAGGCTTATGAAAGAGGGAGGAGTAACGATTACTTCGGAATTAGACAAAAATCTTTTATAACCGAACCATTTTATCAGATTTGAGGAATGGAAGGACGAATGCCAAATTACTTTTTATGAATTTTAGCCACTTTAATTGCAGATTCATAGCAAGGTGCATTATCCTGATGACCGACTACATTCTTATTCAAAATGCGGCTCCAAATGTATCGTTTTGGTATTTCTCATATTTTCTGCTTTCATTTATGTTCGATGATTTAGCGCAATTTTCGACAGTCTGAGACTGCGATTCTGAGTTCTCCAAGGACGTTGGAAGCGCCCAAAGCTCTAAGCTGTTTCTTGGGTGCAAGAGAGCAGTGGATGACGTTGCGCAGACCAATAGGGTTAACGTGGTATGGATAACGGAATACACAGGTGTAGAAGGGAACGAACGGGCCCATGACCTGACAATACGAGGCTCATCCACTCTGCCTGTGGGACCCGAACATATGATTCACTATTGTTCGAGGTAGCTTCATGGAGCTTCTTTTGCGGAGGTTTCAGGCCTCCTGGGCCAGCTGTGAAGCTATGAGATAGCTTCACAGCTGGCCCACATAATGGGCCCTTCCAAAAGTCTTACAGCTTAATTTCTCCTTCTAGACTGTAGAAAATGCTTTCTGCTGGTCAGTATGCTTACCGGTCACTGTAGACTCAGGCGGTACCTACATTTGCTTAAATTGTTGGATGACCTACGGTGCCGTCTATGTAATAAGAAGCAGGAAACCTCCTCACATGTTCTCTGGAAGTGCTCGATATTCGCCTACCTAGAGATATATCCTGGGTTCGGCCTTTATGCAACCGAGTCAAATGAGGGTGCTGCCCCTAAAGAGACTTGTGGCTTTCTATGGGGCCACAAGCTTACTTAAAGATTAGACTTTTGGAATGGCAGGAAGAGCTCAATTTTGGAGCCCCTGATGATTCTAACAGATATGGGAGCTAGGAGCCTGGACCCAGAACCGTCGAAGACCAAGTCCTTATATGCGTAGTCCGTATGATAGGGGTGATACAATGGCCCGTCCTAGGAGGTCTAATTGTCTGAAGGGCTCATAAATAGGCCCTGCCCCGATTTACCATAATCATAACGGTAGACCTACCAGCTGTAAAGCTATGTTGCTCATCAATGATAATATTTTTACAGTGACATAAAAGTATTAAAATTTAAATTTTAAAATTGTTAAAAGTTATTTAAATAGTTTACGACTTACACTTATGTTGCTGACGGGATGATAGTTTTTTTATATTATACTTATCACCAAATTAAAGTGTTGGAATGACAAAACTATTTTCTCACATATTAGGAAAACTTCTACAGACTAATGATTAGCTAAACAGCGTGTAAATTGGTTTACTTAAAGTATAATCACACAAAATGATAAAATGAGATGGTATTTCGAAACTCAAATTGTCCTTTAAACTATACCTGAAAATACCTTAGCCTGAGTTATGTTATAAACAGGAATGTTTGTACCTGCAATATGTCTAGACTTACTGGAATTAGCTCTACATTAATGTAAACAGAAGAAAAATGAAATGCAAAGCGAGTTTATCTATTCCATATAAAGTATCATACTGCACATAATACAAAAGCAACTTATTGTAAATACCATAGGACTGTTTTTCTTTAGGACTGCTCCTTAGAAATACTGCAGAGAAATTAAACAGATGGTCACCATATTTTGAAGAACTGCTAAATAATGAAGAACAGATGCAAACAGATGAGGCAATGAACCAATTAGAGGATAATGATGAGGAGTACGTAGAGGAACCAACAGAACAGGAAATAAAGGAATCAATAAAATGGCTTTAAAATGCTAAAAGCGCAGGTAATAATGGAATATCGGCAGAAATTTTAAAAGGAGCAATGCAATATCTCAGTATCAAATTACATAGCTTTCTTTGCTAATGCAAAGCTATGTAATTTGATACTGAGAGTGTGGAGAGAGGAGAAAATGCCAGAGAGATGAAGTAATGCCGTAATTTGCTCAATAGATAAGAAAGGTGACAGAACCCTTTGTGAAAATTACAGAGGGATAGCGCTACTGGATGTTGTGTACAAAATATTAGCAAAGGTCATATGTAATAGATTGAAAAAATACGAGAATGGCATAGTAGGTGAACATCAAGGAGGGTTAGAGCAGGAAGATTGACAGTGGATCAAATATTTACCTTAAAATTGATACAAAATAACAGTTACGAACAAAACCTAGGACCCACATGCTCTTCATTGATTTTAAACAGACGTATGGCTCTATCCATCGGAAAAAGTGGTATAAAGCTTTACAAAATTTAGGATTATCAAAAAAGTTGATATAATTATTGAAAATATCGCTAACAAGTACAAACAATAGTGTGGTCGTAGAAGGAAGTATGTCAAATCTTTTTCCGGTTGCAAGAGGATTAAGACAAGACAATTCTACTGATCTGTTTAACTTAAAAGATACTGCATATTTAAAAAGATTTTTTAAATAATTTTTTTTTAAATAAATTTATCATCTAACAGTAACACGTCAAAGGAAATATAAAAGATATGGTCAGTTTTAAGGGTTAAATATATTGTATATTATAAATTATATTCACGACTTTTTTGCAGAGCTTTAATATTGAAAAATTAATTATAAGATTAATGCCTACCTGGGGTGAAGTTGCTGGGAGAAAACGATAGTTGTTCAACTTCAGAGAAATGATTGCCAGGATTTCTATTTAAAACGAATCTTCCCACTTTTCTTAAAGGAAAGTCTTTATGTTGCCATACTTTGGTGATATCAAATGGATTTAATTTTTGCTTTGCAGCTTGTTCAGGTGTCATAGTTTGAATATAAAACGTCCACGATGGATATTTGCCTGTTTTTTTACCTTCTTCGATGGCATTATATAAATCTCTAATTGCGTAGTCAGGATCAGTACCTGCTAGTGTGTTGGCGGTGTCTGGATCCAAATTTTTTATACCTAAAACAAAAAGAAAAAGAAATACAATGTGGAAAGTAAATTAGATAATTCTATGGAAAAATCGTTTCATTCATCGGAAAAAAAAAGAAAGAGAAACAATATTGCTTCTTTTGAAAAAGAAATATTTAAATAAGGAGGTTACCACGAGCTTACGAGCTTACCACGAAAAACCAACCGCTCACGAGACGTACTGTAAAAGGGTATTAAAGTGGAAACTAATTACAAAATATTTAACAGCAGTGAAGCAAATGTAGACAACTAGAGGCACATGTTAGAAGAAGTAAAGCCACGTAAGCCTGGAAATTTTTAAGATATAAACATCAAAATAATCTGGGGGACAAAAACAAAGATATCAAATAATTTATTTCAAATATTTTTAATAAGAAGTTATATACACGTGTCCCGAATATAAAATAAACATTCTTTCTTAGAATTATCGCAGTAGCTCTTACGAAAATTAAAAGAGAACTCCATAAGTCAAAAATGGTAATAAAAAAATAAAAAAACTAACTTGTTGCCCTTTAACTCCCAACAAAGTAGTTTTTAGGTTAATTTAGTATAGTGTATGACCTTCACGGTTGTTGATTACTGTCCTACCCGTAAGGCAAACTGTTCTATTCTGTTCCACTCCATTGAAAGGCCCTCGAACAGTTACTGTCTTGTATTGAACTCAATATTTTGTTCTAACATGCGTCTGTCCAATATGTCCTATACGTGCTCAATTGGGTTTAAATCTGGCGATTGTACAGGCCATGATAAAATCTCAATTTTATTATCTTTGAGAAATGTTCGCAAAAGATACAACAATAGGTTCAAGAATAATATCGCGGTAGTCTGTTACATTTAGAAACCGTTCCAGGCAAACGAGATTAGTTCTTCCACCAAGAGTGATGCCATCCCATGCCATTATACTGCCGCAGTGCTGTGTATGAACCTCCTGCACGGTGGCTAATCGTTCAGCATTGCCAGATCCTCTCAAAATTCTTGTCCGTCTTGTATCTGGTGCAAATCGAAATCGGGACTCTTCTGTGAACAAAGTGGAGGCCTACTCACGTCTAACTTAATTTGCATGTTCTTGTGCCCACTGAAGTATATGAGCGTGATTTCCTCTAGATAACACACAGACACTCTCACAGATCTTCGAGCATTTAACCCTACTTCATGCTGTCTATTTCGAACGGTTTGGCCACTTACAAACAAACACCTGATGGGTCTCTTGCAGCCTCATTTGTTATTTTAATGCAGTTACAGTGCGATCCTGCAAAGCGTGCAACCTAATAAAACGGTCTTCGATCTGGTTGGTTATCCTGGTAAGGCCTTTATGACGCTCAGTAACATCACCAGTTTCTTGATACCTTAACCACAAACGATTAATGACTTCTGCCGGCTTAAAGCATTCCGATAGCACGCCACTGCGTTTCGCGATTTAAACGATTCTCCATTCTTTCCATTATTGGCAATCACAAAACTAAATAAAAATCTACATATACATCGAAAATAAAGAAATATTACTTTTTATATTATAGACAAAAAACGTTTTGTTAATTTTTTTATATAGACATTAAGTTAATCTTAAAAAAGATTAAATTTATTTTTGTATTTGCAGCTAACATTGATTTAAAGCTCTTAATAGCTTAGATTATTTTGATGTGTGTATAAGAGGTTCAAATATTGTTAAAATTAATTGAGGAACCCATCACTATGAGTGGCTTCACTATTGAGAACTTCCTCATAAAACAATGGCGGAAATACCAGATACTAACTAACCTCGAGTTTTAACGTTGTTTAGGCTGTTCCCCATTCAAGGAATGGGGAACTCCTTTTTTTTGACGGAGTTGTGAGGGTGTGAGAAAAACGACAATTGAACGAAACGCGGCCTAAGAAGTAGAGAACTACTAAGGAAAGGAGGGAAAAAGAAGGTGGCTTATTTTGTGATCGATAAGAATCGATTGAACGCACAAGAAGAAATTGGGTTTGCCTAGCATGCAGTGTGAGGTACTTCAGGGTTACCAGCCATACAATAGGAACGGCTCTTTATCAGCGTTTTTGGTGCGCAGTTTATCTGCCATAGTAGATGGGGAAAGATTCTAAAATATTAAAATACTCCTCAGGAAGTTCAGGTCCAGCATTATGTAGAAGTTTAGCTGGAGGGAATGGAACTTTTTTGGCGGGATGCCTGGTGAGTATTTGCCCTCTATGTGAACAAGGTGTCTTCAATGTTTGTTTTGCTCGGTTGTTCGAGCCAGCTATGGTTCTTAGGACATACTTCCTACTGAGGGTTAGGATTCTGTCCTTAATTGGCGTGATGTTGGTTATTGCATATATGTGGGCTGATGGATACAGCCAATCTTTTCTCATGCAGAAGCGTAGTATTCTACGCTCTGTGGCGGTGATGGCGTTGAGTTCGTGATTCCTCAGGGAGAGGTAAACGCATGCCTTGTATTTGATTATCGGTCTGATGAAAGTCTTGTAAGTGTGCAACAATGTGTTAGAGGACGTTCCTCCTAGTTTACCGGCCAACACTTTCAGGAGGTTGAGCCTTTTTCTCATCCTGTCAAGGGAATCTTGGACGTCAGCCTTCCAATTGAGAGTTCTCGTAAAACGAACTCCCAAGTAGAGAACTGAGTTCCTGAGAATAAGGTCCTCTCCCAAAAGTGTCACCCGGCCCTGAAGGCCGCGTCCGTAAGGAGGTCTGAATAAAATTGCTTGTGTTTTGTAGGGGTTTAAAGTAACCTTCCATTTGTTGCACCACCTCATGACTCTATCAAGGTAATCTTGCGATTTCTCGAATACAGACCGTCGCTCTCCTTCCCTGTAGGAACCTGAGGTGAGAATGGCTGTATCGTCAGCGAATAGGAGTAGAGACTCTGATCCTTGCTGTGGGCGGGGAATGTCGCTATTGTAAACTGTGTATAATATTGGAGCAAGTATTGAGCCTTGGGGTACTCCTATCATGATTCATTTGGTCAGGAATATAATATCAATACAGCATGTAAAATTAATACAAATACTAAAAATATCGGAATAGATGACAAGGATATTCGTGTCATTAAAAATTTGTACTGGAATGAAACTACTATCGTAAAAATTTGAGATAACTACGCTGATGAAATCTCCATACAAAGAGGAGTCAGACCAGGTTGCATTTTGTCGCAAACATTGTTCAATGTTTACTCGGACCAGTTATTTAAAAAGGCACTTGAGAGACAACCATAGTGAATAAAAATCAACGGGAAATTTCTGCTTGATCGTATTCACGAGGTAGGATAGGAAATGGGCATTAAAATAAACTTAAACAAAGCCAAATTTTTAGTGTTTAGTCGTGACCCACATCCCGATGCAAAGCTTCAATTAAACAGAGTCCAAGTTGAGAAAGTTCACAAAATGACATATTTGGGAACTGTGATAACGGACCAACTAGATCCAGAGATAGAAATAAAACGTAGAATAGCAATGACTAAAACTACTTTTATGAAAATGAAGTCTTTCCTTTGCAATAATCATTTCAGTTAAGAACTAAGACAAAGACTAGTTAAGTGCTATGTTTGGTCTGTACTTTTGTATGGTGCAGAAGTATGGACGCTAATCATGAACATGAATGAACAAAATTGAAGCATTGGAAATGCGAGTTCATAGACGAATGCTTAAGATACCTTGGGCAGCAAGGAAAACTAATGAAGAAGTACTAAGGAGCGTCAACAAAGATAGAGAACTGCTAAGGACTGTTAAACATCGAAAAATGTTTTATCTGGGGCATATAGTAAAGAGAAGTCGATATAAAATATTACAACTGATCCTTAAAGGTAAAATAGAGGTAGAGGTGTAGGAAGAAAACAAGTTTCTTGGTTAAAAAACATTCAGACTCAGATATCAAATGCAGGACAATTATTCCATATTGCAGAAGATCGAGAAGCCTTCGCAATGGAGATCGCCAACGTGGGATAATTCTGATATGGCACGCGAAGAAGAAGATCTTATCAATTAAAGCAACATATGTCTCAGCAGAAAGGCTCTTCTCCAGAGCCGGCTTGACTATGAGGAAACAAAGAAGTCGTCTCAATGAGGATTCAGTGATTTTATGAAGAGTAAATTAGTTTGCTGTTAAACATTTATTGATTTGTCAGTGTTCCTATATTAAAATATCGTTTTATTGACAAATTTTACATTAATAGGAAATTAAAAAAAAAATAATAATAAAAGCTTACAGCGATTTTTAGTCTAACTAAAAGTAATAATTAAAAAAAAAAGAAGACGGAGCATCTTTTACCTCCCCTCCTGGTTCAAATATTTTGAAACATCTAATTGAATTGTTTCGTGAATGATTATATAAAGGGTTTTTTTAGAGATATAAAACTTTGAAATTGAATAAAATAAAGATGATTTTTATAAATCATGAAATTGACTTTATTTGAAAAATAATATTTTTACATTTTAATTTAAATATGATTTCTGGCATATGGCCGTCATGGCTAGCTGTGACGTAGTCTGGTCCAATTTTCGATCACTTTTTCCAATATATGTCGCCGTATATCGGCAATAACAGTCAGTTTTTCTGGTTGTAATGGTTTCTCAACATACATTTGAGGATTATCTAAACTCGAAATAGGGCAGTTTTGTTTGTTGATGTAGCCATTCAACAAACAAAAACAAAAAGTGAGCTTGATCGCTAAACAAAACTCGCTTATGAAAATCGGAATCAACAGCAATCTCGTTTTGGACCCACCCACCGAATCTACGTCTTGCTAGGTATATATACCTTCAATTCTTGCATGAGTTGGATTTTGTAAGCACGCAAAGCAAAATCTTTTCGCAAAATCTTTCATAAAGTGGATGTACACGTATCCAACTGCTGTGTGCTGCTCTACAGCAGCAACAACTTCTGTACGCACTGTACGATGTGTCTGTGGATGCATCATTTAGAATAAACGTGGTGCAAAAACGTTTCATGTTTAATAGAATTACTTGCTCTAATGGACTATTATGTTGAAAATTTACGTAGTGCGCCATACGTATTTCGAACAGAACCACAAGTTTGAAAATAAATTTGTACAATTTGGAAGCGTTGTTCACTTCAGGCGTCAAGTCTATTCATGCTGAAATGCCAAACCAAACTTAACATAAATCACTTGACAGTGACCAAAATGGCCGACAGTTAAAAAAGTGTTACCAACTTACATTTCTGTATCTCTAAAAAAACACCCTTTAGTGTAGTATCCGATTTTACTATTAAACAATTTTAACGGAAGAAACTTAATTAAATTAATTAAATTACGGAAGTAGTTATTTAATTGGTCTAAGAATATTATTTTGATCTTTAATTGTGAAGATAATTTTTAAAAACAAAATATGCTCAGAAACGAATATAAATATTAAATTTGTGTTATATTATTATTATTATAAAAAAACACTTGTACAAAACACAAGTGCAAAACAGTCGACTCAAAAGTGATATTTGAGGTTACACCTGTTTCAATGTAAGAAGTATGAAAATAAAAAGATATATAAAGTGCAAAGAATAACTTTATTATGGAACTTACAAAAACTGCTATTGCATTATTTGGAAGACGCATTATAAAAACAATATGTTACGAATAGTATTTCCTAAATATTCGTTATTGGAACCAACGCAAGAAAAACGTTATGAACAGAGAAATCATCAATTACGAAATGTATTTCTTTATTTTTCAGTATATATCTCTACTCCTAATTACACTTTCCAATCGATTTCGCATGGATCGGATGACTTCGCTAACAAATTCTTGAGGCATTGCTTCCCATTCATCATTAAGCGCAGCTCTCAATTCCATTATGCTCCTTGGTTCATGATTTCTGTCTCGGACCCTTCGTTTAAGCTCATCCCAAACATGCTCTATTGGATTTATGTCTGGGCTCAACGCAGGCCAATTGACTGTAGGTATACCGATCTCAGTCATATTCATATTGGTGGTGGTGTCTCGTTCGGTATGGCATCGTGCATTATCGTGCTATAAAATAAAGGCATCACCAATAAACCCCGCGTATGGAACTACATGTTCCTCCAAAATGTCTCTGATGTAACGACTAGCCGTTAAAACCCCCCCCCCCACTTCCTCCACCAGGCACCAAAATCAATTCGGTGTTCCTATCCATGGAAATGCCTGCCCAAAACATACAAGAACCGCCTTCATCTGATACAATTTCTTATATACAACATTCAGCAAATCGCTCTCCTGGCCTTCTATAGACTCGACGCCTCTTGTCGTTACCATGTAGGCAGATTCTACTTTCGTCGCAGAAACGCTGGTCAAAACCACACCTCGATCCGATCTGGTGGCAAAACCATATCTCGGACCTCTCTTAGCTCTTCGTTGAGATTAGAACCAGTCAAATGTCGATTTCCCATGGATTTCCATACAAGAAGTTGATCGTCTCTAACCGTATTTATTCTTTTACGGCCCCCTAATTGTCGGTGAACATAATGACCAGTATCTTGGTATCGAAGATATCGGAACATAGCAGATTGGCTTAAATTTAGTCGATTTGCTACGGCCCTCTGACTCACGCTTTCTCTCAATAATACTTCAGCTTGAGCTGCTTTGACGGATGTGGTATCCATTTCTAATGCAGTTACGAAACTTTTTTAAAACTCAATGATGAGGTTAATGATTGTACACTAAATATTTTTATATTTACACTTTTTAGATTGAAACAGGAGACGTACTTTCGCAAAATAATTTTGAGTCAATTATTTTGCACTTAAGTGTATATTTACTTATTTAGAGAATATAATTTAAGTTGGCTTTGCGGGAAAGCGAGACACGGGACGGGACGCGTGACGGGACAGCGAAAATAGCTGGGTGACGGTACAGATGAAAAAGTGGGGGACGTGAGACGGAATACGAGCCTGTCGCGCGTGAAATCCTATCCATGAAAAATGTGACATATTTCTATAGACGACCACACGATATATACTTTCCATTATGCGGAATATGATTTCATTTTTAATACAGGAATATAATGACATGGAATATATGACCAGATTGTTACCTGAAGATTACATCAAGTTTGGACCAATATATACCTAATATTGTTAATCTGAATATATGTGTTAACCGGAGAAAACATAATTTAGAAATCAGAAGAATGTTGGGACGAGAAAGGTTTATTGAGAATATACCAGAAACAATACATAGGATACGGAATATAAACAAAATATGTGAAAACTGAATTCCAAAACATATAAGTAATAAACAGGAAACTAAGGTAGAATAAAAATAGAACGTGCAAGGTAGTCCTGATATCAAGAGATGCGGGTATCTCAGAAACGGTGACTGGATGGACTAAAAATTATAGAAACAGATCTTAAATCACGTTCACTAGGTAATGTCTGTAGTAAACTCTGGAATGTTCTAACATGGACAGAATTTGATGAATTATAATTATGTCAATTAATATCTTTTCTTTTTTAATGAATATGAAACGATAATTTTGAATATGAATATATAGAATAGTTTAATATACGATTGTTATTATTAGACATTAACTTTTAACGAGTATAAAAACATGAGGAAACGCCAATGAATAGTAGGTCGTCTGACCCATCACAAAGACTTCGTTGTGATCGCATGGAAATCTACATTAAGTTGGTCTGTGAATCGCGGTTTTGTCATACTTCGTCACTGACATTATTTGTTTTTAAATAATTTTAGCATGTGGTCGGCATATAAATTTAGTAAAGTGGGCTGGAACAACAGTTTTTATCAAGAGTCATAACTGAGTAAACAGCAATGTAAATAAATTAAGAAAGTAAGAACATTTAAAAAATACACCAAGAAAAATTAATCATCTTTTATTATTATTTATGGTATTATGGTATGTTAATAATGGTACTATTAAAACCGTAGTGTTTGGGAAAGTATTTAGTATTTATTTACATATTTTACATTCAATATTTTTATTAACGTATTTTAATATGATCTTGTTTAATTTAAGAAATCAAATTTAAAATTAGCGAAAAATAGCAAATAAAACTGTGAATAAATTACGAACTTAACTAGCTTTAGATCATACTGTTCTTAGCTCTACTGACTTACCTTTTGAAATAATGATGTATTCTTAGCAGTCAGAAGAATTGGTCGCGGTGCGTCACGATGCCATCCGAGGCACAGAAGAAGGGACAGAAGTTCGCTGTCTCGGTGAACTGTGTTGAGATGGTCAGAAATAGAACCCTCTGACTGTTTTTATTGTGGTCAACGGTTCGCGGGGCAAGAGCATCCCATAAATCAACCCCATTGTAGGGCGCTTAGAAATAGCGACACTCCAATTCAATGGTCACAGTGTAACACGATACTTTACACGTTTAGTGTTATTATCGACACAAAAATAACAAAAGAAGTTAAATTCTCCGTACTTAAACATAATAAATGAGATAGCCAGTTTAACAATGCGATTCTACGAAATATCAAGAAGCAATATATTTTAAAGCGAAGTCGTTAGAAAATACTATTAAATCATATTACAGTGCAGTAAAAGAAAGCAAAAAAAAAATGGAAAAATGTGAAAACAAACACTGCATACTTTTCCAAACAATTACAGTATATTATTTTTCTTCTATTCAGTAAATTCTCATTGTCAAACTGGCTAACACATGCTTATCTGTTATTAAGTTTAAAGAAATTAACTTGTCTTTGTTATTTTGGAAACCGCCTCGTAAATCACAGAAAACGTTACACAATATCATATTTCCGTGAACCATTTAATTAAATTATCGTCCTTCAGAAGTGCATTACAATAACTCTGATTTACGAGGGTTCGTTTCCGTTGACCACCCCTTAGAATTTGTGCGGATTTTTATCCATACAAATGCTAACGTTTTCACTTTAAATCGAGACAGCATACGGAAAACATCTCCAGTTTATTGGTGACGTTCTTTTTCGTGCCTCGGCCCTGGCGTCGCGACGCGCAGATACTACTCTACTCCTCTTGCTACAATTAATACACTATATTTCAAAGTATGAGCTTTTTTCTTTGTACAGATAACAGCAATGAGTTAAGCCAAGATATATTTCGTAATATTTAAATTAATTGCCAATTTATTCTCAATCAAAATTTTGTATTTTTCTTCGTTATTATTCTAATTCATTTAACTAGCGACTTCACGTTTTACACAAAACATATGGTATTATGGTATTGGTAATGATGGCACTATTAAAACAATAGAACAAAACAAAAAGCTTGAAAGTTCTAAAGTTGATGATAGGAACGAGGGATATTTCTAAGTTAAAAAATAAACAAGGATATGACATATTATATGAACAACAAGAGATCCTGTAAATCATCAAAGAGTAGTATACAATATTATATAGTCGAGATGCTCAAGTTCCAGAGGTAGAAGAAATCCCAGCAATGCAAAATCAAGGATCAGGGGAACTTCCAAATATATGAAAAGGTATGAAGAACAACAAAATACCTGGAGAAGATGGCATTGTAAGTAAAATGATAAAACTAGATGGCGAATGCGTCATAAAAGCTTTAAAAACTCTTTATAATGTTTGCCTCTTGGAAGGAATTACACCAGAAAAATGGAATGAGACATTATGATAATATTGCATAAAAAAGGAGATGTAACATAAATTGGAAACTGCAGACCTATCAGCTTGTTATCCCATGTATATAAGCTCTTTTTAAGAATAATTACTGGGACTGGGACCTAAGTTAGATTCTCACCAACCGCTAGAGCAAGCTAGATTTAGGAGTGGCTTCGGAATGAATAACCATCTACAAGTGATAAAAAAGTTGATAGAGAAAGTTATAAAATACAGGCCATTGATATTAATATTTGTAGACTTTGAGAAAGTATTTGACTCCGCCCAGCATAGCTCCATGTTAATAGCTCTTATAGAGTGCAGTAGTGATCATAGGTACCCAACACATGTAGAATTTTTGTGCAGTATTGATCATAGGTACCAACTCAAAGCAGAAGGAAAACAAGGACCAGAAAGGCGAAGAATTTCCTGGCGGAAAAATCTACGTATGTGGTTCAACAGAATAACCACAAATATTTTCAGAGCCGCAGTTTGTAAAATACAAACTGTCATGATGGTCGATAATATCCGAAACGGATAGGCACTACAAGAAGAAGAAGACCCAATTCTTCTTCGGATTATTATAATAGCGCAACAGCTGCAACGAAAATGGACTATGGCGATATAAACACTTTAACCTTGGAGAAGGGTATTAGGCAAGGAGACACCATATCTCCTAAACTATTGACCGCTTTATTACAGAGTACTATGAGAAACAATAATTGGGAAAATATTGGAGTCGACATAAAGGGCGATTTTTTTAACTCCTGATATACCCCTTCTCAAACAACTTGAGGGTTTAAGATGACATAGACCGGGTATATCATTCCTGACAGCTTCTTGAAGCTGGCAGGCATGCTATACCCATTCTCAAACAACTTGAGGTTTTCATATGACATAGTCCTTATGGCAGACCGGGTGTATGATGCCTTCCAGCTTCTTCAAGACCTTCAGAGCTCTTGTACACGAATTGGTCTTTTACAAAACATAATACATGACAAACATTGTACTGGCCAAAACATTTTAACTAATTGAACGCAAATTGAACAAGTGTATACGTATAAGTATCTGGACCACGAGATTAAATTATGAAGAGACAATCAAACAACCGAGTTAAACAGGAGGATATGACTAACGTGCTCAGCTTACAGAGAACTGAGGGAAGTCTTTAGATCAGATATTTTCATGTGCTTGAAAAGGAAGGTCTTTGATTAATGTATACTCCCAGTTCTAATGTATAGAGTAGAAACATTGACCCTTACCAGAAAAGTAATCAATAAGGTGTAAGTGGCTCAGAGAGCAATGGAGAAGTCAATATTAAATCAAATGTTAGGAGAAAAACTGGTGTTACGGACGCAATTAAAATAATTACAACGCTGAAATGGAACTGGGTACATGTTGCCAGAGTTAGAGATGGAAGATGGACCAAGAAAATTTTAGAATGGAGACCTAGACAAATAGAAATTCGAGGACGTCATCCAACAGGGTGGCCGGACAACAGCAAGCGCATCCAGCACAGCTGGAGTTACGGTGCTTAAGATCGGATGCAATGGAATTATTTACGAGATGCCTATTTTCGGACTCAAAACGGCTAATGATGACGATGATTATTTAAGCAATTCTGAGATAAGTTTTAACTTGTTCTTTGTTTTTTTGTCTAATTAAGGATTTTATTTCTGTAGTTATTAAAGGTTTTTTTCTATATTGCATATTTCGTTTGCTAACGGTCTTATGTTTGTAAATTTCTAATGCTTTATAGAATCAGTGATTCTATATATTGAATCCAGCTTAATATTTTTATGTGATGCATGATATGAATTTTGTATTTGTAAGTTACAGTATTGGTTGTACTAGTTGCATAGTTCAATAAACCTATCACCACTATGTAACTATTCTATACCTCACCGGCAAACCTCCCTCCACTGACGTTATATTTATATCCTAATTTTTTTATCTTCGTTTAATTCTGCTGCTACTATTCACTACCATTACAACCTAGTGTGACCTGGGTTTGCAAATCGATCTGGGAGGTTGTTGGTAAAACTGAATTTTTTAAAGTCAGTGTCATTATTACTCTTGTTATAAATGTGAAACATATGGCTGATTATTAAAACCCGAAATTAAACAAGAAAGAAAAGTAGATCAAATTTGTTGAAATTGGCCAGCGGATATACTTCTTTGAAGGTCGCTTGATGACCAAAAGAAAATAATTCTTATTAAACAATGCTGAATAATTAGAGGAGATCAAGAAATATCATTCCATTAAAAACCGACCAATACGTCTTAATCACTAACATGCCATAAAATAATATGGAAATGTCTTTATCACAAAATGTATTACCCCAAGCGAATAGGAAAAGATTTCTATAATCTCGCACTATACTGCTAGTTTGTCCTACGGATTGTGTAGAGGGACAAGGGTATGATAAAAAATAACCAAACTTAGAAAAACCCTTAAAGCTCAACATCGCTACTAAAAAAAATATTGATAGAAGACACGGAAATCTGTTCAAAGGTATTTTGATTTTGAAGGATCTTGCATACAAATCGCTTCGTTTCTGTGCAAACAATTCATGATTTAGGGTTCCAATTACTCGAACACTCCCCTCATTCACCAGATCTGACTTCTTCCGACTATCGTGTTTTCCTACATGTGAAAAAGAATCGGAAACTTCGAAAATTTTCTTCCAACGAAAAGGTAAAGAAGTGATAAATATTTAATTAAGAGAAGAGTATGTTGAATATTAAAAACTACTTTGACTTTAAAATTTGTTGTTTGCTTCTATATAAGGCTACGAATTCCTTAATATATCCTCGTATAATATTTTGTTCCAGCTGTACAGCCTATATTAATCAATAGAACAAACACTACGATAAATTTCCATCTATTTCGAATATACCCTCTGTGTTTCCAGAATTATTTTTATTTTCAACTATGGCAATTAGTGGCCCGAATAAAAGCAATTGATTATGCAAACAGTGGGAGGAATATTAATTCATAGCCGTAAATTAAATTTAAGATCCCTTTTAAACAACATTTCGATGAATGCTAATAAATTTTACCCATCTGGGAATTTGCTACATTATGAAAACATAATTTTAAACGTCAATAAATAAAATATGTATGAAAGATATATATATATATATATATATATATATATATATATATATATATATATATATTATTGTGATATTTAAAGTCTTAGTGCTCCAATCAATTACTTAGCTAATTAATTAATTAATTAATTAATTAATTAAAATTATTTAAATGATATGACTAGGATTCTATCACACTTTTTAATTCTCTTATCTCAGGGTTATATTCGTGCTTCAATATCTATGCTATTACATGTGAAAGGTAAGGTCCAAAGAATACCGGAGTAATAAAAAAAAATATAGGATCTAACACTATATATTGAAATAAAAATAATGAAATAAAATTCACACTCAAATGTTTTCAATAAACAATAACTCATATAATGATTCTTAAAATTTTGTTCTACGTACGTGAACCTAAAATCTCAAAATCCCAATTATTATTCTAAATCTCCTAATCAAAATATTTATATCTTTTCTAAAGTAATTGAAAAAATTTGTGTTATCAATAAAAGAAAAACTGCAGAAAAAAAAACTATCTCTCTCTGATGATGAGTGGTCCAAATCCTTGTTCCTTGTAGACTATACTATTTACTCGTAGCCGCTCCCTAGGTCATCAGCAATCTTACAACAAACCTTCAAATGCACAAATCGTTCAAATTTTGCTAGCTTCTTCTTCTCTCAATAAACTGAATCTCTCGTTGGCCTGAGTGAAAAATGACTCTTGGAATATCTTTTCTTTACGATAAACTGAATCTCTCGTTGGCCTGAACAGTGACTCTTGGAATATAAGTAGAAAATATAACTTACAATCTTTTACTGGATCAGCTTCTGTCAGATACACTAACTACACCAAAACTCACAAACTTTCACTGCTACTGCTTCCTACCTCTGGGAAACTACCCGAGAACAACGGCCGTTCGCCTTGCACCCTTGGAAACCAACTGACTATCAATTTTTCTTCCGAAACTAACTAACGTCTCATTCTCAAACCCAACCTCCCACCTTTTTCAATCTCATCCAATCAAAACGCGTCATACATCTCCCATTTCTTCATTTCGATAACACACAAATTTTTACCTACAATTATAAAATTTCCTAAAACTTATTTACAACAAAATCTTTTCCTACCAATTCTTAAAAACTAACAAAAACATATCTTTCTAAAATCTATTCTATTGTCCTAATTACTGCACAACATTTATTTGGAAAAACCGTTTTCATTGTCTATTATTTCACTTAAGCTTATGCGGGGTCACTCAAATATATTTTAACAAAGAAAATAATTTATGCATATCTTACGTTTTGTTCAATACAGGCAATCCAAAATTAAAAGACTTTCATTCTTCGAAATGTTTGTTGCTTATTATTCTACTTATCTGAATTATTTTAAATTTTTTTTTTGGAACTTTGAACTATTTTAAGCAAACCAATATTTTTCTTGATTTTACATATCATAACAATATATATATATATATATATATATATATATATATATATATATATATATATATATATATATATATATATGGTTTATATTACGTGTTACCATGTAAGCAGACATGTAGCAGTCAATGGTATAACGTGTAAAGAAGCTTAAGACATTAGACATTAAACAGTTAAGTTGTATAAACAATTAATTGAAACTAAATACAGTTTACAATTTAACTCAAACTTAGAACAGCAAAAGACTATGTGTTTATTGTAGATGTAATTTAAAAAAAGTATGTAAAAAATAAGTATTTGCCGAGAACTAACAAGACCATAAGATCACCATTTCAACAGTATTCGCTCCGTGCGTGACTGACACGACACCTACCACCTTTTTCTGACAATTTTGGAGTCCCAATTTTCAGGTTAAACATATGACATATGTTTGACATTGTTAAATACATGCGAAATTGACAATTATTATAATAAAAATTCATCATAATATATCTTTTCAACTCCAAACGTAAGAGAAAGGGAAAAATCTAGTACTGACAAATCAAGTTTTTCACGCAAAAGAGCATATAATTAAAAACAATTTAAATACAAATAAATTTGTATTTAAATTGTTTAAATTTAAATATTTAAAGAGCATATAATTAAATACAAATAGTAAAAGTTATGATATAAAACCTAAAGTCATCTGCAGTTAGCTTGAAGCCTTATAAAATATCATTCAAGGTAAATTATTTAAATTTTTCCTATTTTAATTGCGTAAAAATGAAATTATGTGATATTTACTTTTTCATATTAATAGCAGGAATTTATCTTTTTCTTTTCTCTAATTTATATGTAATCTTTGGGAACCTATAAAAACTACACTCACTGTTTTTGCTATTATTAGCACAATTAAATACGCAACATGTATTTGCACACATTTTTGATAAAATTTATGCGTAAAAATATTTTTTCCAATATTCCAATTTTGTCGTATTTCGCCGCTATGCACGCTGGCGTCGTTTCAATGTACCCCTACCATGGTCACGCACGGAGCGAATAATATTAATTTAATTTAATTTTGACTTTAGGTTACATTATTGAAGTGTGTTCAATCACAAATTAACCCCTTAATTTGTAATTTCACATTATTCTTAACTTCTTAATCTTTTATAGTTTCACCGTGTATAAGTGGGAAATTGTAAAACCATATCGTACAACATTTTAATAATTAGTTCATTTACCTACAACTAAATATATTGCCGAATAATATATTTTCTAATTGAACTTCCTAAGTGTCGCAATTAAGACCTAGATTAAATTGTAATGTAAGCAATTAGTTCAAAGTTTGTTGGTATGGTATGATAGAAAGCAATAACCTCTGTGCTGAGGTATGCATTATTTGTGAGATTATAAATTGGGGATTTGAGCTCATTTGAGCACAGTTTATTACAAGTAGTTAACTAAACAACATCATATTGTGTAATTACCAGTAACTGTCAATAAAATCAACATTTTCTGCGTAACTTCAACCTTTTATTATATTTATCATCGTCGATCGACAAGAATCGGACAAAGGGTCATTTACAAAAGATTCGAACCTCATAACTACGTTCGAAACTTTACAAAGTGATTATAAAAGTTTGCTATATTAATGTTAAAAAAGGTGTAAGTAATGAAGTTACCACAAAAAGCTTCCAATGCTTTCCGGAGACACTCGGCAAATGGGAGCCCATTTAAAATCCGCCGAACTATCACGTGAAGAGACAGTGTCCTTGAAGTCCAAACAGCCAAACATGACAAACTAGAAGGCGAGTTACCAACCGCTAAAGCATTAAAGTCGTTTAAAGTTTAAAAATATGATATAGTAGGCGAAATCATTGTCTGTACGAACCATTAAATTAAAGAAACAGATGCTTAGAAACACCATTTACTTTCAGGGAATGACTCGAAGAAAAAGAACAAGCAAGTTAGGTTGATCCCTACCTATCATATTATCAAAATATCTAAGTTGTAGCTGGTTAGCCAGCCACAGGTGCAAAATTAATTCAACTTTCAACAGTCCAAGGTTCATAATAATTTTGGAACTGAAAAATTAATAAGAATTCTATGAATCAAATTAATTTAAATTTTTTTTAAACTACTTCATCAATAATCATTTCATTAATAAAATTTTTAAGGTTGTAGAGTTTACTGTTAGAACAGTTTTATTTAAAAATTTAAAGTGACCTGCATAGTTAAATATTCGTGTCTGTCTAGATGTGATAGCTGGTATTATTTATTACAAATGAATGTGGTAACTACAGTATCACCTTCCTGATTCGCAGCAGTAGTATTGACAGAGGGTTGATTTTGTGCTGTATGTTTCAGACGGTGTGCTAAACAATATTTTCATTAAAAGGATGCTCGCCACCCACACGCGGGACTTTTGAATGATGTTATTTTCCATACATAATGGCATCACACATACTTTGTTTTATTTAAATTTAGAGATAGGAAGCTCTTTAAAGACACATTATTTCTGAAACTTTCGAACGCGATTTTTTGACAACTGCTCTGAGCAAAAATAATAAACTAAGCTACTATCTTAAAAGAAAAACTAAACGCCTTGCAAAATGGTGTGTCATTTGACACCCATCCCGTTTTTAAAATTGTAAGGGCAACAATTACGAAAAAAGGTGAAGAAGCACCATCAATAAGGGGTCAGATAGCATCAAAATAATGGTTAAATGAGATATATTGGGTAATTACCGAATAGGCCATCAGAATTTTAAACTACTTGGGAACTGGGTTAGAAAATGTTTATGAATTAAATATTACGTTAATTATTAACCAATATATAAATAGTTATTTTTTGTTGCAGGTAAATTGATCGCCAGGCATTGATCGTTTTAACTAGTCAGATAAAATATTCGTAAGTTTTTACATATAATTATATCCTGAGTGCAGTTGAAATAGTTTTTTTAGAACCTTCCTTTAAGGGCTTACATAAGACTTGTATTTAAAAAAATAGATCTATTTTTTTATTTTATTTGAAAGTATAGTGTGTTCATACCAAATTTGAAGAAAATTCGAGCAATATTACCGGAGTTCGCTGTGTGCAAGATCGAAAGAGCGACACCTAGTGTAGTAGATCAGTGAAGTTATTAGCACCTAATATATTACTCGTATGTAAACTGCAAATAAAATTACCTAAACTTGTTTCACGGATAATTCTCGGTTTTAAGGAGCAGATAGGAGCAATGGTTTTTGCTTTTTCGAAATCTATTTTGTGACCTGCCTGAATATGATGTTGGGCTAGGGCTGCATTGGTATCGGAATGTTTTACATATATAGAATGTTCGTAAATACGGTTGTGGATTCGTCGGTTTGTCTGTCCTATATATGTTAGTGGGCAACTTGAACAAGGTATCTCGTAGATACCATGGTCTTCATTGGGGATTTAGTCTTTTATGGATCTCACGAGATTGGACAACTTGGAGTGAGTAGTGAAGATGGTTTTGGTGTTTAGAGGGTTAAGAGTTCTACTGATCTTGTCAGTGACAAGAACTATTTTGGGTTGATCGGCGGTAAGGTTTCTTTTTTGGATGGAATGGGGTTTAGATGTTTTTGAATGCTCCTATTGATTTGGGTTTTGTGGTAGCTCTTTTGTAAGAGTGTTTGCTTTATTGAATTGATTTTGAATAATATGTGATTGTGGTCGCTAAGTCTTATGGAACGGGAAACCAGAGTGCTGATAACTGAATTTAGTTGAACGGGGTGATGATGGGATTATGCATTGAGACAACTGTTTGTATAGGTGGGGTTTCCGGTACACGGAATAGGAAAATACTCAACATCCATCGTGAATTGAATACTGGGATGTATTCCATTCAGGTGGAAGAGGTAAAGATCTAATGTGTCTTTACCATGGGGAAAAATAACAAAGGTGTCATCAACGTACCATAACCAGTGGGTGGGTTTGAGATTTGATGAGGACAGGGCTGTTGTTTCGAAATGTTCCATGTATATATCAGCTATTACGGGACGATAATTATAATAATAATTATCGTCGCGTATATCGTCCCGTATTATTATAATAATAATAATATATTATAATAATAATTAGACGATAGAAATGATTTTGGAATGAAAAGCATGTATTAGACATGCAGTGTTTTATAAGAGATAATGCGTCTTGGGATATTTGATGTTTGATACCATTATGGTATCGTGGTCACCTTCATTATATAATTTCGCTGGGAAATTCTCTATTCCGTGTGATTTGTTTTTAACTTTTAACTTCTTGAATCATTGGTGGTTCCTCTTCCCCCTCGTTTGTTCCGCTTCTCTTGTCTCTTTCATCTTCCACATTTTCTTCTTCCTTTTTATTAAGTACCCGGTTCAAGTATTGTACTCAACGATTCAATACATCTTTCCTAGCTGTTAATAGGTCGCCATTTAGACTTCTGCGCTGATTTGTAGTTGCCTTGACATGACGATGTCAAGTCATAATTGGTGCGCCATTCAGCGAAAATTCTTGGTGACTAAACTAACATTAAGTCTTTAAGAATTTTCACAGCTAACCCTAATTATTACGCTTTCTATAATGGCTCTATATTACTTTATAGCCATAATACTCCACGATCTCTTCTAAAGAACATTTACATAACTGTGCATAATTTAATTGGTGCCATTGTTACAACTTGTTGTTCTCCAAACATGGTACGTTTTAATACAGCTTAATTGATTTATGCAATATAAACCACTTCTAAAATATGATTTAATGACATAATTTAGTATCGCAGCATATGCTTACCTTGGTCGGTTTTGTAAATAAATTTAACCCAAGTCAATTTCTGATTTTTTCCAATTAACGAAAACGTGTGTGATCCGTATCCGTGTTGGTGTCGATGGCCATCAGGTATTCCTCTGTCGCTAAACAGAAATAGAAATTGATGTACACTTTCTGGTCTGCGACCCATGTAATCCCAAAATGCGTCCCAATCTCTTAGATTCGTTACTGGATTTCTCTTTTGGCTGTGTATGAACATTGGAAACAAGATCGGATCCCTCATGAAAAAAATTGGAGTGTTGTTACCTACCAAGTCCCAGTTGCCTTCTTCGGTATAGAATTTAAGAGCGAAACCTAAAACAATAGTTAAATTAAGTTTTCCTACAAACATCACTGGATTTTTTATTACTTGGTTTATTGAATATTATTAATTAAAAACTTATACGAAGATAACTCAGTTAAAATAGGAATTGAAAACCAGCAATCTGATACCTTCAAAACTAGCAGAGGTGTACGACAAGGCTGCATACTATCTCCAGACCTGTTCAGTTTATATGGAGAATACATAATGAGGAACGCACTCGATGGATGGAGAGGCGGCATCTCCATTGCAGGGAAAAAGATCTCAAACTTAAGATTCGCAGACGATACAACACTGATAGCAACATCTGAAGAGGAGATGTCGAGACTGATAAACAGAGTAGAAACCGAAAGCAACAAGTGTGGGCTCAAGATTAATAATCAGAAAACAAAAATCATGATTGTGGACCACGCGAATATCCTCCAAACAACAGGCGCCCTAAATCAATTCGAGAAAGTAGACGAGTTCACGTATCTAGGATCTTCCTTAAGCAATGCAGCCTCCTGCCATACGGAAATTCGCAGAAGAATAGGAATGGCCAAGAACGCGATGAGTCAACTGTCAAAAATATGGAAGGACCGCTCTTTGTCCAAAAAACTCAAAATGAGACTGGTACGGACACTCGTTTTTTCAATCTTTAGTTACGGTGCCGAAACATGGACAATAAAATCAGAGGATAGGAAAAGGATTGACGCATTCGAAATGTGGTGCTGGAGACGAATGCTACACGTCTCGTGGACGGAGCACAGATCCAATAAGTCGATTCTCGAAGAGCTAAACATTCAGACCAGACTCTCCTCTCAGTGTCTTGCAAATGTTTTAAAGTTTTTTGGCCACATTGCGAGAAGAGACAATGACAACTTAGAAAGACTAATTGTGTGCGGAAACGTAGAAGGACGTAGAGGCCGAGGACGCTCACCTATCCGATGGTCAGATCAAGTACAGAAAGCCACTGGAGAGACGTTTTCCGAGTCCATGAGAGCAGCCCAAAATCGCAAGAGATGGAGAGAATTGACAGCCCGCATTGTAGGGAATCACGATCCTCAGCAATGAGGAAACGACAAGAGAGGAGAGATTGAATATTAAATTAATTTTTAACAAAAAAAGTGGAAATAAAAAATTCAACAGTTTTAACTAAAGTATTGAGAACAAAAAATTAATGTAAATAGGCAAATATTGATAGGGTTCGTATCAGAAAACAGTCCAGTAATCAAAAGCACACAGCTGCAGAGAGAAGATATTGACGAACGAACCTGGACTATACACCCACATCAGAAAGCTCGCAGTTATGTCCTTTAAAGCACCTTAGTGTCGGTTTGCCATCTTATAGTTCCAATACGAAATTTTCCCTTGTCTTAATTTTTATATTACCCACAGTAATACCCAACTTCTGAGCTTCTTTATTACTTTCCAGATCATTTAACGTTACAAGTTTAAAACTGTCGATTCCTTCATTAAGTCTAATTTACATGAGTCGAGTAGCCGTTCAAATTACTTGTACAAGTAACTTTAATCAAGTGTTCAAGTTTGAAGAGCCTTCAAGTAAATCATGTACACTATTCAGAAAAAGTAACTGAAATTGAACAGCGCCAGCAATTCAGAGAAGAGAAAAATGAAGCGAAATAGATCATCTGTTCCAACACCAGACTTTTTTGTTTTGCAATTTTAGCAAATTACTGGGAATATGTCGTGAGCAGATTTTTTATTTTGTTCTTCACATCTTTAGGACCAAAATCATCTATTTTCATTTCTTAATATCTTATATACTAAAACGCTAAGCCCTTTTCTTGTCCACCACTTTACTCAAAAACCATATTAGATAATTAAAATATTTTTCGGAATATTATTAGTATTACGTATGAGATAGTCACGATAGACTTTTGGTACAAAAATTCACTTCCGGTTTTGAGATGACCGGAAGTTAAAATTTACTTTAAGTTTTAGACCCCACAATGTATATAAGGATCGAAAGGTCTCGTCGAGACGAATCTAAATATGTACTTCCGGATGCGATCCGACACCGGAAGTGACCCGAAACGCGCACACAATGTCAAGATAGAGCAAATCTGACACCGGATTCATGATCAGCATGCAAAATTAACTGATAAATGATATCCATGTCGACATTTGATGAACTAAAAATTGCATTCCGGTTTTGAGGTCTACTTCCGGTTTCGTTTTTATTAAAAAGTAAAAAGTAAAAGTTTACATAACTCCCGGTGCCAAGCAAAAGTTTTCAGAAAATGGAGACATTGTAACAAAAAACATTGTTTTCAACGAAATATTTCCTGATATTTAATACACTTGTTACTTGCATTATTATTGATGAATGTTATGTATATTCTTGCTTATATTGTTTGTATTGATCTCTTAATTTTTCTCGCAAAATAAAAATTTCATTTAAAAAACTCGATGTCGAGTTAGTCTGCTAGTATTTTATTAATAGCAAAATCTCTCATTTGTTTATTTCTATAGTGACTACTAGATAAATCCCAGACATGTTTATTCTTCTTACAACTCCAGGAACTTCAATGTTGTCTTCTTATTCCACTTCATATTTGTTAAATAAAATTCAAATACTTAAAAATTGACTTAACACGACCAATTCTTGACAGCAAGTACTTGAACGACTGTTATATCATCGGTGGCCAACATTTTCAGCAGACAGGTCCATTCTACAGATGAGATTTGCAAGCGGACAGTACAACAATTATGTTTGTTATTCAAAGCAAACAAGAGAACTGTTCTTTAAAAAAGTTATAACAAACATGAGAATCAAACATATTTATTAGATTAGAATTGCATACAAAAAATAATAATAAAAAATATAATAAATGTTAGTAAAACGTCTGATTTTATTTCCCAGACGTGCATCAATGTAGATATTGATTGATGTTGTTGCTACTTGCAAACAGTTTTACAAGTGCTCATCAGTGATTCATGTTGTCATTCGAAGTTTAATATGCTTCATTCCAATAAAAAGGTGTTCACACCTGTAGATGTATTTATATATCTATCAGATGTGAACGAAGCGTATTTATGCGCCGCCATTTGTGTGACGTCTGTCTACAACGACAATTTAGGAAAGTGAATGAAGATTTTTGCCCTGTAACTGTTATTAATTAGTAGATATTTCAAGACTTACTCTAGCAGACTTCATTTCCAATCAATTTTAGTATACCTTCATGTTTTCCAACCATTGCTGGAGCAATGCCTTAATGCCGATAGATAAATAATCTTCTTCTTATGGTGCCCTATCCATTTATTGGATGTTGGCGACAATTCTGAAATACTCCTCTCGATCTTGTGTGGCTCTAAAAAGTGCATGGGCATCGAGATTTGTCCAATCGTTTTCCTCGTTTTCCTGCTACGTATCTCTATGTCTGGATCTAGATCTTCAATTATACAACTACCGAGATATCTGAACTTGGGGACCTTTTGGATGTTCTTGTTGTTTACTCTTATATTCAATTGCATATTTCGTGTTCTACTAACCACCATTACCTTCATTCTTGTCTATATTAATTTTCAAGCCCACTCGTTCTCCTTCAGTGTTTATTCTATCTATTAGTCGTTGTAGCGCTTCTTGGCTATCAGCTATTATGACTGTATCATCAGCATAGCGAATATTACTAATAGTCTGTCCGTTCATTTTGATTCCATCTTCAGTGTCACTTAAGGTTCTATCAAAAATCGTTTCATAGTAAAGATTAAAAAGGAGGGGTGTCAGAACACAACCCTGTCGTACATATTTTTCGATTGAGAAACATGATGTAGATTCCAGTCCTACTCTCACAGATGCCACTTGATTCATATAAAGGTTCTTTATGATTTTAAGGTCATTCTCATCTATCGAACGTTCCTGGAGCAATCTTATTAATTCTGAATGATTAACACAATCGAATGCTTTCTGGTAATCTATAAAGCATAGGAAGACATCTTTTTGCTGACCTCTGCATTTCTGAAGTAGGACAGTTAAGCTATAAAGTGCTTCTCTTGTGCCAAATCCTTGTCTGAAACCGAACTGTGTGGGGCTAATGTCTCTTTCACATCTGTTGTATATTCTTGTGTGAATTATCTTTAAGAAGAGTTTTTGGACCTGACTCAATAAGCTGATCATTCGGAATTGGTCGCAGCTATTAGCGTTTGGCTTTTTTGGGTTTGGTATAAAGGTTGATTGAAGCCAGTCCTGTGGTATTTGACCGGACCCATAAATGTCATTAAAAAGATCTACCAAGGTGTCTAAATTATCTTCACTCAACATTGTTAGAACCTCTATGTACATGTCGTCTGGGCCTGGTGCTTCTCCCCATTTGTTCTGTTTGATTGCCCTTACAACTTCTGACTTCAATATTTTGGGGGAGGGTTCACTTTTATACTCACTTTCACAGTTTCTTCTAGTTGTGTCTGCGGATAGTTGCTGTGTGTAGTTTCTCCAATGTTTAAGTAGATCTTTGGGATCAGTAATTAATTTATTGTCCTTCACAATACTGTTAAAACTGCAAGGTTTTGTAAGACCTCTCACTTCTTTAATAATAGATAAAGATAAAGAGTGATAAATAATGCCTGGTCTTAATGCCGATAGATTGTCGAGTTGTAACGAAAACCAATTGATGTCGATTGAACAGCTTCTAATCTAAAAAATCTCGTGGGCAGGTAGTGTCCTGAAGCGCATACAGTGCTGCTAATTTTTCTAATATGTTAAATAATCTAATAAAAATCGCAACTTGGGCGTTATTTGATAAATCTGTGCTTGCATCCAATGCTAGAGCCTCAAATATGTATTTGGATGCTCAATTTTGTAAATTGTCGTCAATATGTTTTCCAATGTCGTCGACACTCGTAGTCACAATTTGACGAAACAGGCTTATTTTTTAGAAATCCGTTTTCTTGTATAGGCACAGTCCTGAACTATTTCACCAACAAAGTATGGCTTCGATGTTTTGCTAGTATTATCTCCACTGCAGACTCTTTAGTTACTATTAATACATTAACTTGATCTTGTCGACATTGCTTACATATTTGTACTATATGAGATATGATACGAACTATGCACATTGGAATGTTCTTCTGGTGGTTGCTGTACATTGAACGAAAAAAATGTGTGCAAAAGCTCCGCGGGCCACGTATAGACATGGACCATTGCGTTCCGTGGTGGGAGGTGCCTTCTTGAACAAGTAAGTTGGATGGCTTTCTAGTTACTTGACTTGTTTGGCTGCTTGCTCACGTTCTTGACCAAGCGATTCAATATTTGTCTACACGATTTAAGTTACAACTCCGCCTGCGGTTTTGTTGGGTGGATCGAGAAGCTCGACAGAACTGTTGCCAGTCCCAAGTCCAGATAAAGGAGGAGTGGGTCTACAGCCAGGTTAGAATCCTACTGATAGACTTTAAAACCAGACAGCTCATAGAAACAGGATTATGCCGCAGAACAGGAATGATTTCAATACGACTAAACGCGAGAAAGAGGACAACGAATTTATGGAAAACGAGAAATATACTTCACAAAAAAATATAGACATGTGCACTACAAGAGACGTCAAATTATGCTAGAACCGTCAAATTATGCTAGATGCGTGGTGTTGTGAAAGAAATCAGGGTCAAAAAGGGGTCGTCCTGTTAGTACACAGAAATTTTTTACACCAAGTACAAGAATGTAAATATACCTCTGAAAGAATAGTAAGTGTAAAAGTTAAACTGGATGTCAAACCTCTTAATGTGATAGCAATCTATGCACCAGAGAACAACAGAGATACCACCACAAGGTAAAACTTCTACGTACATCTTCAGACTGTAATAAACGAGATCCTAAATTATAAATATATAATCATTATGGGAGATTTTAACACCCGTGTTGGCAATGATATAGTTCCAGCCATAAAACAGCAATATAATGAAAATATCATAAATGAAAATATTCTGTCTAATAAAGAGCATTATAGCACTCTCAAATCTTGGATGTAAGAGCACTAACATCAGCAGAAATAGAAAGCTATTATGAATTGGTATTACGCAAAATCCGAATGAAAACACATATATTATATGATAACAAAACACCAGAATACACTATAAAGATAAAAGTCGAAAGCTTACAGGATGACTCTACAAGATGCCTATTCCAAAAAAGAATAACCGAAAAAAGCAGAAACACATATATCACAGAAAGTGATGAAGTCGAAAAAAACTGGGCAAAAATTAAGTCTAATATCTTAGCCTCGGCCAAGGAAGTTCTTGGTGAAAAAAAATAAATAAATAAAAATAAATCGTTCCCAAGGCGAAAAACTCCATGGGTTTGTACAGAAGTAAAGGAAAAATGAAAAGAAAAGAACAAAGCTTACCTGAAATGCCTGTCAACCAAAACACAAGACGGATACCATAATTATAAGACAATTAGAAACGAAATAATCACTGGGAACGCATTTCGAAGAAATGGAACATGATTTTTACGATCTGCAAAAGGAAATATGGCGCTATATAAGAGGTCAAAGAACGGAAGTAAAGGAACTAATAGAACCAAAACACATAGAAAAGGATACGTGGATTGACTACCCAAAAAAGCTCTATGTAGAGGAACAACAAACGATGCTAGAACCGGAAACACCAGAAGTTACCACAAATGAAGAACTTAATATAAATCTCCAGGAAGTTCAGAAAATACTCGAAAAACTAAAGAACCGAAAAGCATCACTTAAAGACGGGATACCAAACGAATTACTGAAATATTGTGGAGCAGCAATGACAGAACAATTAACATTAATTAATAAAATTATAAAACACAATCACGCAAAAACAAAGACAGTGGATGCGAGTCACTTCGGACCTCGACTACCGGGACGGCTCTGCATTCTGGAACAAACTCAAAGTCCTAACAAGACAAAAAAGTTAGCCACGATCTCATCTCAAAATCAATAACGTCATACTAAACAATCCACAAGATAAGGCCGAAGCTTTCAAAAATACACTTCAGGCCACCCTCGTTTCACCTAATAATCCCAACTTTAGCGAAAGATCCAAAAGAGCCACCGAACGGAGAGTGGAAGATATATTCTACTACCCTCAGCCACTTGACAGGCCACATCCTCATCCGATGATGGCGCCAGTGACTGAGGAAACCGTCAGTCAGATGTGTAAAATAGGAAAAAACACGTCTCCTGGCCCAGATGGCATCCATAGAAGATGCCTCAAAAATCTTCCACAGAATATTATCCCGTTGCTCACCAATATAATCAATGCATCTCGTGCGCTGAGCTACTTTCCTATTCCTTGGAAAGTGGCCAGCACCGTCATGGTCCCAAAAAAAGGGAAAACCCTCACCAACCCTGAATCGAATAGACCAATTTCGTTACTGAGCACCCTAGGTAAAGTCTACGAGAGGATCCTCGAGGAGAGACTCGTAGAATTCCTAGACGCTCACTTCCTCATTCCCAACTACCAATTCGGATTCAGGGCTGGACACTCCACACAAAATGCATTGGTTGAAGCAACAACTTTCATTTCTCAATTCATTAACGAAAGGAAGCACGTCGTAGGCATATTCCTCGATGTCCAGAAGGCTTTCGATCAGGTCTGGCATGCAGACTTGATCGAGAAACTCCACCTTGTTGGACTGCCAACACCTTTCGTTAAACTAATAAATTCCTATCTCTCTCACCGGACGGTTCGGATCAAAATAGGAGAGCATCTCTCCACTCTATTCACTCCTCAAGCAGGAGTACCCCAAGGCTCAATACTTGCTCCAATATTATACACAGTTTACAATAGCGACATCCCCCGCCCACAGCAAGGGTCAGAGTCTCTACTCCTATTCGCCGATGATACAGCCATTCTCACCTCAGGTTCCTACAGGGAAAGAGAGCGACGGTCTGTATTAGAGAAATCGCAAGATTATCTTGATAGAGTCGTGAGGTGGTGCAACAAATGGAGGGTCACTTTAAACCCCTCCAAAACACAAGCAATTTTATTTAGACCTCATTATGGACGCGGCCTCCAGGGCCGGGTGACACTTTTGGGAGAGGACCTTATTCTCAGGAACTCAGTTCTCTACTTGGGAGTTCGTTTTACGAGAACTCTCAATTGGAAGGCTGACGTCCAAGATTCCCTTGACAGGATGAGAAAAAGGCTCAACCTCCTCAAAGTGTTGGCCGGTAAAGTGGGAGGAACGTCCTCTAACACATTGTTGCACACTTACAAGACTTTCATCAGACCGATAATCGAATACAAGGCATGCGTTTACCTCTCCCTGAGGAATCACGAACTCAACGCCATCACCGCCACAGAGCGTAGAATACTACGCTTCTGCATGAGAAAAGATTGGCTGTACCCATCGGCCCACATATATGCAATAACCAACATCACGCCAATCAAGGACAGAATCCTAACCCTCAGTAGGAAGTATGTCTTAAGAACCATAGCTGGCTCAAACAACCGAGCAAAACAAACATTGAAGACACCTTGTTTACATAGAGGGCAAATACTCACCAGGCATCCCGCCAAAAAAGTTCCATTCCCTCCAGCTAAACTTCTACATAACGCTGGACCTGAACTTCCTGAGGAGTATTTTGATATTTTAGAATCTTTCCCCATCTATTATCGCAGATAAACTGCGCACCAAAAACGCTGATAAAGAGCCGTTCCTATTGTGTGGCTGGTAACCCTGAAGTACCTCACACTGCATGCTAGGCAAACCCACTTCTTCTTGTGCCTTCACGATTCTTATCGATCACAAAATAAGTCACCTTCTTTTTCCCTTCTTTCCTTAGCAGTTCTCTGCTTCTTGGGCCGCGTTTCGTTCAGTTGACGTTTTTCTCCTAACCCCCACAACTCCGTCAAAAAAAAAAGGAGTTTCCCGTTCCTTGAAGAGGCGTAAGCCTAAACAAGGTTAAAACTCGAGGTTAGTTAATAAAATACCGGAAGAATGAAAAACTAGTGAATTAATTTTACTATTCAAAAAAGGAAATAAAAACAGCCAGAAAACTACAGAGGTATAAACTTGTTAAATAATATGCTAAAACTTACAACTAAAATTTTACAAGTGCTAATAAATCAGATGATAAGTTTAGCAGATGAACAACAGGGTTTTCGTAGTGGAAGATCGTGTACATAGGCAATATTCGTTATGCACATTACTGAGAAATCACTAGAGTATAATAGACCAGCATTTCTGTGTTTGATTGACCTAAAGAAAGCGTTTGGAAAGTCTCAAAGATGTAATTCATCTTCTGTATAATAGAGAAGTTCTCCTAAATGAAAAAAGCTATTGAAAACATCTACTAAAATAACAAAATAAGTCAGAATACATTGACAACTTACAGAACCTATAGAAATAGGCGGCAGAATAAGACAAAGGGATTCATTGAGCCCCAGGCTCTTTAATTTGATCATGGATGAAATCATCAAAAGCGTTCACAAATAAAGAGGATGCAGAATGGGAAACAAAGAAATGAAAATACTCTGTTACGCAGAGGACGCAATATTGATAGCCCAAGATGAAGATAGTCTGCATGGTCGACAGATTTAACATAAGAGCAAAAGAATTTAATATGACAATCTCATCTCAGAAAACTAAAATAATATTAGTCAGCAAAGAACCAACCAGATGTAAAATAGAAATTGATGGCATTAGTATTGAACTAGTTATTGAAATCAAATACCTGGGAATTACACTGTCTAGCTATGGAGACCTGGACAAAGAAGTCAGAGATCAAGTAAAAAAAGCAAGTAGACTGGCAGGATGCCTTAATAACACTATATGGCGAAACAGACACATTAACACTGAGATGAAGTCAAGAATTTATAAAGCTAGTGTCAGACCAATAATGACATATGCCTTAGAAATAAGGGCCGACACAGCCACAACGCAAAGGCTACTGGAAACGGCAGAGATGAGAGTACTGAGAAGAATTACAGGAAATACGCTGCGATATCGAAAGAGAAGTGACGAAATTAGAAGAAAATGTAACGTATAGTGTATAAATGAATGAACACAAAATAGAAAAAAAAATATAATAACCACATAAGCAGAATGGGGAGACCCGTGTTTTTCAAGAGATAAGTCACCAATCGGCAGAAGCAGTATCGGACGATCGCGCAAAAGTTGGAGTGACAACGTTCCATAGAGGTATTAATTAGGGATTGCAATCTAGCAGCATTTTCAGTCCAGCTGGATTTTTGCAAGATTGGCCTGAATCCTGCTGGATCCAGCAGGAAACCAGCAAAAGGTGGAATCAAAATAAAAACACGATTTTAATGTTTTCTTTTTGTTCATTTAATACTTTTTAATACAAACTAATAAAATAAAAGCTCAATATAAAAATTATCTTAGGTGTATATAACCAAATAAGGAAGAATAATCCTAATGGCTAGAGCAAATGCCACAAATATCATGAGATTAAAAAAAAAAACTCGTACTCAGTAAGCCGTGGAAGTGAAACATAGGGATTTGCTTGTGTCGGCTGAGAATTGTCACGAATGAAATTTTATTCAAATGAACTTATCTGTTGTAAGAGTAGTTCATTTGAAGCAAATTTCATTGATGACAATTTTAAGCTGACACAAGTCAAGTAATATGTTTTTCTTCCATAGGCTTACTGAGGACAAGTGTTTTTTGGATATCATGATAAAAATCAGTTTGTATTCTAAATTTCTAAACAACAGAAACATGAATCATTTAGTTTTTTGAAAGTGAGACCTTAAAAAACATACTTTATCTATGGTCTTATAGCCTAACCTACTTCGCATAGATCTGCACATATAGCCGGTTGCGGAAACAGCCCTTTTAGCCTCTACGTTGGTCGGTTTTAAGGTCATCAAATAGTCATAAACCATGGACAAATGATCGCCTGTCACTCCTTTGGTCTCACAAACGGTCATTTCCTTTTTCAAAATCTTTCGTAATCTTTTTGAGAACCAGTTTTTTTTTGTTATAAAAGTTTTTTCTCTCTCTCTTGTTTTAGTTCAATCTCAAGTTCTTGTTTATAAAGTAAAATTCACGGGCTCCGGATTAGCTGGCATATCTTCTACTTCCATTATGTCCTCTAGCACTGTTTCCACTATCACTTGTTTATTTATACGACTTTTTAAACAAATTTTTCAGCTCTTGTCGCATTGCATCCTTTTTCGGCATGGGGAAATAACCAAGATTGTTTAGTCCTTCGTCATACTTTTTTGGACTTTGTAAGTACACTAATGTACCTGTAATTTCAGAGAGGCGCCGTTCCGCGATTCTGTTGCGTAGTGCTTCCGATAGCTCGGCACTAAGGCTAGAGTCCTGGCTATTTAGTTTGTCTAAGATAAATTTCAAGGTTGTGTCGACCGTTATCAAAGTGGACTCTCTTCTGCAAAGAGCTTCTACAGCCAGTTTCACCGGTTGAAGAGTGGCGATCAACTCGTTGATTATTGACCACTCGCCAGCAGAGAATTTTAGTGCAGAATCAATTTCTATTAACGCTTTATCGATGCAAACTTTTAGGCTGTAGAAACGTTCCAGCAGACTGATCAAACTGCCACCTGGTGCGGCAGTCAAGAATCAAACTTAATTCCTTGTACAGTACATCATATTGAGAGAGCTATTAAGCGTGAAAACACTTTTACTGGCGAGAGCAGAAAGTCAACTAAAAATAAGACAAATAGAAGAGGTCTAAGAGGTGTCTAAGAGTCAATGGGTAGGCGAAGGCGATGCAGTCGAGAGAGAGAGGGCGACGCGATGTTGCAGTTTAATCGCACTTGTGGCATGTCGTACCTGCTAGCGCGATAGAATGGCAAGTTGCTGACTCACGGCTTTGAATAAAGTGGCTAATGAAGACATGAAGTAACTTGAATTTGACACATTTGCGGATCCGCGCTGCTGGATCTAGCAGAGTTTGCTGGATCCAGCATATATAAAAAAACGCTGGATCCAGCTGGATTGCTGGATGCTGGATCCAGCAATTGCAATGTCTAGTATTAATCTGCCAATAAACAAGCAGAATTGCTTATAAAGAGGAAGAAGCAGAAGATTTAAGTTACTAGTTGCCGGTTACTTTATCTTACCCTATTTTGCTCTGTTATCTCGGTTTAATAATTTGACGTTCTTATTATCTCATATTTGTTATTCAAAATCTTATTATTGTCATTTGATTTTATTGGTTATTCTATTGAGAAGAGCTTTAAGATAGTAAGTTTAGTTAAAACACAAATGATGTGATCTGATGAGATTGCACACATTATCGTTTAGATTAGAGGTACACTGAGGCGTGTATTCAAAAGCATTTAATACTACGTCATTATTTTAAAATATAATATAATCCTTCCCCACTATCTCAACCTCAGAGTTTCATATGCCCGGTTGGTTCTAAGCTTCCACGATAAACAATGGAAATCCGTAATTATTTTTACAAGTCTTCGCACTAAAGCTTTAATCGAATTTATATTAAATATTTTAACCGGAAGAATTTTCAGCTTGGCTAATATACCATAAAGGAACTTGATGACCGGTAATTGTTTGTTTCTGAAAATAGAATAATCAGAGGAAATACAGTTATAAATAGAAAGAAAAACTTGTTTTTGTTTTTTTTTTTTTAATTTCGTTCCAATTAAGTTCAGTCACGACATGAGTTGGTTAATTTATTGTGGGAATGATTTATACGATGAAAAGTTTAATGACCAATATTGCATTAAGTGAGAAACAAATTAGCATTAAGTGAGAAAATTCAGAAAAAAAATCAGAAATGTGCATACATTTCGCAAAGAGTAATCTAAGGTGATCATTTTTATTTTAATTTTTTTTACTATTAAAAAAAAATTAAAAAAGTGCTTTAAGTATATCAGAATAACACAATGCTCAGGTATGCCTAGCGACGGTGGCTGTAAAACAAGATTTTGATTTCTTTCCAAATCTCGCCATAAAGGAGTCTAACTTGACATAAAACAAAATGGTTCGAATCACAAGCGGCGTTTCCTCACTGTTACTAATGGGTCAGAAATACATGAACACGTAGGAATAGGGATTTAATGGTGCTAACACCAGAATGTATACACAGTATCCTACTACTTGCGTAGAAGCAATTACAATTAGCTTGTTACGACACCTGGAAAACTTTGAGGATGAGATATTAAAGTATAGTACTCTAAGAGCATCATTCATACTAAATTTCAAGTAAATTCGAAAAATATTACCGGAGTTATCGAGATTTGAATACCGCGCGTTTGGTACGGTCGCTTTTATCTTAAAAACTTAAAACGCGAGATTATCTAAACTTTATTTTTCCGTGCAGTAGGTACAATTTCTCTAAAACTAATCGATCTATTTTATAGTATTGTTTCGTGATTGAATGAAGGCATTGAAAAAAAAAAGTTTAAAAATTTTATATAACTTTGAATGAATTTTCGTCTCATATTTTTTTGCAAGCTAATCCAGAAGAACATGGAGATAATTATAACAGGAGACCTTAACGGCAGAACCGGAAGGAAAGAAAAATATAAAGTAGTGGGAAGGTTTGGAGAGGATGAACAAAACGATATCGGAGAACGTCTGATTGAATTATGCTAACTAAACAACCCAAAAATCACCAACAGATTCTGCAGACATAAAAATATTCATAAATATACACGGACGCAAGAAACACGAAAGCTGAAATCGATAATAGACTACGTAATAGTCAAACAATATACCACAATACAGATAAAAGATGTGAAAGTCAGAAGAGCAGCATAATGTGGAACTGACTAAAAACTACTGACGCCAAAAATGGGCAATAATTGCAAACATAACAAGACCCCCTCTACAAAAGACCGTTGAACACTATAAGAGAAAAACAATACAATATAGAACTACTCCAAGAACAATCAATAAGAGAGCTATACAAACAACGTCTAGACCAAACATTAATAGAATTCAGATACGGCAACATCGAAGAAATATACGAGCATATAAAGGCGAGTATAAAACAAGCAGCATTCGAAGCCCTGGGAAAGAAAGAACATATAACAAATAAACAGCACTATTATGAAATAAATGAAAAAACAAAAAGAATAATTGAAGAAAAAAAGCAACTATACAGAAAATGGCTGACTACAAACAACGATGAAGTTTATAAAGAATATAGAGAAAAAGATAGAGAAGTGAAAAAACAAATAACACAACAAAAGAACGAAGAATGGGAAAGAACCTGCATAAATATTGAAACATACATAGGAGGTACAAGAACTTCAGAGTCTTGGAAAGTACTGTGAGGATTGAAACAAAGCTCAAAAGAAAACATTAAATTGTGAAATATACAAGACAAAGAATGGAAGGATTATTATTACAAGGAACTGCTAACAAAGAAAAGACCACAATTCTTTGGTAAAGAAAACAGATGAAGACGAAGCAGATCCCCACAACAAGAAATAGAAATAACACATAGGGAAAACAGCTCCCAAAGGAATGGACAGAGGTATATATGACATCTATATTTAAGAAAGGAGATAGAAAACGATGCGAAACTACAGAGGAATAAGCGTAATATCATCAATAGGAAGATTATATGGGAAGATACTACGAGAAAAGATAGAGCAAGCGATAAAAGGCAAAATCGAAGAGGATCAGGCAGGCTTCACGGCAGGAAGATCATGCATAGACCACATATACACACTGGAGCAACTGTTGGAAAAGAAAAAAGCAAAAAATAGAGATATACATTTGGCATTTGTGGACCTGAGAAAGGCGTATGACTCTGTACCAAGGTCAGAACTATGGAAGGCAATGTACAAATTAGAAATACAGACGGAACTCATAAAAGCTACAAAAGGTCTGTCTAAAGTGTCCATTAAAATGGGAACAAGAACCATATGAGACTTCACAACAACAAAAGGACTCCTGCAGGGTTGTTCCACATCGCCAACTCTATTCAAAATATACTTAGAAGAAACCTTGACTACATGGAAAAGAAAATGCGAAGGCATGTGGGTACCGGTACGAAACGAATACCTATATACGTTAAGAAAAGAACGCACCTTTCAATTGCCATCTTCACAGATAACCAGGCAGCGCTTAAGGCACTTAATTATGTAGAGGTCAATTTTAAGCTATTATGGGATTGTGTGGGTGCCCTAAATAAACTAGGAAGCCGTAGCAAGGTTACAGTAGCGTGGGTACCATGGTACGATGGTCATAAGGGCAATGAATAGGCGGATGAAATAGCCAAGCAAGGCTTAATGCTATTCATTGGACCGGAACAAGGCAGTAACAAGAACAGCTACTGTAAGTTAACAGTGCACTGTAAGCTGATAGGCAGTTGAAGCTGATGGGATTGGCAGATGACGATCTATGCAGATTTTGTCACCTAGAGGAAGAAGCAGCAGAGCACATTTTGTGTCAGTGTGAGAGCCTGGAAAATGTGCGATTCTTTACATTAGGTGAAGAAAAGCAACCGGCAGAGAGATATGATATAGAATATTCTTAACAACTTGCAAATGATATTACGAAAGAAAAATAACTAATAAAGAAAAAATAACTTACCTCTAGGATCTCTAACTGTATCAGCTGATCCTAAGTTTCCAGCTACTTGAGAAAAACGCACAGCTATGGGAGTTTTCTTACCTACGGATTCGAACACCTTGGATACTGTTAGATCCGTAATGGCATCAGTACACTAAAATAAATAATATCAATAAATATGTACATAAAAGTCTGTTAAATCAACATTAATGTAATGTGAAATGTAATCGTTCATGCATTCAACAAATGCGAGTAACGGTACGTAAGTTGAAAGGTGACAACACCGCTGTAGAAACGTCAGTTGTGTCATCAGTATCGTGAAGTTGTCTATACAAGCATAATATGTTGTCAATTCTTCATGCATTGCTTACAGTTTCTTAAAATATTTATCTCGACCAGGAGCTATACATAATTAAATCATTTGGTGACTTTTTATGCTTTTTCGACACTTCTAATGGGTGCACAGATATGGGAAGATTTTTCGCCATGGATTAAGATAACTGGTACCGATCAACTCGCTGTGATTTCTGTTATTAAATCACCATTTGACTCAATAGTATATGATGATGTTTCGAATTAATCATTTGCTCTGGTTTGCTCCGTACAAATTCTGATCAAAAAATGCTAAATTTGATGATGCGCGAGAAAATATCTATGGTTTGGGTGAGCTATAATTGCAAGATTAACACATAATTGCTCATTCGTTTAAAAAACTTGTACAACATTATGAAAGGTGATTAATCTAAACTAAAAAGCAATCGTTTGTGTTCATCTTTTCAAGATTAGCTAAATCGAATAATACAATTCTATAGCTTTTACTTATACTCAAAATTAAGTTATCCATTTAGTTTGGTGAGTTACATCCCATAGGTGTCTGGCTTATAACGCGCCTGTGAAGCATATCCCATGCCTGCTCGATTGGGTTCAGGTCCGGAGAGTATGTTGGTGAAGGAAGAACAATATTCTTTTCAGTTAGATAATTCCTGTTTAAGTCAATGAGGACGAGGATTATGGTGTTTTAAAAGAAATTTTTGCAGATTTTTGTGCTTCCCTTTTGCCATTTAAATCACCTTATTCAGCAATATCCTCTTAATGGTACTTAAAAGGACACATCATACACATTCTTGATAGTGTTTTCCCTTATAGTTATAGATACCAAAATCTTGTAAGGCCTTCACCAATAAGAAATACTAATAACTAAGAAATGTTTACAGAGCATTTCGAGTTGATTGATGGAGATTTTATAAAGTCTAGCAATCTTTAATGAGATTATAATTATATGGTAACAATGTCTTCTTTTTATACGCCATATTTAGAGTGAGATGTATTTATATCTGTCCAATCTTGTACATTTCAATCGTTTTGCGTTTTTTTCACCAGATCTTTAGCATTTTTCGGAATATTACATTTCGAAGGCTTCCAGTCGTCTTTCGACTGGAATAGTATTTCCTCCTAGAATCCATGTTCCAACATAATATATAGTAATATGGAATATATATAGTAGAATATATAAGTTTTTACGAGCCTCTTTATCTGGTATTAAGCAGACAGAGAGAACTTTTTTCATTCATTAAAAGTTTGATGTAGCATTTTCCATTAACGCCCGTTGTTAAACCATAGGATTAATAGCGAATGTTTTCAGGGTATTTAAACCAGAATACAAACTTTGTTGAAGGTGATAAAGATCTTGGTCAGAAATATTGGTCTATCAAAGATTATGAAGCTGATGTAAAGATGGATTTGAACACGGTTATAGATGTTTGCTCAAATAAGTCACATACTGCATCCCTCTAAATGATAGAGTAGCGATGTTGAAATTACAAAAAACTCACAGAAAACTCAATATTATTCAGGTCTATGCTCCAACAAGTGACAAGTCAGACGAAGAAATCGAAAAATTGTTTAACAACATAGATGAAATAATGCGACTGACAAAAAGAGGAAGAAGTGAGATAACCATGATCATGGTTGACTTTAACGCTAAAATTGGTCGTGGTGCTCAAGGAGACCACATAGGAGGATACGGTCTAGGTACCAGGAATAATAGAGGAGATAGATTTGTACAATTCTGCGTAGAATAGAATAGCCAATATGTTCTTCAAACAACATCCTAGATGGCTATACATGTGGAAATCACCTGCAGACAGAAAAGATAATTATTAGAAATCAAATTGACTTCATTTTGCTCAATAACACCTTTAAGAAGTACTTACAATCTACAAAAACATACCCTGGAGCTGATATACATAACGATCACAATCCAGTTATAATGGATTGTAGATTAAAAAGATTTCTCAAAGTCAAAAAGAACGCAGTGACAAGAAAAATGGATATCTCACAACTGAAGAACCCTAAACAGAAAAAAGCAATAAGTATCAAGCTTGAGGAAGAAATAAAAATGATCGAAAACTTGGTACAGACAGACATTAAAGTAACATGGACTGCTCTAAAAACAAAAATAACGAAGATACAAGAAGAAGACATCGGGTTCATAAAATACAACAAAAAACAGGAATGGATAACGCAAGAGATCATGAACCTTATGGACGTAAGACGAAAACATCAAATAAGCCCAATAGAATACAAGCGAATCAATAAAATCAATTAACATTTAACATTTTACAATAACAAATAACATTTTTTACAAGATCAGACCTTAGTCTGCAGCTTAGAATCCGAATGATCAGATGTTACGTTTTTTCTGTCTTACTGTATGGCTGTGAAAGTTGGACAATGGACTCTGAAATAGAAAAAAGAATAGATGCCTTTGAGATGTATACACACAGACGAATGTTGAGAATTCTATGGGTACAAAGAGTTACTAATGTTGAGGTACTTCGTCGCATGTGTAAACAAAAAGAATTACTAAGAATAATCAACGAGAGAAAAATGCAATACTTGAGTCATGTGTTGAGAGGCGAAAGATATGAATTACTTGAAGTTATACTGGAAGGAAAAGTACAGGGCAATATATCAGTAGGAAGACGCCAGAACTCGTGGCTAAAAGACCTGAGGAGATGGTTCGACCTCTTATCCAAAACTACAATTGCCATTTGGATCGCCAACCTTAGAAAGGAGACGGTGCCATGAGAAGAAGATAGATGTTTGGAGAGCGTAACGTATGCCCCTAAATTTTCGGAAAATTTTAGATTTAAAAATATTATTGGTAGGAAGCATTAGATCAAGTTCCATTGAAAACCAAAGTTAGTAAACAACTTAAACGATATAAACAATGTCAGTTTTGACAAATACGGTTCGTTAAGATGTCGTACAAACTTAATATGCGTCGAAGTATTTATCGTTTAGTTGGACATGTACCAAAACGCGATGGTGTAAGAATTTTTAGTGCTCAAAATATTTCTGTGTCAACGATTTACAAGACACTTAATAAGAGTGCGAAAATAGTATACCATGAGGTAATTTGCCCAAAAGTGAAAGACCAACAGTTTTAACTCCTGCTAGGAAACAGATATTGATTCAGTATGGAGTATGGAGAACCAATTAGGAAAGTCTTTGTGAAATGTTGGGCGAAGATATAATGTTTCATGAATGACTGTAAGTTGAACAATTTCTAGAAATAATTTAAAACGATATGAAAGAAAATAAGCTCCTAAGTATAAGTACATGTTAAAAAAAATTCCTAGATGTTGCTGTGCATTGAGACGTATTCATTTTTCTGGTAAAATTCCCATTATCGATGATAAAAAGTATTTGACTTTATCCAATTCCGAAATAAAGTTCAGATTTTAAAAATTGGAAGTAGTAATAATGTATAAAAACACGTTCAAAGAATTAAAAAAAAAACGAGAGTTTAACTATTAACAAATCACGTCTTTATAGAAAGATTAAAATACAATTTTATTTGCTTTAAAATTAATACAATTAAATATAGTTGAATTCAAGTTTATTTTTTAATAGGTATCAAAATAATGCTACAATAAAAAATCTTTATGTTTTCTCCTAAATTTGCTACCCAAATAGTTCGATCGTCAATATTATTTGGAAACCTACATAGAAAAATAAATGAGTTTTATTCATTTCATAATTTATTTGTATCCATGAGAAATATTAAATTAAAAAGGTACTAAACAGATCTTTTTTAATCAGATGATGTCTACTTACAATTTAAAAATGTCATGTCATGTATGTCCTAATTTCATGAACTCATATCTTATTCAATACATTAATGAACATGAATAAACCCAATGGTACGCCTATGTAAACTGTAAAATGTAAACAAACACGCTTCCCCATTTCCTCATCTTAAATAATGTAAATTGTATGTACTTACAACTGGAATGAGAGATCGGGATGTAAATATTTCGTTTATTTTATTTCACTTTTCTCAAATATCACCCAAAATACAGCCAAAATATCGAAAAACACCTTATCCTCATTTACTGTAAAAAGTAAACAAACATGGAACAGCATTTGAAGTTTGACGTAGATCCATAAGACAGAGAAATGTAAACAACCGTTGCCATTATAAATAGTTTTCAGTGCTTCTACATATAAAATAATTGATTGATATCTATTATACGCTATTATTAAATGATAATGCACACTATTTGTACACTTGATATTTTGATTACAATTAAATATATTAATCTAACCAATAAATTATTATTTTGGTTTGATAGCACCTGTAGAGTATAAAATACGGAGTAATAATTTCAGCGACTCGCGAATAAGAAATTTTAAAACAAAACGTGACAACAGTTGAAGGTGCTGAGAATGTGACCTATTCAAATAATTTTGACTACACAATTTTATGTAAATAACCGAGTCCATCTGTGTTTATACGTCCATGTAAAAAACATACCCCTTTTCATACGTTTATATTCATAATTAATAGAGCAAGTTCAATAGTTTTAATATTTAGCCTCAGGGACAAAAATTTCGCACATATTTAAAATACGGTAATTTCTCGATGTTAAAATGTATTAATAACATTTTATTTTGTTAATAAAAAAATTAATAAAATTTATAAATTAGTGCAAAACAACTACTTTTTTGCAAATATCTCGGTAAATTATTTATTAATTTTAATTCTCCGTATCTCCGTAAATTATTTATTAATTTTAATTTAAAAAACGGGAAAATAAAGATATGCTTGATATAAAAAAGTGATATAAATATTTTTATGTAAAATATAAGGCAAAAAACTTTTAGACAAAAAGTCAAATTGTGACCATAAATTATTATTAAAAAAAAAACGCAAAATATGAGTACTTTTTCATTTATTGGTCATCTAGTAACCCCCACCTATGTTTAAAAGCTTCAGATATCTACGAAAAATTTTTCGATTTTTTTTTTAATCAGACTGGGCTACTTGTTAGATATCGTCGAATTGCATTATATCCACAGGCGTGTTATTTAAAAGCATTAGGAAACTTAAAACATGTTAGTTCTCGTTTAATTTACTGTTGATCCTTCGATACTCCACTGTGTGTATGTTAAATTTTTTGTTTCAATTTTTTGAAGCGATTTAATTTGAAAAGATTAAATATTTTTATGTAAAAAAGACAGTTTAAATACCTCAAAATATCCAAATGCACCAGCTCCTTTCGCGTGCACAACCCTTTCGGGAACTCTCTCCCTGTTGAAATTTTGCATTTGCTGGAGCATTTGATAATCTCTTAAGACGATTGGCCCATATTTTCCCGCTGTTAAGCTGACGTCTTTGTTAACCAAATCGATTGCAGCGGCATCAGTAGAGTAGCCTAGAGATTTCTAAAAATAATAAATGGATTAAAATTCGTTTTGTAGCTTGTTCAGAGTTTCATTATTTCTTATAAAACAAGACCAAAAATTTCTTGACAATTTATATACAGGATGCCAGATCCTATATATAATGTTATGTTGATTTTAATGATATTGATATGATATTGAATATTGCATTGTTGCCACATATTTTGGTTTAAATTTTAAATGTGCTTCACTTCTTATTACAAAAGTATAAAGGTATAATTTATAGATGTATTTAAAATCTGTACCACCAATTTACTATAAATCGTAACAAGTTCAACTCTGTATAATTAAAAAGGGTGCAAGGGCAATATACCAATATTTTTTTATGATTGTCAAAATTTATCGAAGATTAGGTCTATCCGCCCTAATAGACCAGGGAAATAACCAAAAAAAGAACAACCTGCAGTCGATTTTTTGGACTTAATTAGTTATTAACAAATTTAGGTCAAAAACGGTAATTTTTCTCTATTTTCGTCTATCAGCAAAAAGTAAAGCATTTGAAGCAAATTTGAGAGAAAGAAACTTATAAGTCATATAAAAACCTTCAAAATGGCGTTTTCAAAATGTTTTTATCCTTATTTGTTGCTTAGAAAATTTCAAAATGAGTCAAAAATTTTGGTTTTTTATAAATATTATTTAATTTTTTAAAAATAAACTTATAACCATTATAATATTACATACAGTGTTGGGTCTTGTGGTCCTTAAAATATGATCAAAATTTCAAGTCAATCACTCAAATATGTAGTTCAAAAGTTATTCAATTTGGTTATCCCAAATTAAATTTTTTTGCGACAATATAAGTCAGAAAATTATACAGTTCTATTAATTATACAAATAAGTTCTGAAAGAAGAAAATTTATTCTATTATTATTATTATGAAAAAAAGGACTAAAAATCATTTTAAATATTGCAAAATAATTTGGCAAAAACGTGTCGATTTTTTTGCTTATGAACAATTGGAATAATTTTTTAACCATCGACTGCAAAAAACTGATTTTTTCATATTTAGGCAGTCTGCATTTTTACAAATTTAAAAGAAAAAAAGTTAACCTAGGACACGGAAGTGACCTAGGTTAACCTTTTAATGAAGAGTTTTAGTTTTAATGTGAAAGAAGTTTTAATGTGAAAAATTCGAAAATGATTGCATTTTAATGGAATCGTTCACAAAGCTTCAAAAATGTGCCTCAAAAAAGCCTCAAAATTGGTCGGCTTTGAAACTAGTGAGAGCGATGGAAGGGGAAGGAGCTGTTAACTGTATCTCTGTTTCTTGTTTATGGATTTCGACGTTTCTTTTTTTATTTGTATGTACTTTGTGCGTACATTACGAATATGTATTATTTAAATAATTAGATTGTTAAATAAACCGTCTACTTTGTTTAAACAATTTTTTTCAGTTTTTATTTCTTTTTGAGGAATATTTAAGGTAATTTTTAGTGTAAAAAATAAATATTTATGATTAATATAAACTTCTTCAATATACCCTGTAGATAAACTACTTTTTTCTATTATTTTATTATTTCTAATCTCCACAAGGAAAATAATTCCCGCAGCTGGCTGTATACCACAAATCACAAAAAGGAAGTTAGATATTTGTAAATGGGTATATTTAAAAAACCCTTAAAAGGGCTACATCAAATTACAAGAACGTTTTCGGAATAATAATTCCATCATCAGGTTTAAAAATGCAAGTTAACTTGCCTGAGCCACCAAAATATCAGGGTAAAAACCCTTTAAAATACATAAGGTTACAAAAGATTGTACATAATGTTGTTATTAATATTTGATGTTTAATATTAAACTAACGGACTATAGCTGGTAGCTCAGTTCGTGTAATCGTGTAATTTGATGTAGCCCTTTTAAGGGTTTTTTTAAATATACCCATTTACAATGATCTAACGTCCTTTTTATTTCTAATTTCTTCTGTAATATAATTTATTGATATTGAGCTCTCAAATTTCAATTTAATATAAGTTTATTAAAGAAATTTAAGATTAGTTGTGCATTTTACTTATAATTCACCACGAGTTTCAGTTTGATTAACGAAATTAGATATTTGTTAGACCTTCATTTGCTTTGATGAAGGTATAACTTTCGAAATAGAACTTCAATTTGTTTAAAATTGGAGCCACCTGATTCAAACGAAGCAATACATAAACTAACTTTTAATGAATATTTAAGTTTTGCACAGCTGCACCCGGAAATTTGAACCTGCATTTGGCTGTTTTAACTTTAAAACAATATTTACTGAAAATTGCTGTTCTAGAAACTGTTTGTGGTAATCAATCTAATAAAATATCCGGAACATACGTAATCTATTCAAAAATAAAAAAGTACAAGCAGTATCTGTGTAATATTAAAGAGGAGGATATACGAGTGAAAGGTGTCAATTCATAAAGATTTCAAATTTCTTGTGATATAGCCCGATTGGTTTTTTTTTTAATTATATACCTTTTATAAAGGATTTTAATAAATTTTTGTGATACATGGTTATACAGCCATCTACAGAAACTTAGTTTCCTTGTGGAATTTTTTTAAAAGATTAAGATTTACAAATATTTGAATAATGCTTTTGAAATATTTGTTAGTAATATTTTATTCATATTTTATTTATTTGACGCTATTTATTTGAAGCTATGCTAGAGCAGGGGAGGAAATGCACTGCAAATGCAGTCCAACCTCATGGTTAAAGAAGTTGCGAGATTGGTGTGGTGTTGATACATGCATGCTATTTAGGGTGGCAGTGAATAAAATTAAGATAGCTATGATTCTAACTAACGTTCTGAAAGGACATGGTTTATGAAGAAGATGAAGAAATAGAGGAAATAAGTATCCGGAATGGGAATAGACATAAGCAGTAGTAAATGTCGAACAACTTTATTTTTCGCAGATGATCAGGTAGTTGTAGCGAATGATAAGGCCGACATGGACTACTTGTTTAGAAAACTAAAGAAAGAATATGAAAAATGGGGCCTCAATATGAATATGTCAAAGACAGAGTATCTTAAAATAGGAGATGATGAAGAAGATCCAGAGTTAGAAATTAGAAACACAAAAACATGCAATGAATATAAATATCTCGGATCTATAAACTAAAGAAGGCACTACCAAAAGAGACATCGTAAACAGAACGCAGCAGGGAAAAAACGGTAAACATTGTAAACTCTCTACTATGGTCTAAATATATTAAACAAGAAACGATTGACAATCGATCGAACCTTGGTAGAGCCTACTTTATGGGGCACAAGTTTGGCAGATGACGAAAAAAGATAGAAAAAGAATAGAAGTAGTAGAAATGGATTTTCTAAGGAGAGCGTGTGGTGTATCCAAAAAAGATCGTATCAGGAATGAAGATATGAATGAGGACAAATAGTGTATATTCCAGTGTAGACAGAATTGAAACGAGACAACTAGTGTGGTATGGTTACGTGAAACGAATTCATGAAGATAGGGATAAGAAGGGAAGCCCTTTAGTTGCCTGGGAAGAAAATGTACGGCACATAATGAGAGATAGAACTATCAAAGAAGACGAATGGATGGACAGAAAACGATGTCGGTCGAAATGCGAGAAGCGGCAGAAGCTTTAGGAATCTCGCTTATATATACATATACAAGTTATGTACTCCTGTCAGGTCAGATAAATATTTAAAACTGTTGGCGTTGCCATGGCAATTTAAAAAACGCACGTTTTTGAAGTTGAATTTAAACACGCTACGGCGTAATTTAAATGAGCAAAATGAGGTACCAATAAATAAAAATAATTTTTTGAATATTTCAAAAACTAATTTATACTACTGAATTCGAATTCTGCAAAAATATTCACGATATTACATTTTTAAATTTCCAATATGGGTTGGCACTCTACTGGGTGGTAAGGTCCTATTTTCCACATGAGTTACTGGACTAGTATAACAACATTCAAGGTAAACATGTCAATATTCCACGAAAAGGCCTAGTTAATGGTTATAGCCAAGAGTCCCATCAGATGTAAACTAATGATTAACGAACACATAAGAGAACAAGAGAAATTAAGATGATGGAAGAAGTACGTTAGATAACTTTTCCAAGATGAAGGAGGTGAAATACAGAAAATATAAGAATTAAATCCTTTAGAGAGACAGAAGATCAGAAGATAGATGAAATCAAATATTCTATCAAAAACTCAATCAAAAAGATAATAAGGCAGCTGGATTAAATGAAATACCAGTAGAACTGTTAAAACTAGTGGAAGAGGATAACTTGGAAGTATTGGCAGATTTATTCAACACGGTGTACGATACGGGAATAATACCACAAGAGTGGCTGAAGTCAGCATTTATAACCATCTCTAAAACAAGCAGCGAAAGAGTGCTCTGATTATTATCGAACACTGAGCCTCATGAGTCATACTTTAAAAGTACTGCTGAAAGTAATACATACACAAAGTAATACAGAGAATATACGAAAGGCTAGAGGAGGATATTATCGAGACTCAGTTCGGGTTCGGAAATGGAATGGGTACTCGAGAAGGACTATTTGCATCAACATATCGATTCAGCCATGTCGGGATGTGAACGTTGATCTACACTTGTGCTTTGTTGACTACGAAAAAGCTTTCGATAAAGTAAGAAATGAAAAACTAATATCAATATTTATGAACAAGCACATTGCCACTAAAATTATAAATATAGTGCAAACATATTGGAACCAAAGTGCCATAGTTCAAATTGATGGGCAACACTCAGATGAAATGAAGATCTGTAGAGAAGTTAGAAAGGGATGTGTTTTATCGCCACTTTTGTTTAACTTATATTCTGAAGAAATTTTCCAAAACACGCTCAACAATGTCAAAGTGGGAGTTACCGTTAACGGAAATTTAATTTAGAACTTACGATATGCAGACGACACTGTGATCATAGCAACGAGTATAGAAGATCTACATATACATGCTAATTAGAAAAAGACCACAAAATGACATTGACAATCAATGGTAACGTGATAGAACAAGTAGAAAAATATCAGTACTTGGGAACTTTGATCAATGAAATCAATGATCATAGTGCATAAATAAACAGGCGAATAGAGATTGCCAGATCAGCATTTATACGAATGAAGCCACTCCTAACGTGCAAAAATCTAAATTTGGAGATCAGACTACGTAACATTCGCTGTTATAATTTTTTCAATATTATTATATGGAGCTGAGACTTAGACATTAAAAAATGCAATTTAAAAAGAATCGAGGCTTTCGAACTCTGGTTATACCGCAGAGTATTAAAAATATCATGGACTGATAGAATTACAAATAAAGAAGTACTGGAGAGGGTTGGTAACGAAACAGAACTAATCACCACTATACAAACCAGAAAACTGGAATACGTAGGCCACGTGATGAGGGGACGAAAATATGAAATTTTAAGACTCATACAGGGAACGATTCAAGGAAGAAGATCTGTTGGCCAAAGGCAGAACTCATGGTTGAAGAATCTAAGGTTTAGGACCAGTACTAACATACACATAGGAAAAAAGAGCTGAAATGTCGTTTACAAAACAATTGATAAGAACTAGAGAAATAAAAGTATTATGAACGCTAAGGGAATTTCCATTAGAGAAACTCGAGCCCAGGATATGCTGAGATGGACACAAGCATTACGCTGCAAATGGAGAGATCATGTTAACAAAATGGACAGAAGAAGAATTGCCAAATGGGTAAAAACACATAAACTTAATACAAAAAGAACACTAGGAAGACCCCCGAATAGGTGATATGACATATGGATATTAACATTACAAGAGCTGGGATATTAAAATAAACAGGACCATGTCCTACAAGGGAAAGAAAACGAAGATTTTTACTGCAAATGTAGAATAAGTGATAATTAAACAAGTAGCAATGAAAATTGTTGCAATAAAATGAGGTAATAAATAAATAGTTGAAAAAAAATTATTACTTAAGTACCTTATTCTTTTTAGACCATTCGGTTAGTTCTTCGGCGGCTTCATCTCGATTAGACACCTGTTTGTCAGTAGTTCTCGAAGCCATTTTCTTTAAAAATGTTTCTCAAATTATAACGTTTATTGTTAAAAGTATGACAATAAATGCTCTTGAAATGGTTGGGACAGTATTTATATACACGGGAGTAGATTGTGCAAATAGTATCGTAAACACCATAGTTGAAACTATATGTGTGAATCATGTTTTTGTTTTCTAACAATTCTTATCGTTGACATTCGTAAGGGGCCTAAAGACCACAACGTTTCAAGGACAATGAGCGGCTTTTACCTGACCTAGATATCAATAGAGTGTAATCAATATCAGTATAGTTTTTATTAAATTTGGTAATATGGTTTGATAGTATTATATAAGATAGTAAACATCAGGTCTTAACTAAGAATTACGTACCAGCCAAAAAATAGGTAAATAAATATTAAACTCTTAGAGCCAACCATGAAAGAAATGTAACATTAGTTGGCAATCGTAGATCTGACAAATAAATATTGGAAAATAAAGAATGGCCACCACATGCAAAGACTTTACTAAAAACCAAAATCTTTCTATTTCGTCTTCTTCTTTACTTCAAGGATTAGGCTTCAATCCTGTTTCGTTATAAGCCTTGCCATCTTCTTCGGGGCCGCCCTACGTCTCTTTTTCCTACCCGTTTATATTTTACTACCTGTCCATATACATTGGTACATTCTTTTAATATGTTCCATATTTTATTTACATTTATCGTATCTGGACCGGTTCTCTAAGTACACCGCAAAGATCTACATATGTTCAAATGATAAATACCAACCAACAAAAGATTCCAATGATCACTCAGACAAATGAAGCGATGTTAAGTTAAATGTATTTTTGGTCACTGTCTTGACGAATTGTGTGTATCTCATGTTGTCAGAGAATCATCTTTATTTCCACCATATAAAGGGTTCTCCAACGACAGTGAGCAAAGAAGGCTCGGCTTTATTACTGAGAAATATCACTGTTCTGCTAGTTAACTCAGGATGTTTCTGTAAAATTTTGATGAAGTTAAGTTTGCCGATCTTGTAAGCTGCTGATGTTCTGAAAAAGCATGGAAAAACAGCAAATTCTTTGCAATGACGTTGCCATATATAAAACTTGAAGAGCAGTATAATTGATGCGAGCCTTATGTACAGCCTTATGTACGTATAGCCTTATGTACGAATATGACGAACCCAAGTGACGAAATATTCTATTGTAAAGTCTTTATTAATTCTAATTTATTGTTCTTATTTTAATTTACTAAAGGTTCAAGATTTATAACAATTACAAATTTAATTTATTTAAAGTTTATTTATATTAACTAATCTTACAATAATTTATATATCCGAGCGTTACATTTAAAATACCCGATCGCGATATCTTCTTTTGACTAACTGATCTCCTCAATAAAAATCCCCGTTGTTATATATAAAATGCCGTTATCTAGAAGGGTCTGGCGAAGAATCGATGACCTTCCATCCATTAGGTGACTTATGGACTGGTCTCAAAGTGTCTAGTAATGTCTGCCGTCAGGTAAACAGGTCAAGCGCCGAAATTACTAGAAATAGAAAAAATAATTAGTCATAATATATTTACAGTTTTATACGCCATAATATTTATTATCGTAACACTATACTTTAAGTATTTCGTCACTTGGGCTTGTCATATTTTTTGTTTGTATTTTTCCATCTACATACTATGTAATAGGGTTATTTTTGAGATGACTAAGAAGTGATTCGAGGTAATGTCGTTCCCTCTGTGAAATCTCACGTCTTGCACTAGGGAGCTCAGTTTTCATTTGAAATGTCATAGTCTATTATAGAGCTGAGGCCTCTTGCATACTGTTTATATTTTAATTTTTTTTTTCTATAAAAGCCATTGAGATTTTTTAGATACTTTTATATGTTGCGAATTGTCTCAATTCATGTCCGTTATTGTTTATTGTATTTTCTCTATCTCTATGTCTGGTATTGCTATCTTTTCTATTCTAACAATGAAACCTCCGCTTACTACAAAGTAGTAGTGTTGCCCAAATCCAAGGACAAGACGGGATTTAGAGAGTCTTTGTCTTGGTCTTGCGCCAATACACCTGGTCTTAGTTTTGGTATTGCACTCCCGGTCTTGGTCTTGGTCTTGCAGCAAGAGTCTTGCAGTTACCCATTAGCCTATTCCTATTTATTAAACATTACTTTAGATCTTAGAACAACTTAACAGAGCAAGTACATTTTAAGCTTGAATTAACATAGGCATAATAAAGACCAACCAAATTAATTAATGTCTAAACAACTGACACCGGGTAGGGTTTGAAGTCACGATCTAAGCGATCCGTGCTTATGCTTTAACTAACTCAGCTATCTACTATGTCCCACGAAAGTCAATATGTTTCTTAATAATCGTTTGCATTTATTAAGCTTACATGGGTTGAAACATGGTTAAAACACAAAAAAAAAAACAAATTAATGACATAAACTGGACTGAATTTTAAAGAACATTATCTACCTAGAAAGGGATTGATGGACCCCCACCATATATGAAATGGAAATCTTAAAAAATATTGGTATGTGGCAAAAAATCCACAAACATGTATCAAGGGCACAGATTCTTTAGGTAATAAGATAACAAACTATAATCCACTTATTAAAGCAACATAAATGTTGTTAACAATCTTAGCTCTACTTTTACATAAAAAATTACCTTGAAAAAATAAAGAATAGGTAAAAAAGCAATGATAAATCAAATGAAATTAGGAGATATCTACTTAATAAATACATTAATTTACCAAAATAAAGTAGGAGGTACATAATATGTAATTGGTAATAAGTTATAAGTATATTTTTTACATGTCCACTTTTTCCAGCGGTTATTAAAAAGCTTGTGGTATCTCCACCGAATTTTAGTTTTTTAGGAAGAAATATTTGTAAATCCTTTTTGTAAAAAGATATTAGATGCTTTATTAAACCTGAAAGTCTTACTGTTTTTAATTTTCATTTCAACCTTTCTACATAGGCACAATTTACACAAAGCAATTTTGGATGCATGAATTATTTCAACAAGACGCAAGAGTCTTGCAGGCTTAGTCTCGTTCTTCTTAAATTTTGCACGGGTAAAATTTTGTTTTTTGTGTTTTGTTTTTAAATTCTTTTTTGTTTAGTAATAAAAAAGTAGAAAATTTATTCACCATTTATAGATTCCTGAAAAAATGTAACAAATATATGGAAAATTAAATCAAAATGTGATATTTTACTGGTTTCATATATAAACTACATAGAAATAATATAATTATAAATTTTACTTTTATTTTGAATTTCTGATCTTTTGTTTAAATTATTATCACTTTTGCTAATACAAACCATTTCCAAAAAAGTCCTTTTGAATTTATTACTTTCACTACACAAAATTTTATTATTACCAAAATTCATAATATGGTCTTTGTCGATTACGTGCTCTGCCAAAGCCCAAGATGGTTTTTTAATTCTTTTTAATTTTAATCACTTTTGTGAGAAATAAAGCGATTTGACAGATTTCTTCCGGTCTCACCAACATACTCAGCTTAACACTCAGTACAACTAATGCTGTATACTACAATTGTTTTATCTAATTTGTGTATAGGATAGTTAGTTTTGGAATATAAAGATGAAATGGTTTTGATGTTCTTTGTTGCTATTTTTATATTGTCTTTAGTGTTTGTATTAATTTAGGTGTTAATGATGGTAGAAGATGGTAGAAGATGTTCTTGAAGATAATCTGGATGAGAAAGCTTTAAAACACGTTCTTTTAATCCTGTTATAATATTCATTTTTCAAATTCAAATCATTTTCAGAAGGTTTCAGAAGAATCATTTCAAATCATCAGAAGATTCAAATCTTCTTCTTTTTTGTTACTAAACAAAAAATAATTTATAAACAAAATTTTATTTTTGGCAATATGCTTGTCAAAAATAAAAATTTTAAGTTGGTGTTTATGACATTGAGATTGTTATTGGTCACTATTCAAATTTATTTATAAATTCAATTGTTTTTGTGTTAAGAAACTTTTTCAAAATTATATTAAAATTTCAGAGAAGCAATTATTAGATTACAACATTTTTATAAGAATATTTTTTGAAATATGTTAGCAGCATTTTTATTAACTAATTTTATTTGGTGAGTTAACAAACATTTTTTTTCTTTCCAGTTCAACTTTGTCAGATATTTTGTATTTTTTACCACCTCTTGACAATGATTGTAAACACAATTGAAAGCTCGAGTAAAAAATAGTTAACAAAGAGCCCCTTTTATTGACTCCAACCTATCCAAAACAGTTATATATATATATATATATATATATATATATATATATATATATATATAAATTATTAATATAATAAACTTTTCATGAATTGTTTTTTATTTAATTTATTTATCTTTTGTTTTAGGTAATTATTCCCACCGTACGTATACACATGATTAACCAAAAAGAAGTAAACACCGATTGGTAAGTCGTAGTTTATGTATTGTTTTGATTCTTTAAGGTCAGCTTGCGTTTTCTGTAAAATAATTACTTAACGGTAAACAATACTTATTTGTTTAACACTATCTTAAAATTACTATAACATTTGAAGATAAGATAAAATAATTATATTAGAACTATAATCTAGTTCTCGAAACAAAACACTCTTCGGAAAAGTAAATTAGTGAACTCGTTTTATGTTACTTGAAGTAACCTTATTCCAGAATGCATGACAAGTTAAATCGATAATCCATTTATTTATAAAACATGGAAATATTTGAGAGATTAGGTAAAAATGAAGAAATTCGTAAAAACAAAAAAAGAGAATAGATTAGTCCAATTAAATTTCATACTCCATTGAAATGACCTGCTTATTATGTAATTAACAAAATCTTGGTGCCAGTCGATAACGAGAAAACTTACATTTTATCATTCGGGAACATGATGCTCATGCCCGTAAACTACTCCAGGAGTTAGTAAAATTTCTGGAATACGCCCATAATGTTGAATTTTATGTACAATCAAACCTAACTAGAACACCAAACCATCAACACAGCCGGTTTTTTGGGTTTCCCGACCTGAATGCACAAATATCTCTATTACCCTTCCTCTTTATGGAGTATTGGGTGCTCTTGCATTTCTGTTGTTCTCTCCTGTTTTATTTCTTCGAATTTTCCTCTACAAGTCTTTCCCATCAATCTCCTATTTCTCGCTCTCTGTTTGACCTCTCTCTATCTCAGGCCAATTCTTTCATGATGTCTTGTTACAGTTCTTCTCTAGCTATAATCCTGTCTTCCTCTTCTTTTTCCATCTAGACGCGTCTGGTAGGTATTCGAGTGTCTGGTTATATTATTGTGGTCTTTCCTTAGTGTATGTTTAATTATTTTCATTACCTTCTTTTAATCATGACTGTTGTTTTGTTTTGGTTTGTTCTTCTCCATAGTTCTGCGTTTGTCATTTTATCAGGCCATATTTTTAGGATTTTTCCAACGATTTATTTATAAAAGTTTGTTATTCTTTGGTACTTATTTCTTACTGTCTCCAAGATTCTGCGTCATACAATAATATACTTTAACTTTTAGTACCTTTAGCGTTGCGTCTCTTATCCATTGTTGTTGTAAATATTGCTCTAATACAGTTGCAATGACTTTATGTAGTAGTTCAAGTTATATTAAACGTATAAGTAAGTATAATGTCAAAATAATTTTCAAAATAACTCTTAGTAAGGATTTGGTTTCCCCCCACATCTGAAAACCAGATGGGAGGACATGGAAAATCGAAAGGGAAAAGGAGGAACGACTTTTATGGTGATATGAGAAATGAGACATAAAGTTATGGAATTTAAACCCATCAGTGAAAGAATATCATACATAAGAATATGCCGAACATGTCCATAATAAATGTCGATGCACCCACTTGACACTATGATGACTTGACAAAATAGCAGTTCTATGAAACAGCAGAAGAAAACGCCGAGATAATCCTGGGAGAAGATATATTAATCCTTATAGGAGATTTCAACGCCCAAATAGACAAAGAAAATTGCTTCAGAGAGATTGCAGGTGCAAACTCAATACATGACACAACAAACAATAAAGGAGAAAGATTATGTAATTTAGCAGCGGCATTAAACATGGGCATAAGTAGTACGAGATAAAAACACAAAGACATACACAAAATAACATGGATGAGACCAGGAAGTTTGGAAAGAAATCAAATAGACCATGTACCGATTAAAAAGAAACACAAACAATCGATAAATGACGTTAGATCTCACAAAGGGCGATTCAGACCATATGCTAGTGATTACAAAATGTAAAATAAAAACAACGAATAATGAAAGGCGAAAAGCTCATAGAAAATGGGACGTAGATAAATTAAAAGAGAAAGAAGTAACCAGAAGATTTGTACAAGAAGTAAATACAGAGATACAGTTCAAAGAACAACAATTGGAGGAACAGTGGCAAACAATCAAACAAGGAATAAACAGTGCACCAAGAGAGTGGTTGGCAAAATGGAAAATAAAAGAAGAATTTATTGGTTTGACGATGTATGCAAATTAGCAGTGAAAGAAAAGAATAAACCAAGATTGGATTAGTTAAGCATAAGCAAATAAGAGGAATGCGAAAAATACAAAGATCAAAGGCAAAATACTAAGAAATTATTTAGATCGAAAAAAAAATCAAAAAGAAGAAATTATTAACGAGATAAAACAGAAAATAAAAGACACAATTCAAAACCATTGTACCAATACTTAAAACTAAGTAACCGAAAACGGACAGCTAATATAGCTATTATAACTAAGAAATATATCAAGAAACGGATAGAGAAGAAGAAAGAGAAACAATATCGACTACGGAATAAGATAATGAAGAAGAATTGACCTATACAGAAAGAGAAAATATACAAAAAACGGGAAAACACCGGGAGAAGACGGAAATGGTGCAGAACATATAAAATACGGTGGAGACGCTCGATACAGACAGCTTTTTCAACTAATACAGAATATGTGGAGCAAAAAATAATGTCTGAAGAAGAGAAGAAAGAAAAGATAAAAGTTGAAAACATTTAGGTCAGAAATATGCTTAACACAGGTAAAAATTCAAAGAAAACGCATAGTGAAAAGACTTAAAAAACTGCAGATTAAATTGTAAGTATTGGTTATTGGAAGATCTGAAAAGTGACCTTTTTAAAGAATATTGGAGACTAGGAATGAAAAGAGGCAATATTTTATTGCATCAAGAAGTTCAAAGGAAAGAAACATAACTTCACACCTATTTTTCCAAACGGCGTAAGACTTGGACAGCGGCGTAAGACTTGTAAACAATGTTTCCAGTCAACTTTGGATAAAACTGATAAACTATAAAATGCCCTGAGAAACAAATCGAATACTATAACCCGAAGAATATTCAGGCAAGACCAAAGAGAAGAATACAAACCTTATAATAAAACGCCTGACGAAAGGTTACTAGAAGTTGTTGCTCATCTTAATTTATTTCCTAAATACCAAAGCCATTACACAAAACGGGTCAATAATAAACAGTATCTGAACCCAGACCTCAATTTGACGAAAATGTAATATCTTTACTGGAGATGTGTCAAAACCAAGTAGGAAGGACTATACATCAAAGACAATTTCATAAACTTAGTCTAAAGTTTAAGGTCCCAAAAACTGATGTCTGTCATACCTGTAAAGAATTAAACATGAAAATTGCTAGTATTAAAGACACAGAAGGAATGACCAGTGGAAGATCTCTCATACAACACACCATATTGATGCAGACGTAGCTTATAAATGTAAGCAGTTTGATAAAGAGAAAGCCAAGCAAGAGGCCTCATTAGTCTGTAACACTTTCGATCTTCAGCAGTGCCTGCCAACGCCTTTTTGGAAATTTCTATTTATTTTTATAAAAGAAAATACTGGACATACAATTTCACTGTACATAGTTGTGTTTTAAGAGCAGCTTTTTGTTATATCTGGCATCAATCAATTATTCAAGGTCGAAGACCAGCTGACCGAAAAAGTGAAGATCATGCGAGGAGTAAGGCAATGATGTGTGCTATCGCCGATTCTTTTCAATATATACTCTGAGGAGATTTTTAATGAAGCCCTCACAAACCTAGACATGGGAATCCGAGTGAACGGTGAATACATCAATAATATCCGCTACGCCGATGACACTGTGTTACTAGCAACCAGCCTAAACGATCTGCAGGCCTTACTAGACCGAGTGCGAACTGTGAGCGTAACATACGGGCTGAACCTCAATATTAAGAAAACTAAATTCATGGTTGTCAGCCGTACAAATTTAGATCCCGGGGCACTAATGGTAGGTAGCGAAGAGATCCAGAGAGTCGACAGATTCACTTACCTCGGAACTACCCTAAACGTACAATGGGTCTACGCTCAAGAGATTAGATCCAGAATTGAAATGGCACGGTCTACATTTATTAAGTTGAGATCCTTGCTGTGCTGCAGCAATCTTAGTTTGGGAACCAAGATGCGGATAGTGCGTAGGTGCTACGTTCTTCCAGTGTTTTTATATGGAGTTGAAGCCTGGACACTGACGCAAGCCACTGAAAAACGAATCGAAGCCTTCGAGATGTGGATATACAGAAGGATACTAAAAATATCTTATGTGGACCATGTCACCAACGTTGAGGTCCTACAGCGCATGACAAAAGAAAAAGAAGTGCTTAATTTAATTAAACAACGTAAGCTTGAGTACCTCGGCCACGTGATGCGGAACGAAGAAAAATATCGAATTCTTCAACTCGTTATGCAGCGTAAAGTATTTGGCAGAAGAAGACCGGGACGCCGTCGTATCTCGTGGTTCAAAAATCTCTGACAATGGTTTGGGATGACCTCATCGGAGCTGTTTCGCAGAGCAGTCAACAAAACCATGATAGCCTTGATGATCGCCAACATCCGAACCGGATAAGGCACTGAAGAAGAAGAAGTTGCAAATGTGATTGCTTCTGGTATTTTCAAAGAAATAATGAACCTGTTACCTGAAATCACTAAAATAACCGTTTATTCAGATACAGGTGCAGGACAGAATAAAAATTTCTACGTTGCTGCTATGTTTATGTCAGTTATGCAAATGAAAAGCTCAATAAATGAAATCAACCATAAATTTATGATCTCGGGACATTCTCATATGGAATACGATGTCGACCATTGCCTTATAAAAAACCAGAAAAGAAAATCGGTAATGAAAATTGCTCATGAATAGTGAAAGCCTTCTACGCTATGGGTAGTCCTAGCCAAACCAACTGCTGCGTAGTGACGATGATTCCAAAGTTTGAAGGAAATCCTGGATCTCGCCTACGGCCATTTCGCAATTCACGACCTCCAATTAGGTATTTTAGTACTGCAAAAACTCTTCAGTTTTGTTATCAAATTCAGGAAGAATTCCTGCGACTTATAAATATGTATCAGTTGTTTGTATGACCCAAGATAGAAATTTACAATCCAAAGAGAATGATAGAATGACTTATTGTATCCCTTTCAAAAAACAGTTGTAAAAATCAGAGATATTTTATCCAAAACATTATTTTGTATAAAAATTGCCTGTCTTGTCAACACTTATCATATAAAATCCAAAATTAATTCCTGTCAACTTTTGGTGTAAAACGTCTACTAAACTTTTGTTATGGTTATCAGCGAATCCCTTTTAAACTGTTCTAATTAACATATTTGCCATTAAAGTATGTTAATTTCACCAAAAATTTAAATAATTTCTCGCGCCTTTTGTGGGGTTGACACGCAAAACATTTTTGCATATAAATAATGTTTCGTATACAGTATAGTTATCAATTTGGTACGAATGCACGATTAATTAGTTTTATTTACAGATTGTTCAATTTATAAGGGTTTAACAGGATTTATGAGGTATAAATATTTAACAATAACACATTGTTTTCAAAACTTCCACAAAAATGTATTATCTAATCTTATTACTACAGCAGTTTCGGCTGATTGCCTTTCTCAAGTGATCTGTTCTTGGCATGCGTTTACACTTATAGTCTTTAATGAAATAGGTTGATGATGGAGAACTATTTGTTCCAAGTTGGTTATTCAAAATTATATATGTGTTTTTTAATTTTTTAATTTGCATAGATTTGAACAAGATAGCTTAAGGCCTTTACTTTGAATGTGAAGAATTGGTCAAAAACAGAATGATTATGATCTAGAAGGTGAAGTGCCTTCAGTGAATGTAGAATCTGTTATTATGTAGAATCTATTATGAAAGCCCTTCTATGTTCTGCTATTCGTTTATTAAAATTTGTACGAGTTTACCCGATGTAAGTTTTTGGGCAGTCGCCGCATTTAAGTTTGTATACACCACTGTGTAAGTACTTTTTATTTTGGCTCTTGTTGTTTTTAATATATTTTCCCAAGTTATTATTTGTTCTGAAAGCTAGTGTTATCCCTTTCTTTTTTATGTGTTTGACTATTTTTGTTGATATTTTGCCTGCATATGTAATCGAGCAGAAGGTGCTGGGTTTTTTCTCTGGCGGTGGAAATACTAATTTCAGGGCTTTCTTGTATAGTTTACCTGTAGCTACCTGTATACATATACAGGGTGAGTCATAACTATTGGGACATAGACTAAGGACAGGTTATTTGGACCAAAATATGGCTATTGGACCAAATATGCCTTAATAAAATGTTGCTGACAAAAAAGATCTTCTTCTTTTTGTGCCACTCCGATCGGAGATTGGAAATCATCAAGGCTATTCTGACCTTGTTTACGGCTGACCTAAAGAGTTCATTGGTGGTGCAGCCAAACCACTCTCTCAAATTCCGCAACCATGACATTCTTCTACGGCCTGGATTCCGTTTTCCTTCTATTTTTTCCTGCATTATATTTTGAAGTAATGCGTATTTATGTCCTCTCATCAGGTGACCAAAATATTCGAGTTTTCTTCGCTTTAGCGTTAACAAAATCTCTGGGTCTTTTCCTATTCTTCGTATTACTTCACAGTTTGTTATTCTTTCAACCCAACTGTAACGTGAAAAATGTCCATTTCACGTACAATGTAATTTTTTTGATTAAATATATCTCAGCTCGTTTGTTAAAATAAATATTTAAATAGTCAATAATTGTTCACATTAATTCAAATAATTTTAATTCTAATTGAGTTCCTATTAGGTATGCAACCAGTTAATTATAACCTAGTAATGTGTTTAGTATAACAATCTTATCCCATAAATCAGTTTACTCAGTGTGTATCTATGGAGAACGAAGTTCTATGGGTATTGTAATTTATTTTCTGTCAGTTGTCGATATATTTTTGACATCTGAATAATTCTGGCCTTTCTGATATACGCTTTCGTAGAGGAAAGTCGAATTTTGGTTTCCTTTAAATCAAGGGGTTTGTAAGAACAAAAGAAGAAAAATAAAACAACCAAAAGGGAATTTTGCATTTTTTTGCCGTCTTAGCTGACATGTGTTTAGGCGTCTGGCCTTATCCAGAATTAACTAGTAAAATCTAGTTTTTTCGTTGCAAAATGCTGATGTAAGCAGTAGAATTCACACTGGTGGATGCAGTTTTTTACATACATTCACACAATTCACATTGGGATACAGTATAAGGGATCAAAGACAACTTCCATGAGGTTAGAAGCGGTCTAACAATTTTCTTTTCTCCAAGAATCCTGTCAATTTGAGATAACACTTTGTCCAGGGTAGCCGGTTCTGTGCTCTTGTTGAATAAGGATTCATCTGGAATTTTGTTAAGGCTTTTCCTTCAGCATCAGCCTGTATTTGGGAAAGTCCCGTTTTCAAGCTGAAGTTTCATGTAAAGTTCACACAAAGGTATTTATGGTGAAAATTAAAATATGCATTTTGAGAGACTTTTCTTTAAATTTAAATTTTGAAACACTTTTTTTAGTAATGATTTAATGAATACATTTTGGGTGATATTAACTGGTATATCTTCATAGGGCTCCACAGTTTATCCATATTTTATCAAATATAAATTTGTTACTACCAAATTTTAACATATAAATTTGTTACTATTGTATTGTCTAATTTTATAACAGATCTTTAAATAATTTCATCAACATCTGTAATGTAAACTATTAATTTTGGAAGTGCTCATGATCTTGACGGGGATGTTTTGTTGTCAATAAATGAGACATTATATTTATGATCTGTGCCAGCTCAGTCAGCTATTATTATGGTTACTCTGATGTCTGACTACATAAAAACAATTTTTTCTTTGTTTAACATTGACTGATTTAAAGAACTCAACCAGAGAATAAAGATAAAAAAATTTTATTTAGCTTTTTATTTCTACAATAGTTTTAATACAACAGGATCTTCTTTGAAGTTAGGAATTTAATGATTTTTATATATTTTTTTTTTCCCTATAGTTTTTGTATAAAAAATAGGGTGGCGTCCAATACATCTTTAGGTCTGGTACAAGGTAAGATTAACAGAATCCCCCCATTATCCACTGCTCTACGACGACGACTAGCCAGGACACAGTTTGCAAAGGGATGAGTTTGCATAGATTCTATCCCCTGACAAGAACACTTTAGTAACAAATTAGACTTGTCGAACTGTGCATATTTCTAACCCCTACTAAGGACAGCAAGTAGGAGTTATACAACTAATCTTCAGCATTCGACGGTAGCACCACATCTCGAAACTTTCAATATTTTTCATGTTGTTCTGTTTGAGAGTCCAGGCCTCTACACCGTATAATAGCGTGTTAAATACATAGCCTCTCAGCATTCTTAATCGTAGAGGGATGCTTATATTTCTGTTGCAGAAGAATTTTCTCATCTTTATGAAGGTGGCCCTGGCAATTTCGATACGTCTTTTTATTTCACTGTTTTGGTCTCCAGTTTAGTTTATTAAAGTTCCCAAGTATTTGTAACTTGATACTTTTTTAACTTGAGTGCCGTTTATACTAATAAACGCTGGTTGTGTCATATTTTTACTGAAGACCATATACTTGGTTTTTTTAATATTGATATTTATACCATAATTGTTGCAAGCAATATTTATGTCTGTAAGTAATCTTTGTAATTCTTCTACTGTTCTTGCAACTAGTACAGTGTCGTCCGCGTATCGAATATTATTTACAATCTCTCCATTAATTATGATTCCTCCGTTTGCTTGTAAAAGGGCTTCCTGACAGATGCTTTCACTATATACATTAAATAACAGAGGTGACAAAATGCAACCCTGTCGTACTCCTCTACGTATTTCTATTGCTTGTGATGTTTCAGTTTCTATTTTGATGTTAGCTTTCTGATTCCAATAAAGATTGAGAATTATTCGCAGATCTTTATTATCTATGTCCTTCCTTTCAAGAATCTCTCTAAGCTTATCATGGCGTACTCTGTCAAACGCTTTTTCAAAATCGATAAAACACGTATGTACCTCCTGATTAACGTGTAGGCATCTTTGTGTGAGAACATTCAAACCGAAGAGAGCTTCTCGAGCACCAAGCCCTTTTCTGAACCCCATCTGTGTATTACTAATATCTGACTCCAACTTTTGATAAACTCGGTTGTGGATGATTTTTAGAAATATCTTTAGTAGGTGGCACATTAAAGATATTGTTCGATGTTCTGAACATTCTTTAGCATTAGATTTCTTTGGCAGTGTAACGAATGTAGACAACAGCCACTCTTGAGGTATAATACCAGTATTGTATATTGTATTAAATAAGTGCAATATTATACCTATTGATTCATCATTCAAGAGCTTTAGCAATTCGGTAGGAACCTCATCCGGTCCATTTGCCTTCCCAGTTTTGGAATTTTTAAGTGCCATTTCTACTTCACATTTTAGAATTTCAGGTCCCGTTTCGCCATATATCAGAACAATGTTATTTCTGTTGTCCTCAAATAATTCTCTTATGTATTCACTCCATCTATTAATTTTCTCTGTTAAATCTATAATAATCTTTCCATCTTTGTTCTTAAGCAAACTTATTTGACGTCTTCTTTGGGTTCCTGTAATTTCTCTTACTTTTTTTATGTATATTGAACGTGTCATACTTTCTTTCATAGTTTTCCATTTCTACACATTGTTCTGTAATCCATGATTCTTTGGCATTTCTTATTCTTTGCTTTATGTTCTTATCAACCTCTTTGTATTTTTCTGCATTATTCTTCATTTTACGTCTTTCATCCATTAGTTCTAGAATGTCTGGTGTCATCCACACCTTATGTTTCTTTGCAGATTTGGTTAGGTGTTTCTTTCCCGTAGTTCTTATTATAGTATTTATATACTTAAGTTTTTCATCTATGTTGTCTGTTCTGCGGATTTGGCTTTCTGCTACACTGAGGCTGGTGTTTATTTCTTCTCGCACTGTTTGTCGTAGATGTTCATTTTTAAGCTGGCTTAAGTTTAATGCTGGAATGATGGCTTTTCTTATTTTCTTTGGTCTAGCTTCTATCACAGATACTACTGGATTATGATCCGAACCGATATCAGCTCCAGGGAAAGTTTTAGTAGATTTTACGGCATTACGGTATCTTTTTGTCACCAATATGTAATCTATTTGGTTTCTGACCACTTTTTCTTGTGTATGTTGAGGTGACGTCCACGTATATAGTCGCCTTGGTGGTAGTTTAAAGAATGTATTAGTTATTATTAAATCTTCGCTTTGACAAAACTGAACTAAACGATCACCCCTTTCATTTCTATTACCTAAGCCATATTCACCGACATTTTCTCCAACTTTACCTTGACCTACCTTGGCGTTCAGATCGCCCATTACTATGTTAATGTGTTGTCTCTTTGTTGTTCTCATCACCTCTTCTAAGATATTATAGAATTGTTCTATTTCCTCTTCGTCTTTGTCTGCTGTAGGAGCGTACACTTGTATGATGTTTATCATGTTCTTCTTATCTTTTAATTGTATTAACATCACGCGCTCTGAGAATGGAGTAAAGTTTATTACAGCATCTTTCCATTTTTTTGAGATGATGACTCCTACTCCGTATCGATGGGTTTTGGTGTCACTTCCGGCATAATAAAACATACCATGATTATTTGTGGGACATTTGCCGTTTCCTGAAAAAAGAAAAAAGATACAGAGTTTTAAAGTTAATTTTTGTTTTTCGTTTTTTGCTAATAGTTTCCCTGTATATTTATAAATTGCTATCAAAATTGGCACAGAGGCATAATCTTAGACAAGAAATGGTATTTTATTTACAATTCCAGTATCGAATACCAAACTAATAAACAAAGTTGCAACTAACTTAAGGTTTCCGTTTTGACGATAAATCAAAACTAAACACACTTTAACTTAAAAGAACTCACAAAAACTCAAACTAAATGTTCTACATGGTCTCCTCCGATTTCTATGCCTTTTTTAACTCTTTTTATAAAGGATGTTAAAAAAATATTATTCTGTCCCCTTATAAGATTAGCTGCATTTTGAATGTATCTCCAAAGTTCGTCTCGTGTATTAATTTCATTGGCATAAACTAAGGACTTCATATGTTCCCAAAAATAAAAATCTAGCGGGTTGTACTCAGGACTTGTTGGTGGCCATTGAGAATGACTGCCTCTGCCAATCCATTGTTGAGGAAATACGTTATTAAGATGATTGCTAACAGCTAATGAAAAATGAGGTGGCGCTCCATCCTGCATAAACCACATTTTTCTTCTTACATCCAGTGACAGTATTTTCCAAAAAGAATAAATAAGAATCTCCATTTAAATTCGGAGGAGGAACATAAGGCCCTAGTAGTTGGTCGCCTATAATGCCACACCAAATATTCAATTTAAACTCATGCTGAAAATGTCTAGCTTTAATAGCATGCGAGTTTTCTTCTTCCCAATAATGACTATTTCGCCAATTAAAAACCCCTCGTCTGGTAAAAGTTGCTTCGTCGGTGAACATAATATTCTTAATAAAGTGTCTGTCATTGCGATCTTTATTCAGAATACTTTGGCAAAACTGTAACCGTCGTGGAAGATCTGTTGGAAATAAATTTTGAACAGGAGTGAAGTGATGGAGGATGAAAGGATGGAGGTTCTCTTTTTTTTAGAATTGTAACAATAGATGACTGACTTACTCCTGTTGCTGCTGATAGATGTCGTGAACTTATTTCAGGATTTTCATCTACTTGAACCAAAAGTTCATCTTCTTGATTAGGTCTGATTTGTTTCGGTCGACCACCCCGATTTTTAGTGTGAAATGACCCAGTTTCACCTAAACTACTATATAATCTTTCAAAAGTTTTGTGATTTGGTTGCCTTCTGTTTGCGTGTAACATTCCATACCTTCTGGCTGCCGAGCGACCGCAAAAACTTTCTTGTGCGTATACGCAAATCATACCTCGCATTTCTTCATTAGTAAAATGATTGTGACGAGGCATTTCAATCAAAAAAAGTAATGATTACTTTTAAAAAATTACATTACACTGTCACATCAAAAATAATTTACTCTGAACAAATGACATTTACCAACAACAATTATCTGACAGTCCAAAGCATACTTTTCATAAATGAAATAATATTTGAAATCTTTTTTTAAGACTCTAAGCAGTTCGACTGCGTTTTATCGAAAACATTTACGTTTTTTTACGTCATATTTTCTAATAAAATTACTAAAAAGTTTCATCAAATAAAATACTATTTCTTGTCTAAGATTATGCCCCTGTGTCAATTTTGATAAATTACATTTATTGCAATAATTAATAATTACAATTTATAAATATACAGGGAAACTATTAGCAAAACATAAAAGATAACCGTTCTGAAGGTATTCGAAAAAAAAAAGTTATGTTAAGTAGTGAGATTTTCCTACTTAGGCAACTAAACCTAACTAAACTAAGCACTAAACCTAACAATTTTTCACAGCAAGATGAATCGTTGTGAAACTTTTTGTCAGAAAAGTTTGTGAACAAAATTCATTCCTCGATGGTCCTTGAGCTACCGGGTGACCCGGGTGGACCTCGTATCTTGAAGTTTTATGTTATGTTCATTCCAAATCAGTCGAAAGTCGTTACTTGGAGGTTTCGGGGTCGCTGAACACGAATATTAAGACAACGATGATAGCCACAGAAATCAGAAGAGTTGGGTCTGCTTAATATTTCCGTAAATCAGCTAGTAGGTCAAATCTATGATGGTGCGGCTGTAATGCCAAGAAGGGAAGGTTAAGTTCAAAGTATTATAACAAAAGGTTTTCCTTACGCATTTTATGTATATTATTATGCACATCAATTTAATTTAATATTGCAGAAATATTTTGCCAATTTACATGCATTTCCGCCTTTTTTTTTTCAAGATCGGCAAAAGAACTATACCTTATTTCATTAAGCGATGCAGGGCATATAAACAACGATCAATTTAACAGATAATTGTTAAAGATGTTCCAAATGAGTCTACTCGCTCCGATAAGTAACAGTATAATTATGACACTTTATTATTTTTTTTCTTTTCTCAACTATTAGTGTTTATTGCAGTAAATAAATTATTGTTATCACTGAAGACATAGTAAGTGAAAAAATAATCCGATTTATAAAATTAATGAATATTTTATGCATAAATGCAAGTAACAGTTCTTCAAAAATATTTAAAAACTAACCGAAATGCCCATCTTTATTTCGTCTGCCGACGTTGTCGGCAGTTCGTACAGGTTCAGACACGATTTAATGTTTACATCTCCCTGCATCGCTTAATGAATTTTACTATAGCATGCTAGACCACATAGTGAAAAAAAAAAGGATTCCGACAGCACCAACAACAAGATGGAATTTTAACACACGAACGGTCACAACAATTTTTGAAAGCAAAGAGCTTTTAAAGAGTATATTAGAGAGCAGCGGGAATGATTTTACCACAATCAACAAGGCAGAGACATTGCTGGGATATTTAAATAATGCCAGTTTTATTCATTGGCTTACATTTTTCGCTTAAATAATGTCCCACTGTGAAACCTTTTTTTAAAGAATTTTAATCTCAGTTTTTAGATGCCGTTAAAATGAACGAATTTTCAAAAAGTTTTGACAAAGCCTCAAAGCTATTCTGCATTTGATTTCTTTACTTGGGGCTAGTTGGTCTATAAATTAGCATCCCAGATATTTAAAGTGAGCAACTCTCAGTTTGCTGATGTATCTCTAGAGAAGCATTGTCGTAAGATTGGCGACTAATTTTATCTTGGAAGCATTCGTTTTTAGACCCATATCTCTTCTTTTATTTTGTTGTGTTTACTCATTTCAATATGTCTTGAAGACCCTGGGGACTATCGCATAAGATAACAATGTCGTCAGCGTATCTAAGATTATTAGAGTGGATAGGATGTATCCCAGTCTAACGTCTTTTTGAATTAAACCTTGCCCATCCAGACGATTTTCTTCGAACTAGGCGTCAATGAGAAGCGACGTGACGAACCGATGTCATTCGATTGTTTCTAGTCACCGAGCGAATGGTGGCGTATGTAACATTTCAATGTAATAGGCGTGGCACTTACTTAATAATATACTAAATTTACGAATTGATGTACCCGTTAAAACTATACGTAGGAGTTGCTATCGACATTTCACTTCATCTTCCCCCACTAGAGGTCGCTAATACCATACTCTGGTAATTATTTTTCCTATAATTGCCATAGTAGTCGGTGCTTTTTGATTTGGTTTGAGTCTTCTTACGAGTCTCTCTGATGACGGATAGACCCAGAAACACGTGTTAAAGAATGGTAATAGACTCAAATTAAATCAAAATGCAACCGTCTGCGTATATTTATTTTCTTATTTATGTTGTTCACATTTGTTGATGCTCGTAATTTTTTTTTTGGAATTGGTAAAAAAGCTTTGAGCTAGTCACGAACTATTTGTGCTATTTTATGGATGTTAATTCGAGAGTTGCTTTGCGCCAGAATGTTTTCCATGCCAGTAGTTGTTAAGATTATCAGGGCCTAACAAAACACCTTTTAAAAAGGGATAATTTAAACAAAAGATATAAACTATGTATTAAATTACATAGCGGATAATTATTGTAAGTTGTTTGTTCTTCATTTAAAATTATTCAGATTTTTAATTATTTATTATTTTTTGTTTAATTTATTTACTTTATAAAAGATAACAAAAATAATTGTTTCAATCATTTAAATTTTCTTTTACAAAAATATCTTACCTTCACTTACCATTCACTGTATTTAAACTCATGGACAAAAATATCGAATATTTTGGAATTTATCAATTCTTTTTGTGTAGTTACTATTATTTCAAAATAATTTTAGATTACTGATTTTACTCATATAGTAGGCTGATATACTCAATTGGTTTGAAATATTTTGACGTTTATTTTGACGTTTATTTAGCGTTTAGTGTCATTCGTGCATTTTATCATAAAAAACCTTCTTTACGTAAAGGAAAAAAGGTAAAAAATCATAGTAATTCGGTTATTTTTAGTTTAATCTATGAAGTTTAATTAAATATTGTTTTCATTCAAGTAAATTTAAAACATTTAAAATACATATGTCACCTATTCGACCCTGCGATGAAGCCCAAGCAGCACAGATTGTAATTTTGTACGAGGAAGGATATACACAATAAAATATCGCGCGGCGTCTCAGGAGAAGTCAATCTACAGTTTCGAATATTTTAAAAAGGTACAATAAGACAGGCAATTTTGTACGAAGGAACCTCAAACATGAGCTAAATGTCAGATAAGTTAATGTGAGCTCAAAAACAGTTAGACGAAGATTAAATGAAGCAGACTTAAAGCCTAGAGGTCTTGCAGAAGTTCCACGTTTTTTTCCAAAATCATAAAACTCGCCGTTTAGAATTTGCAAGAAGACATATTCATTGGACTATCGACAACTGGAAAAATGTTCTTTTCACTGATGAGACCAGAATCCTATTATATAAGCCATCTGGTCGAAACCACGTCTACAGAAGAGTTGGAGAACAACTCGCCACCTGCAATCTTACCCAGACCGTTAGTTTTGGAGGTGGTGGCATAATTCGCTAGCTGCTTTGAGGAGGTATTAGTTGGGAGGTACGCACCGCACTTGTGGAAGTGATTGGACGAATGACTGTTGACACGTTCAAAATATTCTGCAAGATCACGTTTTGCCATATGTTGGTTACATTGGATGTGACAGATTCATGTTAATGCACGATAATGCTCGATCACATGCTGCTGGCATAGTAAGTAAATATCTTGATGAGATCCAAATTCAAAGATTGGATTGGCCACTATTTAGTCCGGATTTAAATCCAATAGAGCACATGTGGGATCAGCTAAAACGCCTCATACGACAAAGAAATCCCGTTCCAAATACGATAGCACAGCTTCGGTTTGCTGCACAGGATGAATGGAATGCTATTTCCCAAGGATATGTCCAAAATTTACTTGCAAGCATGACAAGAACGATGCAAGCAGTTATAAAAGCTAGAGGGGGAATACTCGTTACTAAACATGCACTTGTTTCAATTTTTTTTTTATTGAGATTAATGCGTCGACAACTAATGGTCATTGGCATGGTACAGTGAATTTTTACAGTCAGGTACCTAGTGTAGAGTAATTGTCTTGATACCTGATACGCAAAGTCAACGTCATTGTCTTTGCTAAGAGACGCTAACTGTATCCGAACGTCTGCGGTCCCTCCGGTGAGTACCGATCGCACAAGAATAGAAATTATTTTCATTTATTAATTTTTAATAAACGAAAATTTATCCACCCAGGTGAGATTCGAACTCACGACCTTTAGGTTCAAAGGTAGGCGCTCTTACCACTAAGTCACAGAGGGGGTTTTACTTGTTTCAATTAAAAAGACTTGTTTAACCAATTTAAGTTAGCATTTAAGTTTAGAATAAAAAAAAATCTTATTTACCTAGCATTAAGCATTTTTTTTCGCAATTTTCTCCGCATAAAAATTTAAATTTGTTCATTAAACATTGTTTAAATAAACTCTTTTTCAATCAATATAAGGTTGAATGTTCGAATAATTAAACTTTGAGGGTATACAAGGCAACTATCGAACACGGTGATTAATTTAATCTTGCCCAAGTACTTTCAATCAATAGATCATCTTCAGGGGCATTTCGTCAATTGTGGACTATCCGACATAGTAGAATGTCATAAATTTAAAACTGGACATAACAATACAAAATACACTACACTAAGACAAACAAACACTTTAAAATTTTTAATAATAAATAAATAAAATAAACTCTTTTTCACAATAAATGACTTGATTGCCCAGCATCATCAAAAATCATGTTCCATTTCTTTCGAAAAGCGTTCCCAGTGATCATTCTTTATTTTTCTTACAAGTGTTTCACTTCTGATTGTGTTGTAATTATGGTTTGCCTCTTGTGTTTTGGTCGACATGTATTTCAGATAAGCTTTTTTCTTTTCTTCTCAAAACCATGAGCTTTATTATGAATAATAACATTTGTTATTATTTGTAATAAATAATAATGGAATACTGTTGTCAGCTATTGCCCCTAAGCTAATGAAAAATTAATGTGTGCGTCGTCCTATATATAAACACGTGTTGTGTGTTTGTTAATTTTTTTATCAACGTTTTCCAAAATAGAACAGTAGTTCCAGCTGATTATTTATTACTTGAAGTATCTATAAACAACACTAAAAGAAAACAAAAACATATACAAACCCCAATAATCATTTATTCATTAGAAAACTTGCCCTGATTCCAATTATTAATTTGGTTAAGAGCTACTATGTGGCATTAATCTCGTCTGTCGATATTGAGTTGAAAAGTCAACCTCCATCGAAGGAAGTATACGAGAGGGACTATTTTCGTGGTAATTTGTAATCACGAAAGTTCAGCAAAAGGTAAAAATATCTCCCAGACAGCTCGTTTCCGACCTGTGAGACGTGATAACCGGCAATTAAAAAGGGTTCAAAATAGGCGGTAATTACACACCAACGGCGTACACTTTTCATTGATAACTATACTTTATCCAAAAAATATTTTTTAATGATCTTAGTAATATTGATATTAGTTATTCTTTGTGAATATTGTGACAAAATATAATAATAATTAATATAGAGAGCTAATGTAAATGTACTAGTAGTTGACATAATAAGAAGAAAAAAAAAAACATTATTTAGCCTTAACCCGATGTTGTTGAACTTAACTTAATTACTTAAAACATACATATGTATATTCAGATAATCTAATACTTCCTGAATATTTAACAAATAAAGTTTTGACAATTGTGCTTTCAAATTTACAATAAATGTTGCAAAAGTTTCAATAGTTGACACAAAAAAATGAAAAAAAATTAGTAGTTGACACATCCAAGGTTTAGTAATTGACACTCAAATATGTTTTGATAACTTTATTAAGAATATGTAATTATAAGAGAACTTTAATGTTATGTAATTATAGTAGGTATATTAAAATATTTAGATTCAAAATTTAGCCATCTACATCCACTGAATCTGGAAACTGATACTTGATTCTTTTTTCTGAAATAAGTATCTGAGATTGGAGCATTCTTTTAAGGATTTGATGAAATGTTACTACGTTCACATCTTTATCATTAATTCGAAATGAAATTTTTACTGTCATCACAATAATTCATACCCACAACTTCTGCTTCACAATTATTAAAAATTATATCTATTCCCATATATATCTATTCCCATTGTCTATTCCCATTCCGGATACTTGTTGTTTCCTCCACTGCTCTAATGATGATTGAATATATATTTTAGAGATGACAATATCCTTGTTTAAGCCCCTTTGTTATTGGAAATGATTCAGATATAAAGTTTCCTGCTTTAACCACACTTCTTGCATTTTTGTATATATTTGCGATAGCATCCACGTACTCTCTACTGAGACCTACTTTCTTCAATGTTTGAAACAGTTTTTTCAAAGGTACCGTATCGTATGCCTTCTCAAAATTTATAAACAATAGGTGGGTAGACCTGCTGCAGAACGAATATACCATCAGTGCACGATATTCCTACGCGAAATCTATTTTGTTCTTCTATGTTTTTGTATTCTGATTCTATGCTTCCTTTTATTATTCGACGGTACCACCTCCCCTTTGAGCTGATAACAGTTATTCCCCTATAATTAGAGCATTTGCATTTATCCCCTTTCTTGAATATTGAGCTGATGTATCCAACATTCCAATCATCAGGGATATTTTGTCCTTTTAAGCATTTGCTAAATAGTTAAACCAACATCTCATGTAATATTTTTGGTCCATACTTTACCAACTCAATTGGGATGTCTCCAGGTCCTGCTGCTTTACCGTTTTTCGATCTTTTGAAGGCATCGCTTAACTCTCCGGTTTGTATCTCAATTATTTGTGTATAATCAAATATTTCTTCCATTTCGATCTCGTGGAATTTACATCTATCCTCTGTCAGTAAGACCTCATAATGGTATTTCCACTGTTTCAGATATATTAACTGTAGGTTGGTTCCTTTTCTCTCTTCCGGAGAGACTTTATCACCTTCCACGCTTGCCCAACTCTTGTTCTATCCATATACCTATTCATCTCTGCACATCTTCGATTCCACATCTCATTTTTACTTTTCACTACTTCTCTTTTTACATCTCGGTTTAATTTTTTATATATCTTGTAATCTTCCTCCTTTCTCCTATTAAACTTCTTCTTCTCTTCAGATGCAAATCCACTAATGGATGTTAGCGATCACATTTTCAATTAATTCTCTATTTCTTGCAATATGTATCAGAGATTGTATGTCGTTAATCCCTGTCCATTGCCTTATGTTTCGGAGCCAGGACATTTTCTTGCGTCCCATTCCTCTCTTGCCTTCAATTTTACCCTCGATTATAAGTTGGAGGAACTGGTATTTTTCATTTCGCATGATGTGACCTAGATACGCCGTTTTCCTTTTCTTGATGGTTTCGAAAAGTTGGCGTTTTTGGTTTATTCTTTTAAGGATATCTATATTTGTGATTTTCGCTGTCCATGGTATTTTTAGGATACGGCGATAAAGCCACATTTAGAAAGCTTCTAATCTGTTTATATCCCCCGTTTTGATTGTCCAGCCCTCTACGCCATATAGCAGCACGGACCGTACGTAGCACTTAGTAAACCTTAGTCTCAGCTGAAGATCAAACTCTGAACAAGTCAATAGTTCCTTGAATTTTACGAAAGCTTGTCGAGCTTGCTTAATGCGACATTTTACTTCCCTGTCCGATGCCCAGTCTTCAAAAAGCCACGATCCCAGGTATTTAAATTTACTCACTCTTTCAATGGACTTAGTATTCAGTGTTATGGTGGAGTTTTCAAGTGCATCTAAGTTTCTGGAGATGATCATAAATTTGGTCTTTTTGGTATTAATCTCTAATCCCATTCGCTTACTGTATTCTCCGATTATAGTGACAAGTTGTTGAAGATCGACTATGTTGTCACAAATTAAGACACCATCATCAGCATATCGTATGTTGTTGATCAATACTCCGTTCACCTTGATTCCCATCTCTGCATCCTCCAAAGACTCTTGAAATATGGCTTCCAAATAAATGTTAAATAAAAGAGGGGAAAGCACACATCCCTGTCGAACGCCTCTTCTTATATGTATGGGTTTGGATATAGAATTGTCTATTTTTATCTGTGCCGTTTGATGCAAGTACAAGTTTTCAATGCATCTTATGTATTTTTGGTCTATATCAACTTTCTTGAGAATCTGCATTAACTTGTGGTGTTGGACACGATCAAACGCTTTTTGGTAATCTAAAAAGCATAGAAACACATCCTTCCTCTGATCGTAACAATTTTGGACCAGCACCTGTGTTGCTACTATTGCTTTTCGTGTTCCTAAACCTTGCCTAAACCCGAACTGGGAATCACTGATGTCCCATTCACATTTTTTGTACAATCTTTGATGTAGTATTTTTAAGAATATCTTTAAAGTGTGACTCATCAGGCTAATGAGTCTGTGATCCTCACATCTTTTTGCATTGACTTTCTTGGGCAGGGGAATAAAGGTAGAGCGTAACCACTGTTGAGGATAGCAGCCAGTGTCATAAATTAAATTAAATATTTTGTGTAGTGCTGAAATTCCCCTTTCATCTAGTAATTTGAGTATTTCTGACGGGATTTCATCTGGACCAGGTGCCTTATTGTTTTTTGAATTTAATATTGCCTTTTCTATCTCTTCTTTGGTGATTGAAGGGCCAGTCAGCTGGTCGTCTGTATATACTTCACTCATGGGTCTTTCGTCATGAAAGAGCTCCTGGATATAATCTTCCCTTATATCAATTTTCTCGTTTTCACCCAGCACTATCTGGTTATCCTGATTAACTATGGTAGTTGGTCTTCGTTTTCTGTATATTCCAGCAGTCTCCTTAAGCTTTTTATGTAAATTACGGTCGTCGTGCTGTCGTTGTAAATGTTCTAGATCGATACATTGTTGCTTAAGCCATTCATTTTTTGCTATTCTTATTTTTGCTTTTATTTGCCTGTTAATGTTTTCATACATATTGCTGCCATCTTGGTCATTCTTGTGTCTTCGTCGTTCTTTCATTAGTAATAGTATTTCTTCTGTCATCATTTTTGCCTCTTGTTATTTCGTTTGTACCCTAAGTTGTTTTTCATGATGTCTTTTACAGCACTTGTAATCGTATTCCATGTTGGTGTTAGATCTTCGGTAATGTTTGTCGTCAATATTTGAATTTGTGCGTTTATTTCATTGCTTATTTCTGCTTGTATCATTGGGTCTTTCAGTTTATCCAGTGCTATCTGTTGTTGAGTTTCAGGCTTGTTCTTGCATGAAAGAGCGATCTTTATGACGGCCACTAATAGTACGTGGTCAGAAGGGACATCTGCTCCAGGGTATGTGCAAGCTCTTTTGACAGTTGTGCTAAATCTACCGTTGATAAGAATTACTTTCTGATTTCTTATTATGTTCTGATTTCTTATTTCTAATTAAGAACTGATTTCTTATTATGTTCTGAGCTCTATCGGCTGGAGATTTCCAAGTATAAAGGCGACGGGGGTGGAGTTGGAACCATGTGTTGGTAACTCTCATGTTTTCTTCTTGACAAAATTGTATAAGTCGGTCGCCCCTTTCGTTTCTTGTTCCAAGACCATAGGGTCCAACTACGTCTTCAAAGCTGCCCTGCCCTATTTTGGAATTAAAATCTCCCATAATTATGTTGACATCATGTTTCTTTGTCAATTTAAGTAGTTCTTTGATTTCACTATAAAAGTTTTCCACTACTTGATCTGATGCGTCTGTAGTTGGTGCATAAACCTGTATGATGTTGAGATTATTTGGCTTCGCTTCAAGTTTTACTAAGGCCGTGCCTTCGGAATATGGTACAAACTCTGTGACAGCTCTCACCAATCTTTTAGTTATCATAATCCCGACGCCTTTTCTATGATCGCGTTCATCATTGCCTGAGTAAAAGAATGTTCCGCTTTCTGTAGTGCATTTACCGGATCCAGGCCACTAGGTTTCTGAAATGTCTTTCTTTCTCCTATTAAACGGAGTATAATAATTCAATTATTTTGTTATTGCACTAAAATTGAATTTGCAATTTTTTGACTTACATTGATATAATTGATCAATTATTTATTTCGTTAAATATTTTCTTATTTGCATATATTAAATGTGTGCGCTCATCGCATGGCTTATTGGCATTCTATCACTCTTTCTCACAGTACACACCGCTACTGTGCTACTCGTAAAAAGCAAAGTCACGAAGGCTGTGCCTATCAATTTCAAAATCACTAAATTACAATCGATCACACGTTAACGAGATTTTCCAGCAACCACATAGTTTACCACCAACCCTAGTGTCTGTGTCTAAACTTGAAATTAATTGCTTCTCTGACTTTTTAACAGTTTTATATAGTTCGCAATGAATGTGCTCGAAAGATTAAAATCTAACCCCAGCTTGAGATAATGAGAAAAAGAATTGTTTGATTTTCCCTATTTTCTACTGTTTTTTAAATTAAAAATAGTGTTTCCGTAAACGATGGATAAGCAGTTTATGAAAGATAATGTAGAAATCGTAGGGATTGGCAGAAAATATATTAATTGTTGGATTTTTAATTAAGCCACGCTATTTTTTTAGCGCTTCTTTGCTTATATTGTTATCTCCTTTCATCTGTCGCCTTTGGTCTATAAGGGTTACAATTACAATTACAAGATTCAAAATCACATACAGGCTGTCCCAAACCCTTGTTTCAGTGCGTCACTAATTTTGATGTCATATAGGATTTTAAGAATGTCGAGAATTATTGCATGACATTCTAGTTAAATCTGACAGTTGCAGGATCGTAATCGGCGAAATGTTAAAAGGTTATTTTTTTAAATGTGGAGTAAAAACTTTAACAATTCAATCTTTACAACAATATGGAATTGGAATGTTTGTTTATTTAAAATAACGCTTTCTTCTAGAATATTTTAAGAGTCGACTGCGAGATAAAAAAATTTACTGCCAATTGCAAGGCATCAATCTTGTGAAGATTTATCATTTAATAGTGGAAATAGTTTAAATAGTGAAGCAGTTGATTTTTGGGTTTATCTACCAGTTCCGGTATGCAGATGAAATAGTGTTAATGGAGTTTAGTTAAAGAACAAGATACCGAATGTAAGTTTACCTTCTTTAATTGATGGATTCGACCGTTACTTGATGGAAATTCATTTTATGTAACAATAAAGCACTGTTATTTTAACTAATATCACTACAGCTGTTTCGGCTGATTGCTTTTCTCAAGTTATGCTATGCTATTTTTGGCATGCGTTTACAATTTATAGTCTCTAATGAAATAGGTTGAGGAGGGGAGAACTGTTTGTCTCAAGTTGGTCATTCAGAATTATATCTCTATTTTTTAATTTGTTGATTTCCATAGATTCTAACAAAGATAGCTTAAGGCCTTTATTTTGAATGTGAAGAATTTTAAATTTGTCATTAAAAGAATGATTATCATCTAGAAGGTGAAGTGCGTATGTCGAATCTGTTTTTCTATTATTGAAAGCCCTTTTATGTTCTGCTATTCGTTTATTAAAGTTTCTACCAGTTTGACCGATGTAAGTTTTTGGTCAGTCGCCACATTGAAGTTTGTACACACCACTATTTAAGTGTTTTTTATTTCGGCTCTTGTTATTTTTAATATATTTGCCTAGGTTGTTATTTGTTCGGAAAGCTGGTGTTATTCCTTTCTTTTTTATGTGTTTGGCTATTTTTGTTGTTATTTTGCCTGTATATGTAATCGAGCAGAATTTACTGGGTTTTTTCTTTGGTGGTGGAAATACTAATTTCAGGGCTTTCTTGTGTAGTTTTTGATTTAACATTTTATTAATTGTTTGTTCGTTGTATCCGTTGTTTACTGCTATTTGCTTAATTATATTTAATTATGTCTCAAAGTTGTATTTTGACATCGGAATTTCTGTGAATCTATGGCAGCTTATCATAGTATGTTAAATTTTTATGACAATAAATATAAAATTAAATTTTCACTGTAAAATGTCTGAAAATACTAACCTGGAATGACAATTTCATTTTATCAGTTGACATTGTGAAAGTACTGTCACGATCGAGACCATCTGCGTCAAATTATATTTATGAGCATCATTGATTGGATATCTATTTCGTGTATTCTAAACTCAAGCCAATTATACATCCGTAAGTAGAATTCATGCAAATACCCGTGAACGATATATAATTTTCTAAGTTCTATGTATAATAATCACAGACACGTTTTTTTCTGTTACATCTAGCTTAATGCGTTACAGAGAATTCGATCAACTACGAGTCCTAACAACTATATGTTGGAACAAGTAGTTATTTTGCGAACATAATAAACTACTTAATTAATTGTTTGATATTCAAAAACTGCTGACAACTAAATATTCGAACAATTTTTGCTTTTTCTCACGTTTCTTAAATTTTATCAACCTGACGCAAAGAAGTCTTTGCTACGACTAGGTAGTGCGTTGTCAACAATAATTTTCATGCATCCTTTGAGTATGAATAATTAACAACCGTCAGTTTTATTACGAATAAATTATAATAATGGCACGTGGAAAACTTACTGATCCAAAAGCTCGAGAAATTTCGTGAAATTTCCGGTGAATTGACTGTAGCAACAACTACCTGAGCAAAAGCTCAGGTCAGCTCAGCTAGTGTAAGGCATTTAATTAAAATATGTAAGTCAGGAAGAAGAAATACACGACGAGAAGTAACTGCTAGATGGAATAGAGGAACTGGGAGGAATGCTTCCAGAGAATGCTGTCGCAAATATATCGACAAAAGCGGTCTTAGTTTTTATCAGATTTGTCTGATGGGTTTTTTTTGCGATATAAATTTTTAATTTTTTGATTTTTTTCGAATAGGCCAAAGAAAAAGTATTGTTGAGAGAAACTCAAAAAGGACATCGTTACATTTGGGATAAATCAAAACTTTCGTGGACCAAACATAAGTGGGACAAAGTTATCTATAGCGATGAAAGCAAATTTGATTTCTGTGTGGGAGATTACCTAAAGCGCATGATATGGGATAAAACAGAAGTATTCCATAAGGATTGTCTCAAAAGTACTGTAAAATTTCCACAGGGCATCATGGTGTGGGGTTGTATATCGGCCAGAGTTGGGTAATTTACATTTTATTGAAGGCAGGGTAAACGCAGTTAAATATAAAGATATTCTTGAACATTCGTTTCTACCAAGTGCGGCAAAGTCATATCCATCCGGGGATTTTATCTTTCAGCATAACGGAGCCTCATGCCATAGGGCTAAATCTACTAAAAAATGAATGGAAGAAGATGACATTAAAGTTTTGTCAGATACTTCTAGCAGCCCAGATCTTAATCCAATAGAAACACTTTTGCTGAAAATGAAGCGACGCCTAAGAAATGACGCTAAGCGTACTACCACAACTACGTGCAAAATTGAAAGAAATATGGGATAGTTCCATCCCTGATTTCTGTGAAGGCCTAGTTGATACAATGCCTAATCATGATACAAATACAAACAGATAAGATACCCCGCATGTGGGCGTGGCTTATGCATGACTTTTGTAACGTCAACTTGTGCTAAATTTCGCCATATTGTGTTTTGACGTTTATGTACATTTACGGTTCATAGCCAATATTTAATAAAATAATATTTTAAAAGTGTTAAATTTTAAATTTTAAATTTTTCCCGATATTAGGTGTGCAGTGTATGGTTGTGCCGTTTACAATATGTGCAAGAGTTTTGTACCCGGTACAGCATTTTATAGCTTTCCAAAAGGCAAGGAAATGCAAGCTGTTTGGAAACATTTGTGTAAACGCCAGGATAATTTTAATGTTAAATTTGCTCGTGTTTGCTCTAACCACTTTGTTGAAAGTGATTGAAGTGATGAATCGGTCATTCAGGTTGGCAAAATATAAAACAGAAGTCAACTACTTTATAAGTTTATAGAAGACGTTTCGCTTTATACTTCTAAAGCTTCATCAGTTCTAACTCAATATGTAGTATTAAAGATTTTATTATATATGTACTTAAGTTTACTCATTATTTAGAACTAACTTAAAAAAAAACAAAAACAAAGGACACAAAAACTTTGCAAAAAATAATATTCGCAGAAACGAAGATTTAACAAAATTTTAAACGTACATTTGGCTTCATTTAGAGATGGTTCTCCAATGAAGACAAACAAAACATTGATGAGTGACCCCAACAAAACACCGAAGTACCTGGGCGTAACACTAGACAGAACGCTATCATTTAAAGAACAAAAACTGCCCAAAAGTTGAGTACAAGAAATAACATTATACAAAAGCTCTGCGGTACCACCTGGGGAGCATCGGCTTCCACTCTCCGCTCTACTGCTTTAGCCCTTGTTTTCTCGACCGCTGAATATTGTGCCCCCGTTTGGCTACACAGTCCACACGTAAAAAAGGTCGACACTTAGCTGCACAGCACTATGACGATGATAGCTTGTACAATTAAATCAACTCCCACCCAATGGCTTCCAGTATTAAGTCACATTCCACCTCCACATTTATGACGAGTTGGCGCACTTACACGTGAATACAAAAAAGATCATGAACAATATATCCTGCCGATCCACCAAGATACCGAGGATGAACGAAATACCCGTCTACGTTCTAGAAAACCACCAATGAAAACGGCAAGAATGATAGATGAGAAGTTCAACATCACGAATGCATGGTCCCAAGAATGGAATGCATGGCAAAATAACATGCCCTGTATTACCCACAAGCCAGCAGGTTTTGATCTTCCACGTAAAACATGGTCCACTCTAAACAGGATCCGAACCAGACATGGCAGATGTGCATACATGCTACATAAATGGGGAAAGAATCCGTCTCCTCAATGTTACTGTGGGAAGAACCAAACGATCGACCACATTATTGAAGAGTGTCCCTCAATATCCTACAACGGTAGCCCTGAAGACTTCCTGTTTGCAACTTCAGAGTCAATTGATTATGTTAATACACTTGATGTTTGTAATTATTTAAAGTTTGTCATATACCTATAATACTAGTGTTTGTAATTTTGTTCTAAATGTGTTGTAATTGCCATACGATAAATAAATAAATACTTATTCTGCCCTATTAATGACTGCAACCTCAAAAGAAATAGTTTACCTAACGTGTCAGTCAATAATACCTAACTACTATATATAAAATATATATTGTATGAAAATCACATTCCATAGTTTGAAATTTGTGGCATTCGGCCATGGCTCCCTCCATCAAACTTCACTCTTATGGAAAAATTGTTATTTTTTACAATATACTAATTTAAATACTTAAGCTTAAATTCACGTAGTAAATAAAACATCTAGTAAATTATATTAGAATTTCAACAGTTCGTTTCATCCGCAAGCATGAATACATTTTGAAAATTTAGCACAAGGTGACGTCATGCGCGTGAGTGTACGAGTTTAGTGCGTGGCAATATCATATCTGGTATCCTTATATCATGATGCCTAATAGAGTTCAGGCTGTTATTCAAGCTAAGGGCGATGCGAAGCGTAAGCTTATTAATTTTTATTTTATTTTGTTAAAAACTTTTGTTTCATTATTTAGTTGTCAGCATTTTTTGATTATCAAACAATTAATTAAACAGTAATCATCATAAAATATATAATTAAACTTTAAAAATAACTCCATATATTATAAAAATGTTGTTAATTTCATATTTACAATTAAAAAATTAAATAAAGTAATTTAGGTAAATTTTTATTTGATTCTCAAAATAACTGCTTGTTCCAACTACAGTTGTTAGGTCTCGTATAACTCACTGAAAGAAGGGTTTGGACGGACTATATCTGACACGTAATCTTCGTATTCGGGCTCTGTTTTAAGTTAGTATTAGAGATCTTAGATGTATATTCTGAGACGCTTTCTATATTTTTCTTACCCTTTAAAATACTGCGGATAGTTCTTCCTACTATTTATTGACATATATTTACGATATTTAAATCATCTGCGTATGCCATTATTTTTTGACACTGCTGTTTACTAATACCCCTTAAATTTAAGTTTTTGTCGGTATTTACTAACAATAGTATCCCAAAAAACTTAAGATGACTATTCAACAAATCCAGATAGTTTAGATGGAATCCACCGAAAAAGGAAGCAAATATAAAAAATATAAACTAATGTGGTTTGTTCCCAAGGATGTAATTGATAAAGAGACTGCAAATTAGATACAAAGGAACGAAAAAAGAAAGAAGTGAACATATGTGTCTAAAAATTAATGTTTCTGTCTGATGTATATAGATATATGTAATCGTATATTATCGAACAGACCAATAATGGTGACTATTATTCATGAGGATGACGTTTGCCTACGGCTCGTGTCGTAAATCACGCGAACTGGTAATAGCCATTACTGATTATTATACAGAATAATATACTTTTTTATGATGTTTTTATGTATTAAATAATGTGACAGATATTGAAGCATGATATTTTTATAAATGTTTAATTAATAATTAATATTTAATTATACTATTACAATATTTAAAACTGTAATATTATTAATAGAGACTGTTATGTTTTTTTTCTGGTAAATAGTATTTCTGAAAGTTTTGGTTGACTTGATTCCGCACATTGCGTATTGCTGCTAATTTGTTGTTCCTTATTCGTTCAAACCTCGTGTCCTTATCGTCCAATCAAACAAATGTTAGCAAATTTGTGAGTCGTTTTAACCCCATAGTAGCATATGATCGCATACGTCCTGTCGATTGTGGTTGACTTTTTCAGATAATTCCATCCTTAGTTTCAAAAATTACACACTCTGAAATCTGGGAACTTGTAGCTACACATTCTTCTTTATTATCAATCAATACTACTTACTGATCATCCTCTTCACTTGCTTCCGAAAGATGATCTTCAATTTCAGAGTCACTTTCAATGCCAGCTACTTAAGAGATTCTTCTTCATCAGAATCTCATAAATTTTTAGCAGAATCTTGCAGTTCTGCAGCTGATAATGCTTTTCGAGACATTTTATTCGCACTACTGTAATTCAATATAATTTTAGGAGCCTAGTTATCGACACTAACATCGATATCAAACGACTGATAGCAGATGCATTATTTATTTCAAAATATGCATATGTACGTACCTAACAATATTATTGCGTTCCAACAATGATTATCAGCTTTTAAAATTCATTTATAATAGGTATAACACCTATTGTAAGCATCTCTTTGAGATGTTTACATTGTTTGTTACACGTTTAGACTTTTTAATTTGGATTTCCAGAATCATAAAAGTCGTTTAGATAATCCACAAAAACATTACCTGACTGTCAGATTAACTTCTGTAACAAAGATTTAGACTTTAGGTATAAATACAAATTATAGTATATATACAAATTATACTTTTAAACTTTCTACATCATCAATGCATGTTTCAAATAAACTCTTTCTTTAAAAAGAAACCCCAAAACAAATGGGCTTGGATAAGCCCTGATGGCTCCGTCAAAAACGAAATCGACTTTATAATTACAGATAAAAATATATAATACAAGACGTGGAAGTACTCAACAAGTTCTCTGCTGGCAGCGACCATAGGATGATAAGAACAAAAGTAATGCTTAACGTTAAAAAAGAAAGAATGAAGCTTGTTCCTAAACCAAATGTTAGAAGATGGGTACCACCTGAAAATGCAAAACTGTTTGAACGTACGGTCGAAGAAAAATTACAAAACGAAGAAACAGAAAACATAAACATCGAACAACTAAACCAGGAAATAGTCAAAGCTCTGAAACAAACACAAGAAAGATGTTGCCCAAAAAACTGAAAAAGACGAAGAAAAACTAAGTCTAAGCACGAAAACTCTATTAGAGGAAAGAAGACAACTAACAGATAAATACAGAACCAATCTAACAAAAATGAGACAACTAAACAAACAAATCACTAAGAACATCAGAAAAGATATAAGAGACTACAACACCAGAGAGATATCAAAAGTCATAGAAGAGAACAAAAGTTTAAAAGTCTTCAGAAGGAAACAGCAAATAGGAAAGAAAAATATTTACAAACTGTCGGACAATTTTACAGCGAACTCTACAGCAAAACAGAAGAAAATGTTCCAGCTGACAACATACCAAAGGTTCCAAACCAGGGCTCGGAAGACATACCAGATGTTACTGTTGATGAAATCAAAAAAGCTCTCCTATAAATGAAAAATAATAAGTCACCTGGCGACGACGGGGTCGTTGCCGAAGCCATAAAATTAGGAGGCGAGAAACTGATACAAATGCTTTCCATACTTTTCACAGAATGCCTTGAAAGAGGAACAACACCATCACAATGGCAAAATGCAGTGATCATTCTAATGTTTAAGAAAGGAGATTTAACAAATCTCGTAAACTATAGACCAATCAGCCTCATCTCACACATATACAAGCTTTTTACAAAAGTCATAACAAACAGACTTTCGAACAAAATGGACTTTTACCAATCATGCGAACAGGCAGGATTCAGGTCAGGCTTCGGCACAAACGACCATCTACAAGTTATTAAAAGCCTCATCGAAAAATGTATAGAGTACAATAAACCCCTCGGCCTAATATTTGTGGATTATGAGAAAGCATTCGACACAGTAAACCACCAGAAAATGCTAGAAGCTTTAAAAGAGTGCCGAATAGATCACCGCTACACCACTGTCATCAAAAATATCTATGATAATGCCACGGCATGCGTCAGACTCCATGAAGATACAAACAAGTTCAACATTCATCGTGGAGTTCGCCAGGGCGACACCATTTCACCAAAACCGTTTACAACATTATTGGAATACATGTGTAAGCGTGTAAACCTAGGCGAAAAGGGCATAAACATAAATGGAGAGCAGCTTAGTCACCTCAGGTTCGCGGACGATATAGTCCTGATAACAGACCGCATAGATCATGCCATCGAAATGTGCGAAAGACTCTACCATGCCTCTACACAAGTGGGTTTAAAGATCAATAACTCAAAAACACAAGTGATGACAAACCTTGTTCTGAGTGAGAACATCAACATAGCTGGAACAAGTATAGAACAAACATCAGCATACAAATATCTGGGACACGAAATTCGCTTAAGTAGAGATAACCAGACCAATGAACTAATACGTAGAATAGGGTTGACATGGGCAGCTTATGGAAAGCTAAGAGATGTTTTCCAATCAGCTCTTCCCATCTGCTTGAAGAGAAAAGTCTTCGATCAATATGTGCTGCCGGTTCTAATCTATGGTGCGGAGACGCTAACACTTACTAAGACGTCCGCAAACAAAATTCGAACAACACAGAAGGCAATGGAACGGTCCATGTTGGGATTAACCCTGAGAGACCGAATACCCAACACAGAATTGCGCCGTAGATCGGGAGTAACCGACGCAATCAAAAGAATATCAACCTTAAAATGGAACTGGGCAGGACACGTCGCGAGAACGAAGGACGGCAGATGGACAAAACGCATTCTTGAGTGGAGACCCAGACAAGATGCCTTTAGGAATAGAGGACGACCACCAACAAGATGGACGGATGACCTTAAACGGACACATCAAAATTGGATGCAGGCGGCTCAGAACAGAAATTTGTGGGGTGAACTACGGGAGGCCTATGTTCAGCAGTGGACGAATATGGGCTGAATGATGATGATGATAAATACAAATAAGGTCTGACGGGCCCGTGTTGCCCCTTTACGTGACAAAATTCTTTCGACGCAATAATTTCAAAAATGATAATGAATATTTTTGAATAGCTCATGACTATGTTGAAGAAAACATACTTCTAAACAAATTCAGCGATACATAAAATTCAATAAATTTTTTTTATCAGTTTATGATAGAATTGGCCTCTCGGGCCCGTTGAACCCACCTTGCCCGGATAAGGGTTTAGAATGTAAATGTGATAAAAATGTGTATGTAACACACGTATTTGGAGTAATGTAACAAAAACAAATAAATTAAAGCTGGCTAGCAGAATGTGCCGGAGAGTGACTACTTGGCACTCAAAAGAGGATTCGGCCAATTTGCTTGCCCTACAAAGACCGTAAAGTGAGAATATGAACGACAAGATACTTAAAAAAAATAGAAATAACGTAAATGAAAGTGGAAAATTATGGAAGTTGCTCTAAGATATGGTTGGGCGCCAGGAAAGTATTAACATATACCTTCCAAGGTATCTTGTAAAGCTATTTGCTGCAATAAAAGGGAAACAGGTATTAATTAAAATATTTAGTTTTCACCACAAATTTTAATCCTTATCCAAATATATACAGTCTAATTTATTACATGCTACCCACCACTATTGTATGTACAGTTAACCTAGTTACTAAATTAGTTATATACCAAAAAATCCCTAATTATACACAATTGATCCCTGATAATCTGAATTTATAAATAATAAAATATAAGAAAATCTTAAGGATTTGACCTAAAAAGGTAATTTACTGGTCTACTAGAGATGCAACCCTGTACTTCGACTTTTAATTAAATATTCTCTTAAAGTAATGAGGACACTATCCTGAAGGGATAGATGTCCAAAGGTTTAAATATATAATAATAAAATAACAATTAATAATTCTCGGATTAAATGTGTACACACAAAACCGTACAACAGAGTTAAAAGGTCGGACTTGTAGTTGACAATTAGTCCTTAAATGTTATTCAGTAAATTATTTTAAAAAATGACGGCTCTTATTATTAAATGAAATAGTAGAAGTTAAATATACAAAAAAAATATTATAGAAAAAAAATTATTAAAATTGGTGAATAATACAAATGAATAGTATTCCACACTCTAAATGGGGGAGGTCGTTCCGGCTGGTTCTCTGAAGTTGTCCTGGAATAGTTTCAGAGAGGTCTGTACCTATAAACGAAGAGCTACGGATGACATACAAATGTGTAAGTCCAAACGTAATTATTTCTTTTTAAAAACTAAAATCCAAAAAAAAAACAAAATACAGAATTCTTCCCCTGGCTTCTGCTTGGCTTCCAAAGGTAGGCTAAAAACATTTGTCTTAGAGTTCTTTCTTACTCTTGATACAGAGTAGGGAAAAACACAAGGTTTGTGAATCTTGAAAGGTTTTATAAAGGTTACTTATGAAGTATGAAATCAAAAAAACTTAATGGTTTTGTAAATGATGTGACCTTCGTATGGTTTGACAATATTTTAAGTAAAATGGATTACAAAATCCGTAAAATAGTTTCGAAACACAATTCAGATTTCTGCTTATAATCTGAGCCTTCTAAAAATTGCAAGGCAAACAGACGTTGATAAAAGATGTTAAAAGGGACATGGGGAATCTAAAATTTGCATTCCACAACATGTCTTCTACAACTAAGCAGAAATCCTTAGCGAATTGTGCTTCTAGTACTCACACAGAGTAAATCCGAATAAAATGAAAAAAGGCAGCAAATATTTGATTTCACGCAAACAAATCCTATGTATCTATTGATACGTATTTCGACCTAATAGGTCTCATCAGAACAGCTATTCATAGGAGTTCTAAAAGGCAGAAAATATTGATTTTTTACGTTGAGAACTCCTATAAATAGCTGTTCTGAATTCTGATGAGACCTATTAGGTCGAAATACGTATCAACAGATACATATGATTTGTTTGCGTGAAATCAAATATTTGCTGCCTTTTTTCATTTTATTCGGATTTACTCTGTGAGTACTAGAAGCACAATTCGCTAAGGATTTCTACTTAGTTGTAAAATACATGTCGTGGAATGCAAATTTTAGATTCCCCATGTCCCTTTTAACATTTTTTATCAACGTCTGTTTGCCTTGCAATTTTTAGAAGGCTCAGATTATAAGCAGAAATCTGAATTGTGTTTCGAAACTATTTTACGGATTTTGTAATTAGATGTCGCTAGCGCGTCCGTATTGAAGCCATGTTATTGTTGATCTTAAAAGGCAGACAATATTGATTTTTCACGTTGAGAACTCCTATGAATAGCTGTTCTGATGAGACCTATTAGGTCGAAATACGTATCAACAGATACATAGGATTTGTTTGCGTAAAATCAAATATTTGCTGCCTTTTTTCATTTTAAAATGGATTAATTATATAGACAATTTTACCGAAAAGCATGCTATGGATAATAATAAATTTTATAATATAAAAGAACGGTATAAGGCAGAATATTTTTATCGATAATCTTAATAGATAATAGATTGTTTTAAAGATAGATATGGAAAGGCCGGGAAATATTTCGTAATGAAATGATGTGAAACATTTTAGATAAATATATCGAATCAAATGAAAAATGACAATACTATAGGATATCGAAATGGCTGATGGTTTTTATATTTTTGTTTTATTGATAATTGGATACACTTACCGGCTCAGAGTGGCTATAATCCAAACAGGTCTCTTAAAAAAACCCAAACTAAAACTTTCTGCTACTTCTTCTTCAAAAAAACTTTAAAATTCCAAAAAAAAACCTTTTAAGCCATCTCTGTCCCCTACCTTTAAACTCAAGTGTCTTTAACGAACGTCGAAGCAGAAGTGCGCAATAGGTACTTGTTTTGAGCTAGATAAACTATGGTTGCAAACATGGACGCTTGGTGTCGCTGTTTAATACCAACTTAAAATTTAAGAATTAAGAAAATCATTAAGTGGATTTGAATTTAAAAAATTTATTTAAAAATAATTAAAGGATTATTGAAGTGACGGACTTGGTCCGTAATTTCAGCTTGGCATTTTTTCCGTATCATGGGACTGTTTTTTGTCACGAGAATTTAGCATAAATTATTTAGTTTGTCAATAGGTTTCGCAAACGTGGTTTCAGTGTAGATAACAAATTGAAAACTGTCGTTCGTGCTATTTTATTTACACCAATTTTTGTTTTATCATTATACAGTTACGTAAACATTGTTTTTATTATTTAACCGTATACAGTATGAGTTTTGGTTATGGGTAGGTATACACATGACTAAATCTGCACATGCAAATATCTTGAATTGAAAATATTGACTATTGAAGATACTGCAATTGAGAGTGTTAATAACTATAAATACTTAGGAACATGGATAACATCAGATGTAGACCAAACCAAAGAAATTAAGACACGTATTGAAATAACACGTACATCATTTATTAAACTTAAAAAGTTTCTTTGTTGTCGGGATATAAGGTTAGAACTACGCCTGAGAATGCTTCGATGTTACGTGTTCTCTACTCTTCTTTATGGTCTGGAAGCTTGGACACTAAAACAAGTTCATCTGAATAAGTTGGCCGCCTTTGAATTTTGGTGTTACAGAAGAATCCTACGAATATCATGGAATCAAAAAATGTCAAACATGGAAGTAACTAGAAGGATAGGAAATGAGCCGGAAATAATATTAACTATTAAAAGACGAAAACTTGAGTACTTGGGACATGTGATGAGAGGGCAAAAATACGCATTATTACAACTTATTATGCAGGGCAAAATCCGAGGAAAGCGAAATGTGGGAAGACGAAGAATATCCTGGCTTAAGAACTTGAGGGAATGGTTTGAATGCAATAGTGCAGAACTTTTTAGAGCGGCAGTCAACAGAGTCCGCATAGCCATGATGATTTCCAACCTTCGATAGAAGATGGAACTTAAAGAAGAAGAAGGTATACACAAAATGAAAAAATATTGATTGGAGTAATCAAAATTATATACTCAATCAGAATCATCACGATTAAAATGCAGTCAAACGAAACCAAACCAACAAAATCAAACTGAGTTTAAGTTTGTCACCACATTGCCGATTGCAGGACAGGATGCAATCGGCAATGACATAAAATATTGACCAAAAATCTTTTTAGCAAATAGCAGATATCCAACAATACACTACAAGAATAATTAGGGAGGTCGCAGAAGAACAACGCAAATTAAACAGAAATCTTCTTCTTACTTCTTTTTTGGACATTACTCATGTCTGTTTTTTATTTTCCCTCCAGTAAATTTTCCTTCCATTGTTTACACCGTCTTTCTACTGATCGTCTTTCTGTTGGAAAACCGTCTCTATACAATGGTTCCATTCTACTCTTCTATTTCTTTCCCAGTCCTTGATGTTCTCCGCCTTTCATCTACGTCGTACATCTGTACTTCTAGCTCTGTTCCATAGTGTTTTACTTTCTTGTCCTGAAAGCATTTTTCATAAAAAAGAAACAACTTTTGAGTACGTTCAAATCAAATGAATTTTGTGGCATCATTAGTTTAACACATTATTTTTAAAATTCTTTTGCCTCTTATCACTTTATTCAAAAAACAGATTTTATTGAGTTACGACCCTTTCCATTAACCTTTAAAAAATTACGTGCAACTAAATAAATGGCTTAAATAAATTAAGTACAAAAAATATCCATAATCTCTATACATATGATATCATTTTCTTCAATACACATTCGGTATCGTTTCAATAAGGAAAACCGAATGCTCCGAAAAATCATATTTTTCTGATGAAATTGATTTGCAGCTTTAATTATTCTAACCCTCAATTGTTGTTCGTCCTCTATTGTTACAGAATACACTTTCTCTTTCATAAACCCCCAAAAGCAAAAGTCCATGGGGTTAAGACCTGGACTTCTGGGTGGCCAAGAAATAGGTGCGTCACGACCCCTTCCAATCCACCGATCAGGATACTGCCTGCAAAAGTATTCCCGGGCTTCATTACTGTAATGCGGTTGGGCGCCATCTTGTAGTAACCACATATTTTGCCTTATTGCAATATTCACTTCTTTAAAATACTCTTGTAAACCGTTTGCTAAGAACTGCAAATAATTATCACCATTTAAATTGTTGGGAAGTAATACTGGGCCTATTAGATTGTTATTCACAATTCCTGCCCAAACATTAACTTTGAAAGTCCTTTGGTGATAAGTCGTTTTTTTTGGCGTGAGGATTTTCGTCGGCCCAAATGTGCTCGTTATAGTGGTTTGTTATTCCATTTCTACTGAAGGTAGTCTCGTTGGTAAACAAAATATTTCTAATAAAATGTACATTTCAAGTGTTTCCCATTAACAACCAATCACAAAATCCAATCCTTTTAGCATAATCTTCAACCAATAACTCTTGAACCGTTGTTAAGTGATAGGGTTTAAGCAGCTGATCCTTCAAACGCCTCCAAACCCTTACGTGAGGTACATTTAGTTGAGCAGCTATTACCCTTGTACTTGTTCCAGGGACTTCTTCAATGATTTTTAAAATGTCTTCATCAGTTGCATCCATTATTGGACGACCACTATTGCCAGCAACTTGCGGTTGGAATGTACCCGTTTCCCGTAAACGACGATCAATGGCCAGAAATAATCGTCTATCTGGTGTATTTCGATTGGGGTATTTTACTGCATAACGCCTTGCGGCTGCTGCAATATTTCCTTGACATTCACCTACGATATTCCTGATAGTTTATTGAAATCATAATTTAATCTGATCCAACTTACCCAAATGCATAACTTCCATTTTCTGAAATGTGTAGGCCATTGGAATATCAAAATTTTTAATATTAATCTTATTAACACAATAAATGATAGCTTCAAATTATTGACTATGATTGATGGAACTGTTTGTAATTGTTGTATCCATAGAAACTAATTGTAATTTTATGGCCCACTAGGAAAAAACGAGTTTTTAGAAAAGTGATAAGAGCCAAAAAAATTTTTAAAATAATTTGTTAAACTAATGATGCCACAAAATTCATTTAATTTGAACATACTCAAAAGTTTGGGGGGATTTAGGGCTGCACACCTCCCTTAAAATTTTTCTGTACGCTTAGATTTTGTTGTTTCTTTTGTATGAAAAATGCTTTTAGAACAAGAAAGTAGCGTGTTCATTTTTATTACAAAATGTCAAGTAGTTTAGGAGATAATGCCAAAACACAATTTTTATTGTGTAGCTTTAAAGGGCTGTAACTTTTTTTGTGCACACTTTTTGTACTAAAGCAAGTTGGATTCAATCAATTTATTTTAGTCTCCGGAATGCGTGATTTAATCTATGACATACAGGGTGTTTTTGAAACACCCTGTATTTTTACCCTTATTTGGCTTGAATATTTGTTCAAACGGGCAGCAAAATTTATTGGCTATCTGTATGTTGCTTTTTGCCCAGTTTCTCTCTGAATTTCTTATTGGAAGAATTTGCAAGGATGGGCATTTTAATTTCTTAGTGGCTCTTCAGAGAGAATAATCAGCAAATTAGTGTTTCTAACCATGCTTAAAAATGTGAAATTATCAGATTTTAAAGTACTTAATTGCACATCTCACACAAAGTGAAGGATATAGGAAAATTGGGAAAATTAAATAAATAGCAAATGATAGAAAAAATGAAGAAGTAGATAAAGGAAGTACCAGATCCCTAACCTGACGACTAATAATGCATAATAGAAGATTAAGACTATTAAAACAATGTAGTTTTTATACATAATATAGTGAATATATAAAAAAGACACTGTTAGCACTCCACAAAATCTAATATATTTCTTCAGTCATAATAAGTTATTTGTAAAAATCTCGTTATATAATTATCATCAAGAGAGTTGTTAAACAATATGGTTTTTTTTTTGCCCCGGAAATATTTACTTCATAACGCTTAACCAAACTCGTCTAGCTTTTTGTGCGAAAATTAATTGCAAATTGAAAAACTTGTGCTGGCCTAAGTAAGCTCGTTTCTCGTACGGCACCCAAAAACGCCATAAAAACTCCGTAACTTTTTGTAGTAAAAAGTTTTCCCAATAGGTATATTCGAAGGTGAATGTCCATACCCTATCATTACCTGTAAAGTTTATGATCGAGTGTAGACTATAAAGTTTTATTTTTAGCCGAAACGTCGCTTATTAAAGAGCCGAAAAGTCTTTATGTTTACGGCTGGTAATAGTCTCGGCTTATGAGATGAATCATATTCTTGCAATATTTGCATCAGGGTCGTATCTGCGGCTCTGACGATCTGTTTTTAACCTATAAGTAAATCGCAAATATTTTAACAAGTAAAATTTTCATTTTCGTGTAATTTTTTTAACTACGCAGGAAAATGGAAACTTCACTCCCAAAGCTGATAAAAATTCGATGAATCTGCGTAGCTATTAAAACTTTGTTTCCTGAAAACTTTTAAAATCAAAAATTGAGGTAAAAATTAAATACTCTTACTCTATTGGGTTCCTAAAAAACAAAAAATGAAAAATAATATTTTTTATGTATTTTTCTAATAGGCTATGGTTTCGAAAGGATACCACTAGGAAACTAAAGATTTTTCTTAAGCAAATAAAAATCTGATAACTAAATAATATAATAGTATAAAACGTAAACCATAGAAAATGTGGAACATTATGTATATCTAGGTCATGTTATCAAACTAGGAAAACCAAATCAAGATGCTGAAATTAAAAGAAGAACACAACTGGCTTGGGGCGCTTACGGCAAACTAGCACATATCTTGAAAAACACCTCCATTCCTATAAACTTAAAGAAAAAGGTGTATAACACATGCATACTACCTGTTTGTACCTACGGCTTGGAGACAGTAGCACTTACCAAAAAATCTGCCAAAAAATTAGAAACAACGCAAAGAACAATGGAACGAATCATGCTTGGAATATCACTAAGAGACAAGATTAGAAACACCGAGATAAAACGTAGAACGAAGATTAGGGATATTGTGGAAGAAATTACAAAAATGAAATGGCGCTGGGCAGGTCACGTAGCCCGATATAATGACAACAGGTGGACACGGAGAATTCTAGAATGGAAACCAAGAACGACAACAAGAAGCATGGGAAGACTTGAGGTCTTCCCATGCTTCTTGTAGATGAGGAAGATGGGTAGATGACATAAGAGCAGTGGCAGGCAAAAAGTGGATTAGATTGGCGCAAGATAGGGAAAGATGGAAGCAATTGGGAGAGACCTACATTCAGGAGTGGATGGAAAATGGTTGACAAGGATGATAAAACGTAGGTTACCTTTTATGATCCAACGAAAAACAGTTATTTTTTTTTTGTTAAGGCACAATCCAACCTTACACGTCGCACATCGTCTAGATGTGCCTTGTGGCATATGCAAACATTGGTCAAAGCGTTTGTCATAAGGCACAATTTTTTTGAAATGTTTCCCTGTGACTGTAGCGAAGCATCTCTACTTCGTGACAGTTTACTACCACTGGCGCTGATTAACCCTGAAGCTACAGATAACCTAAAAAAATTCAGGTTTGGAACGGCACATTTCGCTTTTTATTAGAAAAGAATAAAAGAATTCACAACACATATGTCTATGAAATGCTACAAAATTCGGTGGCACCATTTTTTTGATTTGCGGTCAATCTCATACACAGGTTTTAGCATATATGTTTTGTCAACGTAGACCATATGCTGGTTATGCAAAATGCACTAATTTCCGATCTATTACAAACACCAGTCCACCTTTGCTGACCCTCTAGTCCGAGTGTCCTCGGATGTGTAATTCTTTGTCAGATGCTATTTGGGATATCTTTTCGGTTAGTCCTGACAGTGCCGCATGCATAAATACATTCTGATTGAAGTTTTTTTTTGTAAGGGCTCAGAGTAAAAAAGGTTATCATGAAAATTTTAATTTCTTTAGCAGAAGTTGATGTAAATGAAGAGTGTTCACCACGTTTCTGAAGAGCGTAGAGGTTTGTTTCGAATACAATTTTGTCAATTAGAGTTCCGGGGAACAAATGTAAAAAAAAAATCTACTGACTTCTACATATCATCTGGAATTTTAGGACCGGTTTCCTCAGTCAACTGCTTGATGTTAGTAACACAAGATGCCGCTGAGTTAGTCCAGCTAATTCTATATCCCTAAAAATAGAACGGGGCATATTGTCCTCGTCTTAAGGGCAGGCTTCATCATCAGGAATATTCTCTGAATTTTTTTCTTGAATGTTGGTCTGGTTAGTAATTTTTTCCTGAAAAAAAAAATAAGTACATATTTTATTTAGTTTCCATCCAGTTTCAGGATGAAACCAGCATTTTATATCTTCAATATACTTATTGTAAAGTATAAATTTTTAGTAATAGGAAGTATTAATCATACATACAAATGTTTCTAGTATTGTAAATAAAAAAAAGTTACCAGACATAGCAAAATAATTCAAAAACCACCAAATTTCTTATACCACTATTCCGTGAGTGGTTTCAGTTAAATACCACTGAGAACGTAGCTAAAAATTGATTTGTATGTGGTTTCACAATGAAACCACTAGGAAACAAAGTGTTAAGATAGCTAATGTAGTGAAGTGAATAGTGGTAAAAATTTGGTTCAGATCTGTTAGAGAAATTCCAGTTTTTCAAATCGAATCGTGTTTGGTGAGTAGTCTCGTTTTTGGGCCCGTGATGGATAATAATGAATTCCGTTCACTGAAGATGTAACTTGTTTTATGTTTAGTACTTTACTCCTTGTTTCTTTAGTGGTGAAACCATTGCTGTTTATCGTAAAAGATGCTTTGAATCTTCTGGAGTAAGGGGGAAAACCTTTTATACCTTTACATATTTTTTGTTTCGTTTAAAGATGTTTTCCAAGTTTTGGTACTTTTTACACAATAGTTCGAGCTAATGCAAATTCACTTATAGTATAGGGAGTATAGTATAACCTTATTACTACGTTACTACTATACGGTGTGGAAACCACTTATGGAATAAAATTGTTTGTGTCCTTATTATAGAAAATAATAAAAAACTCTGAGACACATTAACTTTTATATTTAAATGTGCGCTTTTTAAACATAAATTTAAATGTACAGGGGATCCACGCAAGTCTGGCATAGTCTATATCATGTAGGGTCTATAATGAATAATACGAGGCGAAATTTTGAAATTGAAATTGAGACAAAACATTGCTGACGCCGGTCCTCACATATGGAGCAGAAACATGGACTCTAACGCAGAAAGATGAAAGACTTTTGGGAATATTTGAGCGTAAAATACTCCGCAAAATATTTGGAGCTGTAAACGACCAAGGGCAGTGGCGCAGTAGATATAATTTTGAATTGTATCAGCTCTTTGGTGAGCCAGATGTCATAACGTGCATTAAAACACAGCGACTTAGATGTGCTGGACACATAATACGAATGCCAGAAAATACGATTGCTAAAAAGCTAACCACAGGAACACCTGTAGGAAAAAGAAGCAAAGGCCGACCGCGAATTAGGTGGTTAGATGGAGTTGAAACCGACTTACGAATATTAAAAATTAGAAGATGGCAAGATGTTGCCAAAAACCGACAGAATGGCGACGAATCTTAGAGCAGGCCAAGATCCACAGAGGATTGTCGAGCCAAAGATGATTATGGTATTATTTTAAATTAGCTAAATACAGACAATACACTTTACAAACTGACTCTAAATGTCAGTATATCGGGGAAAATTTCGGTTTAGTAACCGTGTTAACATTTTTTGTCATAAATAGGTAAAAACTGCCTAGAGAGTCTGCTAATTAAACTAAATCGGTAAATAATGCGGATTGTTATCAACCAGTTGTTGGTGTGTTGACATTTTACAATAAAAATAATAAATTCCTAATCTATATCTACAGAAATAAAAATGAAATATTTAATTGAGACCCACCAAATTGAGATTTTAATGATGATCGGTCACGGGAGAATTGTAGAAGTCAAGTTGAAGTAGCAAACTTATTTAATCAGAGGTATTCTCAGTTGCCTAATATTTCACAAGGTACTGTGTCTAAAATGTATGCACAATTCAGAGAACTTGGACATGTCAAACCATTAAAAAGAAAACCGAACTTCATTGAAGATGAGATGAAAGTAGATATTTTGTTAAGTGTCGCAGAGAATCCAACGTCAAGTCCACGTCAAAATAATGTGAGTCACACAACTGTCCTAAGGTGTCTCTATGAAGAAAAACTTCATCCATATAAATTGACTTTTGTACAGGAGCTAACAGAAGACAATCTAGATCGTAGAATGGATTTATGGGTAAGAATGATGGATAAAATTAACACAAATAAAATAGCTCTTGGCACAATTCTTTTTTCTTATAAATCAACATTTACATAGAACGGACTGGACAGGACTTGGATTTGAGGAACTCTTAAGAGCAGCTGAAGATAGACAAACGTTTGCCACCATAACCGCTAACCTCCATTGATGGAGACGGCACTTGAAGAAGAATACATAGAACGGAGAGATAAACCGAAAAAACTGTAGATATTAGTCAGCGGAGAATCCTCATCGGATGCGTGAGACACACACACTCAGTATCCTCAAAAGTTGAATATTTGTTAGGTATTATTGGTCCTATATTTGTAGATGGTAATTTGATAGTCGAAAAATATTTAAGCATGCTAAGAGACGATGTTTTTCCTCAGTTGGCTAACTTATATCCCAACCCAATAGATCTGACCCAACCACATGAAACTGTCTGGTTCATGTGGTAGACTGGCACTGACGCCTTTGGATTTTTTCTGTGGGTAAAGATAGGTAAAGTATATGCAAGACAACCAACTAGCATTGAAAACCTCAAAGAAGGGATAACTACAGAAATATGAAATATTTCACCTCAAACTTTAAACAAAGTTCAGGACGAGTTTTATAGGAAACTGTGGTATTGCCACCAATAAGGTGGTGAACATTTTGAGCATTTATTTTAATGTAATTCTATGAATTCCATTAAGCTATGAGTTAGTTAATTGTCTTAATATTGTTCTGAAGCTATTTTCTTGTGGCATTTTAAATTAATTACTATTTAAATGGGAATAAGCCACAATTAAAGGTTAAAGTACGTTTATTGACGTTTCAATGTCCACTTCGGAAATCGTTCTCAAAATACTTATTCGTTCGTTAATTTCAGTGTTTCATTTAAAATACAGATTATGGACTATGCCAGAATTGCGTGCATCACCCTGTACATTCAAATTTATGTTTAAAAAGCGCACATTTAAATTTAAAAGTTAAGGTATCTCAACGTTTTTTATTATTTTCCAAAATAACAACACAAACAATTTTATTCCATAACTGGTTTCCACACTAAATGAATGACTTATATTTATTAATTATTCCAATTACTTATGACTAATTAGTAATATAGTAATATACGAATTACTTATTAACAATCGAAATAAACAATAAAAAAATCACACGATACTAAAAATTTGTTTTTTTTTTCAGGTAAATATTTTCACTGCCTACCGACTACTCATATTCTGTATACTCGTAGATTTGTAAGTATTTTTAAACAATTTTTTTTATTTCTGCATTTTCTTTAACTGAAAACAAATAGTTTCTTTTCTTTTAAAATATATTTATTTATATAAAACTGTAAAAAACTCTATAATATAATATTATGATAATTCTTAATTTTTAATAAATGTTAATAGCCATTGTAAAAATGAACCTTGCAAGGCAAAAATGCAAAAATTGCATAGGAAAGCTGCACTCACCTTCAAAACCTTTAAAACACATTTTGTTTTTGTGGATAGGACACATGACACAAATGATATCGAATTTTGATTTAACAGCTTCGTAGAAACTGACTCCGTTTTTGACAAAAGGCAATTTTTAATTGCATACGAAAGCAACGCTCCTCACCTTTAAAACACATTTTAAATTTTGATTGTCGAGTTGATACAAATTTTATTTAAAAAATTGATTTTACCCGCATAATTGACATTCAAAATCGCCGGTGGCTTCAAGCGTTGTTTCTGAGAGAACGGTTCGTTCTACATAAAAATTGCTAATAAACATTTTTGTTCAACATTATCTCAGCTAAATTTTTTATTTGAAACATTTTTTTCTACGGCGTACAGATTCTTGGTAAATCGCTGTTTTTCGTTTTCTGGCCGACCCCTCTCTACGAAATGAGTTTCGTAGAGGGGTTTCGGTCAGAAACGGGGATAGGAGAGGTAAACTTTTTTTCATCACTTTTTTGGTACCAAAATTGACATTCTCAACAAAATTCGGCTTGTTCATAAAATTTTTGGAGGTTTAATGTGTAACAATTATAATCTGCTTATGAGGGACTAAAATGGTAGACTGGACAATTACTGGGCTTGGAGATACGGAAAGCAAATAAATTGAAACGTTGCGAACGGCAACTCGTGTTTTGGTTGGAGAGCAAGGTCGTGGATAAGGACTCCTTTTTATTGGGGAGGACTGGGATAACTATCTACGAAAAAGAAATAAAAAAATACTTACAGAGATGTACTGGACAACACTAAACAAGAAGATTCTTAAACTATTTAAAATTAGGACGCCGTTTAAAAAATTCTCTTGCTGTTTTGAAAGAAAGATTTTTCTTTCCTAAAAAATACTAAGAGTGAATATCTTTTTAAAAGAAATAGTTTTATACTCCTAATTTAAAGAAAAAAAATACATTTTTTTTATTTTACTAATAAAAATATCTAAATTTATCAACAAACATTTCATTTCATTCAATTTCATTTCCCTCTAAGAAAACAGAATTAGAACTATGGTTATGTAACAAATAGCTAACTGTCATATGTCGAAATGAACTTCCGAACTTTTCTGAATTATTAATTAATTATTACGATTAAAAAGAGAAAGTTAGAATATCTCGGAGACATAATGAGAAACGGCACTAAATACAGATTACTGAAAATAATACTTCAAGGCAAAGTATTCGGAAAGCGAGGAAATGGGAGAAGTAGAATATCATGGTTAAAAAACCTGAGGAAATGGTTCTCCACAACAACAACTAATCTTGTTCTGAAGCTATTTTCTTGTGGCATTGTGAATTCATTACTATTAAACTGGGAATAAGCCACAATTAAAGATAAAAATACGTTTATTGACGTTTCAATTTCCACTTCGGAAATCGTTCTCAAAATACAAACCGTTTGTATTTTGAGAACGATTTCCGAAGTGGAAATTGAAACGTCAATAAACGTATTTTTATCTTTAATTGTGGCTTATTCCCAGTTTAATAGTAATTAACAACTAATCTATTTAAACCATCAGTTAATAAAATAATTATAGCCAAGATGTTCGCCAATTCATTTTAATTAAAAGAAACTAAAATATGACAATTAGCTGGTACATAGAACTTATATTTATTAATAAATTTTTTAAATTGACATGAGAGCCAATCTTATTGTATTAAGGATAATTTTTTATTTAGAAAAAATTTAACACAACTACTTGCCTTATCGGCTGATTATTTCCTTTTAAATTGTTAAAAAAGTTTGTTACCTTAGATTTTAATAAAAAACATTGTCCCAGTAACTTCAAAAAACAAATCTAGATCCGACCCACGGGGGACACAAAATGGATGCTGGACAAATCCTAGGAGAAATCAAACACCTAAACTGGGTTTCAGGTTATCCTGGATGATAACAATATGTGTTTCCCTAAACTCGGCTGCTTCTCTTCTAAAACCACGTCGGCTCACTTAGCCCTCAGACGCTGTTATCAAATCCCTTGATACAACGACAATAAAATGGTGATTACCTTAATTTACAAAAATTGCCATATGAATTCCCAAAACCTGTATTGTTCTCCCCTCTTCTAGACCGCCACACACCCCGTGTCAAACTCGTACCTCCCCGTACTAGTTTTTACTCGCAGTCAATCGGATTTCTCTTCCGCGATGCTTTGGATTCGATAATGCTGGGTCTTCAAATTTTTGTGGGAACTTATTTAAATTAAAACGCAGTTAAAGCGAGGTCGCGCCGTTAATATTAGTTTCCAGTTGATTCGGCAAAAATACTTGGGTAAATAAACGGAACCTGGATTTCAGACAAGAATGATCAAACAACCGAAATAAAAGCTAGGATAGAAATAGCAAGAAATGCGTTTGTAAAAATGAAAAAAATTATCTGCAACAAAGATCTTAGATTAGAACTGAGAGTAAGAGCATTGAGATGCTACGTGGTTTTGATACTGCAATATGGACTTAAAAGCTGAACATTGAAGCAAGAACACCTAAATAAGTTACAGTCCTTTGAAATGTGGTGTTAACAGGAGAATGTTTAGAATATCATGGACACATAATAAAACTAACACAGAAGTATTGCGAGAAATGGGCAAAGAATGCGAAATAATAAACAATAAAAATAAGAAAGGTACAATATGTGGGACACGTAATGAGGGTACAGCGATATGAACTGCTGAGGCTGATAATACAGAGAAAGATAAGAGCCGGAAAGAGTATAGGAAGAAGGGGAGTGTAATGGTTGAAGATTTTAAGGGACTGGTTTAAATACAGTTCTATAGAACTCTTTAGAGCAGCAGTAGATAAAGTAAAGATAGTGATGGTGATATCCAACCTTCGATTTTGAGACGGAACTTAAAAAAGAAGAAACAAACGTCAGGTCGCTGGTCACGTATCAGCCAAGAGCGTATCAAATAAATTTTATATATTTGATATCAAAAGAAAAAAATCTTGCTACAAGTGGTGTTTTTGTCTTTGACGACTGGAGTGATTTTAATCTCTTCACGCAAGATCAAGGTTGTAGGTTCATTTTTTACAATAGTTAACAACATTTATTGAAAATAATTCTTAGGTTTTTTTTTACCGTTTTCTAAGCAACAAATAAGTAACTTACCGTTAAAAAATCATAATTTTAAAGCTTTAAACCAGTTTTATCAAATAATTCCAAATTCGTTCAAACTGGTGCATTTTTAGCAATAAATTGTTAATAATTTAAAAAGTCCATCGAACCCACTGCAATATACATAGAGGTTTTGGTTACCGAGGTCCATAATACTCAAAAAAAGATGTTAGTACCTGACCGGGTCAAAGTCATGGTAATACCTTATGGAATATAGTTCCGGTAATCATATGTAAAAATATTTCAACAAAAAATTTATTTGTATATCGTATGTTTAAACTAGTCTAGATCAATTACAAATAGTAGGAGGTCATTTAAAATATGTTCTATGATATAATAATTTGTTTTTAATGTTAAATAAAATGATCTAGTAATTGTATGTATATTTCTGCATTGGTGATTTTATATTTAATACTTCTACGACTTTAATAATAACATTGCCCTTTGTATACAGCGGATAAAAGTGACGTATTTTGATTTCTGATAGTTTCACGAAAAAAATAAAGATTACAGATGGGAAATTACCAGGACCGGATGAGGTGCATGGTGAAATTTTAAAGCATTAAAGTAACACCAAATCACACCTCTTATGAAGCTATTCAAGAACATCTACGAGACTGGTTACTTACCAAAAGACTAACTACTGTCAATATTCATTCTACTTCCTAAAAAAGCCAACGCTAGAAAATGTGAAGAACATGGATTAATTAGTTTGATGAGCCATGTACTTAAAGTACTCCTTACTATCATTCACTCGCGCATATACACCAAATTAGAAGAACACCTGAGTGAAGTAAGTGAGAGCGCCCACCAAAGTGGCGTGGCAAGTAGCACGTAGCAAGTAGCACGCGTCTAGCATGTTTCTTAAAATTTAACCAATGAAAACGAATGATTCAGCGCACACCAAAATGAAAGTGACGTCATTCATTCTAATCATTCGTTTTCATTGGTTACATTTTAAGAAACATGCTAGACGCGTGCTACTTGCTACGTGCTACTTGCCACGCCACTTTGGTGGGCGCTCGCCCTTAGAGAAGCACTTTTTAGTTTCTAAGTTCTAATACAGAGAGTCAGGGATGTCAACTGCGATGTGTATGCATGTTTCATTGATTTCCAAAAGGCATTTGATAAAGTCCCACATGGGAAACTAATCGAAATCCTAAAAACATCAGGACTCGATGGTAAGGATATAAGACTGATCTCAAATCTCCAACAAAAAGCAACAGTACGATTAGAAAATGAACTGTCCGAGATCTTCACAGTCGAAAAAGGAATTAGACAGATTTAGAAAATTAAACCAATATTAACTTGCTCTTAATCTTTAGATATTATCTTATACAAAATATAATTATTGCTATTTTATTTCATTACTACTTTGATCCAAAATGAATTTTTTTTTGAAGATATAAATAAGGAAAGTAGAAAAAATCGATGTTTTTAGTAATTTTTAAATATTTTAATTTTTTTATTAATGTTCCCGACCTATTTTGGAGAGGCGAGGAAGTCAATTATATTACTAACCTAACGACTTATTTCTGCAAAAATCCGAATACGGGGTCGTATTTTCGAATCCATTGGAGAAATGGAGAATGGAGAAATTCGCTCGAAATTCAGTTTTTGTATTTTCGAAAAGTGTGTGAACGAATTTTTTCGTATACGGCGACTTAAATGGGTCTGAACCATTCGAATTTCGATGCTAGTATACGATCAAACTAATTTTTGTCATTCCAGTTGTCTCTGGGCCCGTGTACGTCAGATAAGACTTCAACTGATAGTTTTTAGTGAAAGCGCCCACCAAAACTGGCGAGGCAAGTGGCTAGTAGCAAGTAGCACGCGTCTAGCATGTTTCTTAAAATGTAACCAATGGAAACGAAGGTGAAGCTGGCTTTGTACGAAAAAGTATATTTACCTCTAGAAAAATTTACTTGAACCATTTGATTTAGATATGGCCTGGGATTAAATTTATTCAGTTTATATGTAGAAGTACCATCTTGCCATTCAAAAAAGTCAGCTAATTCCATAACAATTACTTTAGCATTACTTGCTGCATTTGCTACTGCTTCCGAAAAGTCTTTAAAATCGTATATTTTACTCATTTGCTTCATGGAGCGTTCCACTTGGTGGTGGAATGAGTCCGCAGCCATGAAGGTATGGCCAGGCTCAAAATACTTAATTTTTTAAGTGCGATATCCTCAGAGTTGACAATAAATGTAAAGAAAGTAAACAAAGCCCAGTTTTTATTTTGAACAGAGCAATTGTCAAGCCACATTATAACATTTTTAGCGTCTCGGTGAGACAAAAAAAAATTATAGAATGTGCTGGCAACATCCGACTCACTCCTTCAGGCTATTCCTTAGTGCCATAAAATTGCAGTTGGACAAAACTTTCATTAAAAGCAATTATTCTAGGTTTAAAAATAATCTCCTTAAACATATCCATTCTCGGAAGCATTATGACCTAGAATATCAGAACAAAATAAAACATTTATAATTAATATAATGTTTTATTAACTTTTGCAAATCCGCTTAAACTACCATTGATGTATCGTCCCAGTTACTTTTTGCAGACAAGTCAGTTTAATATTCTGATCTGGCAGCAGTGTTTTTATTTTGATGTACACCAAAGTTGGTGCATTCCTCACAATTATCCACCAATGGATCCTTTTTGTGAGACATGGATTTTGCATGCAAGTCAAATGATGCACACAATCAGGACTCTTCGTGTCCTAATTTTACAAATGAAATATTTAAAGTCGCGACAACTTCTCGATATAAATAATACGAAAACTTGATATTTGGATATTTTTCAATACAATTCTGGTACATCATTTTTATTTTGATGTCACTGGGAAAATAACGTCGTTCTGGTGCATGTTCCCTACAGTAGTGTGGTTCTGTGGGTTTGAAAGATTCTATATGTTCTTTAATAATATTTCGATCTATTTTAATTTTTCCTGTCTTTCCTGGTTTATTCCTACTGTAACCTCGGAAATCTTTTTTGGGTGGTGCTAGAAAGATAACCAATAGAGACACTGCGGACGGCAACCACATGGTTGGTGGAGAGCGAGTCGTGGGTTCGAAACTAGCTTTTGGAACCGGGAATGGATCCAACGGAAGAAATAGGTAAAGATAGGATAAGAGATATTAGAAAAGATATTTAGGTTCAGAGATCAAACCCAAGGAAAGATACCAACAGTAAATTATCAAATAAATCTGGTCAACGCAATATATAAACAAATAATAAATATATTAAGTATTACACTTACTTACCTACGAAACTTAATCAGCCTGATCTTTCTACAGTTCAAAAGCATAGTAATATTTAAAGATAGTAATTGTTCAGAGCTATTATTTTATCAGGGAACTTGTTAGGAGCTGACAAATAAAATACATGCATAAAACAATAACAATATATTAAACACAAAATTATGATGCTGCTAAATGCAACACAGGTAATAAAAATAAACAACTATGAAATGGTGTTATATATGTATAAAATTAAGCAATAATGTAATAAAAAATACCTTTACCAAGATATATAAGGCAATCATATACAAATATAGTTTGGCGTATCTCGAGATATCATAGGAAAGATAATGAACAAAAATTATAGGAAATACAAAAGATAGCAAAAATTACTTAACTCTAAATTTCCAAAAAAAAACAAAAAGGTTATAGGAATGAAAACATAAACCAAACCGCACTTGGTTAAGTCAATTAACTATCTCGCACTATTATTTAATAAAAAACTGAGACTTGTATGTTCATAGGTAATATTTATAGAAATTTCTTGAATGGTTCAATTACATTCAAAAATCGGCAATCTACAGGTGAAGATATAGATGATACATCCAGATAATGGCAGGTGATATGATACCATACCATATTACTCGCCCAGATAATTGTAGATAAAGATTACTTACAGTAGATCTTGACGAAGGCAGCTTAATTCACTGAATTTAATACTTTTCTGGTACTAAACACTGAATTTAATAACCATTAAAGGTAGTGTAGAACTATATATAATTTAATATAGTCTAAGGAAAGAAAACTCAAATATGAAGTGTACACACACTTAGAAAATAATTCACAGCGACGATAAGATAAGAAATATCGTGAGCAAAGCGCATCACGAGATATCACTTCACTCAACAAGAGCCCACCAACAAGTCTCACGAGATATTACCTCACTCAACAACTGCCCACCAACAAGTAAATTGGTTCCACTAAAAATTTCACCAACTGTCCCTGAAAAAAGGAAGAAGAAAATATTCTCCCACTCAAGAATGATAGGACAGTTGTATCTGTTTCTCAGAAGGTAAGGCCTTAACGACTATTGGAAAGTTTGAGGTAAAATAATTAGTATTAACAATTGGACATGAGAATATTAAAATCCTTAGGATTATATTATTGTCAAAAAATACGGGCCTTCGGCGAAAATTACCACTTTATGAAAAAGAAACGGCATATGTTCTTTTCATACAGAGTATTAAGACGGAAGGATTAAAAACCTTTCTTAATTAGGGAGTTCCATTTCAGCTTGGTGTCTACAATAATATTTTTGTATCGTAAACACGGGGATTCCTAATCATCGGCGTATCGCACGGGGGTAAAAGGAATTAAAAATAATTTAATATATTAATAATGAAAAAAATGTTACACTACCGATCGTCACTTTTGAATTTGTTTTAGTAAGGGCATCTCCAATAACTCTGTCATTTTTCTTTTCATATCCCAGCGTTCTAATAAAAAATATTTTGCAGACACTTTGTTTGCATCCGCCATTTTCTTTAAGAAAAAACTCTTCGACCTTCTAGACACAATATTAGCTGTGATTTTCCGTTTGGTTACTTGTTCAGATGCGTTATTAAAAATAAAATTTTTCTGTTCGTATTTTTGCAACTTCCAAAATTCTCCATTTATTTCTGTTCGTCTCGCTTTTGTAATTTTTCGGAACATCTTCCCTTGCAAGAGATACAAGATGGTTTTACACCGTGCTTACAATTGTGGTTGTTAATTTTCTTTTTTTTTCCTCATTTCTAGGCTCTCTTTAAATTTCTTTCGTTTACGGATTTCCCCGGGTTTAGTTAAATTGTCTTTTTCCGCCCTTTCGACAGATACATATATTATATCTACCAATACTTTTTGAATAAAAAGGAAACAGTCTTCCTTACCTTCTTCTTCACCTTTGGAATCAGATTCTTTAGGAACAAAATTTGCAGCTCTCAAAACTATATCACTAATAAGGACTTTCATTCTTAATAAATAGGTAGATTATTTGCCTATCAATGTGTTGGCGTTATAAGCTAAAAACACTCAAAATTGCAAATACGACTTCTATTCTTAACAGGGCTGTAAATAATGATTAAATGATTTAAATGAACTAATGAAAAAAAATATGTTTATCAGTTTTATTTCGGACTTTAACTTTTAAAATATGCTTTGCTAATGAAGGCGAGATTGTATAGGTCAATACACCTTGAAGATTCTTCGCAAACTATCCGACTTGGTATGTGTTTACAATAAAAGCAGACGTAAACAACAAGGTATCTTATTGCTCCATAAAATATAACGTAAAGGTTATAAAATTTTAAACTTTTATGACAAAGAGATGAGCGCATAGATAAAACGTTATTATATGTGAGTACGGCGTTTGTGCATATTAAGTATTTTTACAGAACCTTTTGTGAAGTTCCTAATTAGGAATTATTTTGTAAACAGACGATTGTCTGATCTTTACAAACTTGACAATCTTTATTTATTGCCACTTACCTCTTATGGTCTATTGACCAGACTATTTTTGTGTTCACATATGTTCAATGTAAAATGTTCAAAATGTTTGTTGTTTGACATTGCTGAGGTCTTACATTGTACAACGGGAATTTTTTAATTAGTTATTTACTGCCTCTGGCGTAGTGTAGTAGGTACGAGATGAATAAAATGGACGCGGACATTTTGATAAGTGTATATAGCAGTAGATTTTTTCAGATGTTTCCAATACCTTCTGTTTCGTCGTTTTAGATACCAATACATTATAAAAACGTATTAACATCCATTACTCACCATTTTCACAACTAACTAGGGCACAGGGCTAAAGATATTTCTTTATATTGAGTGCTAACTACTGCGGTCAAACTAAAAACCGTATGATAGTCTTCAAATTTCTTTCCTTGGTATCATTTGATGTGTTTGACACTATTGGACAAAAGTTTTTAGTAAGCGGTCATAGCTCCTTGAGTTGTGACCGTGAATTTGCGCAGGTGGAAAAAGGAGAGTGATGAAATATTCTATTCTATCTGATTTTATTGATGTGGTTACATCTGCAAGTATACCTTATCGAGTGGTAGAAATGGAAAGAGACAAGAGACAGCAATATCCAGGTTATTGCAGATTCTATAATCAATATTTCTAAACCAAACATCACTAAGGCGGTGGTCCTTCGATATGAAGCAAAAAGATCAGTCAACGGTTTTATCAAAAACTGCCCACAGCAGAAATTTGGTTCAAAAGTAAAATTTTATACAAAAGGGAAGAGTGTCCAGAATATCAGAAGAGTAATGGTAGGACTTACAGTGAATAAGCCTATATATATAATATTGGGGAAATCTGCAAGAAAACTCTAATGTGTATCAATTATTTCGCCTAACGTTTTCGCCAAAGAGAATTAATTTGGCTTCTTCAGGGCTAAAAGAGAATAAATTATAAATAGCTACCATATATTATCTAATAAAAAACATTTACCTTGCCGTATATTTTAGAAATGTCGAGTTATGATGTTAAAAAACTTTAGCTAGTCACAACATAGTGGTGTTTTTTTGTTACTATGTGCAAAAAAGTTTATTTGTTAACGTTGGAAATGTATGGTAGCTTTGAACTTAAAACGCAAAGGTTTACCCAAGGTTAATCGAAAAATCCAATGTAACTACATTTAAAGGAAGTAATTCTTTGAATTGTCGGCAATAACTAAATTTTTTGATTGTTGTAAAGTTTGAATGTGAGCTTCTGTTTTCATAGAACGCAAGCGCCGAACAATTACAAATAGGTTATTGAATATCTATGTCGTTAAGGTTCATTGGTTAAACCGATGAAGTTAGATCCCAGTCTGGGGAGATATTAGTTTAGAATTTTCTTAATTGAAATTCTTTTTTTAATTAGTATATTGTTCATGTATTATTATAATAATATCTTATTGAGATGTATCTAAGAAAAGCTAGGGAATGTTATCTTTTTTAGTTATTGAAAATTATTATTAAGGTAGGTTAGTTGTTAATAGATATATCAGTCAAGTTAGTTATCTGTGATGTTGTATTGTTCTTGGTATCTGATTTAAGTAAGAAGTGGTATATATCGCTTAGATTCTTAATGTCACTCTTAACATTGATGGAAAAATCGTTAAGAAAAATATAAGACATTTCAATGACCTCTCTTTTAGTTTTATTGTTCTCACGGTGGAGAATTGTAGTGTTATTATAGTCCATGTGATGACCAGTGGAATGGACATGTTTGGCTAATGCAAAGCGGTCAGGGTGAAGTCGAGAATCACTTTTGTGTAGTGTAATACGTGATTTCAATAATTGAGATGTTTGGCCGACGTAGGAATTGCTGCAAGAGAGGCATGGAATGTTGTAGACAAGATTACTAAGCCTATCTATGGGAGTCTGATCTTTTATCTTAGAATAAAGATTATTATTTGTTAGGGCTGATCTACAAGCCACATTAAGTTTAATGTTATTAGTATTATTCAGAAAGCTATTTTCAAAACTTTTTAGAATCCTTGTTAACCCCGGAGTGATATCTCTGAAATAGGGTAATGAAAAATATTTATTGATAGGAGTATCCGAGACTGGGTTCCTACTTAAGACATCAGGATCAGCATTGGTAGTCACGATGGAAGGTGAAGTATCTTCGTTATGGATAGTGTTAAACAATATCTTATTTACTAATGGTGTTGGATAAGAGTTTGAAATAAAAAGTTTAATCAAACAGATGAAAAATAGAGTAATTAAACTATCAGATCCTTCATTTCATACAAAAAACCTACAAATCCTTCTGAAACTTTTCCCCACAGATTTCCCCAATATTTAAGAGTTTACTATATATATATATATATATATATATATATATATATATATATATATATATATGTATATATATAATATATATATATATATATATATATATATATATATATATATATATATATATATATATATATATATATGTATATATATAAAGAGCATAAAGATTTTTTTATAAATATAGGCACTCAGCCCTTTTCAAAGTTTTTTTAACGAATTTATTTTGTTTTTCAATATTTATACGAGTAAGAATGTTTTTTTTTTGTTAATCGTTTACATTCGTTTCTCACTTATGGTGTTTTCAATTAATGGGGTGTATCTTGGATATGTTTTTATTTTTATCGTCATCTGTTGGCTCAGGTAATTATCTGCTTTTTGTAGTGCCCTATTATATGAAACGTTTTTATCAATTTTTATTAAATAAATAAATTTATTTGTTATCTACATTGTGCTAAATATACTTATTACAATAAACAATAATACCATATTATCAGTTTTGACAAACATAAATCATTACTGTATCTGTGCATGCTACATTCATGTTATATTGTTTAGTTTTCCGGTAGTTTTTTTGTTTTATGTAATTAATTATATTCCGAGAAAATTATATTTTAATTGGTGAACGAAACGCGATAAAAATAGAAAAGCTGTATTTAGCAATAAATACATATTACGATGTAATTTATTCCATTGTATAATAGTATGCATATTTTACTGTTCTTGATGCGTACCTGTAGCATTGTACAAACTACACTGCTTAACAAATTACGGGGACAAGTCTTTATGCCCGCATATATTTTTAGTGTAAATGATAAACAAATAAAACAATCCAAATTCTCAAAGATAACTATTTCAGTAAATTTATATATTTAACAAATTGGGCCTCATTTATTAGAAAGATGTAATATCACTTTTGCTTCGAATAGTGAATAGTGATAGTGACCAGAATTCTGAAAACTTTACAAAAGTTATTGTTTTTATTATTTAATAAAATATGGAAACGGGTTCATTTGAAAATTCGACATTTGTGAATGACAACACTGCCAATACTGTTTTACATCAGAGTTTCTTGACATAAACAGATTTTTAAATGATACTTATGGCTTCAGATGTTGTCTTTAAGTAGCTGAACAGGATTGCCGAATGTAATGATTAGTTACTAACGTAGTTGAATCTGGATACTTTTGTGTTCGTGTCTTCAGGTAGCTTTTGGATTCTAAATGGTAACTGTAGTTAATATTGTATGGTCGACCATGTACTATGGAATTCTTCAACCAAAAAAGTGGATAAAAATTAGACCAAAACAGCCAGAGAAGATTTAATAAATAAAATGAATTTTGAACTAGAGATCTAGCAGAATAATCAAAAGACACTATAAAAACTAATATAAACAACCTATACACAATTTATGCAATGAGAAGTGACATGACAAAGTAGATGACAGATCTCCTTTGTCATGTTATATATTATTATTATCAATATCAGAGTTTCTTGAATCAGACAACGACGAGTGGCGTGACTTAGTCGTCTAATTGGAAGCGTATTGTACAGTTCCGTGCGCCTTTTAGTGTTGTCTGTAATTTCAAAAGGAACGCAGTGCCAATTCAATGAAAATGACTCCCAGAAACCGAAAACGCGTTGACTGGTCGCCAGGAGAGAGAGCCAAAGCAATTACCCTTCGTGAAGAAGGTTACACATATCAAGCATATAGCAAACATATGTGATGCCGTAAAATCAGATGTAATGAAAATTTGTAAACGTTATAATAATTTTATGACACAGGCAATATTCCAAAAGATTGATTAGTTTCAGAATTTATTACGTTAACAAAGAAACAGGGAGCGATCAAGTGCGGAGAGACTAATAAGTCTAATGAGTCAGACACTAAAACTTTTTCTTAAAATTATACATCATAGAATATACAAGCTATGCGAAGAGAGAATACAAGACACACAGTTTGGATTCATGAAGGCGTAGGTACGAGAGATGCACTGTTTATTATTCCAAAGGTGCAGAGATGTGACTTGCGATATCTACATCTGCTTTATGAACTACCAAAAAGCATTTGACACAGTTCAACACGGAAAAATTATGGATTTTGTTTGCTAAAAAAAGCAAAAATAGATGATAAAGACCGGCGTACAATGCAAAATTTATACTGGAACCAATCTGTCACAACAAGAACACATCTTGGACATGAGCCGATGGAAGCGATCGAAATTCTGCGAGGCGTTAGACAAGAATGTATAATTTTCACCTATATTATTCAACTTATATTCAGAGGAAATATTTAGTGAAGCCTTGGAAAATTGCGAACATAGAATCCTTTTAAATGGAGAACGCCTAAACAACATCCGCTATGCAGATGACACCGTTATTTTTGCAGACAGTTTAAACAGCTTACAGCAACTAATAAACAAAGTAAATAAAGAATTGAAAGATTTGGACTACAACTAGACTTATCAAGAACTAAATTTATGGTAGTCAGCAAAAATAAAATTACACACGTCCAATTGCTTATCAAGTATATACCAGTGGACTGAGTAAAACAGTTTACCTATCTTGGAACAATGGGATCACTCACAAGAAGTAAAATGTAGAATCGAGAAAGCTAGGAGGGCATTCAACAACGTGGCCAAACTTTTTAAAAGCAACATTAATCTGGAGATAAAAGTAAGGCTCCTACGATGTTATATCTTCTCGATATTATACTACGGAGTTGAATCCTGGACACTCACTGAAGCGATGGAGAAAAATCTTGAAGCCTTCGAGATGTGGCTATACAGAAGAATGCTAAGGATATCATGGACGGGGAAGATAACCAATGAGACTGTACTACGAAGAATGGAGAAAGAAAGATAAGTGGTGTATACGATCAAAAAGAGAAAGTTAGAATATCTCGGACACATAATGAGACACGGCACTAAATACAGATTACTGGATTTGGAATATGTGTTATTTATTAAGATTTCATAAATACTTATTACTTAAAATTATTACATTATTATTATTACATAAATACATTACATAAATACTTAATAAATAACACATATTCCAAAAATATATCTCTGATATAAGTGTAAATAATTTAAATAATACAATAGTAAAGAACATCACTTTCATCTGACAAACAACCACAATATACCTATCTCTAATTCATTGGATCAAATCTGTTCTCCTCAAGAACTTCCCGTTTATTGTCAAAACAACTGCAATAGCACATTAAAGTTCTCCAATCAACAATATATGATATTTTTGCAACCATGACCTACCATCCATCAATTAATAGAGTACCGGCATGTAAGTAATGTTCGTTTTGATTTATTTATCTGCTCATTTATTAATTTATTACAATATAATATTACTACTTTATACCAATTGTGGGTCTTACTTTGTCTTACCTTGTCTGTTAATACCTTTTATATATTCAAATTTATTCATTTGAAAACCACAGACATGTAATATTGGCATAATTACTATAATTTGTATGAACTAACTTATTTATTTATTTTATCTTTATTAGACACCACCCTAATTGGGTTTATTTTATTGCAGCATTAGTTTAACTTTGTATCTGGACCTGAGGATGCTTTGCAAATTGTAGAAAGCGAAACCGGTCGTCAGATTGTTAAATTAAATTGATTGTGAGTAAGTCTTATTATTATTTCTTTACCTATTTGATATGGACTCACACAAACAACACATTCATGATAAGAAGATAATAGTTCTGGAACGACAAAATCAGCAAAAATAATAAGCAGACAACCGAAAGTCATTACCATGAGCGCAGAATATGCTGCCTGCCTTTAGTAGATCGTTACAGAAGTTTTTTCGTTGCCGAACAGGGGATTACCTTCTGGCCAAGTATACTTCGATCACTATGCAACCCCCTGTGAGTATCGTAATATGGGCTTGTATGACCTCTAACGAAGTTGGACGTTTATTAGAGGGCAATATTAATGCAAAAAAATATCAGCAATCAACTCTGAAAGCCAAACTGCTACCGACTATCACAGATTTTTTTGAAGGAATGTTTTACAATGTGTCTTCCAGCAGGGTGGAGCGCCCTGTCATACGACTACTACTTCCATGGAATAGTTGGGAAACTATCCTTGGCCTGAAAATAGTCCCTAAAAATAGTAGAAAATAGTAGAAAAATCCAAGAGAAAATCTATGGTCAATGCTGAAAGTGTTTGTATTACGCCGAAACCCAAGTAACAAGAGAGGACTGATGAAGCTATCAAACAGTAGTAAATTAAACAAATTTTATTTCTTTCTTAATAAAGAAACAAAATTTGTTTAATTTACTGCTGTTTGTATTTTGAGAAGGATTTCCAAAGTGGATATTAAAACGTCAATAAACGTACTTTAACCTTTAATTGTGGCTTATTCCCATTTAAATAGTAATTACGTATATTTTATGTTCCGTAAGAAAATTTGATTTTGTTCCGTTAAAAGCAAATGAAATGAATATAATATTTATGTATAATTTATTACACACAATAAAATTTATTTTATTAATGACATTTTTAATATAGAAATCATTCAGTTTACTTTGTTATACTATAACTCTCCATATAATATAATCTCTCTCCTATGGCGCTACAGCCCACGTTAGGCCCTGTTCTCTCCCAGCATCCTCCTCCAAGCACCCCTTTCCTTGGCTATTCTCCTCCAGTTATCCACCCTCATTATCTCTTTAGCATCGGTTCTTACTTCGTCTATCCACCGCTTCCTTGGATTTTATATTGACCGACGTCCCATCATAGTTCCACTAAGCGTTCTAAGCTCCTACTAGGTGATCTATTATTATCCAAAAGCCCAAAATAAGAGGAAAAGAGTAACTACTAGGAAATATATCAAAGATACTTGATGTTTATGAAACTATGTTTTCATAAACATAGACACTTCCTCTGTCAAACTAACCTAAAATAAATATAAAAAAATAGAAAAGACATGGAAACCGTAGTAATAAGTTTAGACAAAAAGAAAAAGAAAATCAAATTAATAATGTCAATAATTTTACAACACAATACTCACAAGGGTAAGCCTGTTGAAGATACAACAACTTCATTGTTCTAATGATGTTTGTTATGTTAATTTTTAGTATGTTTTGAAAAAGAGTTAAATAAACTCGAATATACTACGGAACTACGGAATATAATATATCGTATTCATACAGTGAATTTATTATTTATTCTTATTCTAATAATTTTTGTTTAATTTTGTGACGGATAATGTAGGTTTACCAACTAAACAAAGTTATGCACTTGCAAGAACATACTGTTATTAGAAAAATAAAGTTCCATTCACACATGTCATTTAAAAAGTGATTTATGTTATCTAAATTACTGTTATGGACAAAGAAATATGTGCTACAGCCGCGATATCTGTGTATATCGTATTACCATAAAATTCCACCATTAAAATTAGGCAATAAGTTAAACACTGAGATTGCAAATTTTTTTTTAGGGCAAAACTTTGCAAAAACTTTAAAACACTTTTAAGCATGATGATCTTCTTCCTAGATTACATGAGCTACGGCATTAGCCCAATCTTCTTTTCGTATCCGTTCCATTGCGAATTCCAACATACGTTGGACATCAGAAATTTTATATGTCACGTTTTTACGATCTATGTAACCCTTTATTTGAGCCCAGATTAATTCTGCCGGGTTCAACTCGCAATGGTAAGGGGGAAGTCTCAAAATAGTAATGCCTTTAGCATGTGCCATTGTATCTACAACATGCTGGCGATATCTGTCACGATGCTGTCTAATTACATTTATAAGCTCAGTCTTAACCACGTCCTCGGAAAATGGAATTCCTTTTTGTCTTAACTAACTCTGCATATTTGCTTTTCTGGTGGCCATAGTTGGCAGATGTTTTATTAATCGACTATGATAAGAAGCGTTATCCATCACTATTATGGAATTAGGCTCGACTCGCGAAAGAAGGGATTGCAACCTTTTTTCAAAACGTTGGGCGTCCATGTCTTCATGGTAATCCCCCGTCTTTTTAGATAAAAAAATTTGTGTACTATCTTCTGAAAATCCACTCTCACTACCTATATGGGCTCAATTATTCGTTGCTCTTTACTCGTTGGTCCTCGTAACCCTGTTGATAAACCATCCACAAATGCTTGACGATAACTCGTTATAGTAGTTAGTATCTTGCCAGATCTTAGATACTGTGTGACCAGCATTTACCCACGTTTCGTCCAGATAATAAATCTTTTTGTGGTCAGAATGAACCATTCTAATAAAACGAAGATATCTTTTGGCAATAATTTAGAAGGCAGATTTACGGGATCTTTTGGCATACATAAATTTTAAATCTTCTTTTATTATTGTCCTTAACGTCTTTTTGCTCATTTTTGGAATCAGACCATTGTCCATTACCTTTGCCCTAATGGATTCGAGGGTTGGCGCTTTATTCTCAAAAAAGAAAGAATGAATAGTGGAGCGTACAAAATTTTTCTGGTACTCTTCCAATTTAATTTTTTTCTACCACGATAATGTACTTTTGGAGCTTGCACAATCCCAGTCACCTTTTTTCACGTACAATGCGTTCTATTGTCGACACGGATACTCCCGTTAAAAATGAACACTGATTTAAAGCTTCTACTGTACGAAGTGTATTTTTTAAATTTTTATACACTCTACAGACAATCTTCTTTTCTTCTACCGACATAAACTTCCGTTTTCTTTGCACATTGCTTGGACCCGCTACGTCATCCATCTTAATGCTCTAAAAAGAATAAACATCAATCATAATATTCTGCTATGTATTTGTTGTTTACTTACCACAAAAACTATTTTAAAATTAATAAATAATAATAAAGTCTATTTAAAAAATATATAAAAGAAAGTCACATGCACAAGAAACAGAACACACCCCGCCCCTGAACATATAAGAATGTGAAAAGAATCAAATATATCATCTCATTAGGACGTAAATATATAGCCAAGCGAAATGTTGATAAGTTTACCGATGTTTTAAAATATTTAACTGAACTGGTCCAACTATACGTTCGAAAAACGAACCGGTATGCACAATTTATATTGTTACGTGGGCAAATGTTATGATATTATTTCGTATATTTTACTTATTTACATTGTCGAAGCATACACAATAAAAACGACCCCGGTAAGATTTTACTCCCGATATTTAGCATTGTTGCCGTTAGCTCTCAGTTAAATTTGTAAATGAGACATCTTTAATTGAAATCTGTGAACCTGAATTATAACCTGAGTCTAGTTATGTCTACCCAAAATGCCAATACTTAACGTGCAAACCAATAACCGTATTCTAAGATCATAAAAACCTCCTTAAACTGGTATGGGATTGTCCATTTTCTAACAATAGTAGAATTATTTACAAAGACAGTGTCTCATTCATTATTATGTCATTTAGATAACAGTAATAAAAATAAATAGCTCTTGTAAATACTCTATTTTTGTCTAATGACCACAGTGAGATCGAGTTAAAAAAACTGTTAATAATTTTTGGTTGTAAAGATGACCATTATAAGCAGGTAAATTAAAATGTTCTCAAAATATGCATTTCTTCAAAAACTGACAAAATGTGCATGTATATTTATGCAATTTGCATATAATTCGCGCTCTAGTTATTATAGTAGAAGATTTGGCTCGTATCGTGAACTCCATGTCTCACAGACTCGAGTCTGTGCTAAAAAACAAAGGTTATCTCAGCAAATACTAATTTTCTTCATAATAACAATTGTTTCATTTTTCTAAATATATCTACTAATAGCTAACGGACGTTGTTTGATTTATTTTTAAATTTTTGGAGGGTTTGTCGTACTAAACATTTAGTATAAGCATAAAACAATGCAATAAAATTATAGATAATCTTGAAAATAACAAAGTTTTATAAAAAAGAGAAATGCTGCTGATAAAATTAATATTTTCGTAAAGTTTCCAGAATTTTGGTCAGTGCTGGTATAATATTCATGGTAACAGTAACAAACTGCTGTACAACACAATTAAATATTAACAAAGTAAGCATGCAGCATCGTAATGAGTAGAATTTGCTCGAGCTGTTCTTTAATTTATAATATATTCCACATTAGGCAAGTTGTAACAATGTTTAATGATAGTCCAGCGGTTAGTCAAGATTTGTGGATTATTTATAGGGTGAAGTAACGAGCCAGGGTAACGTAAAATACGGTCCAAAATCAAGACTCAGAAAACCATAATAAATTTTGTCAAAATTGTATATTTTTAATTAAGGCCGATCCTCGAGACTCTGGGCATAGGAAAATGTAAAAGTTTATATCAAATAACGCAAAAACTATGGCAGATATTGAGATGATTCTTTTTTTATATGAAAGGTCTTAAAAAGTTCTAGTGCACTATTTGGTTGTAAATTAATAAATTGTTTAAGCAATACTTTTTTTTTTTAATATTTTTGGTTAAAATAAACGTAAATTTTTTTTTTTTTGAAATAGGGCACTAGAGAATTTGACCCACTTTCTGAATCTGTTTGTATTTTTAACATAAAGTGTAACACAAAGCAGCTATTTGGTATAAACTTTTAAAAAATTTCAAAGTTCTGCTAAATGTAATTCTCTATCCGTCAGCACAAGCTGTCCTTGTCGGTGGCTTCTGGATTCTCGCCAGCAGGTAGGAAGAGGATAAATAATGTTGAATAACATTATTAAGGCTTATCCGACTATTGACAAACAAGTGTGTTTATTGTATTTAAAATAGGACATTTTATATAAATAAGCAGTTAGTAGGTACCTATAATTTCATTAAATTTTTATATGAATAGAAATATTTTCTGTTAATGTGTGACATTTTCCTTCTAAATATGTATACTGTTTTTATAATAATACTATTGTTTCAGTATTTTTTTATATAATAATAATTTATTACATAGAAACAGCGTAGAATTTTGGTCAATCAGCAAGTACATTTTTTTTGTATTTCAATCAGAATTATTATTTTCTTTTCTTCTTTACATCAGCTCAGAGTAATAACCAAATATTTTGCAGTATTTGAATATGAAATTTAATTATATATATTTATTGGTTAGCAACCTACCAATCGTAAAAACAAATACTGCTCAAAGAAACAATGTACAGCCTCGGAACCGGATTGATGCTATGAGGACAACTACGGCAAGAAGTAAGGACAAGCGAAAAACATCCAAAACCCAATAAGAATTACTACTTGGAATATCAGATCACTCAACTCAAGGGACCAAGAAATAACCCTAAAGAAAGTGCTAAAAGAGAAAGAAATAGACATTTGTGCTCTACATGAAACAAAAAATAAAGGAAAAGGTCAATCAAAATTAGGTGAATACATACTAATCTACAGTGGAGTAGCAAAAAAAACAGGGCCAAAGAAGGTGTAGCCTTACAAATACACCAAATGTATTAAAATTACATTAAAGAGTGTGAATACATATCAGAAAGAATAGTAACAGCAAAGATAAGAATGGAGAAGGAAAACCTGAACATTATCGGAGTATACGGCCCAGAAATAATAAGCCTCAAACAAGAATGGGATTTGTATTTTTTGTTAAAAAATTTGCACAAACATTGTACCTTTACAGGATCCTCTACGAATTTTCAAAAATGTAGTTCAAATGGTGCCTAGGAAGAACCTACAAATCCATTCTGTGATGTATTTCGAACAAGCAATTTCAAACTAATAAAATTTTCTATATCTCCAGATATACTCAATGGATTATGATCATTCTTTTTTTATTTGTATGTAATTTCTACGTACATTACAAATATGTAATTTGTTTATATATTAATTAATTAATTAATAGTCTAGTTTGTTTAAACAATTCGTGCAAAAATAATTTTGTTCCAAAAATCTATTTTTTTAATACTAGTATCAGTAATCATAGAAAAAATCGCGTTTGTTACATTAAATTGTTAATAATTAAAAAACAACTCCAAATTCAAGGCAGGAAACAAGTAGGTTTTCTTCCGATAGGTCTACAATAACTAAAAAAGTTGTCAGAGACCTGGATTATTGAGTGTCACGAACAAGGTCTATTTTTTGCTTATTTCCCTGGAGTATATATTTGATTAACATCGGCGTAATTTTTTTGTCGCTTCCTCGCTGGTTTTGCATATTTCTATGATAGCAGTATCATCGGTAAATGTTGCAATTGCATTATTTTCTAGAACAATAATATAACACGTATACAATAGGTAATGATACTTCTTTGTGGCAGTCCTGCTGTAATTTCTTTCAGTTCCGTGTATGTTTCTTCCTGTTTAATTCTGAAATATCTTTACAAGATGCAGGAGTCAATTATTTGAGAGTATCGTTTTGGTAAATGTAGTCTTAGTTTATAGTTATGGCATCTTGCCATACTTTATTTATCATATTCCTGAGTCACGTCCTAAATTGTCCATCATATTATCCTTCATGATCCATATTTCACATCCATATAAATAGTAATACAGTATATTTCCTCATCATCATCATGATCAATGGCACTTCAACTCTTCGTGAGTCTGTGACGCGGATACTATTGCCTCCCATATTTGTCGGTCCTGTGCCAGTAATTCCCATTGTCGCACTCCCATTTTCTCTGGATCTTGGAGTATATTTACATATAACAAATTAAATCCTTAGTTGTAAATTTTTGAATTAAGTACTCAGTATACATCTAAGTTTCATAAATGCTCCTCATAAATCTCATAAATCTAAACTTTTGTAATCCGTTCTTTGTTGACAATTAGTTGCATAGGGCCGACGTTTACTAACCAAAAGTAAATTATCTTATTTCTTTCATTTAACAATAATAATTGTCTGTTAGATTAGTATTGTAATAAGTGAATTCGTCTCTTACTGAATGATAATAAACAACACATCAAACTTATTCTGAAACTATTTCTTGTGTCATGTTATATTTTATTAGGTTTTATTAAATTCAATATTAAAAATCAAAATTGGAAATGATAGCGTGACTAAATTATTCCTTCCTTCAAGATATTTAAAAAAAACTGATTCCTATTACTATTCAGTGCAAGGGCAGTTATTTTGTTATTTATATCGAATAGAGAATACTGTTAGTTTGCGGTATGGACCCCAAAAAATATTTTATTTGAAAATATTGATAAAGGTATGGAACTATGGGAAAATGCTACAAAAATTGCAAGATTTTTATTAAAGACTTTATTTGGAACACCTTCTGAAGAAACATTAGACATAATTCTATATTTATATAGTTTCATTTTATCAATTTTAATGATCGTGATACTAATCAAATTTTTATGATATATAATTATAATCTTTTTTTATAATTTTTATTTTCCGTAAACTTTAATCTACGTTAAAATTCAGAACGCCAATTTTTCCGTAAAAAGTAACAAATAAATGATATATGTACCTTTGTTACATTGTAAATTTATGAATAGATTATATTACTTTGATCTGTTATTCCATTTACTCAAAACACCACTAAAGAGAAATTTATGGTGTATTGTAAGCCCAAAACCTGTCACTTCAGGGGTTGTCCCGATTGTATAATCGGCTCGAGTAAAAGATGAACGCATTTTTGACCTGGGCTTGAGCAAGATATCTGAACGAAGGTTTACTTCATGAACAGATTTTGTTTTCTTAAATAAAGAAATTTTTGAAATAGAGATAGCCCACTGAAATTTACCGTTAGGATTTTCGAGGATGAGCCTTAAGTCAATAGCATACAAAATTTCAGTATAAAAGGAATGATGTTTAAATTGTTTTTATTTATTTATGTTTTTTAATAGTATTACTAACCCTAAACCTTATGCATGCTCCAATTCGCGTGGTCATGCTCCTAAACCAATTGTCATCATTTTATCGTGATAGGTTGTTTCCTTTCTTCAAGAGCAGGTTGTACTAGGTGTACAGTGTTTTTTGGATTATACTAGCGAGTTCCTATTCTTTTTTAAGCATATCTCACAAATGTGTTAAGGTTGGGTGAGCAAGCAGGCCACTACAGAATAGTGATCTCTTCTGTTTGAGGAAGTCACTAGTAACTTTGCTGGTATGTGGAGTGCATTATCATGAAAAAAATTAAATTTTTTCTCACTGCACTTTTTCTGAGTCTAACTACAGGTTCTAGAACCAAATCCACATACTTGTGAGCTATTAAAGTTGGTTGAATGTAAATTAAGGAGTTTTTTCACCGACCATATTACTTCCCCAGAACATAATGTACGTTTTTAATGTAATTTATGTCTGTGAATACGTCTGGCTGTTTTCTTTCTTGCTTGCCTTCTCCGCCCTCTAAGTACACAAATTTATCGTTTACATGATTTTACATAAATCCTTGTTTCGTCTGAAACTAGCATACTTGGCCAATTTTCAATTTCCTGTTTTGGTATTGAAGACACCAATTTAAGGCTGTTTTATCGGTGCACCAAAACCTAGGAACTGTTATTTACCGACAAAATGTCTCCAAATTTGGACACAATATTCGAAACTATGTTGCTTTTAAAATGATGGTTTTACTTTTTTTTATTTTTTTGTTACTTCTGTTGAAAAATTGGATTACTTATACTGTTTAACGTTCTATTATAACCAAACTTTTTACGCCCATCGCTTGAAAGAGTTTTTTTTCTGTAATCGTTGATTTTTTTTCACCTTTCTGTGTCCAGTAATAATCGAGAAAAGCGTGTTCAAACTTTGAAGAAAATTGCTAAAAAATACTAAAATCTAATAGTGAAACGTGTTACTCATCATTGTCGTTTAGGTTCACCGTTATCGCCTTCGTGACTTCAATGCCCGATTTCACCAACGATACCTAAACAGTTGCCTTCAAAAGTAATTCTTATCGAAAAGAACTTCCTAAGTCAATACTTAGGAACACTAGCGTTTCACAACTAAAAGAACTGCTTATCTAGGAAACTCTTTCTTAGGTATTACTTTGGGTACGTTTGAACTATTATTGATAAATAAAAAGAAGAATAAGAAATAAGTCACAACCTTACTTTTTTATTTGTTATTGAATTGTTTGTTTTCCAAGTTGGTTTTATTCAGTTTTGTCGTGTTATAGTTATTTTAATTAGTAGTTAGTTATTTGTAAATAAGGCTTGTTTAGTTTTTTAAATTATTTATATACGTCTAGTGAAATGGAGGAAAAGAAAAGGACTGTAAATTTCATATTAAATAGGCGGAGAGCATATTAGATAAAATTAAAAATGAGTTGATTACAATGTACAGTATAATACATTTTTTATCTAGATCTAATTTCAGATAAGTGCCACCAGCTCTATTGTCATTATTGAAATAATTTTAAAATAAAACATCTTGAAAATTGTTTTTTATTTTATATTTTTAATAATACACTTTTAATGAAATCATGAATGGGCTGTTGAAAGAAAATACCAGTTTGTTAGGTAGAATATCATTTTTTATTTGTTCCAACACATATAAAACTGTTGGTTTAGAGAGACATTCGAAACCTTCTAAAAAAATCCACATTGTCCAAAGTTTCAAAATACTTTGGTCGATTCTTGATAACTCGAGATCTTCTTTCTGTTTCTTCTCCAGAATCAGATCAGGAATCGAATCGATCTAGATTTTCGATAAACTGTAGTGCTTCCATATTATAAATAGTACCAAAGCAACAATTAATTAATATAAAATAATAAAAAAAGTACATCCGTCAAAACTGTTCAAACATAACCTCACTTTTAACTATAAGTAATACCTAAACTGTTTAGGGAGATCGCAAAACGTATCCTACCATTAGGTAATGCTTAAGCGGTTTAGGCAATTCTTAGCGTATGGTGAAATCCGTTTTAGAGTTAGGAAGTACCTAAACCCGCTTAGGTAATTCTTAAATATTTAGGTATCGTCGGTGAAATCGGGCACAAATCTCATAAGCGTACGGTCAGATAGTTCGTGTTAAAACTAATTTGAATGGAGAGTAATGTATTTGTTGCCCGTTGGCCGAAACCACTGAGTAAATATAGTCTCGCGTAAGTAGTGTAGAAATGTAAGTGATACGCCCATTTCAAATCTCAGTGTGCTTGAACTGCTAAAACAGCCTTTGGTTAACTCGGGAATCCGTAATAGTCTATTGCTGTAGAGTCCTTGGACACAAAGTATTCTTGTCGTTTTGATACAACGCCCTGTGTTACGCCTAGCACTGCAGCTATGTCCCTCTGAGACATTCCTTGCACCACAAGACCAATAATCTTTCCCCTTTGCACATTAGTTAACCCCACATAAGGCATATTTTCGTTTTTGAAAGCGAAAGTTAGTTCATATATTTTTGTCGAATGTATAACTAAAACGAATATTCTATACCATACCGGACTGTGTTATCTGATTGTTTTATGGTTTGTTTATTATCAATAAGAACCTTTATTCTTCGCAACAATAAGTGTTTTCAAAAGAAATAAATATTTGTTTGAAATACTTGGTGATTCCATATAAGTTTGGTTGTGTGTATTGATATTGTTGACTTGATAAAAATGATAAAATAATTATATTCCATAAAAATATATAAAGTTTTACCTATATTACCATAATATTTCCTGTTGGTAAAACCATGTTTACATAATCATGCTTAATTATTTTCGATCCAGCAGTTTATATGAAAATTATTCTAATTTGTTCATATTTGGAAATTATACACAGCTCATCAATAATTCGTAGCTAATTTCAAATTCATTGGCTGATATATTGTACACCACCTCTTTCTACTAATTTACTGCACACAGTAATGTCTATACACGTCAATTTATTTAAATCGCAAATGAACCATACGCCATACCAAATGCTGCAAAAATATGCACCTGTGTGTACAGTGGGTACTGAAATATGTGTATCTAATTTAGTAATTTTCTATCAATCGCTCGTTACTAACGTTATACAGAGTGGCCCAAAAGTCTGGAAACGGCTAATTATCTCGTAAATTACTAGACATAATTATACAAAATTTGAGATACGCCTATTTTGGGATACGGAGATTCCATATTTGGTATTTGCAATGTTGCCAGATTGTCAGTTTCTCTTATATTATTACTAGTAACTTTGGTTTTTCAAATGCATCACCCTGTATATTCAGTCATTATTGGAATCTCCTATTAAATATGAGTTCAACCACATGTAACACTTATGATCTTATGTAGTCTGGAAGGTCTTAAATACATAAAACAGAAGTCTGGCAACGCCTAAATTGTTTCAATACATTGTTTTAAAACTAACTATTTTCAAATACATTAAAACGTAACAATTGATAGTTTAGAATATTTTTAACATAATAGTTACGTTATTAAGTGTTCAAAATGTGCTCCATTTGTGAGTTGACAGCACTCTAATTGATGGTAGAATGCGGCTACCACATTTCTCCATGATTGTCTAGAAATTATTCCAGATTCATCGATAATTCATTGCCTTAGCTATGCAAGACTTGCTGGTTAAGTTTTGTAAACTGAATTTTTCAAGTATCTCTAATAAAAATAATCTTTAGGATTGAGATCGGGTGAACGTGGAGGCCATTCAATTCTACCTTGTCTACCAATTTATCGTCCGGGAAATATCTCATCTAAATAACGCCGAACATTTACACCAACTATCTGACGTTAAATTTCTTTCGATAAAAAATGGCCCAATTAAATAAGTACCTACTATAACTGACCATACATTTAATTTTTGTGGTCTTTGAGTATGGTTTTCACGCATTCAATGTGAATTTCACACGAGTTCAGCTATTCAATACGAGTTCAACCATATGTTTACTTGATTTTATGTAGTCTGAAAGATCTTAAATACATAAAACAGTGCAAAATATGTAGATTTTAATAAATTTAAATATTTAAATGGAGAATGCTGTGATTTTGACATTTGTTCACCATTTATGAACTAAAATTGACAGTAGTTGTGGTTCAAAAAGTTCTGCAATTTAAATTGCTTCTCTAAAATGCCGTTCTCTAAACCGTTCTCATATTCATAAGACGACGGTACAAAAAACTGTAAGGCGATTTGAGGAATCTGGCTAAGTAAAAGATAGATACCGATCAGGTTGACCGAAACGAGTTATCAATGACCACAAAACTTCAGATATAAGCAAAGTTTTGTTGAAGATCCACATACATCCCCAGGCAGGGTTGCACAAGTACATGATGTAGGTCATTCTTCAGTCTTACGTTTATTACGTAAAAATAAATTTAAATCATACAAAATTAACTTATTGCAAGAATTAAGTGAAGATGACTTTGGTCGTAGATTAGAGTTTACTGAGGTAATGATGGATAAAATTGAAAATTATTAAAATTTCGTTAACAGAATATGTTTTTCCGATGAAGCAACTTTTACACTGTGTGGAAGTGTAAATCGACACAATTTAAGGTACTGGTGTGACGTAAATTCACACTGAAGACTGAATGCGTGAAAACCATACTCAAAGACCACAAAAATTAAATGTATGGTCAGATATAGTAGTTACTTATTCAATTGGGTCATTTTTTGTCAAAAGAAATTTAACGTCAGATAGTTCGTGTAAATGTTCGGCGATATTTAGATGAGATATTTCCTGGACGATAAATTGGTAGACAAGGTAGAATTGAATGGCCTCCACATTCACCCGATTTCAATCCTAAAGATTATTTTTATTAGGGATACTTGAAAAATTCAGTTTACAAAACTTAACCAGCAAGTCTTGAAGAGCTAAGGCAACGAATTATCAATGAATCTCGAATAATTTCTAGACAATCATGGAGACATGTGGTAGACGCCTTCTACCATCGATTAGGGTGCTGTCAACTCACAAATTGAGCTCATTTTGAACACTTAATAACGTAACTACTATGTAAAAAATGTTCTAAACTATCAATTGTTACGTTTTAATGTATTTGAAAATAGTTAATATAATATAATAATAAAATCATAAGTGTTACAAATGGTTGAACTCGTATTGCTTAGGGGATTCCAATAATGACTGAATATACAGGGTGATGTATTTGAAAAACCAATGTTACTAATACTATAAGAAAACGGCAAATCTGGCAACATTGTAAATATCAAATATGGAATCTCCGTATTCCAAAATAGGCGTACCTCAAATTTTGTACAATTATGATTAGCATTTTACGAGATAATTAGCCGTTTCCAGACTTTTGGGCCACTCTGTATTTTCATTGTTATGAGGGAACATCTTACGCATATGCTACCATCTCTTCATATAACATCAGAGAAAACAATCTCGCATGTCGGTACTAATTTCATACTATATTCGGGCTCTCTCTGTTAAGAGAACAACTTCATACTGTTCTTTTCGCGCTAATTATGCATGCGTTATGCATTTTTCAGATTACTACAACTGTATGCAAAGGTACAAATTTATGTAGTGTTTACATTTTGAATACATTCATACATAAATATTTTATTATGTTCGCGTCTTTATAAATCAAGTCTTAACACTCTTTATTATTCTCCTGAATTATTTTTAAAATGTCTTTTTTACAGTTTATGGACATTTTACAACTATAAATCAATTTTAGCCCAGACGTAGTCCGTCTTTTTGGTTGTAATCAATAGCATGCAAAGGGCATACACCGAATTGCATTGACGCCCGTAACAGCAAACAACGCTTCTATCGGATTTCCCAATTGTCCCATTTAAACGCGTCGGGAACAGCCATCTATTCATTTAGAGGAGCAATTGGGTTAGTTTTTAATTCCAGAACATAGTTTTCGTCAATATATTACGGCTGGCTGGCTGGTCGTAAAAGGAAGTAGTAGTAAAGAATAAGATGGAATTGTTTGGTCGGGTTTAATGGTGGTGTTAATTGTTTTATACTCCCATAAATTCACATACCGTTGAAACAACGATAAATTTTCATTAATCTTCATGGTCCTATATTATAAGATCTGCATAATCAATTTAAACTGGCAATCAAATAGTTATTTATGCAACAATATATGGAGTTTTCTTGGCTATTTTAAAATTTTCGTCTTGAACTCTAGTTGTTAGTGCCGTCTGGTGTTTTGCGAAAATCATAAACTATAAGCTCAAAACATTGGTCCCGAAAAATCCCTGTATAGGGGGTGTTAGTAAATAAGTGCGACAAACTTCAGCAGATGATTATGCATGAAAAAAATAATGACAGTTTGCATATAAACTTATGTTCGCAAGTGCTTCATTTCCGAGATACATTGTGTTGAAATTTTTCTTACAAACTGTAACTGTAATTACAAATAATTTTCTAAAATGGCTTTTTCTTTATTTACAAGGCTACTTTTAGACGACATTATATACGAAATTTTAAAAATTACTTATAGCCTGAGGCAATTCACATGCAATCTTTGAAGCTTATTTCCAGCATCAGTTTTTGGTAAATAGGGGATAATTGATGATCATTTAATGTATCCATATTTTTTGCCACAATGACTAACAGAAAAATCTTACGTTAGTTTTCTACAGAAAGATTTACCTATTATTTTTAAAGAAACTCCTCTACAGCTGAGATAAGACGTATAGGTCATGTGTGATGAATCACCAGCCCATTTTAGAATTAATGTACATAATCACTTAGATGCAGTATATTATAATCATTATATAGGTAGGGAAGGTACAAGGCATTGGCCAGCTCGATCACCGGATTTCAATTTAGATTTCTGTCCTTAATCCTTAGTTTATTTCACTATTGTTGCAAATGTTGTAAACCCCACGGTGCAGCGTCATTTTGTAACCCCTAAACAAACTGTTTACCCAAGTATACAAACAATCTAAGCCCTTCTGCTCGTGTCTGAGAGTTTGTGTGCGGTTCTTTAAAAAACCATATAGAAGCTTCTATTGTTACATATAAAAGCTGTTTGCTTTTAACAATCATACAAGTATGATTGTTACAAGCAATCGTAAATATAACCCTCGCTTATCTACATTGAACGGCAAAAAAAATTGTCCACCCTGTAAATTTCCAAAAATGGCAAAAATAAAGTTTAAATTTTAAGTTGAAAACATTTAATTAAACAGTAATTTAGTTTTTCAAACGTGGATTTCGACTAAGTGAATAATTAAGATATGATGTTATCTACAGTAGATGTTACTCAAATTATTGCATTGCTACAATACGGAAGAAGTCTTAACTAAATGCATGATCATGACTAAATCTGCACATGCAAATATCCAATTGACTATTGAAGATACTGCAATTGAGAGTGTTAATAACTATAAATACTTAGGAACATGGATAACATCAGATGTAGACCAAACCAAAGAAATTAAGACACGTATTGAAATAGCACGTACATCATTTATTAAACTTAAAAAGTTTCTTTGTTGTCGGGATATAAGGTTAGAACTACGCCTGAGAATGCTTCGATGTTACGTGTTCTCTACTCTTCTTTATGGTCTGGAAGCTTGGACACTAAAACAAGTTCATCTGAATAAGTTGGCCGCCTTTGAATTTTGGTGTTACAGAAGAATCCTACGAATATCATGGACTCAAAGAATGTCAAACATGGAAGTAACTAGAAGGATAAGAAATGAGGCGGAAATAATATTAACTATTAAAAGACGAAAACTTGAGTACTTGGGACATGTGATGAGGGGGCAAAAATACGCATTATTACAACTTATTATGCAGGGCAAAATCCGAGGAAAGCGAAATGTGGGAAGACGAAGAATATCCTGGCTTAAGAACTTGAGGGAATGGTTTGAATGCAGTAGTGCAGAACTTTTTAGAGCGGCAGTCAACAGAGTCCGCATAGCCATGATGATTTCCAACCTTCGATAGAAGATGGAACTTAAAGAAGAAGAAGGAAGAAGTCAGGTTTATGTATATGAAACTTAAGGTATTGCGAGAAACACAGTACGAAGAGCTTTCCATCGCTATATAGAGACTGGTACATACTTACGTTGACCTGGTTCCGGTCGTAGAAGAGTTACCCGCAAAGCGATGATCGTTTTATTGTGATCTAACTTTTAAGAATTCGCCATTTCACTGCAATTGCTGCAAATAACCGTCTGCAGGAGGTCAAAATGTTAAAATGTAAGGGAGAGAACGGTTAGAAGACGCCTTAATGAAAGAACTAATGGCAAGAAGGCCAGCTATTGTTCCCGAATTACAACCAGACACTGTAAAAATCGATTAATTTTTGCTCGACAACATCAACATTGTTTACACTTTTAAAAAGATAAACGAGTGGATAAGAGAGAAAACAAAAGTGAGGGATGTTAGACAAGAAGTTGCAAAATTGCAATATAAGACAAAAAGAAGACCGATGGAACAAAATTCTTATAAGTTGGAGACCGTGGGAATATAAACGAAGCAAAGGAAGGCCCCAAATGAGATGGGCTGATGATATCAAGAAGCACGTGGGCTCTAGGTGGATGACTGTAGCGACAGACAGAGAAGAATGGAAAAGGATTGGGGAGGCATATGTCCAAAGATGGACCGAAGAAGGCTAATTAGATAGATAGATAGAACATCAACACTGGGATATACAGGATTGGAGCCAAATTCTCTTTACTGATGAATCGCGGGTCTGTTTGAAGTCCGGTGGTGGTCGGGAGAGGGTTTGGAGATGGAGAAATAAAGGGTATGCCAAGTCTGTATGTCTCAGAGAAGAAAGTTTAGCGGTGTTGGTGTCATGGTTTGGGCTGGAATCTCATTTGAAGCTCGAACTAAACTTATTTTCATTAATGGCCCCCTAATATAGAGGATCACCTGTATATAGAGGATGTTTTGACAGAAGCAGTAGTTTCATTTCATCCATTTATTGGGGACAATGCATGATAATGCACGGCCGCATACTGCAAGAGTCGTGACAAATTACTTGGGGGAAGTAGGAATTAATACTCTACAATGGCCAGCATGCATCCCTGATCTGAATATCATCGAACATCTTTGGGATTAACTTCATAGTTGGGTTAGAAGTTAATGAGGCCAGCCAAAAAGTCTTACAGAACTTTAAGATATGCTTCATGAAGAGTATGATTTTTATTCAAAATTTGTTCCTTTCCCTTTCAAATCGCATGCAAACGGTTATTGATGTTTTAGGGCATAATACCCGATATTAGACAATTTTGTTTAACAGTCGTAACTTTGTTTTTCACTCGTAATTTTTATTGTTTGTAATTCTCTACGATATTACACTATTTTCTTTTATAGCCTTCTAATTAAATAAATTATGCTAAGGAATCAAGGCCATTTTTTGTTTTAAAAAATAAAGATGTCGAGTATACAATATGAAACAGTGTATAAAACTTCCAATGAATTTGTATTTTCGGAAATTTGTAAAATGGCCGCTTTTTTTGCCGGTCAGTGTATTTACAACGAATATATTGGCAACTGAATGGGCTTTGCATATTATTTACAATAAGCGCGATGTACCAAACTAGCTGTTTCAAAAAAATTAAGTATCTTAGTCGGGTCTGTTATAATATCTGCACAGTTGAAAAATGAGAACCATGCATTACTTTTAGAGCTTAGATAGAAAATCATAGGAGAAAATAAAATGCTTAAAATACAATTCCCGCTCTATTTATTACCTGGTGGTTGTGACCCAAATTACGACAATTTCAAAAATGTAAACAGAAATAATAAACTGAATAAATAACGGGGAATGGGCAGTGTGCCAGTTATAAAATTGCTCTCTAATAATTCACAATGGTTCTGTAAAATTATCCTGTTCATACAAAATATACGAGTAGCTGTAATCAGAAACTAGATATATACTTGTTACCTGTCGACCAATTTTCTGCAGCGTAATAATGTGGGAAATATACGGGTACAGCGTGTTTTGTGTGTAAATAAACATTTTTTTTTTTTGGAAATTGTGAGCATTTAGAAATGACAATCGTTGTCATGAATGTCCTAATGAGGTTGTAATGAGCCCAATTAAAAAACTGATATTTAATGAGAAGAAAAGCGCAACTACTATGATTGAAGAGTGGAGTAGAAAATACTGCAAATAATGTGTTAATTGCAAATATGCAAATAATATGTGTTAATTTTAAAACACCTAATACCAGGTGGGACGAATTATCGCCCCATTTTGTTTTATATATTACAAAATTATTGTTTTATAATGATATAAAACAGGAAATATTTGAAGATGTTTTAATTTTGAAGATATTTTTACCAATAACGATTACTTGAAATAATTTAAACATTAAGAAATATAATTTTATTTAAAAACTTTTAGATTAACAAATCAACAATCAGAAGATGTAATAATATGGCGAGAACCATAATCCTGGACGAAGGTTAAGGCAACCAATGCAAAACTGGAAGTGGTATAATTTTGTTATATTTCACTTCCTGGTTCATTAAATAAATTAATGTAGAGTTATGCAATAAAGTAATCAATAAAAAGTAATAACAAAAATTTATGGCCATCATAAAATTGAGTCCGATTTAGGGCAAACCACCAGTGGCGCACCCAGGGAGGGTTTTGGGGGTCAACCCCCCCCCCCCCCAGGACCCTATTCTGACACCGATATTTACAAATTTTAAGGACTTAAAGTGGTGGAGGTAGCAAAAAAAAATTCTGTGCCCAACCAAAACCCTTCCAGAAGACAATTCTAGGTGCGCTACTGCAAACTACTATAAATTAACTTCTTTGTATATTGGACATCGAGCAAAAAGACAAAAGAGGGAATCTAATCCTTATGAAAAAAAGACCAAAAAAGTGGCCTCTGATGGCGGACATATCCGGAAATGCGAATGCGCCAAATTTAAATTTTCCGACACTTATTAACAGTAGCGTTATAATATTTTTCAGAATGTGTCTTAGACGAAAAGGTTTTAATTATTAACGGTAATAGTCTAAAATGCGACACAATTGTTAAAAAACTTCAATATAATTAATTAATCTATATATAAATGGTTTATTTTCATTGCAAAGTACAGGGCATATAATTGGGTTTGCTGATGACACGGCTATTGTTTATGAAGCTGATAACTGGTATGACTTAAAAATAAAAACAGAAACTGATCTACAATTCATAAAAGACTGGTTTGATTATAAAATACTTACAATAAATTAAAAAAAAACTGTTTATTTACCAATTTCTAACTATACCCCGAATATTGATCTATTCGAACCTCTTCGAATAACACATAATAAACACAATTCTTGCATCAAACAAGTAACGAATGTTAAATATTTAGGCGTTATAATAGACACACACTTAAAATGGGATTGTCACATTAAATACGTTATTAAAAAGTTACAGTTTATCCTCTATAAATTTAAGCACCTAAAAAAACACATATCGGATATATACCTTCGCACACTATATTATGGATTAGTAGAAAGTCATCTCCGTTATGGTATACTGGCTTGGGGAAGCGCCCTAAAAACTCACATTCTCCCACTAGAAATCATGCAAAGAAGATGTCTGAGGATAATTATGGCTAAACCCTACACTTGTTCTACAGATAGACTATATAAGGAGAGCAAAATATTTGACTTAAAGCAGTTATACTTTCTTTGTATATCTGTAAAATTTCACACCATGAAAGTTAAAAGCAACTTACCTTCACATGGATATCATACTAGAGGCAAGCACCTCTATATGGCTCCAAAAATGACGAAATCTTTCTGTCAACGATCTTTCTTATTTTTAGCCCCTAAAATATACAATCATATTCCCCTTGATATTAAAAATACGAAGAATGTCTTTCTCTTTACAAATAAATTAAGATTATATCTCATGGAACAGACAAGACATTTTTGTAATATCATTATAGTAGCATAAGTTTTTTTTTTTTTTTTTTTTTTTTTTTTTTTTAATGGCATAGGCAAGTGCCATACAGCCAGTCACAACATGAAAATATTCCCAGAAAAAAAAATTGAGTAGTACAATATAAAAAGATAATATAAAATTCAAACTTAAGTCTTACAAATTTTAAGCATTAAAATTATTATTAAGGATAGGATAGGGATAAAACATGGACACTCGTTTCTCGTCTAGGGACCCATCAAGACATTGCTTTTAAGACAAACTAGATTAGGTCACGGATAAAAGGTAATAACAAATGGGGTAAAACAGAGGTTAGGATTCTAATTACAGTTAAATATTGAGCTTACTTTTGCAAATAAAATCCATCAAACATTCATTTACAACTCTTATATTTAGAGATAGCAGATAGCACATATTGTACGGAGGAAAAATTTTGATGTTAACTAAATTTTTTATTAGATCTTCAGTTTGTTTTGTGTATTTTTTACATTCGAAGAAAATGTGATTTAGATCCCCTTCTTTTTGACAGTCTGGACATAAATTTGAATTTGCGATTTTTAGTTTGGACAGATGACTAGGATAGCAGGCGTGTCCAAATTTTATTCTAATTATGGATGTTATATACCTTCGTGGAACAGAATAATTTTTGAACCAATAATCACTTGGGATTGAAGGCTGTATAGAAGCATATTGCGAGGAAGAATGCGTACTATATGTATGCCAAGATTGTTTCCATTTACTATTGATATTATTTTTAATTATTGTTAATGCGTCTTGTCTACAGATTTGGTGACTAGCTTGCGTTCCGGTATCAATGGCCTTTTTAGCTAATAGGTCAACATGTTCGTTGTATTTAAGACCTATATGTGCTTTAACCCACAAAAAATGAACAACTCTTCGGTTTTTATAAATGTCATAAACAAGTTTTTTAATTTGAAAGACATATATATTTGAGTTATTACTGGGAAAATTTAAAATTTCAATAGCTAACATAACAGACAATGAGTCAGATACTATTGTAACAGATGTATTCTGAGTGTTTTTAAAGTATCTTAATAGACTTTGAGGCATCCGTATAAATAACTAAAGAGTCTGACAGACTAGATAAATAGGACCTCAAAATATTCGAGCTAACAGAAGAATTTACATGGTAATTTGGTTGTATCACAGTAATGGGTTGCAAGCACGGATAAAAATGTTCGATGTTAAGATTATCCTCTGATTTAAAGTTGTAATCAAAATTTGTCAGGCTTCTAAAAGCCTCACAAAGTGGAGGTGAGTTCTTAAGTCTCCAATATCGATTAGTTAAATCTTCTTCGTTTAATTTTCTGATATTTGAGTAAAGAGTAGTGTTACGATTTTGTATATTAATAACAAACTTTTGACTGAGGTATTCTCTTCTATAGCCCAAGGGATTTTCCAGAGCTTCCACATGTAGAGCATTAATTGGCGTCGATTTCATGGCACCTAAACAAATACGCAATGCTGCGTTTTGAAACACATCTATTGTTTTCAGAATATGTTTACTTGCTGAACCATATAATATGCATCCATAATCGATAATTGATCTAATATAAGATCGGAAAAAAAGCAAAGAAGTTTCCACATCTGCACCCCACCATGTTTTTGTAATTGATTTGAGGAAATTTAGACCCTTCTTACATCTATCTAACATAAACTCAACGTGAAGTTTCCAAGTTAACTTACGATCGAGAATCATTCCCAAATATTTAATTGAAGAACTGAAATTAAAATCATACCCATTCAATTTTACCTGATTTAGTTTTGGGATATTGTGTCGAGTGAAGATACTAATACTTGATTTACCTGATGCAATTTCAAACCCATTTAGTTTGAACCAATTTTTGGATCTATCATGTATTTTTTCTAAAGTTTGAATGCAGTTATCGTATTTTTTGGTAGAAGAATACATAAGAAAGTCATCAGCATACTGTATTATTTTAAAGTTGATATTTTTAATGAAAATGTTATGTAAATCTGCAGTATAGATATTAAACAATAGAGGGCTTAAAACTGATCCCTGCGGTAGTCCCTGTTTATTATAACGAGGACCTATAAGTTTATTATTGTTTGTTCTCAGGTAAATTTTTCTGCAGGAATAAAAGTTAAGAATAGTGTTTACCAATTGTGGTGGTATATGAAAATTTTTTATTAATTTTTCCATTAAAATATCGAGACAAACACTATCATATGCTCCTTCTATATCTAATACTATTGTCGGTAAATAAATATTACTTGAGAAGGAGTTCTGAATGTCCGTTACCAATGTGGCAAGTGCATCTATGGTACCACAGCCTTTTCTATACCCAAACTGCAAATCTGGAAGTAACTTCTTTTTATCTATCCACCATTCCAATCTATGTTTAATCATCCGTTCCAAAGTTTTCAGTACACAAGACATAAGTGAGATAGGTCTATATGAGTGAACGGAATTAGGATCTTTCCCTTGTTTGAGTATGGGGATAATGATTACATCTTGAAATTGAGCTATTTCTGAATTATTCATGATTATATCATTAAATATTTCCAATAGTAAAGTTTTGGCACTTTTGGGAAGATATAGTAACATTGGATATTTAATATTATCTAAACCTGGACTAGTACTATTTCGATTTTTTAAGGCAAATTCCAATTCTAAGGTATTAAAATATTCCAACAAAAAATGATATTGCTTATTGAAAGAATAGTCAAAAGTTTTGCAATTTTTTACAGACGGTGGAACAATTTGATCAAAAAATTGTTCTTCTAAGGAATCGTCAAAACATTTTATAGAAGAAATTGGTTTTCTGTTTAATTTTCTATCTTGATTCCATAAGCTTGCTGATGGTATATTTTTATTCAACTTTGAGCACCAATCAATCCAGCTCTTTTTAGCTTTATTTTTTAGAAATATTTTGGCTTCTGATACAAATTTTTGGCATTGTATATAATTGGCCATTGTAGGAGATTTCTTATATAATTTAATAGCTTGTCTTCTGTTATTCACAACATTACTACATTCATTATCCCACCAAGGAGGCGGAAGATGATTTTTACTAGTGAAAGGTTTAAAAGCAGGTATTGCCTTTTCTGCAGCCTCATTTATGCTATTAATAAGAAAGCAATACTTTTCGCCAGTGTTTTCAAATTCCATATTATTCTCAAAGAGAGAGTCTACAACATCTGTATACAGTTTCCAGTTTGCTTTTTTAATATTCCATTTACTTTTAGGTAAAATTTTTTCATTTGAATGGGAGGCGTTAGCAACTGTTATTAAAATAGGGTAATGGTTCGAACCAAGTGTATCTAAGAAAACAGTCCATGTAATTTTTTTTTGCAATATCTGAAGAACTAAAAGTAACGTCTAACATAGAGGCCGATTTAAACATGTAGGTCCACCAGTGTTCAATATTACTAACTCTAGATCATCTGCTACCATCTCTAGTTGCTTTCCAATATTATCATTTTTTTTAGATCCCCATAATACATTATGTGCATTCATGTCTCCACCTATTAAAAGGGGAGCTTTTACTTGAGAAAAAACTTTAACCCAATCATCTGTTTTAGTTTTAGTTTTTGGTGCTCGATAAATTGATAAAAAATTAATCGAATTTTTTCCATAATTTACTGCACATCCACAAACTAGAATTTCATCATTAAAATTGCTAAGGATATTTATTTCTTTAAAATTGAGAGTATTTTTAACTAGAATGGCTACTCCACTATAGCCATCATCACGATCTTTCCGAATGAGGTTATAACCTTTAAAGCTGTATGCTACATTTTTTTTAAACCAAGTTTCGCTCAATAAAACAATATCTACACTTTCTTGTGATAAAAATTGAACAAAAGAATTTTTATTAGATATTACAGAACGTGCATTCCATTGCATAATCTTCAAGAAAATTATTTATTTGCAAAAGTACCCTCCAATACTAGGCTAATATCATGCTTAAGAGTTTCGTTATTTATATTTTTTATATCATCGATAGTTTGTATTTTATTAAAAAAATTATCAAAATATGTAAATAAAGATTTAAACAAGTTATTTTTAATAAATTCGATATCATCAGTATTTGTTTTATGTGGATTGGATGACAGTGATTTAGATGGACCGAATTGAAAAGGAAATAAAGGAGGTTGAGTGGGAGATAACGTGATAGGAGATCCTGCTTTACGTTTCTTTCTAGTGCTTTCAAAATTATCTATATTCCTAGATGTACTAGGTTGACTTAGAGACATATTATTTTGTACACGATATTTTCTTGGCCAAATAGGTTCGGATGAAGAAGATTGTTGATTTGCAGTTAAAGAAGGAAAATTTTCATCAAGGTTAGTCAGAAGTGAGAATTTGTTATTCCCTGCAAAGCCGGCAAAAGAAGATTCACTAAAAGATTTTGCTTCAGTGTATGAAACTTTATAACTAAACATAATGTTTTTAATTTTCTTTTGGGTGTCATAATAAGGGCATTTTTTATCTATAGATACGTGTCCACTGGTATTACAATGTATGCAGAATTTATCTTTTTGTTCACATTTGTGATTTTGATTTTTTTCTGAACCACAGTTAATGCATGCAGAGGAAGTACTTTTACATTGTTTGGATACATGCCCAAACTTCAAACAATTGTAACATTGTGTTACACGACCAACAAATTGTTCAACTGGAAAAAAGACTCTGTTAATAGATATTTGTCCAGGTAAAATATTTCCTTCGAATGTGACAATAATCATTTGTTTAGGTTTATATTTTATCTCATTATTTTCTTCTACTCTGCGGTGCATTCTCCTAATTTGTAGTACTTTTGCTGTCGATTCAATGTTTTCACACAAGTAATCCATATCAAACTGTGTATCCACACCTCGTATAACACCCTTTACTTCCAAAAGATGATTTGGTATATAAGCTCTTAGATTCTCATTTTTTAAATTACAATTTTGTACTAAGTCGTTTGCATCCTTTAAATTTTTTAATATAACTTTAATTCTATTTCTACCAATGCTCTTAATTTCAATTATATTTGGCACTTTTAATTTTTTATGTAAGATATGGCCAATTGATAAGGGATGTAAACGTCCTAGATTGTCATTGTTTATACTTTCTATATAAACATGAATAATATTAAAATTATACTTATCTGACAAAACATTGAACAGACGAGTTTCGTTTGTGTGTGGTTTATCAGAAGTTTTTTCGCCCATGTTTTGATTGCCTTTTAATGAGTTTATATCCGTGTCCATTTCTACATTACTAATATGAATTTGATTTTCAACTGCACTAATCTCTTTGTTTTTTAAAAACACACCCGCACAAGTTCTAGGATCACTAGACTCCCCCATTAGGGGAGTCTTTTAAAACAATTGTATAACTTTAAATGTATATGTTTATTTACAAACACCTAAACTAAAAACCTAAATACGTCGAAAACCTGTTGGTTCTGTTTACAACGGAGCTAATTATTAACGTCCTAATTGTCCGAAGTTCGAATCGATACTGTAGCATAAGTTATAAAGCCATATTCAGTTAAACTTTCTTAAAGAAAAAACTTTAATTTTAAATCTACCCCTTTCAAAGAATATTTAAAAAATGAAAAAAAATATAATATATCGTGTTGTTTTTATTGTTTTATTTAATGTGTTTATCATATTTATATTGAAGCATGTGTGTTTACACTTTTGTTCTTTCAAAAATCTTGTTAACTAATTGATTCATACGTAAGTGCTGTATTCATACCAAGGGTTTCTACTAAAATTTTAATTATGGTTATTTTATGATTCAAAAAGCAGTATATATTATTGTATTGTATACATTGTATTGTTTATTTTATTTAGCATATTTACCAGAACATAATTTGTGTATTTGCAGATCTCGTTAAAAACTTATTAGTATCTAAGTAGTATAGTATATACAGTGTAGGAAAAATTTTATGGTCGGTATGGACCTTACATGAGATGGAGTGAGAAACAGCTGTTTAAAAAGAGAGAGGTATATTAGGTACGCCCTTTATATCGCCGAATGGAAATATTAAAAAAGGGGAAATTCAACGTTGCCAAACTTATTGGTTTTATTTGACCTGTTGTCTTTTTTTGCATTTGAACAATGTTCTATCAAGAAGATAAAATGCTCAAGATAATCAAATTTGGGCGAAATTGATTTAAATGGTAGGTTACTGTTTTTTTTTATTGGGAATATGCCACAAGTTTTCTTTACAATAATTGTAATATAACATTTTGATTTCCATTTCGGAAATCGTTTTATATAAATAAAATTTATTAATGTTTCGTATTTTAAGTACGATTTCCGAACTAAAAATCTAAACATCAAAATAATTTCCCAATATGAAATAATAAACATTTAAACATGCATACAATAACGCCAAATTAAAAAATATTCATACACTAATTTATTTGGCAACGTCTAGTCTAGTCTAGTCTGGTTAAAAGATCGAGTAACGAGAAGTAGAGGTGGGTCGTGCTAGTTTATCATTAAGAGCGTAGGAGCAAAATTTCTGTTAAAATGTTATTTCTTTAAACGGCCGTAAAATTTGGGAAAGTTGAGAACAAATAATCCAGTGTTCTTTATTTAGATTAGGTTTAAGTCTAAGTCTGTATTATTTAATACCAATGTGGAACGGGTTGCCTCTTCTAACTCGGTCATTCTTTTTAACATGTAATGGGTGAAGTTCTACCTAGTTTCCACGTCTTGGATTGGCCGTTTGGGAACTGTGGTCTGTTGTAATTAATACTTTAAAAGCCTTTCTGAAGATAAGGTACTTTTTTGAAATGTTTTTTTTGCAGAATTGTCGAAAAAAGGACTTTTTATTTTATCTATTTGTACACGACAGCATTTAAGTGCGTCCCCCACCAATAAATTTAATCATCATCATAAATCACAGTCATCATAAAACAAAACATATTTAATAGCTTTGACCATATTTTAGGAATTATCAGTTACTGCAAAATTTACTTTTCGTTTTAGACCCGACTGATTAATAATTTCAGTAATCGCTGTTTTCTGGATTATGGTTTCCAGAAAAATGGCAGCAGCCTAATAAAAAAGTTTTGAATACTAAATTTTCGGTTAAATATTGTCCTGTTAATGCGAAGTAACTCTCAGTTACTCCAGATGTCCAGAGGTCAGTAGTAATACAGATATTTTCTACTTCTTTAACAACTTGCGATCTAATAATTTGCTCACTTTTGACATAACATTCCTGAAGTAATGAACCTGACAAAGTTTTTCTTGTTGGCGGTTTATATCCAGGAATCCATCCTGCAAACTTTTTAAAAGCTGGTTCTTTAACTATGGAAAACGGATGAAACGAAAAGTTTAGTAAATCTTGAAAATCAATCAGTCCAAGAAAAAGAAACTGATAAAGATGACTTAAGTCCATGGTGTATTTTTGATGAATTAATTGGACATGACTCATCTAAACATACACCTGTATCGAGAGGTATAAAAGAAGTCGACATGTAATTGTCTGATGATATATTACCCACAAACAATTTCGAACGGAGATTGGAACTGTCCATTACCGTGGTGAAAAAACCATCGCCATGTATATCGTAACTTAACCACTATATTCATAAAATGTTGTAGTATTGTAACAAAATCTTTTCCTTATGAACACATGTTTAACATCTGGTATAATTTTAAATAAAAGAAGAACGCGATTAACAAGAAAAGTGGAAAAACTAATGTTTTTAAATGTCAATTTAGACGATTCGCGATTTAATAATGTGTAATGTAAATGTAACTATTTAAGTACCATTTGTATTATTTAATTTATTTTTCAAGTTACAATAAATATATCCTTCGTTAGGTTCTTTTATTTCAATACTTATACACATAAACGATAATAGCTAATATGTTTGTGTACTCGCTAATTTGAATACTGGTAAACAATCAACTAGTTACAGTTTACGAAAAACGGTTCCGATAAAAATTAAAAAAACGAGAAGACCCACCTCTAGTTTTTTAGGTATATTAGGATCGGAACCAGAGAATATCTGATCGGAACTAATCGTCTCACTAATGGGCAATGGCCAATGAGTGTTAAAAGAATTTTAGGAGGGGAGACGAAGGGGAAATATGATTGTTATCTTTGTCTAATTCGTTGAAAATATGATTTTATATCTGCGTTAGATATCCTGTTAAATTTTACCATACCGACCTTAAAATTTTACCTACACTGTATATAGTATCTATAAAAATTTTATTATACATCTTTGATTATAGTATCTAAATTTTCAATCTTCAATCTGTTTTTTATGGTTATATTTATATTATATTATATTATATATATATATATATATATATATATATATATATATATATATATATATATATATCTGTATATATATGTGTATATATGTGTATATATATACTTTAGTATATTATATTGTATTTTTATTTATTGTATGTTACATTTACCGAAACAGGTGTCCCCACACCTCTCGGAGACCTACGGGTTAATTTATTCACATATTGTTAATTATTGAAACAAATTTTGTATGATTGTTGAATAAATTATTATTATTATCCCAGATTTAGCCATACGGCTCACACTCCCTCTAAGGGGAAAATTCACTCATCCCAGATACCTGCGGTATCAAAAGGATTGAGCTCTGGTGGGACTCTTTCCGTGTTATCGAGCCCTAGGTGACTTGGTATGTCGGAGTATCTCCCAGAAATTTTCGTACACATCTGGAGGTCGCGAGGAGTACAGCTTTCTGCATGGCCTTATAAAGATGTTCACTTAGACCCAGTTGTTTTATGTTCGCTAGGAGGTTTTTGGGAATAACACCAGTAGTAGATAGAACAATAGGTACTGTCTGGGTACTTTCCATTCTCCATTGTCTCTTGATTTGTATTTCCAGATCTCTATACTTGGCGATCTTTTCGTTGTATTTAACAAGCAAATTGTTAGTGTTAGGTATCGCCACATCAATAAGTGTTGTTTGCCTGGTAATTTTATTCACTAGTATGAGATCCGGTCTATTATGGGCCACTGGTTGGTCTGTGAGCACAGTGCGGTCCCAGTATAGCTTGTAGTTGTCATTTTCAAGCATTCTGTCAGGGACATATTGATAATAAGGAAGATGGTCGGTTTGGAGAAGTCCCAGTTTGACAGCTAGTTCTTCGTGGATAATCTTTCCTACTGAGTCATGGCGTTCTTTATAATCAGTACCGACAAATGCCTGGCAGCCACCGGTAAGATGCTGAATGGTTTCTTGGGCTTGGCATCCATATCGGCATTTGTCATTTTGGACTTGAGGATCTTTAACAATATATTTCAGGTAATTTTTAGTTGGAATAACCTGATCCTGAATGGCAAGTAGGAAACCTTCAGTCTCGGGAAACATCTTTCCTGATGTCAACCAATAGTTCGACGCTGTATTGTCGACATATTCTTGGTTGATCTCATTGAGATGTCGCCCATGCAGAGGTTTACTCATCCAGGTGCGCATCTTTTCTTGCTTAGTCAGATGGTTTGTGCGCATTACTTGTTCCCTCAGCTTAAGCGGCGTTGTGTCATCTACTGCGCAAATTGCTCGATGTAAAGTAGATGTCTCAGCCTGTACCTGAAAATAAGATCTTAAATTAGCAATTTGTTTATCTAATTGCTCACCTATATCCATAAGTCCTCTTCCTCCTTGATACCGCGGTAATGTTGTTCTCTCTACTGCACTGCGTGGATGATGTTTTTGCGCCTTTGTGAGAAGTGTTCTTACTTTCCGCTGAAGACCCTCTATATCTGTTTTTGACCACTTTATAATACCAAATGAGTAGTTGAGCGCGGAACAGGCGTACGTATTTAATGCCTTAAACAAATTTTTACTATTAAGATGTGACCGATTTAGTTGTCTGATTCTTCGCACGAACTCCGAAGTTAGTTCAGTTTTCATCTGTTTATGGTCAATTTTCCGCGCCTGTTTTACTCCGAGATATTTGTAAATATCATTTTCACCCATTGCCTCGATGTTTTGGCCATCTTGCATATCGAAACCTCCGGGCTGAACCTTTCCTCTGACTATATTAAATATACGGCACTTGTCTAGTCCAAAATGCATACTGATATCATTTGAGAAAGTTTCTACAGTTTTTAGCATCTGATCTAAGTGATTTCGAGTGGAAGCCATTAGTTTCAAATCATCCATATACAACAGATGATTAAGCTTCGCCACAACAGTGTTGTTATTTTTGATGCTAAATCCTGAGTCAGTGGAGTTCAGCAGCTGAGATAGTGGGTTCATCGCTAGGCAAAACCAAAGTGGACTCAACGAGTCCCCCTGGAAAAGGCCCCGGTTAATAGCGATATCTTCAGTTTCGATATTGGTTTCACCAGGTATTTGAAGGTGAATTTTAGTCTTCCACTTTGTCATTATATGCTTCAAAAAGGTCACGAGATTATCATCGACTTTATATATTTTCAATATATCTATAAGCCATTCATGCGGCACTGAGTCAAAAGCCTTCTTGTAGTCAATGAAGGCAGTAAACAGGTTTCGTTTTTTGGTGTATGCCTGGTTAGAAATGACTGAGTCGATAATAAGTTGTTCTTTGCATCCCATGGAGCCCTTAGCGCATCCTTTCTGTTGGGGCTCTATGATATTGTTCAGAGCACAGTGTTGGTAGATACGCCGGGCCACACAGGATGTGACCAATTTGTACAAAGTTGGAAGACAAGTAATTGGGCGGTAGTAATTATTATTATCCCAGATTTAGCCATACGGCTCACACTCCCTCTAAGGGGAAAATTCACTCATCCCAGATACCTACGGTATCAAAAGGATTGAGCTCTGGTGGGACTCTTTCCGTGTTATCGAGCCCTAGATGACTTAGTATGTCGGAGTATCTCCCAGAAATTTTCGTACACATCTGGACGTCGCGAGGAGTACAGCTTTCTGCATGGCCTTATAAAGATGTTCACTTAGACCCAGTTGTTTTATGTTCGCTAGGAGGTTTTTGGGAATAACACCAGTAGTAGATAGAACAATAGGTACTGTCTGGGTACTTTCCATTCTCCATTGTCTCTTGATTTGTATTTCCAGATCTCTATACTTGGCGATCTTTTCGTTGTATTTAACAAGCAAATTGTTAGTGTTAGGTATCGCCACATCAATAAGTGTTGTTTGCCTGGTAATTTTATTCACTAGTATGAGATCCGGTCTATTATGGGCCACTGGTTGGTCTGTGAGCACAGTGCGGTCCCAGTATAGCTTGTAGTTGTCATTTTCAAGCATTCTGTCAGGGACATATTGATAATAAGGAAGATGGTCGGTTTGGAGAAGTCCCAGTTTGTCAGCTAGTTCTTGGTGGATAATCTTTCCTACTGAGTCATGGCGTTCTTTATAATCAGTACCGACAAATGCCTGGCAGCCACCGGTAAGATGTTGGATGGTTTCTTGGGCTTGGCATCCATATCGGCATTTGTCATTTTGGACTTGAGGATCTTTAACAATTATTATTATTATTATTATTATTATTATAAATAAGATTTTGATATAAATATAAATAAGAATAAAATTTGATGTCAAACAAGGAGAGAGACTTTCTTTCCTTATTTAATGTGGCCTCTAAAGATCGCACTTCCTGTCTAACAATATTTGTGCCCCCACTACCTTTACATTCCTTCTTTTGTCTTTTTGCTCGATGATATTGGATTAACCAATTATTGAATAGGATGAACTAATTATTAAAGGGGGTTTTTAAAAATAATATTATTGGACTTAAATCAGAGAAAATGTTGCAAATACATTTCTGTTTTGGGACGGTAAAATTTATACCTATTCTAAAAAACTGAACATTACTAAAATTTATTATGTCCAATTAAAATTACAATCTATCTATCCTAAAATAAAGAATAATAAGTAATTTGTTTGTTTACATAGCGTGTAGGAGCCTCTTTCAGTGGAGATTTCCTTTTCTTTATTTAGTTAGTTTTACTGTAAATGTTACTAATTTATTATTAATTGTTTAATTAAAAAGTATGTAAGGTAAAAGCAATAAAATAATAAAACACACTCATAACTACATATTACATACACAATTAAGGTAGAATGTAAAATGCAGTTGGTTTTGCTTAAACATTAAATCTATTTGGTAGATCATTTTGTTTAAAACGTTTCAGCCTACGCACTTCCTTATTGTCATCGAATAACCTCTTCGAGAGTACATTGGGATGCACTTACCGTTCACCATATTTGACACTGTAACTAGTTACAACTTTTTTTACCGAAGGCACTTCCATTTTGTTTATAGAGAAGGATGTAACATACCATAGATCAGTAATTCCCAACCGGGGGGCGATTTGAGATATTCAGGGGGCGATAGAGCGAAGGGGGCGACAGAGAAAAGGGGGCGATTAAGGGGACGTTTAGCATCCGGAAAAAGAGAAATTGGTAATTGAGAAAAATAAGAAGAGAGAAAAAAAAATACAATACTTTCGATCGGATATCCATAGGATAATAAAAAGTTTACAGGAGCTCAACTCAAAGTATGAAAGGCGAGTTACTGTTGGGTCATTAATTGCAAAAGCTACCAAGAAAAACGACAAGGGTTACTTGATTCCTACAAGGTATCATTATCAGGAACAAAAAGTGCCAAGCCGCACACTATTGGAGAAGAACTCATCCTCCCAGCTGTCAAAGAGATAGTTGATACTATGTTAGGACCCAGTCAGGTCAGCCAAGTAACAGATACAGTTCCCCTCAGCAATAATACTGTCTCCAGAAGCATTAATGAAATGGGAGCGAATGTCGGAAGATGTTCTCTGCAACAAATTGAAAAGCAGAGAGTTTACTGTTCAACTTGACGAGAATACCCTGAGTGACAGCAAAGCTTTGCTGCTGTCATATGTCCGATTCATTGACGATAATGGTGAAATGGCCGAGGAAATGCTGTTTGCTAAAAGTCTGATTACTGATACAAAAGGATCTTCCAGATTTGAGGTCGTAGAGCCGTAGATTCTTAGAATTTTAAGCTACTGCGTCAGCCTTTTTATTTTCTGTACACCTAGCTGGGGATCGAACCCACATCCACTGAACCACTTGCAGTGAAGCGAATGAGAACCGGCCGCAGAGCCCGCTTGGCCATTTGACCGACAGGAAAAGAGATTCCCTTATCAAATATGATCGCTTGTGCTACTGGCTACTTTGATAAGGAAAAGAGATTCCCTTATCAAATATGATCGCTTGTGCTACTGACGGTGCAGCAGCAATAACAGGACGCCATCGGGGATTTATTGAACATCTGAAACAAGCAGTACCTCGAATTTGGTATGGCTTCATTCACATAGAGCATTTGGCTGTCAAGAATTTGAGTGGGAGGTTGTATGATTCTCTTCGACGTGTCATAGATGCGGTAAATAAAATTAAGCAAAACCAAAGAATGATCGAATATTTCGTACACTCTGTGAAGAAAATGATGAGATATTTAATACATTGCTACTACATACGGAAGTCCGCTGGCTTCCTAAAGACAATTGCTTACGGTGCGGTGGTTCTTTAGTCTCATGGATACGGTTATTGAATTTCTTAATACTACTGACCCCACACTGAGTACAGAACTACAAGAGAAGCGAAATGACATCGCTTACTTATTAGATATTTTTCAAAAATTAAATGAAATGAATCTGCAACTACATGGGAAGAACATAAATATGGCCAAAGCGAAGAGAGTAGTCGTTGCATTCATTGACAAACTATCTATTTTTAAAGAACATATGCAGAGAAGAGATCTGACCAAATTCCCCAACTTGAAATCTTCTTGTGGTGATTCTGAGGATCTTCAAACATATTGCCTCTACCTTCAAACACTGAAAGAAGATCTGCAGTCCCGATTCCAAGATTTGACTAGTCTGAAAGTGCCAACTTGGTTTATTAATCCTTTCAGCGTGGAAGTTTCAACGGTATGTCCTTTTCTTCAAGAAAACTTGACTGATTTGAAACATGATGTTGAAATTGAAAGTTTGTTTCGGGAGTGTGAGTATGAAAGATTTTGGCCGCGGATAAAAGAAGTGTATCCAATCTTGTGAAATGCAATCAAATTATTATTATTAGCATTCCCCACAACATATCTAGTGGAGAAAGGTTTTAGTTCTGTGTGTATAGATAGATAGATAGATAGAACGTTTATTGACCACTTTACATAAAGTTTGAAGTCCGTATAAAATATACAATAAAAGATATCATAATGTAAACTTAAAATTAACTTAACCATATTGGCTAAAGTAATATACATATGTAAGTATTAGCAGAAGAATTAAAATTAAAAATTTAAGATAAAAAATCTCTAACCAAAACAAACCTAAACTGTCACATAAAAAATCTTTGAAATATGGAAATAACAAAAATGTACAAATAATTAAGAATATTCCCGAATCGATGACTTAATAAACTAATACATAAAACTTAGTACATTTTAATAGCAATAATACAATGTGATATGTAGATAGTAAATCGACAGTATTCTGACCAAACTGGGTACACGTTATAAAGGTGTATTGAGGTATTCTGTCTTTGAGTAAAAACAATATGTTAAAAAATACTTTCTGATCCTATTTTTAAACAGTGGTGGAGACAGAATTTTTATATTAAAGAACAGACAAAGAAATAGACTCGACATAGTAGAAAGAGGGGATTTGCGGTTGTTATTAACCAACATTGAGCCAGACATAAAGAAATTATGTGAGGGACACCAGGCCCAAGGAACATGCCTTGGAAACTTATATGCATGACCTTGGAACATTCCCCCATCACTTTCACCCCAGGTAGTTAATAAAGAGAAATGACAGAATATCTCTCTCACGAAGACTTTAACCAATCATTTATTTTAACACAATTTCGGGGTGTCAAATAAAATAATCAAACGCTGTCAAAAGTGAAGGGATTAGAAGAAACCATGAAGGTTGGACTGTATATTTGCGCTGGTTATGAAATTTTTGTTGAAATAGACTTGAATAAATTAATTAAAACTTTGACAGAATGAAAAACGTGTTTATCAACTTGAAAGGAACAATTTATTCTGACATTTACAATGTTGCCGTTCAGACAATTTTGCGCTGATTGGCGTGTAATTTGAAGTCCAAACAAAAAGTAATGACAGGTCTTCCGTACGTTTACAAGCTTTCAATTTTATTTTATTATCTTTAACTTTCGTTTGCGTTTATTCTTAGTAAAGAAAATATTATTCTTAAAAAATTGTCCATTTTTTATATATCCTTTTATTGTATAATAATATTATTTCATCGGAAAATAATAGGATATTTTCCAGTAAATTTTAATTAGTAACGAAATAGCCCGCAAGAGGCACTAAAGGGTATGGGGGTAAGTTGTGTATATTTGAATTTCCCGCCAAAAAATTATTAGTAATGGCCCCAGCCCCGAGGTGCTAATGAACGAAATTTATACATTAAGTTGCCTATCTATTTCTATATACTATATTATTTATCTATGCCCAAGGAGGTTATTAACAACTCTTTTACACATGTATAACCATTTATCACTTTACGAAATGTAAATCTCACTATATTATTGACGTTGTTATCTAGTTAGTTTGGTTCAACAACTTTTACTAGGTGTTCAGTAAAGGCTGCGGCTTTTTCTTTGTTATCTCTGGCCCATTTACCTTGTATTTCTCTTATTGTAGGACAATATTGTTGTGGTTGTTTTAGCTTTTTTACTGCCTTCCAAAGTAAGTAATCTGTATCTTCAGAGGCTAAAAGAGAATTTAGGTAATCTTCGATAATTTTGTCTTCTTTGTTCTGAGTTCTTTGTAACTCTGGGAGCAACTATGGGAGTTGCTCCCATACAGTCCTCGTAGACACACCGTCTCAGGACTAGCAACTTCAACGTGGAGTCATATGTCGCCATGTTACCTAATCCAACGGTAACTTTAACATCTTGAATCATTATAAGAAATTTTGTAAACTAAATCTAATTAATTATTTGTTAACGGGTTTTTACCCATATATTTAGTGGCTACATTCATGTACTCCTAGACACTGATGATGGAATGTGGATTCCGAAAACGTTTTGTCTGTCTAACTTAGCCCGTTTGGGTTCTTAAATATATACCTTTTACAAAGGATTTTTAATAAATTTCAATAGATTGGTATTTTATTTGCAAAATAACTGCTTGTTCCAACATAGAGTTGTTAGGGCTCGTATATTGGGCATATAATGTGCAAAACGAATTATCGATGATATTGATGAAAAACACACATTTTTATAAAAGTATATGTTATAAACAAGCTATTTCGCAACAGGACCATAATTATAACAGGTCCTTGTTATGTTTACTGTAGGGACTGTAGATTATATAAAACATTTTAATAAAAAAAAAAGAAAAGAAACCAAAAAGTGTAAAATTTTATAAATATTAACTTATGAAAAAAATTCTCACATTTCTTAATAAAAAATTTACCCAAAACTATAGCGTAATAATATTCCGAAATAGTTTTGGTGACTTTTTACACAATGGTACAATGGTCGAAGTAGTTGCGAATTGACTTACCGCTTAGGAAGTTAGCGAATTTCTTACTAATAATCGAATTAAACGATAAAAGTCACACGGATATTAACAATTTGTTTTTTTTTATTTCAGGTAAATATTTTGTCTATTGTATATAAATGTCTATCGACTACTGGTATATTAGGAGAATATATTCGTAAGTATTTTTACACTAAATTTTCTACATTTTGTTTGATTAAAAAAACCATTTATATTCTTATGATACTGAGATTTTTGTGTCAACGTTATTTCTATCACTTGTATGGACTATATTAAAAATTCAGTCGTCGTTTTTATTTATAACTACTATTAAAATGGTGACATGGTACAATACTCATGTTCCTTTATTGGATGTTGGATTTGAGATGCGCAAATAAAAGTAATTATAATTGTTCACAGCGTAAAGATCAAAAATATATTCGGTATGAATCTCATTTCCCCACCACCGTGTATGATAACCAATCTACTCCCTTTTGAAATGTTTTTGAACAATCTCTTACAACTATCAACTGACCAGTTCTTCGGCGTAGGGTGTCCTGCATGTTCATCAACGTATACAATTGGCTTACTTAACTTCTGTAGTCTTTAATATTTTCTCAATGCTTAAGACTTAGAGCACGAATTCCATTCCTTTCAATTAATAAACGTTGATTATCTTTGATTTTCTTCCATTTAAATCTCAAATCTTTTTTATCTAGAGAGAACTCACACTTCCAGTCCACTCGTACGCCCCTTCAAACTTTTTTTTGTACAAAAGCTTCAATAATACACGACCAACTTCAGTCTCATGAAAATGGTAAATTTTATTTCTAATGAACTGTTTGTCATAGTTGCTTTCCGTTTAGCTGGAAATTCTTGTCAATTATTTGAATCTGCGTTTGCTAACATATTCGCTTGTTAAATTATCCTTTCTACTTTGCGTATAGCTACTCTAGTAGCTTCGCTTACATGTTGTTTAATATTGGTTCAATGATCTTCAGTTAACAGTGTTTATATATTTAAACACTTTCTAAACTATCCCTTTGCATTCCTCTGTCAATCTCATCTATTAACTCGTACTCGATCCATTCTATAAAATCGTTCCTAATACGCATATTCGCACCTTTGTTTATGACACACTTCTTTAAGTGGCAGTCAAAGATTGTTAGACCAGGCGGGATCTGTAGAAATTCAGACCATAATGGACATTTTCCATAGGAAGCTATTTTGTTGCTGGAATCCCTTCAGGATGTGCCCAATATCGATAATCACGATATGCGCCAGTCGAAAACCCTGTGCTAAATTTTTTATTTGACAAAATCTGAAAACAATTGAAAATTTCTCATTTTTTGCTCATATTTTCGTTTATAATTCGGAAAATATTGATACTAGAGAAAAAATTATAGGAAGTTAAAAGTTTCTTTATTCAATTTTACATATATTTCGTTAGCTAGAAATTGAAAATTTAATGATTTGATTTTTTCCAGTATTGGATTGCAAAATTTTTATGCAAAACCTATCCGACCGATCTTAACAAAATTTAGCACACGTTTTAAACATATTAAAAGTTTTTCTATGCGGAATATGGAGCTTGTACTTGTAAGTCAAGTTTAGAAAGTCGAAAACATTTAAAGGAATAACTTCACTTTTTGTACTTTTTTTCCAATTATTGCTATTTTTTCAACAATACACATTAAATTTTCAATTTCTAGCTAACGAAATATTGTGTAAAATTGAATAACGAAACTTTTAACTTCCTATATTTTTTTCTGTAGGATCAATATTTTCCGAATTACAAACATAGGAGCAAAAAAATGAGAAATTTTCAGTTATTTTGTTAAATAAAAAATTTTAGCACAAGGTTTGCGACTGGCGCATATCGTGATTATCGATATTGGGCACATCCTGAAGGGATTCCAGCAAAAAAATAGCTTCCTATGGAAAACGTCCAATCCAAAACAGATCCCCCCTAGATTGTGTTGTTTGTTAATTAAGTGGCGTCAAACTTATTTTTTACGTATTATCAGTCAGTGATGACACTCCGATATTCATTTAGAAATATATTTTATTTTTAGATAATCGTTGTTTTTTATATAAATTATTGTATATTATGTACATTAATGACCTTCACTAAAAGTATAATCATAATTGTTTCTATTCCGTTTAAAATTTTTTAGCAAAAAATAATAAAAATTAATTAGTTTTTCCTTTTTACTGTACTCTTTTATTTTTATATTAGTTCCTATGCGGTTTGTCTTCATCGTTGTGTAAATTTTTATTCGAACATTTGTCGAAAAATTCTTTCGTTTCTTTCTTCAGATTTGTCCTTTCCGATGATTCACAAGATCTCCAAAGATGCCAGTTTGACAACCTTTAGGCAATTTCTTGGTTTCCCCAAAGTGCTCACTGTGATGCGGACATTTCTAAATCAAGAATAATAATAAATTCCATAGAAAATAAAAGAGATAAAACCGCAATCTCAAGGTCAGGTCAATTAAAACGATTTTATTTTACGAAAGCCATGCCTTGCATGCATGGAATTTTATATTTACATGTGTAGCATTCTAACCATATTTGTTACATATCATTACAGGAAATTAAAATAATGTATATATAAGTAATTTATGGAATGACGGTGATCTATCCGTTCGTTAGATAATATTGTAAGAGGAACGATACACTTCGTTTAATACTATCAAATAATTATTGATATTCATATTTTATGCTTTAATGCATTTTGTTTATAAAAATTTTCTCGTGTAATTAATAAGCAGTAGTTTATTTCAAATTCACCTACAGTCTGCGTAAGTAAATAAATAACTGTGATGAAATATAGTCCAGTCGTCAAACATTTGTTCTCTAAAAACGAGACGAGACAAGCTTAATTTTGCTGAAAATGTAAATTTTGGGACCTCAAAAAACGCTACTGCTACTCCCTGCCCCTGGCTTCTTCTACCGCCGCGCCGCCTGGCTGACTTTAGTATAAGATTCGTTCTCCGTATTCCCGTCGATAGTTCCCGAGGTACTTTAAAATTCCCTCTCGTCGCCGAACGCCTACCTGCTAAACCAGACCCTATTCTGTCATCCAGCGATCCGGAAGCGGAATGACCCCTATAAGGCCGGCATCACTTCCACTACTACCTTCATTCATTCGTTCTCCATTCATCCACATCCACACTCCATTCATCAGCAAGGAGACTCCCTATCTCGTTCCTGGTAGCGCGTAGAAGACCCTCATCGCTCCTAGTACGGCATCACTCCCAGACGGGCGTTTCCTCCTTCCTCACAGGCTGACTCACGCAGTCTGACTCATACAGTCTGACCCACTTTTCTACCTTCAACTTCCAGCATCTTTCCCTCTTACCTTTGCCGTTGGTCCAGCTGTCTTTCTTCCTCTTCTTTTTTCTTGATCACTGTATGGATATAGTTGTATACACTAGTCCAACCTGCTTTATTTTCAATCATTCTCTCAATAATTTCTTTCACTGTAACAAAATTCACACCTGTCTCATTCTCTCTCTTTCCATTCTGTTTCTTTCTACTATCCATCTGTTGCACTCTAACATCGTATGTGCCACAGTGTCCGAGTGTCTACAGTATAGGCATTCATTTGTGTCAGTCTTTCCGAACTAGAGAGGTAGGCCCTAAAACACCCGTGTCCTGTGAGCACCTTTGTCAGGAAATAATCCAGTCGCCTGTGGCCACAGTCCACCCAATCTGTTATGTTCGGGATCAACATTTTCGTTCACTGTGCCACATCCTCCATGTTTTCCATTCTTCTTGCCATCTTTCAATTGACCTTTCCCTTTCCTGTCTTCTCTCGGCCATAAGTAAGGTTTGGCCCTCGTCTCTCATAAAGATCTTTTCTTTCCACCGCCAAAATATGCAACGGAACACATCAAGTGATGGTCCACAAGGCTGCCGCAGACATAGTCCTCTAGGCACATGCCACTCGCAACAGACTTGTTTTGTGCACTCGTGTCATGAGCCTCCTTAGGCCGTTATCTCTACCGCCCGCTCCAGACTGGTGTCACGTACAGAACGTTCGACTGCACAACACCGTGTAAGACTCTCTTCTTTTCGGATTTCGTTCCCCTAATGTTGGGCATCACCCTCCCCAACGCAGCCGCACTATTCGCAGCCTTCCGGGCCACCTCCCTCACGTGCTCCCCCATTTTCCATTCTGGTGCAATATCACTCCTAGGTACTTTACATGTTTCTTGGGTGATGGACATGCTCCCGCACCTTGTAGTTTAACACTTTGCTGTTCTTTTTCCCCTTCAGAATGATCGCTTCGATTTTCTCTGTCGCAAGTTTCAGTCCGTGCTGCGTCATCAATTTCTTTACGACGCGGCCTGCGTTCCGAACCCGGTAGTTGAGATCTGACTTATCCCGGGCCGCTACCTGTACAGCGAGGTCATCCGCAAATGCGAAAGGAGTTGTACCCTATCCGTATTCACAGGCCCTTATGACACAGAAAGACGTCTGAACAAAATTGTTTTTCATCCAGTGCTCTTTATATTAAATTAGTTAATCTATGTACTTTATCCAAAGTCGAGTGACTAACCGAAACCAAAGTGATGAGGTGGTATGGGATTCCTTTCATCTAATATTGATTTTAATCTTTGTAGCAATAGTTTTTCAAATAGTTTCGATAGTTTAAACAACAGAGATATAGGTCTGTATGATGAAACTTCATTTTGCAGTTTACCTGGCTTTGAACTGTGACCTGTTGAATTTTTCAGTAAATCTGCACATGCTTAAGTCTTAATAATGCATTTATTCTTCTTCTTACGGTGCCTTATCCTTAAGGAAGTTGGCCATTATGTCCCATATTTGCCCATTTAATCTTATTTGTAGCAGCCCTGAATAGTTCTATGGAGATCATGTTCGTCCATTGCCGTAGGTTTTTAAGCCAAGAGTTGCGTCTTCTTCCTAGTCCTCTTTTGCTATTGACTTTGCCTTCGATTATAAGTTGGAGCAGTTCATACTTTTGATTTCTTATGTGACCAAAATATTGTGTTGTCCCTTCTTCATCAAGATTACTTCCAAGGTACATTGTTCTTGTTACTCTTTCCAGATCTGTTCCGTCGACATTAACCTTCACCCTTCTGTTTTGGTGCTTGCTGATGATCATGCATTTATTAAGTGAGTAATTTTCTATATAGCTTTTTTGAAAGCCGTTTTAATACTTCTTCTGTTACCAGATCGAATGCAACTGGTTTTCTAGGATTAATATTTTTATTTATCTCTTGTTGAACTTCTTTAGAAGTAACAAATTTAATTTACATTTTTTTCTTGGCAAATATTAGTTAGTTCCTCAATGTCATTTCCCTCGTTTGGTTGAAAGGTGTGTTTTAAATGTTCTACAAAGTGTTTGTTTATTGTTTCTGGCCCAGCTACCATCTACATTTCTTATTGGAGGTTTGTGCATGTTTCATAGTAGCCTTCCATATTGAATAGTCAGTGCTTTGGCCATAGCTCAATTCGCTAAGGTAAAGTTAAATGGATTAATTTGTATTTTTTGGTTTTCTTTTCTGGAGTGTTTGCATTGCATTGTTTAGTTCTGTTTTATGGGGTGAGAAAATCTGCTTTGTTACCACCTTCGTATTAGCTTCCTATTTTCTGATATTATATCTCATATTTCTTTCGGGTAATCTTTTCCTTCGATTCGAGTTAGAATGGTTGGTGTATTGTCTCGTGCTGCTTCTTGGATCTGTGTTCTGAATAGCTCTACTTTGGAGTCAAGTTGTTCGATTGTTTTTAACTTTACAGAAAGGTTAAGCATTTCCAGTTCTTGTTTGAAGCTTTCCCAATCTGTCCTGTTTACTAGCCTAGAAGATCGCCCATTTTGTATAAAAATGTATCTGTTAGTTCTATGGATTACATATATTCTGTTAAAATTAAGGAAAAATCTTTTGCTGCATCAAAAATTCTCCATTGTCATTACTCTTTGACAATTCCGTAATACCTTTGCAGTAAGTCTACTTACGCATTATACTTATAGTTAACATTACTTCAACCACTTCCTTATAATTACAACACATAGTTGTAATATGCTGTCAATACAAACTCGTCTTAAAATTGAATAGAAGATCAGGAGAAGATGAAGAATATTTTTGCATTTCTACATCGTTTAATATTGTTTATAATATTATATTCAACTTATTTAGTGGTGTGGGTATTGAGTTTTGGTTTAGCTTCCATTATAAAGGAGTGTAGGCGTTCAATTAAACTGCAACAAAAACGGATGATGAAGGTAGATTTTTAATTTGAAAAGAAATTTGAGGAAGTCGTATAAATTTTTGATTGCAGACTGAAATAGAAAGTTGTATTGCCGTTGTTGTCTCCAAGTGGAAGTTTATTTAACAAAATATATTTCTTGGTAAAATGCGGAAGTGTTTTTAAATCGAAAAAGTTAATTTATTTTCAATATTTTTTAATCATGTTAAAGCCTACGTCCAGAATAACCATAAAAGTAAATACGGCTGTGACGTCAAGTATGGCATCAAGGTTAATCATTGCATCATATATTCATGCAATATCACAGTTATTGATTTATCGTCTCAATTCCATCAGGGTATTGAAGAGTAACATCTAATTCCAAAAGTCATATTTTGCATAAACTTAAAACAATCAAATTTTCGATTAGTCTGTTATTTTTAACGCTTTTTTTCTTTTATTCCCAGTTTCAAAAGTATATAAAATTGTAATAAATAAAATTGTACAAATTTAAAGGAAATATAGTCACACATGTTATGAAGATTTTTAAATTTTTTAATTTTGTGGCAAAATGTTGATATATATTTATGGTCCCTTAAATGCATATTTAGATGAGCTACTTGGCGAATAGCAAATTGGTTTTAATTCTGGTCGATCAATAAGGGACCAGATTTTTGTGCTGAGGCAGATATTTCAAATATCCAACGAATTCAATATCGATATCTATCACCTCTTTATAGAGATAAAGACTGTAACTGCGTTCTACTCAAGGCATATTTGTTGTATAAATAAACATTTAAAGTATGTTTTCTCGTTTTAAATTCTAAAATGCAAACCTAAGTGCGTATAGGAACTTTTAGATATTGTTATACAATACTGTTAATACTGTACAATAACTTATACAATATTGTTAATACAATAAAACCATAATAAATCTAAAATACATCGAGTAACAACTTCTTGTTCTTTAAGTGCCGTCTCCCAATCGGTGGTTGGATATCATCATCACTATCTTTATTTTATCTACTGCTGCTCTAAAGAGTTCTATAGATCTGCATTTAAACCAGTCCCTTAAATTCTTCAACCATGACACTCTCCTTCTTCCTATACTCCTTCCTCCCCTTATCTTTCCCTGTATTATTAGCCTTCCTCCTCCTAAGTGCCTTCTCTATTGAGGTTGGCGATTAATATGGCAAATTTCTCTCTGTTCTGGGCTTGATGGATTAAGTCATTTCCTGTTGTGTGAGTCCAATCTCTGATGTTTCGGAGCCAGGATTTCTTCTTTCTTCCTATACTCCTTTTATCCTCGATTTTGCCTTCTAATATTACCTGGAGCTGCTTAAATTCCTTATGGCGCATTATGTGTCCTAGATATGACGTCTTTCTAATTTTGATTGTATTAACCAGATAAGGTCGTGTGTTCATTATTTCCAGTACCTCTTCATTTGTAGTTTTGCTGGTCCAGCTTATTCTTAGCATTCGGTGGTACATCCACATTTCCAATGAATTCAGTTTGTTGACGTCATACTGTTTTAATGTCCAGGTCTCACAGCCATATAGTAGTAGAGATGTAACAAAAATGGATTGGCTGGAGCGCCAATATAACAAGATTGTAGTAACAAGTTGTGTAGCAATAGGGTAAACTCTAAAATGTACCTTGATACACCAACGAACTAATATGTGGAATAACAGAAGATGAAAGGGATCAGATAGAAATAAATTATATGAAAGCAATAAATAAAGGGTAAATATGAATTTTAAAATATAATAAAAATAATGTTGGCTAGCGACTATGCAGGAGGATGACCACTTGACACTCAAGAGGGATTAGGCCAATTTGCATGCCCTACAGTGACCGTAAGATGTAAGAATTAATGACTAGAAACTACCAAGAAATAAACAGAAGAAAGATAAAGTTGCTCTACTGGATGTTTGGGCGCCAGGAAGTTAAATGGTTTCTTCCGAGATATCTTGTATTGCTGAAATATTAAAGGATAGGTACCAAGTGAAATCTTAAATTGTTTTAACCCAACTTTAATAAATACCTATATTATGTACAAATTATTTTAAACCCCTATATACAGTGTAGGAAAATTTTTATGGTCGGTATGGACCTTACGTGAGATGGAGTGAGAAACAGCTGTTTAAAAAGAGAGAGGTATATTAGGTACGCCCTTTATATCGCCGAATGGAAATATTAAAAAAGGGGAAATTCAACGTTGCCAAACTTATTGGTTTTATTTGACCTGTTGTCTTTTTTTGCATTTGAACAATGTTCTATCAAGAAGATAAAATGCTCAAGATAATCAAATTTGGGCGAAATTGATTTAAATGGCAGGTTACTGTTTTTTTTATTGGGAATATGCCACAAGTTTTCTTTACAATAATTGTAATATAACATTTTGATTTCCATTTCGGAAATCGTTTTATATAAATAAAATTTATTAATGTTTCGTATTTTAAGTACGATTTCCGAACTAAAAATCTAAACATCAAAATAATTTCCCAATATGAAATAATAAACAATTAAACATGCATACAATAACGCCAAATTAAAAAATATTCATACACTAATTTATTTGGCAACGTCTAGTCTAGATAGTCGTCTGGTCACGTCTGGTCAAAAGATCGAGTAACGAGAAGTAGAGGTGGGTCGTGCTAGTTTATCGTTAAGAGCTTAGGAGCAAAATTTCGGACCAGAGTTTTTTAAATGCATTCATTTTTTTCGAATCCTGAGAAAACTAATAAATATTTTTGAAAAAATTAAACGCAGAATGAAACAATACATTATTACCGAGAGCTTAAAGTCCCTGAAAACTTCTATAATGTTTATTTTAATAAGTTATAGGGATGAAAAAAAAAACAAAATTTAGTGTGATTTTTAATTTCAAATATCTCATTAAAAAAACATTTTGTTTATTCTAAGGGACCTTCGGCCCTCGGTAATAATGTAATCTTTCATTCTGCATTTAAATTTTTCAAAAATATTTGTTAGTTTTCTCAGGATTCCAAAAAAATTTAAATTTTTTTGAATGCTAAAAAGCATTTAAAATTTTTAATTTTCATAAACAAGTAACTATGATTGTTTAAAAGTAGTTTCAAGTAAGATAGTACCTACATAAACAAACATAACGGCTATTATCGTTTATGTGTATATCTTTTGAAGTGAAAGAAACTACCTAATGATATATTTATTATAACTTGAAAAATAAACTAAACAATCATCATCATCATATAACGGGGGTCCTACGGCGATTGCCGCTTCCCGCATTTCAGCCTCCATCTTTTCCTATCTCCCCAATCTCCCTCTTCTAAGCCTCTAGATTGCATTGTTTTTGTAATTTCTCTTCTCCAGGAATTTGGTGGTCTTCCCCTTTTCCTTCTTTCTGGCGGAACATACATTAAGGGTTTCTTTGGCCACCGCTCCTCCTCCATTCTCATCACGTGACCATACCATTGTAATTGCCTTCCTTGTATTCTATCTGAAAGAGTATCTCTAATTCCTGTACGGTTTCGTATTTCCTCATTCCTGATTCTTTCCATTCTCGATACTCGACATGACCTTCTAAGATAATCCATTTCCACAACGTCTACTTTATCTCGTTCATTCTTTGTCATCGTCCAACATTCGGCACCATATGTGGTAATTGGTTCTACAATTGCTCTGTATACGCGAAGTTTGGTATGCATCTTTATTTTATTAGACCACAGTAATGAATTCAGTATTCGGATGCATTTTTTCCCTTGGGTTATTCGGTTTTGTACATCTATCTTAACTCTGCCATCTGCTGATATGATGCTTCTGCTAAATCTTTTTGCTAAACCCGATATTAGTAATTGTACTATGTCATATACTATGGATGTAAGTATGCCGTTTGCTAAAATTTTATTGCAAGATTCTTGCAGGCAGCGTACCATAACAATCACTGAACTAGCATTCAAGTATTTTTGGTCACTCATTGTACTTGTTATTTCTTTAAACGGCCGTAAAATTTGGGAAAGTTGAGAACAAATAATCCAGTGTTCTTTATTTAGATTAGGTTTAAGTCTAAGTCTGTATTATTTAATACCAATGTGGAACGGGTTGCCTCTTCTAACTCGGTCATTCTTTTTAACATGTAATAGGTGAAGTTCTTCCTAGTTTCCACGTCTTGGATTGGCCGTTTGGGAACTGTGTTCTGTTGTAATTAATACTTTAAAAGCCTTTCTGAAGATAAGGTACTTTTTTGAAATGTGTTTTTTGTAGAATTGTCGAAAAAAGGACTTTTTATTTTATCTATTTGTACACGACAGCATTTAAGTGCGTCCCCCACCAATAAATTTAATCATCATCATAAATCACAATCATCATAAAACAAAACATATTTAATAGCTTTGACCATATTTTAGGAATTATCAGTTACTGCAAAATTTACTTTTCGTTTTAGACCCGACTGATTAATGATTTCAGTAATCGCTGTTTTCTGGATTATGGTTTCCAGAAAAATGGCAGCAGCCTAATAAAAAAGTTTTGAATACTAAATTTTCGGTTAAATATTGTCCTGTTAATGCGAAGTAACTCTCAGTTACTCCAGATGTCCAGAGGTCAGTAGTAATACAGATATTTTCTACTTCTTTAACAACTTGCGATCTAATAATTTGCTCACTTTTGACATAACATTCCTGAAGTAATGAACCTGACAAAGTTTTTCTTGTTGGCGGTTTATATCCAGGAATCCACCCTGCAAACTTTTTAAAAGCTGGTTCTTTAACTATGGAAAACGGATGAAACGAAAAGTTTAGTAAATCTTGAAAATCAATCAGTCCAAGAAAAAGAAACTGATAAAGATGACTTAAGTCCATGGTGTATTTTTGATGAATTAATTGGACATGACTCATCTAAACATACACCTGTATCGAGAGGTATAAAAGAAGTCGACATGTAATTGTCTGATGATATATTACCCACAAACAATTTCGAACGGAGATTGTCCATTACCGTGGTGAAAAAACCATCGCCATGTATATCGTAACTTAACCACTATATTCATAAAATGTTGTAGTATTGTAACAAAATCTTTTCCTTGTGAACACATGTTTAACATCTGGTATAATTTTAAATAAAAGAAGAACGCGATTAACAAGAAAAGTGGAAAAACTTATGTTTTTAAATGTCAATTTAGACGATTCGCGATTTAATAATGTGTAATGTAAATGTAACTATTTAAGTACCATTTTTATTATTTAATTTATTTTTCAAGTTACAATAAATATATCCTTCGTTAGGTTCTTTTATTTCAATACTTATACACATAAACGATAATAGCTAATATGTTTGTGTACTCGCTAATTTGAATACTGGTAAACAATCAACTAGTTACAGTTTACGAAAAACGGTTCCGATAAAAATTAAAAAAACGAGAAGACCCACCTCTAGTTTTTTAGGTATATTAGGATCGGAACCAGAGAATATCTGATCGGAACTAATCGTCTCACCAATGGGCAATGGCCAATGAGTGTTAAAAGGATTTTAAGAGGGGAGACGAAGGGGAAATATGATTGTTATCTTTGTCTAATTCGTTGAAAATATGATTTTATATCTGCGTTAGATATCCTGTTAAATTTTACCATACCGACCATAAAAATTTTCCTACACTGTATAACAATATAACCCAACACCTCTTATATACAATTAACTAATCTATATTTACAATGAAAACCCTGAATATAATGATGAAAACAATTTCCCCCCCTAACGTACCTATTAATGTTAAATTTTGACTAAGGTTATGCAGTGGTTAAGTATATAATATAAAAAGAAATATATAATAATATAAATAAAAAATACTACTCGCTAATATAATAGTTTTCGTTTAGTAAATGTCTAAATTTTCAAATGAAATGAAACTCTCCGGATATTTGTGCACACAATAACCTGACAAAGAGAGATTCAAGGGAGAGTTAAAACCTCATCCCTTGGTAGACAATAAATAATTAATTAAGTTACAATGATTAATATTTTATGAAAAGTGAGTGTAATTATTATTAATGATATGTATTGAAATTAAAATGAAACAAAAGTTAAACCTTGAAGAGGATGTAAAATTATTTAAATTATTAGAATAGAAAATAAAAAAAAATAAAGATCAGTTCTTCCGGCCGGTTCCTATAGGTTTCCCTGGAGATGATCCGGTGGAGAACTAGGTGCAGGTGGGTGATACGCCAAACCTGGGCACCATATAAAAAAAGAGGTACTTTTAACTTAAGTCCTTGAAATTCTTCTTAACCCAAACTTAAAAGTTTTTTCTTCCCCTTGTTCCAATAAATATTCCCCAATAAACAAACTGAAAAGGTTTTTCTTCCGACTTGTCACTGGATCCCGGAAGTAGGCTAAAAAGAACAGTTGTGTTACTCCAGGTCTTTTGTTCATACAAAAAGTAAGGAAAAACCCAAGAAAGGTCAACACGTTGCTTCAAATTGAAGCAAAAACTATAATGTGTTTCTTTAAAAAAATAACCTTGGGACTGTATGAAAAGGTTTGGATATATTAACTAGGTAATTTTAAGGAACGCCTGGTATATAGATTATAGAATCGAAAAAAAAGTATTAGCCGGTTTAAACGGTATGGAATTATAATAGGTAAAATTGTTGGTTTTCATACTTGAAAAAAAATAAAATTTGAAATAATTCTAAAATCTAATACTTAATGTATTTAGGTATTAATGAAATAAAGTAAAATGAGACATATATAAGATGTGTGAAATATCTATCGAGAAAGGATTAAAATTGATTTGAATTTTACCAACAATGGCGAATGATCTGACATGTTTTTATATATAATTTATTTATAATTTAAAACTCACCGGCTGTGGTCCAAACTTAAAGTATTTTCCCAAAAAACAACAACGTAACAAATGGTTTCCTTCTAAAATAACATCTTCTCCACAAAATAAAAAATAAACTTAAACCAAATTCGGAAACATGGCACCCCAGCCGCTCTACTTTGATCGGTGTTTATTCGGTAGGATCCAGCAAACAAGTGACGATCTGACGGTACTTCGCTGCCAAGATGATGTACTTTCCGAATCTTACACAGAGGGCGGGATTTAATGCCAACTTTAGAAAATAAAATTTACTGGAGTTATTTAAATTTTTGGTTTAAGAATATTTCAAAGATGAATTTAATTTAGATATAATTAAATTAAAAGATTCCAGTGACAAAAAGGTAAGTGGTTCTTTAAGTAACGAACTCGTTACAGAGACCACACATAACACTTTAGTGTTCTTAACCTTATTGTGATTGATAGCTTGGGGTTACAGAGTATTTTACGCATGTTCATGAAGCCAGATCTTGCTATTTCAATACGTCTTCTAATTTCTTTTGAATGATCTAGCTGACTGTTTAGCTCTCTGCCCAGGTATATGAAGCTTAGGGAGCTCTGAAGGGTGATACCATTGATTTGTATGTTGGGTGTAATTTGTTCATGTGGGTTCTTGTGGAATACCATGATTTTGATTTTGGAAAGATTAATATCCAAACCTAGTCTGTGACTTTGTTCTGATAGTATGTTCATCAATATTTTTAGTTGGTCTTCTGTTTCTGCTAATACTACGGTGTCATCGGCATATCTTACATTGTTAATGATGATTCCATTGACTCTGGCACCTTCAGGGCGATCTTCAAGAGAAGCTCTGATAATATTTTCGGCATAGACATTAAATAGAAGAGGGGACAGAATGCACCCTTGACGCACTCCTCGTTCTATGTTTACATAATTGGTATTTCCGTTGTCTGTTTGAACACATCCTGTGTGGATCCAGTATGTATTGCTTATTATAGCTATGTCGTGTCCGTCCAGCCCTACTTCTTTTAGCACCTCAATCAATTTTTCGTGTCTAATTTGGTCAAAGGCCTTTCTATAATCGACAAAGCACACATACAGCTGTTTTTGAACCTCGAGATACCTTTCTGCCATTAGTGTCAATCCCATTATTGCTTCTCTGGTGCCTGTACCTTTCCTAAAACCATATTGAGAACGACTCAGGTATTCTTCACACTTATTGTGAATGCGGTTATAAATTACTCGCATAAAAATCTTAGCAGCATGACTCATTACTGATACAGTTCGATGGTCTTCACATTTCTTGCTTTTTGTTTTTTAGGAAGAGCTACATATGTGGATGTTAGCCAGTCATGCGGTAGAGTGCCATGTTCATATAATGTTAAAGAGGTAGGTTAATTTCCCGACAGCATCATCACTCAGGTGTTTAAAATGTTCGGCTGTTGTTAGATCTTCGCCGGGTGCCTTGTTGTTCTTTGTGTCTTTTATTGCCCGCATAACTTCTTCGGTTAGAATACTTAGTTTTCCATCGGTATCTATTTGTGGGGGCCCTTCTGCTCTCCGATCACCAAACAAATCTTTAAGATATTGTTCCCATATTTCCTTCTGTTTTTCGTGTTTGTTACAATAGATAAATGTTTGGGTTTCCATATCCCAGCGACTTCTTTCACCTTTCTGTGTAATTCTCTATCTTTATGCTTCCTTTGCAGATCTTCTACCTCTTTACATTTTTCTTTCATCCACTCTTCCTTAGCTACATTTATCTTTCTCTCAATTTCCGTGTTAAGCTCTTTGTATCTTGTTAGGTTTTTGTTTTTTACCATCCGTCTCCTCTCCATAATTTGTAATATTTCGTTTTTTATCCATGGTTTTCTTTGTTTACGGTTTTCTTTCTGTATATTTTGGTTTGCTGCCTCCAGGACAGTATTTTTACTTTTTCCCCACATGTCTTCAATATTTTCTTTTATTGTCTTCTCTTTAGTGGGAGCCAATGTCTTAGACTCTAACTGCGTGTCTACCATGTCTTTAAACATATGTTTTTGTCCCTGGTCAGCACTACTCCATGCTACTCTCTGACTGGGTTTAGCCTTGCCTACTCTTTTAAGTTTTATTCTGACAGTTGCAACTACAGGATTGTGGTCTGAATTTATGTCACAGCTTGGGTACGATTTTACATTTAGAATACCATTACGGAACCTTTTATTAATTGTAATGTAGTCGATTTGGTTCCTCACAATATTTCCTTCACAATCTTGAGGAGACCTCCACGTATACAGATGTATTTTTGGTAATTTAAACCATGTGTTAAGAACCACCAAGTTGTTCTCTTGGCAAAATTCAACAAAGCGTGTGCCTCGTTCATTCCTCGTTCCTAAACCGTATGGGCCGATGATCGATTCGACCTTTTCTGCTCCTACCTTCGCATTCCAATCTCCCATAAATATGTTGATGTCATCTGATTTTATGTGTTTTTTAATCTTTTATCTTTTTAGTCGAATGGTTGTCCATTTAATTTGATGATCATTACTCTGTCGCTGACTGGTAGAAAACCCATCGTGTGTTGTTTCATGGATGCTGTTACCAGGACTCCTATACCTCATTGGGCATCATCATCTTTGCCTGCATAATAGAATCGGTTTCCATTTATTGTATCCACATATCCTTCTCCTTCCCATCTCACCTCACACATACCAAGTATGTCCCACTTCATTCGTCTCATCTCGTTTTCAGCGTTGGCTAATTTGCCTGCTCTATACAATGTCTTAACATTCCTCCCGGGGATTCTTAGCACCCCTTGACGGTTGAACGCCTGCCGGGCACTATGGGCCATGTATTGATTTTGACTTATTATTAGCCTTAGCAGTTCATATCGCTACCTCCTCATTACGTATCCCAGATATTGTAACCTTCTTATTTTTATCGTGTTTATTATTTCGCATTCTTTGCCCATTTCTCGCAATACTTCTATGTTAGTTTTCTTCTGTGTCCATGCTATTCTAAGCATCCTCCTGTAACACCACATTTCAAAGGACTGTAACTTATTTATGTGTTCTTGCTTCAATCTCCAGCTTTCAAGTCCATATTGCAGTATCGAAAACACGTACATCTCAGTGCTCTTACTAATATCTTTGTTGCAGAAAATTGTTTTCATTTTTACAAACGCATTTCTTGCTATTTCTATCCTAGCTCTTATTTCGGTTGTTTGATCATTATTGTCTAAAATCCAGGTTCCTAGGTCTTTGTATTTATCAACCCTTTCTATCGGTACATTTCCCAAATGTGTGTTTTCCCAAATTTCCCAAATGTATGTTTGTTGGTATATTTGTTTTCTTTGTTATTCTATTATCATGTATTTTTTTTATATTCCTTTTTAGTCCATATTGTTCACAGAAACTGTTTGTTTTGTTTAGCAGTAATTGGAGTTGTTCAGCAGAGCTTGCCATAATCACGGTGTCATCTGCATATCTTATGTTGTTAATAGATCTTCCGTTAATTATTATTCCTTCACTTTGAGATAGTAATGCTTCTTTAAAAATGGCTTCGCTATATATATATATATATATATATATATATATATATATATATATATATATATATATATATATATATATATATATATATATATTAAATAGTAATGGGGACATAATACATCCCTGCCTAACTCCTCTCCTGATTTCAATTTCTGGACTGGGTTCGTTATCTATTACGATTTGTGCTCTTTGATTCCAGTAGAAGTTTGTTATTATTCGTAAGTCCCTGTGGTCTATGTTTTTTGTTTTTAGAATTTGGACTAATTTTTCATGTCTCAATTTGTCAAATGCTTTTTTAAAACCACGTAACAAACATGCACATTAACATTCATATCTATGCATCTTTGAGCTAACACATTAAAAGTAAATAACGCTTATCTGGTTCCTATTCCGTTTCTGAACCCAAACTGTCTATCATCTATTCCTTCTTCCAGTTTTTTATTTATACGACCATGTATTATATTCAGGAATAATTTGAGAATGTTCTTATTAGTGATATTGTTCTGTATTCACTGCAATATTTAGCGTTTGTATTTTTAGGGATAGCACAAAAGGTGGAGAGTAACCATTGTTTCGGTATGTGTCCTGTTTTGTATACTGAGTTAAATAATTGTCTACTATAATGTCTAAGGTTTCATCATTCATGCATTTTCTATATATTCATTAAATATTTCTATAGAGATCTGGACCTAATGCTTTACCATTTTTGGTTTTTTAATGTCATTTTTATTTTAATCTCTTAATATCTATAAAACCATATCCTGTTCTACTTCTATCTCCATCTGTTCTGTTCTATTGTCTTTGAATAGTTCATTGATGTATTCTGTCCATCTCTTTAATTTGTCGTTAGTATTCAACACCAGTTTCCCATTTGCATCTTTCAGTATTCCCGGTTTTCTTGTTCTATTGTTGTGAGTTAATTCTTTAATTTACTTTTATGTGTGTTAAAACTATCATGTCTTTTCTGGTATTCTTCTATTTCTGCGCATTGTTCTTTTAGCCATTGTTCTTTCGCTTTCCTAATTCTGTATTTTATTTGTTTATCTACTTTTTTGTACAACTGATTATCTTTGTTCTTATATTGACGTTTTTGTTCCGTTAAATCTCAAATTTCTTCCGCCATCCATTGCTTCTTTTTATATCTGGTTTGTATTAGAATTTCTTTTTGACTTTTATCTATTTCTGTCTTTATTAATAACCATTTTTTTCTCCGTTTCAGTATTTTGCAGAATTTGTTCTTTAACATTCATGAGTACGTTGTTGATTTCATCTGCCAGGCGTTGCCTTATGAGTGGGTTCCTTAATTTACTTGTATCGATTTTTGCATTTGTTGTTCTTCGCTTTATTATTTTCATTTTAAGCCTCATTTTGGTCAATACTTGGATAGGTTTTTGCGGATATAATTGCGTTCCTGTATCTTTGTCTAACTAATACATAGTCAATTTGGTTTCTTACAATTCTCTCTTCTTGATCTGCTGGTGACTTCCAAGTATATAGTCACAACTAGAGCACTTATATAAGACTATGACATTTATTTAACTATACACAAAAGTGGCACTTCTATATAAATGCTTAAGAGGAGTAGGCCAGGTACTCCGATACAGTATAAGGCTCGATGCTAGTTTCCTTTTAAATACTGTATGTGTTATTTGTGACATTTTTTACTAGGTCTTCCCAATTTAGGTTCAAACTTTGTGTAAGAAGATTTATTGCTTCTGGATACGGTTCTCGGCACTGGTTTATTCTAAAATATATAAAGACTCTGTTGTTAGAGTTGAGCCAGAGTCTCTTCCCTCGACTTGCTGCAGAGTCTGGCTTGTTTTTTCGAAAAGACCTTCCAAGGTTTTGTTCCAGCAAAGTGTGTTAGAATCATCTACGAAATTTACAATATTTGTAGAGTCATTGACTATAATACTATCTAGAAGATTGTGTGTGTAGACCAAGAAGAGAAGGGATCCCAAAATTCTCCCCTTATTTGCTTATTTTTTTAATTTCTGAATAATGTATGCTTTAAAAGTCACAAAATTAACAAAAATATATGTTTAAAAAAATGAAAAACTTTTTTCTTGAAAATTGGCTGTTGCGAAAACGCAACATTGGGCACATTTTCTTTTAAACGTTGTTTGGAATGTTTTTTTAAATCATATAAAAGAGTTTTAAATAATCTGACCTAAAATAATATAAAAAAATTATTGCCTATTGCTATGAAATTTAATAAAATATTTTTCATGTAAGGCACATTTATTTTTAATACATGTTTCATTGGTTGTTGAGTGTCAAAGGACGCATCGGGTTCGTTTTTCTTTCGTAGAAATAAGGTGGCTGATGATGTCGAATCGAACATCTTCTCTAATGTTGTTTATGGAAGATTGAGATGGACCAGGTCTTCTTGAAGTAGTTCCGAACATCGTCAACAAGGCTTTGGTTATATTTTAACGAAACTGCATCAAATCCATGTGTCTCATGCTACGGTAAATAAACCAAGCATTTGGTATGAATACATCAAGACTCCAGATAAATAAAGGTCAATGCCATTTCTTGGATCTTATACTTGTTCAGTAATAGACAACATTTTGATCCGATCAGTTCCTCCCATATTTTCATTATAAGCCCGAAAAATATGTGGTTGTGTTAGTTGATATTTTTTCTTTGGGTTAAGGAGTATCTGTTCGCTTGATAAACTGGCATCGTTTATGGTAATTCGATGTCAAAGTAACTATGCTGTTGTCATTCCACCTACATAAAAGCAGCATTTTTTTCTCGCCTTACCAATTCTCGTAAATTAAACGTATGAATTTTTTGAACGTTTCAGTGAATGGACACTTTTTTATTCTACGTAACCTATTCCCTTCGATGTTAAAAATCAATTAGTTTCATAGAGGTGAAATAATTATTAGCATATAAGCAATGAGGCATAACCGCATATTACATTGAATTTTAGAAAAAGTTGGGTAAACTGTCTCCTTTACAATATTTTTTAAAAGCTCTTCATTGAAAAAAAAAAAAAAAATCAAAGATCTGTAAACGATTGACTGGTCGTGAATAAAATGAAGAAGTGTGTATGTTCCACTGAGTTTTTTATGTTCAATATTCAATTAAACAGAACATTTCCGTGGTAGAAAGTTTTTTCTTCGTGCAAAAACACTTTTTGCACGAATCTCAGTAGATGCCACCTGAATATCTTGAATTTCTTTATTATGTGTCTCACTTTGAAGATCTTCCTCTTTTTCGTATAGATTTTATATTTTTTTCGTCGATCCTTCTTTCTTCTTCTTGATAAATTTTAGCATCGGATTCCGCATCCAACATATTTTTGTTTAGTTTATTGAATGTTCCTCCACAGTCCACAGTCTTCATCTCCACTATCTTTATCAGTCAATTCAGGAGGTGATAAGAAAACATCTACACTGGAAGCCGACTTCATAAGGTTCGATTCTTCCAGCATGGACATAATTTTATGTGCCCTTGATGTGTAAAAACATTTTTTACGACGACTATTATTACTAGTACGACCGAAACTGGTCGAGAAAGTTGATTTGACATCTTATTTCCACCTTCTAGAACAAAAATGATTTTATCTATGCCTTGTGCCCAGTGTTGCGAAAACACAACACTGATAATTGGGCAGTTGTACCAACTAGCACAGATAAAATAATATCACTTACTTGATAAATATATCTTGTTCAATGCTTTAACAATACGTTGCTACCAAAAACCAAATTTTTATCCAGTTAATTTATACAAAACCGACTCTATCTAACTAAAAATACGTGTTAACAGAAGTCAAAATAAACCTATAACTTTCAATATTCCATCTGTTAATAGAAACCTAATTGCTACCAATTCCTATTAAAACATACATAGGAAACTGTTTTGAAATACATCTGAACTTTGACTGCCCTAATAAGTCATGTCATTTCCCAAAAGATGACGCCATAGTGGGCTATGTTAAATGTTGCGAAAACGCAACGCTGGGTATAAATGGTTTAAATTCTTCTCTCTGTATGAGAGGGAAATGTAAAATACTTACCTTTTTCATGATCCAAGCTGTCAAACAAAAGCTTTAGACACTTCCAGAAAAGCACCCAAAGTTTTCATTTGTTTTTTCCGTTTTTTATAATATTCTTGTCACATAATCATACGTATCAGTTTCAACAGACCTCTCTGAGTGAAAATCATGCTGAGAACTATAGTTATAAAAAAAATTTGTATTCTGTAGTACATGGCTTCCTTAAATATTTTTGAAATGGATAGTTAAAGGATAAAAGAATACTTATTGGCCGATATTTGCCCAATTTTGAAGAATCATCCCTCAAAACAGCCATTTTTCAAAGAGTTACTGAGTAAATACATACTCAATTGAATGTTTTGTAATTAATATGTAAAGCCATAAACTCATTTTGACAAACTTTTAATTCATCAAGCTTATTTTTATACAAATAACTAATCTTAAAAAAAACTCTTCTCTTATAAAACCAATTTCTTCAACCAACGGAGGTGTTTTTTTAATAGGAGGTTGTTTATTCCTTCGATAGTATGATCGTGTTGATTTTTTCAATGAAGATAAGTTCTGAGTTTTTTTGAAAGATGCTTTCCTCAAGTATTTCCCTGATGTTTGTCAGTAATGTTTGTAATTAATGATTGTCGATTTGAAAATTGTCATAGTAAATAAAACGTCTCTTTTCAGAATCACATTCTATCGTACCCCCTGTAAGTGCCGACAATGTGGCAAAGGATGAAGTTTATGCATAATGAAAACAAATGCACCAAAATAGCGTAAAACGTTCAACCCGTTAATTTTCTAAACTATGTTAACATGCATTTAACAGCGGCTCTTGACGTTTCGGTGATAATTAAAAGTCTTTTTAAAAAGCTGCTGGAGTACTATTCCCATTAATTTAGGTAAATTTAACCGGAAACACTTTCTGTTTGTTTTTGCCGACACATTGAGAGGAAATTGTAATTTAACATGAAAGAGGTATTCCCTGCTCTACTTCGTTTGACTTGCTTTTACATAGATCGTCATAAAATTTATTGACCGGACGCCGCATTTGAAGAGAATTTTTTTTAAGTTTATTTGCTAGACATTGGGTAGATTTCTTGACAACACGAAGACAAGATGCTATTTTTCGTGATTAAGTATACGTTTATGTATGAGAAATCAGTAATCATCAATAATTAATTGTACTTTTAAATGTAAATTTTTGAACATTTTGTTCGGTAAACAAATTTTTAAATTTCGGTATGCCTGCTAGCTATTTAAGGGCTTTTCTTTAAAATAAACCAAAGTAACTATTTTTATGAGTTAGCGGGGAGTGAAATTGAAGAACTGTCCTAACATTAAACTAAAGATTGACTAGGTATAATTAGGTATAGAAAAGGGTGTCTAGAAACTTTAAATAAAATACGTTGCAAGGTCAATTATGATTATTTAAACGGTTTAAATAACATATTATGCCTTTTCCTTCCTAATCGCACTTCCTTTCTACTTTAGGATTGTTCTTTCCTAAGGTTTCTTTCAGACATAGCATTGGCGATGAGCTTCATCCGTGTTGCCGGTCTTCCTCGTTTCCGTTCCCCAAAATTTTTTTGGGGACTTCTTTGAGGACATGGCTCCATGACTTACGGGGTCGGCCTCTTTTAATTCTTCCAGATGGTTGCCAGGAGAGTTGCCACCTTCATTCCTTTGTCCTAAGTAAATTATCAAAGCATCTAAGACTTTTTTCTCGATACGCTTAACAATTATTTCTGATTTCTTCGTTGCGAATTCGGTCTATTTTAAAAAATATTATATTAATTTACCTACCTTCGTAGATAGCCCAATTTGATTGCTGGTCGTTTATTTTCTTCTTCCATTGTTCAAACTTCGCAGCCCTATGTAAGAACTGAATCAAACATGGTTAGACCAACTCTCTTTTATTGTTTTCGCTAATGTTTTTGTCTCACCAAATAGAGTTAAGTACATCTTTCATTCACGGTAACAGCTACTTATATCTTCTGCTGGAAATTACTTATATAAGGTCTTTATTAAATAACAAAATTAGAAAAACCTCTGAAGTCATTAAACAATATATATAAAAAAAGACATATTTGCCATTGCGGCAAAAGTCACAATCATAACTATCTCTATCCGCCCCTGCATAGTCAATATGGCACCATAAGCAGCATACCAAACATTGAGCCCATAAACTGCGTTAGGCTTTCACGGTTATCTTCTAACTTATTAAACTGTGGGGAATGGTATATGTGGGAACCACAAAAAGACACACAAACACAAAGATAAATGAACATAGAAGCCATTGTCGTTTAGGACATATCGACAAATCTGCCGTTGCTGAACACGCTTTGGGAAGCGGAGAACATCGGATACTATTTGAAGAAACACAGATGCTGAACAAAACTTCACAGTATTACCCACGGTTGTATCGGGAAGCGGTGGAAATATACAAGCATCCAAATAATTTTAATCAGATAGAAGAAGGACTGAAAATTAACAAGACATGGATACCAATATTAAAATTCACAAATGCCCTTCCCGTCAAACACGAAGAAAGAAAAACTACTACAAACAACGACACGCCCTCTCAAGCCGAAACCAGTGGAGGGGAGGCGACTGGGAAATATAAATATTGCCTCCGTAGTACAACGCGGCGTCACTTTCTGCTTACAAGCGAAGCATTGACATCTCCAGAAGATGCCAACTAATGGTGTTGGCGAAGCGTCGAGAACTAAACTCACAAGACAACGGCCTAACAGCCCGAACAAACAGTTTAATAAATTGAGCCCATAGCTCACCCTTTCGGTCATCAGAAAATTTGCTTTCACATAAGATGCATTCCGCATCTAAATTGACTGTTTCTTTCTCACCAGGCATATTATCTTCATCTAAATCTTTGTTCTTTATAGTTAGCTGTGCTTCATCTTCTTCACTTTCAGTGTCCCCTGCTAGCTCAAATTTACTTTTCTTCGAAATTTTTGCGGTAATTTATTGAGAGAAAATCTTTTTTTTTATTGATTTGACTTTTGTTTATCTTTATTAGTAATGCTTTGCGATAATTCATGTTTATAAGAGGATGAGGTAATTACAGCTGCTTCCCATGCTTTTTTCCACTGTTAGTGGTTTTTTTTAAATCAGGATTGGCAAAATGTCATAAGACATGAGAAATTTTCTTTGCATTCCAGTAGATGGTTCTGGTTGAACATCTAGAATTATTGGTCCTATATTTAATTGAAATGTGGTTGATCTTTTGTTTGGAATTAAAGTAGTAAATTATTCCTGGTAGCAGTGACATCATCTTCATGAAGGTTGAGGTTTTCATTTTCTTTTTCTATTTCTGCAGCAAGAAAATCCACTGCCGAAAAGATGTTTTTGTCGAGAGGAAAAATTCTAGTAGCGCGAAATCCGTTCATCGCAATTTCTCCAGTCTGTGATTTTCGATAGGCCTTTCCAAAGAGTTCACCAATGTCATATTGCGACAGTGGCCTATTATTATGCCTTCTCACTGCAGTAAGTTTCTAACACCCCCATAAACGTTTTGTCAAGGGCTGCAATTTCTGTTGTGCAATGAGATTATTAAATAAATTAATAAATTACTAACTTCTCAATTGCGAGTAGAATGCCCATCGACAACTAAAGAACCGGTAAAGATTTAGATTGTTTTACTGTGACTATAAAGTGTCTAAATCATTAAGCAACTGAGGTTGTCTGAACCTATCCACTTGGATGGACAGCTGATATTGATCCAGCTGGAGTGTCTTTCATTAATTAAACATTCATATTTTTTCTGGGAAATATGAGCATCAGTGTTCTCTCTCTGCACTCATTCAGGCTATCAAGGTAATTAAAGAGCATCTCTTCATTGAAGTTAAGGAAATAGTTTGTCTCTTTCGTTTACGTCTGATGACGTCGGCTACTTTGTTTTGTACGACAGTTAGATCAATCTCATCTACATTAAATACACGGTTAGCAGCAGAAAATTAAACTCTTCATATACTTTCTCTAAAGTGTAAATAATTTGTTAAAATTATCTTTATTAAACCCTTTGGCCCGAGCAAAAGAGGTGCCAGTTAGTTTTCGTATTGACAATGAATTTCTATGTCCTTGTAAAAATAACTATTATTATATCTAACCAGCAGCTTTTTACTTCTTTTGTTTTTCAACTCTACGTTCATGTGCTCCATTTTAGCTAGTTTCTGCAATGTAGTCCTTGGAACACCAAAAATCTTAGCTGCCTTTAGTATCTTTTCTTTTTGTCTAACTGCTTGAACAGTTTGTTCATATCCTCTCCCATGTCTTTCCTCTCTTAGGGTCTAACTTAAAAGTTAGATTCTATTCTAAAAACATATGCCCTGTATAACCGATTTTTATTTTGGCTCTTGTTGTTTTTGATATATTTGCCTAGGTTGTTATTTGTTCGGAAAGCTGGTGTTATTCCTTCATTTTTTATGTGTTTGGCTATTTTTGTTGATATTTTGCCTGTATATGTAATCGAGCAGAAGATACTTGGTTTTTCTCTGGTGGTGGAAATACTAATTTCAGGGCTTTCTTTTGTAGATTTTGATTTAACATTTTATTAATTGTTTGTTTCTTTGTATCCGTTGTTTACTGCTATTTGCTTAATAATATGTAATTCTGTCTGAAAGTTGTATTTTGATATCGGAATTTCTGTTAATCTATGTAACATATGCTGCCAGTTTATGTTGTGTTGGATGGGATGATGAATTGTGTATAGTCGTGTCAGTATGGGTAGGTTTATGAAATATGGAGAAGTCATGTTTGTTTTTAAGTCTGATAATTTTTAAATCTAAACATTTATGGATTGATTTTGTTCTGTTTCTATTGTAAATTCAATATGACTATGAAGTGAAGTGATCGAGTTGCCTGTTAGTTCCTGTGAAACATACCAGTACGTCGTCTACGTATCTCCACCAATATAAAAACTGTTTAAGTACGGGATGTTTTGAAATCTTTGTCTCTTTTTCGTCTTCCAACCATCTTTTCGATTTTCTCCGCTGAGCTCTATGCAATGTTGAAAGCTATCATGCATATAAATTCTAATAACATTCCTAACTCTGTTATCTTAAGTGACTCACTAAGCACCCTTCAAACTCTTAAACAGATCTATCCTAAAGGTCCCCTTGAGAAACTGAGGAAAATAGAACTCATGAAGGCTCAACAAAATTCTAGGAGTATCAGGTTTATTTGGATTCCATCCCACATTGGCATTGCTGGCAACGAAAGTGCTAAATGTGCCGATATAGAAAAAGCCGGGTATCGAAATACCGCGAGTAATATAAAATCGTTTATAAAAAATCGAGTTTTGTGGAAAAGTAGAGGAAAACAAATTTATATATCATGGATAAAAGCCCATTCCGGTATAGAAGAAAATGAAGAAGTGGACCATTTAGCAAAAGATGGTGCGAAAAATGGAAGACTACTTAGATTAAAAATACCAGAGTCTGATTTTATTCCAATTTTTCGAAAGGAACCTAAGGAAAAGTGGCAGATAAAATATAAATGTGGAGACAAAGGACAGTTTTTTAAGAATATACAACCAAAAATAAGGGACAAACCATGGTTTGAGAATACACATAATCGTTCAATTATTCGGATAATAAGTCGAATGCGCTGCAATCATGCACTATTTCCAGCGTATAAACATAAAATAGGTTTGTTAGATAATAATAAATGTGATGAAATTGCCGATTTACAACATATTCTTTTAGAATGTCCTTTAAAAAAAATAGAAATTGATAAGTTTTATCAAAATTTAATATTGTACAAAATGAAATTTCCAATAAATGTTTCAAATCTATTGACATTAGAGAATAATAGTATCTACAACATCATATATCAGTATGTAAAATCTACTAATATTACTTTGTAAGCAGTATTGCGAAATATGAATAAATTTGTAAGCCTAAAACGAAAAAAAAAAAAACAAAAAAAAAATATGAAAAAAAAAAGCAAACCAATAAATAAATAATATTAAACAATAAAAAATAATACTAATAAAAAGAAATAAACAATAAAATTAAAAGAAAAGTTACAATGGTATATAGAACGATAGAAAAAAAACAATAAAAATAAAAATAAGTGACGAAAATATTTAGGCATGTACTAAGGCACTAAAAATATTCTATCTTAATTTAACTTGTATATAATATTAATATGTATATAATGTAAACAATGGAAATGGATGATAAAACTATGAGAAAACATGACTGGCCTTTTGGGTTTGCCAGTGCCATTAACTTAGGAAAAAAAAAGTTTTGTGGAAAAATGAATGGCAATCTTCTCAAACATCGCTGAAGCAAATTAAAAATAACGTTACAGCTTGGAAACCCTCATCCAGGAACAGAAGAGAACAATTGGTGATAACGAGATTACGAATTGGACACACCAGACTTACTCATATTTATTGTCCAAAAGTGATCCACCTATTTGTGGAACATGCAGTTTACACTATTTATTAATTGAATACCGTAGATTTGCCAATTTTCGTGTTACATTTAACATATCTAACAGCTTAAGTAATTTATTATGCACTAATTTTTCAGCTAGTAATATTGTAGCCGCCGCTAATAACCATTATGGTGGATGCGACTGTAATTTCTAAATAAAAAAAGTATCAGGAGCTATAACTTTATGTATATAGCATATCACTTTATGTCTTAAACTTATGTAAACGATTGGAGGTAAACAACACTATGTCTATTAAAAAAAAAATTACGACTTCCTAAATTAAGTTTAAACTGCAGTTATACATAAAATGTAGGTAATTATTCTTTTGTCTTTCAAACTGCAATTTAGTGTTGATAATTAAAACAGGCTTAATAATTATTTTCGAGGTACTATATAGGCATACTATAAACCGCCTTTTCTCAAAAGTACATTTTATGACACAGTGTAGTTTACCTCCGACACACAGAATTATCTTTTCATAAAATGTTAAAAATAATTACTTAAAAGCTTGTAAAATAAATTATTTTTAGTGAAATTCTGAAATTTTTTATATATTGGATAATTTTGTTCATGCCTGTATTTTTAGTTTTTTTATATAACGTCAAAAACAATGATGAATAATAATATTGAGACTGTTAATTTTGGTTTATGCTTTTATTTCCTTATATTAAATTTATAGGTCCCTTTTCTTTGCGTGTCTTACGTATCATGTAGAAAATATATTATTAAAACGCCCATTTATTCGAATTACGATCGTGACTTATTATCGCGTCATTTTTTATTGACAGGTTTTAAACTCTTATAATTAAGTATTTTTGAATATATCGTGTATATAATAAGTTGGCGCCAAACACGGCAAGACAAAAAATAGTTTTTTAATTTCCACGTGCATATAAAAGGTAGTTGGTAGTTTATATTGTGATTTATTTGTTTTACTTTTTACGTTCATCATCAACCTGTATGCGTCCACTACTGGACATAGGTCTCTCTCAGATCTTTCCATCTGTCTCTGTCTTGTGCGGCTTGCGTTAAGTTACTGCTAACACGCTTTAGATCGTCAGTCTTTAGTTGGTGAGTGTGCTCTGCTTTTTGTCTTGGTCTCCACTCGACAATACATTTTATCCATCGTTTGTCTGATAATCTGGCGACGTGTCCTGCGTTTTTTTGTTTTACGACATATTTCTTCGTTTGGGATTCGGTCTCTCAGAGAGACATCCAACATCTGGCGATTCATAGCCCTCTAAGTCACGCGAATCTTATTCGCTACCTTTTTGGTGAGTGTTAATGTTTCCCCTCCATAAGTGAGTATAGGTAACACACATTGGTCAAAGATGTTCCTTTTGAGGCATATGGGTAGATCCGATTTAAATAAGTAGTTAAATTTACGAAACGCTGCCCAGGCTAATGCTTTGTGACGTGGGATCTCACATGTTTGGTTATTTCTGCCCAACTGAATTTCATGTCCCAAGTACTTATACGATGTAGTCTGCACAATATTCCTTCCATTAACAGCAATATTTCGATTTAGCACCAGATTAGTCATTATTTGCGTCTTGTTCATAATAAACTTTAGTCCGACCTTCAAGGAAGCGTGATATAGTTTTTGAAACATTATTATTGCATCATCCATACGATCGGCTATAAGGACGATGCCATCTGCAAATCTCAAATTACTGAGCTTCTCTCCATGTATGTTAATACCATGCTCGTTCAGATGTGCCTTCTTACAAGTATGTTCTAAAAGCGTCGTGAATAGCCTTGAAGAGACGATGTCCCCTTGTCGTACTCCTCGCTGTATACAGAATTTATTTGTTTCTTGTTCAAATAGTCTTACGGTAGCTGTGGTAATTTGGTAGATATATTTGATTATGTCCATCGAAAAAGGCATTTTAAGTTCATAAGTAGAAAAGTTATATTGGCAATTAGTGTTTATATTTTGTTTTTATGTTATGTACTTCTTTTGTCTTAATTGTAAATATTCTGTAGCGTGTTTTCTAAAAAGTTTTCCATAGTTCTCCCTTTCAAAGTGTATTATCAAGACTTATAACTTATAAACATATTATAGCCACCATATTTTATATAGGAGATAACGTTTAGAACGAAAAATAAGGGTTTCTTTCTAAAATAATTAACTACTAATATCGTAGAATCGATATACTCTTATTCGAGATTCCTCTTTATAAAGTAATTTTCCTTAATAGCTAGCTGTAGATAAGTAACTTAATCAATATCGTGTGAGACTCGTAATAATAACGTTTCATGAAGGAAGTAAAGTGTTTTTAATGCTCATTTTATGACTTTTTCGTAAACGAACAGGGCTGTACCACTAATAGTAATTAATATTATAATCGAGAAAATCGTAATTACAATGCGCCGCGAAATTGAAATGGTTTGTGTGGGTAGTTACATAGTTAATAACCTCGAAATATGACAAAAAATAAACAAACTCATTTAGTATTGAAATGAGTACAGAGTTTATTGACAGTATTTTGCTTCTTATTGTTTTTATGTATACACGACTATGTCTGTTTTTCAATGTGCCGCCAGTAATTTCAATATGCAATGGAAAAACTTTCCATCGTTATAGTTTATTCGTCTTCCGGGTTTGGACCGTGTCATTTGTGAGTGACCCAAAAGTGGGTTCATCTCGACGTTTCGCTACAATTGTATGTAGCTTCTTCAGGAGAACAAAGAAAAAGAAAAAAGAAAGAAAGAAGAAAACAAACGAACAGGAAGATGGGTAGTTAGCAACGGTAACTCAGTTACTCAACGCAACCAGAGGCGAATACTAACTACCAAGATGGGCATTTGGTCACAGTAACTCAACTACTCAACGCAGCCAGAGGTGAAAACCAAATGCCAGGACAGGGATTCATGTCCAACAGCTCAGAACACTAACGCGTCGAGAGGCGGGGAGTGAATCCTACGAATTTCTGAACCCGACAACCTTAGAGAAAAACTTGGCCATCTGCAAAAAACCCTTGTCGCCAACGGTTACTCCAAGTCCACAATTCAAAATATTACACACCGACATTTACATCCCCCTTTACACCCTAGGACGACAAATTCAGAATCTTCGGGTAATACTCCTGTGGCTTTTCTTCCGTATATTCGAAATGTCACTGATAGGATTGGCAAAATTCTTCGCAAAGAAGGTATCAGGACTACTTTTCGACCACCCAAGAAAATCTCACAATATCTACCCTCTCCTAAGGACCCATAACCGCCGCTATCTTCCTGTGGTGTCTATTCTATTCCTTGTTCATGTGGACATGTGTATATTGGCGAAACTGGTCGTTCCGTCAAAACTCGGATTCAAGAGCATCAAAGATGCATTCGATCTGGTCTTTTCTCCCATTCTGCAGTTGCAGAACACTGCCAAGAAACCCGTCATTCCATATTGTTCGAAAAAACCCATATTATTTCTAAGAGCCCCTTCTTTTATTCCAGGAAAATCCGCGAATCTCTAGAGATCCGAAAAAATCCCCATAATATCAATCGAGAGGACGGATACTACTTGTCTCCCATCTGGAATCTCAGTCTAGAGCCGCCGTCCGGTCCCGCCACCACGATGCAGCCACATGATTGGCCAGCGCGCGCTTCTTGACGATCGCGCCACGAAGTGTGCCGATACGTCCCGACACGACAGGCACCGCGACTATAAATAGAACGGTAGCGGAGTAATCGTCGGATTCACTCCCCGCCTCTCGACGCGTTAGTGTTCTGAGCTGTTGGACGTGAATCCCTGTCCTGGCATTTGGTTTTCACCTCTGGCTGCGTTGAGTAGTTGAGTTACTGTGACCAAATGCCCATCTTGGTAGTTAGTATTCGCCTCTGGTTGCGTTGAGTAACTGAGTTACCGTTGCTAACTACCCATCTTCCTGTTCTTTTGTTTTCTTCTTTCTTTCTTTTTTCTTTTTCTTTGTTCTCCTGAAGAAGCTACATACAATTGTAGCGAAACGTCGAGATGAACCCACTTTTGGGTCACTCACAAATGACACGGTCCAAACCCGGAAGACAAATAAACTATAATTCTGACTCTGGCCGTGGAAGCCTACGATTTAACTTTCCATCGTTTTCGTGGTCTTCCTACTGATTGTCTTCCTATTGGGAAACCGTCTCTCGCCGTCTTTACTACTCTATTTGTAGTTTTTGCGTTTCTACTGTTTTTATTATTTCATTCATGATCAGGTTGATCAGTCAAACAACAACAAGGACTCATAGAATCCCCCTGCCTCACCCGTTTTGCCAGTCTAAATTGGGTTGTACGTCTGGGCCGTCAAGGCAGGAAAATATTGTCCCAATTGCCTTCTTCCTTGTCTCGGAAAGTTGTATGAAAGAATTCTACGTGCACGTATCAAGGAGGTAATTGTGATGTCTGGAGGTGTGTCTCCGACACAATATGGTTTCTGCCGCAATGGGGTCACGTAATGAGCTCTTTGAAAGCAATGAATTGGTCGCTGATCATCTTTCCGAGAGGAAGATTATGGTGGAAAATGGTGTGTTGTGGATGTAACGGCTGGGGTCTCGCAGTCTCGCTCCCTCCTGGGTCCGACGCTGTGGAACCTGGCATATGACGGGGTTTTAAACTGAGAATATAAGGATAGTGTGACCCCCTTCGCATTTGCGGACGATCTTGTTATGCTGGCGACGGCACGGGACAGGGAGGGACTCTTGGTTCGGATTACGCGTGCGTGTGTCTTCGTTGAGGATTGGCGAGCATGATCTTTCTCTTTCGGAGGATAAGACGGAGGCTGTAGTACTCAGAGGATAAATAAAGAGTGATGGGGTTGAATTTGAGTGCGCGAAAGCGAGAGTGACACCCAAAAAGTACGTCAAGTATCTGGGTGTTACTCTTCAATAGGGGGAAGTTGGTGGGAATATTTGAGAGGGTGAACCCGCAGAACTATTCAGAGAATGGCTGCACTGGGGAGGATAATATCTAATATCGGTGGATACTAATCCAAAAGGAAAAGGGCACTTCACGGTGTGGTGCAGTCTGTTGTCCTCTATGCGGCCCCAGTCTGGACTGCGACTAGTCTGCTGCTGGTAGCATATGAGTAGATAGGAAATGGGAGGATATCGGATATGGGGTTGGCATGAGAGCAGTCCGGATACAAGCAAACCGGTTTATTGCACCTGTCAATTTTTAAAACCTGTTGATTTGTAAAACCAGTTTGTTGCACCTGTCGATTTGTAGCATATAGAATATCGGATATGGGGTTGGCATGAGAGCAGTCGGGATACAAACAAACCTGTTTGTTGCAGCTGTCCATTTGTAGCATATGAGAGAATATTGGATATGGGTTGGTATGAGTGGGGACCTTCAGGCCTATGTTGTTTTGTGCATATAGGGGCTAAATCATATTTCTATTTTTATATGCAATTGATAATATAAATACTTAGTTTGAGTTGGATTTATCAATTCATTTCTAAAAATCATCATGCCACTAGCTAAGAAAAACATAAACATCATTAGCAATATTAAGTTAAATCAAAACAAAAGTTTGAATTCAAGTTCAGATTCTCTAGTTTTTTTGGGTGATTTAAGTAAAGTGAAACCAATTGGTTACAAAAGATTTGCAAAAAGTGTACAATTTGAGTCAACACCTATCAGTGTCAAAAACGAACTTGAAAGTGATGACGAGTTAGAAAAACAAATGTGTCTAGTTGATAACAACCAAGATGGAAACTCCAGTCAAGAAAACGAAGAAATGGTCAACCAGGAGATTGATGAGTCAATAAACCTTGATGGAAGCCACGAGGACATACTCAACCATTTAGATAGTTCCATGGATGTAAACCAAACATTTGACTTAATAACAGAATCCAAAAACCAGGGATATCAGAAAAGGCTAAAACCAATAATAGAGAATTTTGTTAGGCTAAGCAGTCAAATATTAAGCCAAAGAATAAATAAACGAATGCAGCTTACAAAAAAAATTCAAAAATATAGTAAAAAAGAAGATGAGGCTAAGATAGTGTTATCGCATATTAGTGCAAAAAAACAAAGCCTTCAAGATGCACTAGAAAATTTAAATTCAGGAATAAATTCTCTAAACAAAATAACCAGTGTTGTACATAATTTTAAATTGTAAATTGAATATAACTCTTCTGTTCTTTTTGAATAATATTTGGAAATATACAACTTTTGTTTAGTAAGAAATTTTAAGTAAAAATTTGTACGTTTGTTAACTTGAATGTAATTTTATATTATTGATGTTTATGTTTTTCTTAGGCATTGGTATGAATAAATTAAAAAATATATAATAAGTATTGTAACAATTTTTATATATAATAAAAGTTTTCAAACATAAGTAGGTATAATCAATTTTAATAACCTATTTTCACATTGTTTTATTTTAATGATTTAAAAGCATCTACACAAAAAAAACCTTGATTGACCATCTGCTATTTCTGTATTTCATTATTAAAACTCTAATTGGAAAAATTGAAGGTGCATAATCCAATTTAAATTATCATATTAGGCCATGTAAGAAATTTAAAGAAAATCATTTTTAAAATTTATGCATTCTTCACTTTACTAATATGGATACTTGTATAAAATAATTGCAAACAGGATTATAATTTAAAGTATGTTCTGCCCTTATACAGCACACATGAAGTAAAATAATTAATATTTTGGAAATTTCATTATTTCAGATGCCAAAATGAGTGAAGGTTAACTAGTCTCATATTTAATATTAATAATGAAAGTAATCATTTGTAGTCAGCAAATGTAAATAAAAATAAAAATATGTTTTTAATACTATATATGGATAGGAGTAATTGTATATGTCTGCAAAAATACACAAAAGGGATTTACATCCTGTAAACCATGTACTCAATAACAAAAATCAGATAAAGGTGTGGTTTAGAAATACACTTTCACCTTTAATTACACATTTTACCAAAAAGTTTATAGTGGGAAAATATATTATAAATATATCAGTCTTGCTTATTTTTAATTATTATAAGTTATATTTTACAACCATGACATCATCAGTAGGTCAGAAAAACATCAAAATTCATAATAATATTATTGTGCCTAAGTGTACTGAAAGTTCAAACTCTATTATATTTTACGGAAATTGTGATAATGTGATGCCAATTGGCTTTAGAAATTTTGGTTCAAATATGAACAGAACACCAACACCTAACATAAAATATGAATATGTTTCCGACCAAGAGAGCCAGAGAGAAGCAGATAATGGAATAAAGACACCTGAACTTAGTGACAATGAAGATAATGTAAGTTTTTCTAATAATAATACAAATGATTTTGATTACACTATGAATTATTTGGAGAATAGTGAAACTGATTATAACAACCGAATAAAACCAATCATCACCAAGTACGTAAAGATGAATAGCAAAGAATTAAGCATCAGATTGAAGAAACAAGATACCCTCATCAAAAAACTCGATAAATATAAAATGAAAGGAATAGCAGCAAGAAAGCATTTAACTGAAATATTGGTTAAAACAGAGAAAATTCAAAACTATATAACAAAAATACAGGATCAAATTTCATCTCTAAACAAAGTAACAAATTTAATATATAATTTCCATACGTCGAAAACAGCCACACGAAACATGGTATTTGAAGAAATGTCAGACCATGAGGACAATCCAGGACAATATGATGAAAGAAGCTCTTTCTGAAATTAGTGGTAATTAAAAATGTAAGTTTTTTCTGCTAATAATTTAATCAATTTTAAGTTAACTAATAATTGCTTTGAGAATAATAAAATAAGTAAAATGAAGAAATTAATGTCCTTATTAAAAAAATTGATAAATATAAAACCACATATTTAGCAGGAAGGAAGCACTTAGTCTAAATACTGACTATAAAATAGAACCTACAATTTATATAACAATAAATAGAAGATCAACTATAATTTCCTAACAAATTTATACATTTAAACATTTATAGTTTTATATTTGTAATCAATGTAAAATACCTTGTAACTTACTTTGAATGTTTATTTTTGACCTATTGACTATGTCATGGTTGTAAAATATAACTTATAATAATTAAAATAAATATATCTATTATTTGTAATGTTGTTTTATTTATTTTCCAAGTTCCAGTGTTAATAATTAAATATAGGCAACCAAAAACTTATTTATATGTAAATGTTGCCACTTTTAAAATAAATTTTTGCTGAAAAGCCAAGCATATTTTATGAAATGTTAAACCAAAACGAAAAACAAAATAAAATTTGAATGTTATTGCGAAAATACCTAACATAGGTAATCTAAACTAACTAACCAACACAATCAGTTAATTCCAAAAATAATTGTATTAAATTAAATTTAAAATGTTGATGAGAAATTAGAATATATTTGAAACTTGACAACGCTGCTGAAAAAAATTAGCAAATAACAGCTGATATATATCAGAGAACCTTATTATATTATCTATTATCAGAAAACTAAAGACAATTATTAAAAACTATAGAGTAAACATTGATTATAAATTAAACAAATTTCACTCACAAAAATTTCAGTAACATTAATTCGGACACTTTATTCGACTTTCTGATTGGCAAAAAGTAGAAAAAAGTATTTTTTGTTTTTACTTACATAAACAACTACAGGATAATATCTGTGAGTGGGCAATGGAAAGTTTCAAATCAAACTTCTTTATACATATACACATATACAAACACTTTAGAAAATCACATTTATTTTTGATCAGTGGTAAACTCCAAACAAAGAAATAACTCATACGTCTATATTTGTTACTATTATCAATACTCCTAATTTGGCACTGCAATTCAGACTTTAAACATCAAATAAGGTCAATTACTATAAACTCCATATTGTCTTTTAAAACATGCTTAGCTTACTCTTACTGTCTTTCTAACTGTAATTTAATAATTTTTAAATATAAAATAGAACTGGTCGCGCCATCTGTTGCTGAATAACTTAAAAATACCTCAATATAACTATGAATTTTTATTAAATAAAATAGATTAAAAATCTGTTAAATTTTTTTTATTTGACAGAATTTTAATATTAGTAAATACAAAGCATAGGCGTAGCATAAACGTTTTTCCTATTTTTATTTAATGTTTGAATTTACATGTACAAATTTGCTAATTAAAAAGGTAAATAATTATTAAAATTTAGAATAAAAACATTTATTTAATAAATATTAAACAGTAATATGCTTTAGATTATGCTTTTATTAAACTAGGATAATAAAAACACTAAACTAGGAATAAAAATATTTAAATATAAAAATTAGATGTTATTGCTGCAAAACACATATAACAAAGTTTAAAATTGTCTGATACATACAAATATTAAGTAAGGCACAAGTCTTTCTTAAATTCTGACAAGAACTTTGACACGTTTATTTCTTTAACACAAATCAGTTTTTTATCTATGGCATTATCAAATTCGTTATTAATAAAATCCTCCATTATTTTTAACAATTTGTTTTTTAACCTCATTTAAAGAATAGATGTTAAGATTTTGTGAAATTTCTTCCGGTATTATAAAAGTAAACTGATTAGTTTTTTCACTAATTCCAACACTTATTTCATAATTTGCGTCTATCACAGACCAATATACTTGATTAGCGCTTAGCTCTTGTAAAGTTGGTGGCGAAATTAACCCTTCAAATAATTTGGGTGTTACACATCTAAAACTCATACTTGAGTACTTGATGTAAACTGTACTAATGCAGCACATTAATCTAATTTATATAATTACATATAGTAGTAGGGTACTCGCTGAACTGTTAAAATATTTAATTATAAATAACAACATGTTTCTAAGCTAATGTTTAAATAATAATTTTTCTTTTTTAAAACGTGAACTTATTAAAAATAACCAGTTTTTGAGCACCAGTATATGAAAGATTTATTAAACTAGGCTTATTAAATGTTGCACCTGCCGATTTGTTGTTAATGGGAGGATATCGGATATGGGGTTGGCATGAGAGCAGTCTGGATACAAGCAAACCAGTTTTGCACCTGTCTATTTGTAGCAAAAACCAGTTTTTTGCACATGTCCATTTGTAGCAAATGAGAGAATATCGGATATGAGTTGACATGAGAGCGGTTCGGATACAAGTACCTGCGGGCGTATGTTGTTTTGTGCATATATGGACTCATTAAATGTCGAATCAGTCATTAATTAAAATACCCACCTATGGTTATTAAATAATTATGGATGGGATATGGGGTATTTAAGAGATGTTGTGATTCAATGACATCAGTTTTATCTCATACTTTCAAAATGAATCAATGCAAGTGTGGTAAAACCTTTTCGCGCATATACAACCTACGTCGGCATATAGAAAAATGTAGCAACGATCAGCCATGCTCTTATATATGTGATAAGTGCGGAAAGACTTTTACTTTTATGAACAATCTGCGGCGTCATCAAGTTAGTCGTTGTGACCTGAGTTGCCCTATCCCTAGAAAAAGGTTAAGACCAATAAGTGTTGAAGTGTTCGGGAGTGGAATAACTAAACTTACACACGCATTTAAGGAACGAATTGTGTCTTTTCGTTTTACTAGTCAACATAACAAAATAAATTATCGTGGATTTATGCAAGATGTTAAACCAAAGGTATTGCAAATCCTTGGCGATTATCTAAGACAACACATAACTCTTAAAGTTAACTTTGAACTGTTTGCCATGTTTTACAAACCCGATAAGGACATTTCGGATATCAAGTCAATGAATACCTGCAATAAAATTATAAGCATGTCTACTAAAATCTCCGACATTTATCAGGACTTCGTTGAAATAATAGTAACACAAGCATCTGAATTTCAAGAGAAAGATTCCAACTGGGGACTTCAGGAAATTCTGTTTTTAGATGTCAACATCAATAAATTTACTACCATTTCTGCCTCAGCATATATTCGTCTTCCAACGCCTATTAGAAGAAAAAGTGCAATTTTAAATATACGAAACAAAGATAACAAGTGTTTTGCTTATTGTGTGATGGCTGCTATATTTCCTGCTACAGGTGATGTGACAATACCGGAATCGTATCCATCCTATGACGCACTTTTAAACTTTGAGGGTATCGGTTTCCCGGTTAAGTTAAAAGATATCAACAAGTTCGAGATTTTAAACAATATATCAGTTAACGTTTATGGTCTTCAATCATATTTTAAAGAAAACAAGATGCAATATGAAATTGTAGGACCACTTCACTATACTCAGCACCATAAACCTACGCATGTTAATCTTTTATTAATAAACGATGAAATTCAGAACCACTATTGCCTCATTACTGACTTATCAAGACTAGTAAGTGCCCAAAAAACGAGACATAATGGAAAACATTATTTTTGTGATGGATGCCTTCAAAATTTTAACACCCCAAAGAAACTAAACAGTCATCAAGAGCATGATTGCTCACATATATCAACAATACTCCCATCCACTGAGCTGAGGGTCAACAAGTGTGGTGAAATCCTACCATCCAATATTCTAAAATTCACCAACATCGAGAAGACGTCCTCACACCCATTTGTAATTTACGCTGACTTTGAGTCGATCCTTAAGCCGATACACCATTGTGAGCCATCAGATGGTCAATCTTACTCTATTAAAGTCGCCGAACACCAGCCATACTCATTTGCATTTTATCTCAAGTGCAATTATGATGATTCCTTGTCAAGGTTGGAAACATACCAGGGTAAGAACGCTGCAAAAGTTTTTGTTCAAAAATTGGATGCTTTAGCTTACGAACTATACCACAACCATCTAAAACATGCCAAAGCAATGATTCCATTAACTCAACAAGAAAATCAGAATTTTCAGAATGCTACCGAATGTTCTATTTGTCAGAAGCCATTATCGTTTTTGGATACCAAAGTCAGGGACCATGACCATCTTACTGGATTGTACAGGGGTGCAGCCCACAATTCGTGTAATTTAAATTTCAAGGTACCTAATTTTATTCCAATTTTTTGTCATAATTTATCATTTTACGATTGTCATTTATTTATTAAGGAATTAGCAACTAATGGGGAGCATATATCAGCAATTGCTCAAACTAAAGAAAAGTATATTTCGTTTTCAAAATCTGTTTTAGTTGAAAAGTCCAATATTAATGTATTTTTAAAATTGCGGTTTGTAGATTCATTTAGATTTTTAGCCAAATCTCTCGATAAATTAAGTAAAATATTACAATCAAATCAATGTAATGAAGTCAGAAAGTATTTTCCGGATGAAAAAGCGTTTGGATTAATGCGACGTAAAGGTATATTCCCATACTCATATATCGATAGTTTTATGAAATTGGAAGAAAAACATCTACCACCTAAAGAAAAATTTTACGACAACTTAAAAGAAGAACATATTACACAAGAAGATTATGATAGAGCACAAGAAGTTTGGGATTATTTCAAATGTCAAACAATTATAGATTATGGAATGCTATATTTAAAATCAGATGTGCTCCTCCTAGCGGATGTTTTTGAAAATTTTAGAAAGGTTTGTCTCAAAGAATACAAACTGGATCCTGTACATTATTTTACAGCCCCATCTTTAACATGGGATGCTATGTTGAAATATACAAACATTGAGCTTCAACTTTTAACGGATATTGACATGTTACACTTTTTTGAAAAAGGGATAAGGGGTGGTGTTGCCACTTGTGTTAAAAGAGTAGCTGTTGCAAACAACAGATTTTTAAGTAATTTCGATTCAACTAAACCTGAAACTTATATTATGTATCTAGACGCCACCAATCTTTATGGCGCAGCCATGAGTCAACCTCTTCCATGGGGAAATTTTAGATGGTTAAGCGATGAAGAAATTAAACAGTTTAATGTATTTAATATTGAAAATGATTACGAAAAAGGGTATGTACTAGAAGTAGACTTGCATTACCCACCCAATGTTCACGACGAACATAACGAGCTACCATTTTGCCCCGAGTCAATAGTACCACCTAAAAGTAAATACAAAAAACTGATTCCTAATTTGTACGATAAAAAAAAATATGTAATACACTATAGAAATTTAAAACAATGCATACAGTACGGATTGAAGTTAGAAAAAGTGTACAGAATACTAGAATTTTCCCAATCAGTGTGGTTAAAAAAATATATTGATCTAAATACTTTTCTCCGAAACAACGCCAAAAATGAATTTGAGCGTGATCTTTTTAAGCTCCTTGTTAACGCTATATTCGGTAAGTCACTTGAGAATATTAACAGAAGAAACGATATTCGTCTATGTTCTCATTATGAGAATATTCGAGGATCTTTGGGAGCAAAATCTTTAATTTCTAAACCAGAATTCAAGTCGTTATCAATATTCAGTGAAAATTTAGTTGCTATTCATTTGAATAAAACAAAGATCATTTACGATAAACCGTTGTACGTTGGTTTTTCTATTCTGGATATATCTAAAACATTCATATATAGTTTTTTTTATGGATACATTAAAAAAAAGTACCACAATAATGCTAGTCTTCTTTATACAGATACTGACTCACTTATTCTAGAAGTACAAACACCAAACTTTTATGATGATATGAACAAAAATATACATTATTTTGATACATCCAACTATATGGAGAATAATATACACGGAATATACAAGACCGAGTCAATACTTGGAAACATGAAAAATGAATTTCCCACCAATACCTTGAAAGCTTTCTATGGCACCGGAGCTAAAGCTTATTGTATAGAGGCTGACACAGTTGTCAAAAAAGCTAAAGGTGTTTCTAGACACGTTGTTAAAAACCAACTACAGTTAAATGATTATATTAGGGTTATTTATAATCAAGAAGCCATCTTTAGAAAAATGTATTTCTTTAGGTCAGAAATGCACACTATTTACACCGAATTGCGAAACAAAATATCTTTAACACCTCAGGATGATAAGAGATATATTATTCCTGGAGATGTATCTACTCTTGCTTGGGGGCATTTTTTAATTAATCAACATAATGGTACCATAGATGATTTTTTATCTGTTGCAAATGAGCTGATACACCCCACATTAGTTGATTTAGATAATATTCCCACTGAGGAATTGTTTCAAATTGATGCATTCCAGTATGATTCATACTTGTAAAATTTATATGTTTTGTAAACAATGTATATTATTTTAATTATTTAATTTTTGCAAATAATGTATGTTAATAAAACCAAGTGTATGAACAAATCTTTTTATTTAAAACCTTAATTATTTCTAATAATACAAAAAATATTGAGAAAGTTGAACATATAGCTATATAATAAAATATTGGAGGTATGACTGTATCCTTCTTAGGTATTTCATTATAAAGTTGTAACCACCCAGAATCAGTGATTTTTTCACTATAATGTCTAAAACGCAATTTATATTTGGTGCTGTTTAAAGGTATTTCAGCTTTTAAAGTTGGTAAAAAATTGTTTTCCGGATATGATTTCATTCTTCTCCATTTTGACGGCCACGTATCATTTAGTGCACCATTACTATCAAAACACACAAAAGTTTCTCTGACATTGATTGGTTCTTGAATTAAGAGCAAATTTCCCAAAATTGCTTGTAAAACAATAAAGTTTAATGATACCATCATAATAATAGCTATTTAGAATTTAACATCTATTTATAGTAAATCTAACTCTGGACGAGGGGAGTCCCATTTATGTGGTGGGGATTCCAATAATCCATCACGATAACCTACAAAACGATGAGATAGTCCCATAGGTCTAGTGTCACTACAAAATGCACAAAATTCAAATACCAATTTCCATCCTTTAAATATTAAGTTTCTTGGAATAAGTCTAGTCCCAGACATTTTACGACAAACGAGACAAAGCTTTTGTCGTACAATATAAAAAGGGAGTCTCGAAAATGTTTCCCATTCGTCACTGCTATAGCTAAGTAGATTATCACAATATTTATATGGTATGTTCCTCTCGTTTATTATATTTGAACACATAATTAAAAGTATACAAATTAGATTTTATGAGGGACTCTAACAAACTGGTTTATGGTTTAGCTTAACAAGTTTCAACAGGAATGAGTCCCCGTCAGCTGATAAAGTCTTACAGACCTTGCTTGGTGCACTCTAGTGTTAACATAAGATTCGGAGTGGGGGTAATGAGCAACACACCTGCAACCGGTGTCAATGGGGGTAAGCAAGATATAAGGAAGGGCCGTCATTAATTTAAACAGTATGTACTCAAGAAGGTTTCGTGAACGGCTTAATCAGTTTAGTATACGCATTAAAAGGATAAAACGTGATATTCTATTTTACAAAAGTCAGAGATATATCAATTATATAAATAATCGTATTAACCAGTTAAAAAGTGAATACGAAGATAAACAACTTATGTTTAAACAGTTTTCAAAGCTGTGTTTGAGTGATGCGCTTGCGTAGTGGTAAAGTTTACACACCAAAACCAGAAGCAGACGTAAGACTATTTTTTCTCTCTAGATACGAAGAGCAAAAGTGGATAGACTTGGTCTTTAAAAACATTAACCGATTTACAAAAGATGGATTGTTGCCTTCGGTCTCGCATAATGGCGGAGCATCCAAAAAAACCGTTGTACAAGTTCACGACCACAGAATTGGAATATTTTAGCCTAGCATACATAAGAAAATTTGTAGACCCGTATGAACTTCTCCGTTCATGGTCTATACTACCCACAAAATTTTGCCAGGATTTTGAAGTTCAAACTCGTCTCCCATGTTTTGTTCATTTCAATCGTCCTGAGTGGAGAACAGAGTTAGAAGGATTCGCCCCAGCTCAATCCAGTTGTCATTTGTGTAAACTTGCACTTCAAAATATAAATTGTAACATGTAATAGTTATTGAATAAAGTACTATTTTTTTAATAAGGTTTTTTATTAATAAAACAAAATCTAAAAAAAAAAATTCTTTATTGCATTATAAAAGTGTCATAAAGTTGAAATACATTACTTAAAGCACAAACACTCCCACTGTTTGAATGATATGGACATCTTGGCTCCATTTTCTGCAGAGCTGGTTGTTCATCAAACTCCAAAACTGGGGATAAACTATACTTTTTGATGTATTGTGATTTTTCTCGCCCCTTGACATAAACAGCATTAACATTTCTTGTCAAATATTGGATAATATTATGAAACTGGTGTACTGGTGTAAATCCATGATTCCAGTTCAATCCATGATGGTTATTCATCAACCAAACAGCTTGATTATAATATTCAGAACTTAATAAACGCATCGGATACGGTGGTTTGAAAAAAAAATGGCTGATTTGTTTACCATCATATGTTGCCATTTCCTTCACGATAAAGTTATCTTTTTCAATAATAAAACCTTGAACATCTACTACTAAGCACATGATTAAAGACTGAGTTTGTGTAGTGCATAATTTGTATTTTTAAAGGAATTTTCAGTCATGCGCATGAGAGCATATAATGCCATAATTAACAACTGACCCTTATACAGTATACATCTGTCCTCATACGGGAAGTCTCTCATTAGATACAATTTTACAACACCTGTCAAACAACAACTGCTCTTTGCATATAGCTGCTCCCTAATTAAAATAAACTCCCTAATTTGCAGGTGGTCGTTAATTTGCATACAGGTGCTCTTTAATTTGCATTCACCTGTTTTGTATAATATTAATATTTTACAATTGTTTCACAATTTTTGTTAGAGGGTTATATGTGAATTCTTTCTCGTGAAGTATTAGACAATAGGCTGAGATATCAGAGGTTGTTGGTTCATCTGTCTCAAATTCTATACGAAGCACAACAGATCCGGATTGAATTACTTCTTTTTGACGAGAGCAGTCAATGTGTATAAGTGGAGCAATCGTTTTAAAGTCATTTGGATTAAATATGGGTTGGTTTAATGTCATGTGATAATAACTCTCCTGAAAATTGGCAAACATTTCATATAGTTTGGCAAACCTATTAGTCTTAAAATCTAGTTGAAGATCATTATAGGGATACCTCTCAGAATTTAAAAACACTTTAATATTCTTTAAAGTGCAATGATCAAATTTACTCATATCTTTTGTTAATTTTGATTTTCTATTATTTTGAAAAGCAACAACAATGTGTCGTGGAGTTTCTATTTTGGTACTAGTCCGCACTGACCATGTGTGACGTGTGGAGTTATTTAGGGCTGGATATTCAATCATTTGCCAACTTCGAAATTTAATAGGTAGTTCTTGGTTTGTATGTGAAATTTTGTTTAGTCGCAACTGTTCTCGAATACTAGGAGTTACATGTGGTACCTCCCAATATAATTTAGTAATGTCAATTTTTGGACGTTCAGTCTCATCTTCGCTTACTACTGCATCAATATCATCATTTGATCGAATAAGTATCAATTCTTGTTTCATGTTCATAATAATCTTTCTAAAATCTTCAAAGAATCCGGATAATAATCTCAAAGGTATACACACATTAAAGTTTCCATTTGAATCCACCAAAACATTGTTTTTAGGGACTTCACTATTATTTTCCATTTTACTCATTTTTGGAAACCAACCAGCATTTTCCAATAGCAAGCTTTGATTTTCGTTAAGACTAAGATAGTTTTTAATACTTGATACTAATCCTACATCACGTACTGAGTCAATTATTACCCCATTTAATTCAAAACGTAGTTCACGAAACAAGTAAGCTATACTATTATTAATAAATTTTATTTTGGTTGGTGTTTTATTGTCATGTGTAGCTAATTTGCCCTCTATATAGAGATAACTATTTGCTGGATACGTCAAACTATCCAAATCTTGTATTGAAATACGACATTCATCACTGTATCCTAATTTTCCAGGAATATAGGGTTGATAAGTGTGGAACTGATAATCTTCAATAGTGTTATCATTAAAAGGTTGACCAGTAACGTGAAGAATTTCCATTATACCAAGACTTTAAATCCTAACGATTGCAGAAAGCGACGATTAGATAGAGTTATTTGTTTAGAAGGTAATCTCCTTTTATATGATTTTGGTAGAGATGGAGTTATTTTTTTAGAAGGTAATCTCTTTATATATGTTTTTGGTTCGCGAGAAAAAACTAAAACCATTATATACGTTTTCTAAGATGTAGATTTACAGTAACCTCCTCCCCTCCAAAGTTCACAAGTTTACCTGCTTGGTTGATAATTTTTACTGTAAGGTTCGAGATTGTTTTAATACTCACTGGATAATACAAAATATTTTGGGGTACCTCAACTATTTTATACCCAGTTGGTACGGTTGGAAAGAACTGATGGATAATATGAACTGGATTTCCGTTTAAATAGGATCCTGATGCTATGTTACAGTCAATACATAATGCGTTTGCACCCCAAATCTCCACTGGATTTTCTGAGATATGTATCTGGTTTGCTGCTAGTAGCCCAGATTTAAATCCAAATAATTTCCCAATAGAATTCGCGGGAAGAAATGAAATTTCTCTATTACTATTAATTATAACTTTGGAGGTTGATAACTGTGGAGTAATTTCTATAGTCGCGTCACTATCTCTCTTTTTCATGTTTTCTTTTATAAGTTTTGTAATATCATCTAATTCGTAAGACCCCTTTGGTAATTTATAGGTATAAGTAACATTTCGTATATTCCAGAGGAAAAGGTTATTGTTTTCATCAATATTTGGAATACTATTAAAACTATAAAAACTGGTTAGCCCAATTTCATAATCAAATTCATCTTCAAGGTAAATCGGAGGATTAAAACTATAACTCAGATTTGAAGCGTTCCCAGTAAGCGTAAAGTTGAAAGACATTGTTTTAAAATGTAAACAATCAATGTTTGCTATTTATAGTAGTTGTATAGAAAATCCAAGGAGTAATGACCACACCTGTATAAATCGTTTTGGATTTTATCATAGTTGTAATATATTTTTACATCGCCGCTACTTAAAAAATACTTTATTACGCTTTTTGGAGGGGGTAAGTCTCCATAAGAATCAAAGTAAATTACGTTAGACTTAGATTTTGCGTAAGCTACCCAGTGGGTTCCGTCTCCACGATTAGAATCTAAATTTATAACACCACACTCGTTTTTATGAATTTTTTTTGGCATATTATTTCTCATGTACACACCTCTAAACAAAGGAAGAGCTTTACCATGCTTTAATATATCAGTACTTGTTAAAGCATGATGAGGAAGATTTAGTTTTTTGAATAAGGTTTCAAGTATAATCCATAACCTTTATAAGGTCTTAGATATAATCCTTTGCCTTTCTGTTCCATGGCTAGATTATGCCGTTTTTGTTCTTCAAGACTAATTCGATTAGCTTTCGCATCTCCGATGGTCTTGTAAATAGTAGTACCAAGGCCCCCAACAGCAGATAAAGCACCGATCAGTGGGAGAAGTAGGGGGAGGAATCCACCTTTCTTTGGTGTTTTAATGATCCTTTTTTTCTTATTTATTTTTTTACGAAGAGATCCACCTTTTTTGCGCTTAAGACCCATTCCCAACTTACGTTTTCCTTTCATAGCTGTTGTAACAAACCAAGCAGCTGCCTTCTGTCCAAAAGGTGCCTCTTTAGATTTTACAATATCCCAAGCTTTGTTTTCTAAAATATGATCCGCCTTGTGTCTCGCTGATAAATCAGTACTTGTAGAGTATGCAATATCGTGTTGTTTACATGCCTCGTCAAGTTTATTGATTCCCTTATCTCCCCGCTCTAATCTTTGTTGTAAACGAGTTCCTGGTCCACAATATGAATATCCTGGAAGGTGGAGTTCTAATGGAAGCTTATTTATAAGTCTGTTTATTATTCCACGTCCTTTTGTTTTTATACTTCGTTGGAACTTTTTTTTCATGGTCCCTCTTATATATAGTAGTTGGGCTATATATACCCCAAAAATTTTTAAAAACATTTTATTAATGAAGATTGAAAAGCAGAAACTCTCTCTTCCTATTTCTAACCATGATGAGGTTACAGAGGAACAACATGTAAAACATGGCTATCTTTTTGGTGGCAACAGAAGGTTTTTAGTTGTTGGACCAAGTGGTTGTGGCAAAACTAATGTTTTACTATCTTTAATTGAGCATCCAAATGGTCTAAGATTTGAGAATATATATTTATATTCCAAGTCGTTGTATCAACCAAAGTATGTATATTTGCGAAACTTGGTTGAGCCAATAAAGGAAATTGGCTTTGAAGAATTTAATGATCCCAATAATGTACCATCTCCTGATGATATTAAAGAAAATTCAGTAGTTATTTTTGATGATATTCCATCGTGTGATCAAAAAATTATACAAAAGTATTTTTGTTATGGAAGGCATAAAAATATAGATTGTTTTTATTTATGCCAAACATATAGTGCTATTCCAAAACAATTAATTAGAGATAATTCTAATTTACTTGTAATTTTTCAACAAGACTTTACGAATTTAAAACATATCTTTGATGATCATGTTAATATAGACATGACATTCCAACAATTTAAAGATTTGTGCTCATTCTGCTGGAAAGACAGATATGGATTTCTTGTCATTGATAAAGACTCTCCCAAATCAGTGGGTCGATATCGCTATGGGTTCGATAAGTATATAAGGCTTTAAACTAACATTCCTAGTACACAATGGATCCTAAAGTTACGAGAAAACTGCTTTTATCACGACAAGCGTTGAAGAAAAAGTATCGTAGTTTAAAACATGACATAGCTCAGTCTCAGTCTGCTTTAGAAAAAAATTATAAACCTATTACTCAACCACTTAATGAACTTTTACATAAACTGGAAACCGTTCCGTCTATTAAACAAGAACCACAATATTCGTTTGATAAATCAATCAAGTTGAGTACACCAAAAGACTACAAAATGCGAAAATCCAATTATCGCTTAGCTTTTTCTTCTCCAAATACGAGTGTACTTCCTGGGGGATCAAAAACACCTACCAATTTTGGAGATGAATCTATTATTCCAAGGAAAAGCACTGCACCAGAAGAAACTTTTCAATCAGAAGGACAAACTAATACCACAGATGAGGATATTAATCGGTATTTTGAAGATACGCTTAGAGAATTTAATCAAATGATTACAAATCCAGATATAATGAATCAATTTTATGAGAATTATACATCACCCTTACCAAAGAAATATATTAAAGCTAACATTGAAGACACAAAAGGTGATTTTGACCATGATTTAGGAGTTTACCATGATTTGGAAACTGAAAAATTTTCTATTGGAAATTCTCTAATTGATTTTGATGGCGCAGATCTCATTATCAATAATATAAGATACAAGGGAACTCCAGGGCTGTACGAGCTTTTATTTAAAACGAATCCAGTATCGTTTAAAAAACCAGATGTTAATGAATATGTTGATATTTTACGTAGAACAAATGCGATATATAGAAACAATAATCCTGACTTACCTATAAAAAGTATTCCATCAAAAATAAAGGATAAATATAACTTTATTATTAAACCAGCTTTGGAAACAAGACCACAACCATCTAGAGTTCGTTTAAGTTCACTTCCTGGAAATTTAGCGCAGGGACCGGTTACCCGAAATTTAGCTAAACATTATAAAAAAAGGGGTGGTGCACTTTTCAGAAAATATAGTGGGAAGCCATTAGAGTATAAATACTTTGATAATTTTAATGAAATAATAGATAGATTAAGATTATTAATCGCATCACAAGCTGCCGGAAACGACGGACACGTGAATGAAATTATATCTATAATTGAAGAACTTCGAGAAGGTGGAATAATACAGTAATGCCAATAAATCGTTTCGGAACTCACTTTTTATCCGAGTCAAAAACTTGTAATGATGATATTTCAGTACCCTTATATTTTACATCTAATCCAGAAACTTTTTTTAGCAAAAGTTTTTATCGTATACGAGGACATGAAAATTTAAAAATTAATAAAAACTATTATATTTTGGAAAACATGAAGACCACTTTTCCATTTCCGTTTAGTTGTAAAATTGAATCCGTTTTGAAAATACTTTACTCCGATGGAGTTGTTAAAATTAATTCTAAAACATATAAATTGAATGAATTGGTTGGGGTTCAAATAAAAAAGGGAGATAAAATTCAATTCAAGTTAAGCAATTTACCTTTAATAATTGTAGACTTTATTTTCCAGTGTCCTTTAGAAAAAGATATATAAACACGAGAGTCTAGATATAATTATCAAAATGCCTGTAAGTAAATTTGGTAATCATTATTTAAAATCGTGTAAAGACTTATCAAGACCGAGTAAACTATATTTTGTTTGTGACGCTTCTACATTTTACAGTAAATTCGTTTTAACACTAAGAGGAGAAAAAAAATTAAATTTGAATAAAGAATACTATGTTCTTGAAAATGGTGGAACAGCTTATGTTTTTTCCGTAAACGGAAAAATAGAGAGCATACAACATTATGCATTTGATGCCCCAGTAATATTAAATTCTGTACAGTATAAATACCATGAATTAATAGGTAAAACTTTTCAGAAAGGTGATAAAATTTCATTTAAATTAGGCACTCATCCCAACGTATTGGTGCATATAACTATCCAATGTCCTTTAGAAAAAAATGTCTAAAAGTCAAGTAATTGAAGAGATACATAGACCAGCGAGAAAAAATTATAGAAGAAGACATGTAATCATAAAAGGGTTAAATGATTTGGTTCAAGCAGATTTAGCCGTAATGATTCCTTATGCCAAAGTGAATAAGGGATATCAATATATTCTTGTTGTTATAAATGCATTTAGCAAATTTGTGTGGGCAGAACCTATTAAACGAAAAACGGGAATTGAGATAACTAAAGCAATGGAAAAAATTTTGAATCAAATGAAAACATTTCCAAAAAACCTTCAAACAGATTTGGGAACTGAATTTTATAACACACACTTTGCCAAGCTTATGAAGTCACGTGGTATTAACCACTACAGTACTTTCTCAAATCTTAAAGCAAGTATCGCGGAAAGAGTAATAAGAACCATAAAATCAATGTTGTGGAAACAGTTTAGTTTACAAGGGTCTTATAAATGGGTATCCAATCTTTCTGATATTGTAAAAAAATACAATAATACTAAACATTTAACTACAGGTTTTGCACCTAGCCAAGTCAATGAAAAAAATGCTAGGAATATAACTGCCTATAATTACCTTAAAACCATTGATCCCAGGAAACATAAATTAAAAGTTGGTGATTACGTCCGAATTTCAAAACATAGGAGTTTGTTTACTAAGGGTTATTTGCCCAACTGGACAAATGAGATTTTTAGAATAAGAAAAGTTAAGCAAACCAATCCAGTAACTTATTTGTTGGAAGATTCACGAAAAGAAGAAATTCAAGGTGCTTTTTACAGCGAAGAATTACAAAAAACCCGGTTTCCTGATATTTATTTAGTAGAGAAGGTGTTGAGGAGCAAAGGCAACAAGGTATATGTAAAATGGTTGGGAATGGATAGCACACATAATTCATGGATTCATAAAACTAATGTAGTAAATTAAGTTTTGTAATAAAATATTAATAAAACAGTTTTTTATAAATGTGTTTAATTTTTACATTTAATATACAATACAAATTATGTAATTTTTCCTACAAAAATACAAATTTTATTTTAAAATAATTTTATTTTTATACTTTTCTTGAAAGATAGGATTCATACTTTTAGCAAATTCTTCTATTCTACGATGAAATCTAGCTCTATCAGAAGCAAAGAATTCCCAATATTTAGTTCTGCATGGACAATTGACTTCAACGTAGTGGATACGGACATTTTCGTTAAATTTGACCATTTAATACACCCGGATACCTATAAAGTAACTCCATAGCCAGACCATAAGTCGTCTTATTTATGTTTTTTATTGGCTCCATAATTTTAAGTCCAGATTCAATGGGGTCCGTAAGATCAATACCCAACTTTAAGATTTTTAGAGAATTGGTAAATTCTTCTTTTTTCAGAATTTCTAAATGATAATTAATAAGCGGTAGTATTTTCCATATTGACGCGATTGAATTAGCACCCAAAATAATCTGTGATTTACCTTTGGTGATTTTTACAACTAACATGCATGGAAGCTGCATGAATTCTAGCAGAAAATTTTCATCTTTAATTGGTTGTTGATGATTTCCAGCCATAAAACTATCAATCACATTTTTATGAGATAAAAAGTTGATCCAATCCGTTTGACTGAATAATACACAATCATGTTTATATCCACTGATAATAACGCTTGGTTCAAAGTTGAATTCGTGTGCCAAACAAGTTGATATATATTTTGTATTTGATGGATTTAGAAAAAATTGACGTTCACCCAACAACACGTTAGACATCTGTACATTAGCACTCATTGTTTAAGACTAAATAACATGCATGATTCAAAGTTTTTTATACCTAATTTTTATCCCCACTCTTAAATTACTCATGTCATGTCGAAACATGTCCTTAATTGAAGTTGCTGCATAAAATACGTCCGGTGTAAGCACCAAATGTCAGGTGCAATATTTAATAAATTCCATATATGCACAAAACGACAGGTACAACATTTAATAGGACACTATATGCACAAAACAACATACGCCCGCAGGTGTTTGCTCCCGACTGCTCTCATACCAACCCATATCCAATATTCTCTCATATGCTACAAATGGACAGCTGCAACAAACAGGTTTGTTTGTATCCGGACTGCTCTCATGCCAACCCCATATCCGATATTCTATATGCTACAAATCGACAGGTGCAACAAACTGGTTTTACAAATCAACAGGTTTTAAAAATTGACAGGTGCAATAAACCGGTTTGCTTGTATCCGGACTGCTCTCATGCCAACCCCATATCCGATATCCTCCCATTTCCTATCTACTCATATGCCTACATGACGGTGTCAGCTGCCGCTCTGTGAGTGATTACCGGCTGTGTTCCTTTACATGTGCTGACAGGTGAAAGGACCAGGATTCATAGTCGTAGGAGGCGGAACATTGGAGAGCGAGAGATAAGTGAGATAAGACTGGCCGAGATATTAGTTTCAATCGGTAGTCAGTGGCAGCAAAAGTGTCAAAAGTTTTTGGCTAAATCTACCATGTACTTGTGATTCGGAAAAGGCCATATTTTTTTAAATTCTTTAATAAAACCACACGTAGTGCTAACGTACACTAAAAACAAATGTTCTCTGCCATTTTACTCGAAACACAAGGACTAAAAACCGGTATTTGATTGTCTTTTTGTTTTGCTAAAAATAAATAGACTTATCTATTATTTATTGAGTATTGCTTTTCAAAATATGTCCCAAGATCGATGCACTTTTGCATACGTTCAAATGGTAAAACAGTTATTCTAGTTTTTAGTTGACACCTTCAAAATTGCTGGTTTAAAGGCATCGGCAAAGACATGGCTTCTTCTAGCTACTGGAATCGCTGCCCACGCATTGAATTCTTGATCTTTGGGATCTTTGATTTGAAGAAGTCGTTGGGACTTAAGTCGGGGCTATACGGAGAATGGTTTAATAATTATTATATACCAATCAGAAGTATCCATTCTTCGATCTTCTAAAGCAATTGTTACCACAGGGCCAGATTTTGACACAAAAGTTGCGACCATTTTCTTTGTCACATTTCGGAAACGGATCTCTTTTGTTGTTCTTTTCTCATCATGAAACAGCCACATAGCGGATTGGCGTTTATTTTACGGTTCGTAGGAGTAAATCCAAGATTCATCGCCACTAACTGTACTATAAACGTTTTTGAGCTTCCTTTGTTGAATCGTTCCAATGTTTTTCGACACTCTCTGACGCGAACAGCTTTTTGCTCTTCTGTTAGCAAGTGAGGGATCCAACGGGAAACCAACTTTGTAACACCCAGTTCTTCATGCAGGATCTTTTGGATCGAGAACTTCGAATTTCCCAAAGATACCTCTATCTCCCGGTATCTTACACGCCGGTCATCCTTAATTAGCTGACTAACCGCATCAATGTTTTAGTGTGTGACTGCTGCTTTGGGAGAATCTGACCTGGATTCGTCGCTGAGACTGGAGCCACATTGGAATTCGCAATACCTGTGGGAAATAGTTGACTGGTGTAATGCTTTATTCATAAACACAGTAACCTTTTCAGCGAGACATTGCTATTGGGATAATCCTCTCTGAAAATTGTAAAAATTATTGCTCGAAAATGGTCTCGGCTAAGATCCATGTTTCGTCCGACTTACTAATTTCAAAAATTCACTTGTATCGCAATAAAACTCTCGATTTATCTCAACAAAAGATTGAGGATACATTTGTGTCGGAAGGTTTTATTGGTGGCGCCCTCTAAGCTGCTACATGCAGAACTAAAAAGACAAACCTCGTAATAATGCTGTATGTGAATTTGTTTCGCTTATGGGTCTGAGGTTGCTATAACGTTGTCGTTTCGTTCGCCGAAACGTGAAGTTTCGTCGAACTGTCACGTGCAATGAACACTTCATTTTACCATTTTGTAATGTAAGCTACATGTTACATTATTGCAAGTTACAATTAAAATGGTATACAAGGAAGGCAAATTATATTTCTGAAAACATTAAAACATATCTCCTTCTCCCAAGTGCCAATATTTGAACAAGATATCCCAGTAAAAACAAAGGCCTCGCGAATTAAAAAAAAATATCACGTTTTTTATTCCAAGTCTAACGGCAAACTCAAAGGACATAAGAAATCACTTATGGTCTCGAAGAGATACATTTTAATCGTTCAGGCGCATATGACGAAAAGTCATTATGCCTTTATGCGAGCCCAGTGTTTTGTCCTGTTTTTCTTTAGATCGTTAACTGCAAAAGTAGTTAGTTCTACCGCTTTATCGATTATTTCTAATTTAGGTATAGAGAAAGAACTTTTTACGGGCTATGAATCTTTTATTGAGAGGTTAATTGCGGCGGCGGAAGAATTTCGTGCAACGATATCAGTAATAACGTGGCGACAATTGGGTTAAATCAACAAATAATAAAAGTAGTTAAATAACATTCATTCTGGGGAATAAGTAAATACGGACCACATTGACATTTATCGTTAAAGTTAACAAGGAACAATGTCTATTTTTATAACCCTCTGTTTTTAATTTATGGAGCCGTGTTAAACTCTTGTTCTAACCAATTTATGGCATACTAAATGATGAGAATGTGAAGTTTATGAGTCTATATTTATACATTTGTTACATATGATATATTGTATTGAGACAGATCTGCGGTTAATAATGTTGGAAGATATCGCACGTCTAATTCTATAGGCACGTATGTCAAAAACTTAACTTGTTGGGAAATCGCAAAAAACGCTTTTGCGTGTCAGCCATGCTTTCTTTAAAAATGGTTTTTGTTTGTTTATAAAATATCTATTTCTAAAAAATTTTCTTGATTGTTCTATAAAATACGGTAAGAAAAAAATTAATTCGATTAAAATCAAATAAAATATAAAGACGGTACTAGATTTTTGTATCAATACAGAGCGGCGGCAACCGCTTATACGTATTTCGACCTCTTTAGATCTCGTCAGAGCGGTATGGCCACCTACTCATAATTTTCAAATCAAAATCTTCCGAAAACGGTACACAGTATCGAGTTTTACCAAGAGTACCTTTTTCGTGTAAAATTGAATGATGTTTAAGTTTACTTGAAATTTTGATTAATAAATATACTCTTAAAAAAGTTATATTGACTAATACTTAGTACGATCCGTGTAACTAGCGCCCTCTATGAGAATCAGATATAAAAACAAATTCATGGGATGTATTCTCCTCTGGAGCGATCATTAACGCACCAATCAGCGTACGAGGAACATCTCCTGACATGGGAAAATTGTTCATTGGTTGGAATAGGGGCTATTCCAAGTTTTGGGCAATTTAAAAGTTCCCATTGGCCGATTCTACGGAAAGTCCACTTTCCTACGTCATAATCCCTTAGAACAAAGGATTTTCGGATATAAAAAAAGGTGGATTTTCTGTAGTCGGCCAGTTCGAGCTTACCCTCGTAATAGAAGACTCTAGGTACGGTGTATTACATCCACCTAGAAACTGCCTTATTATTTTCCTATATTTTATATTTATTTATTATTGATTTATTATTGATTTTTGTGTGCATTTTTATGTATTTTGTCGTATTTTCTGCTGTGATATTCCTCCGATCATTCACAGAGAAAATACTATCTGGTACTTTGTTCATGTAAGAAATTGATTGTCTTTCTTAAGACAGTCTCCTCTGTACCACATTTATTTTGCTATTGTTTATTGATATTTTATTTGTGTTTTGTATGTTTCTTACGGGAACCTCTTTGAGGCATATCGTCTGAAACATACACATTTATTGATATTTACCATTTGCCATTTTATTGTGCTGTATTTTTCGTCGGAGACTATATTCTTGCGTAAGCTAAACGCTTGACAATCCTCCACTTGTTTAATTTACTTGTATGTTTCTTACGGAAACCTCTCTGAGGCATAGCGTTTGAAACATACACATTTATTTTTTTTGTCATTTTATTGTGCTGTATTTTCGTCGGAGAATATATTCTTGCGTAAGCTAAACGCTTGACAATCCTCCACTTGTTTAATTTACTTGTATGTTTCTTACGGAAACCTCTCTGAGGCATAGCGTCTGAAACATACGCATTTATATTGTTATCATTGCTATTTTATTATTGCTGTTGATTTATCATTTTTGTTTGTTTTTTTTCTGTAAAGCAATACGTTATACGTATACTCTTGTGGAAAAAAGTTATGGGACAAAGAAGAAAAATTGCGTGTGTTCCTGTTTTTTGCTTCATTTTTTGAATATATTTTTGTCAAAAAAATTTTTTTTGACTTTAGTATATTTCTATAGGAAATTTAATTTTAAACAACTTTTTTGTAGACGTATGTTTACGAAAACTGCACAGAATTCAACCAAATGCACTTTAGTGCATGGGGACAAATTCACCCCTTTCTCAAATAAGCACCACTTTAAATGATAGCACTCCGCGGTTTTTTCATATTTAGGGTCCATTTGCAATATGAAATAATAAAACTAATTTAATGTTGTAGTTCCTTATAGCTCTATTTTTTTAATATAATCAATAGTCTATTATTGATATCTATTATCTTCATTTTTCGTAAATGAGCGGACCCTATACTCCCATTGTTCTAATTAAATATTTTTGTTACAGGTACGTAGAGAATTTACGGAAATACCAGTAACTTTCGTAAGTATATTAGGTAAGTTCGAGTTCTTTGATAAAATGTTAACGATAATATGGACAATAGTAAACAAATGCAACGCGAAATCAGAAGACACGGCAGTGAATTAAGCGTGAACCAACTTATTTTAAATTGCGAAATACTAGCAATTTACTCGTCGTGTCTGTTTGCAAATTACATATGTGGCTTTTATATACACGGTGTAGATAAAATATAGGAACAGGAATATTATTATCTCATCTACCTGTCATTGGATTATGCCGCATCTATATGTTATTTGACTCGAGTTTTTGAGTTAACCACCAATATACGAATGGATATGTTTCTCATCTCGTCAAAAACCAGCAAGCTGTATCTGACGAGTTCAAAACAGCGAAATGCGCATAAAGTGGCAGCTGAACGAGATATAAATATTAGTGTTTTGCATATTATTTTGTATTTTATGTTAAGTATAAAGTTGCAAATTATTTCTACATGCCCTTTTAAGAAAATGAATAGATAATGTTATCGTAGTAGCTTTGCTTCTATGTAATTCAGATGAGCGTACTGTGTTAAATATTGTTTTATGTCTCAATATTTCGTGACGATTTTGTGACTTCTCCAGGAGAAAACTGTAAATGTATTAGAATAATTAATGGATGTAAACAACGAGAATATTTTAGTACTTACAACTAAAAGAGTAAAAATTTAAATTTTGCTAACATATCTAAATGATATTTGAGAGTGAACAGAACAGAGTGAAGAGAACAGTGAGTGAAAAATTACTAGAAGAAAACATAGAAGAATTCACAATAGAAAATCATTGGAACACCATAAGCACTATCATACTAAACACGGCACAAGAAGTTCTTGGAACAAACACTCGGAGAGAAGAACAGTGGTTCGATGAAGAATGCAAACAAGCTATTCACGAAAGAAATGAAGCACATAAGAATTTCATATTCAGACGAACTAGAGAGAGAAGGACAGAATTTGAGAATAAAAGACGAAGAGCTGATAAACTATGCAGACAGAAAAAGACACGGTACGAAAACAACCGGATACTAAACATAGAGAGGGCGTTCAAGGAAAACGAAACACGCAGTGCATACCAACTTATCAAACATTTAAGACAGGGTTACAAACCGAAGACTAGCCTATGCAAAAATAAGAATGGGGAAATAATTAGCGATATGGACGAAATTAAGAGAACCTGGATGATGTATTTTAAGGAATTATTAAACGAAAGGGCACAAACACCACTACAACAGCGGCAGCAGCAGGTAGAACAGGAAGGTCAACAACAGGAGCTGTGGGAAGATGGAGAAGATAATGAATTGGCTAGACCTCCAACGCTAGAGGAGGTTCGAACAGCAATCCAAATGCAAAAAAGCCATAAAGCGCCGGGAATAGATAAGATACCGGCAGAACTGTTCAAGCAGGGAGGAACAAATTTGACAGAACAGATGTACCAGCTTATACAAGAAATATGGAGAGAAGAAAAAATCCCACAACAATGGAAGAAAAGTATAATCTGCCCTATTCATAAAAAAGGAGACAAACTGTTATGCCAGAATTATAGAGGCATCTCTTTACTTTGTTCGGGATACAAAATACTCACAAACATTCTTAATCGAAGACTTCAACCCCTCACTGAAAAAATTATCGGAGAATATCAAGCAGGGTTCAGGCAAAATAGATCTACTATTGACCAACTATTTACAGTTAAACAAATACTAGCCAAAGCATGGGAATATGACATAGACGTCTACAATCTCTTTGTAGATTTCAAGCAAGCCTATGATTCAATAGATAGAACAATACTACCTAATATATTACAAGAATTTGGCATACCATCAAAATTAATAAGACTAGTGCAAATGACAATGACAGAAACAGAAGCACATGTATGTATTCAAGGACAGATCACTGATGCGTTTATGACAACGCAAGGACTGAAACAAGGTGACGGACTGGCTCCAACACTTTTTAATCTTGTTCTTGAATATGTAATTAGACGGTTGACGGTGAGCAGAAATAACATACTTACAAACAAATCTACCCAATTAGCAGCATACGCAGATGACATAAACATAATGAGCAGAACAAAGACTGCGGCAGAAGAAACCTACGTTCAGTTGAAACAGAGTTCAGAAGTTGTAGGGCTAACAATAAATACAAATAAAACAAAACTACTCATACAAACCAGATCAAATAGACAGGCACAACAACAACAATTTATAGACGATATAGAATACGTGAATAGATTCACGTATTTAGGAATGGATCTGGTCGAAAATAATAAAGAAGAACCGGAAATAAATAGAAGGCTTATGCTGGCAAACAAAGCCTATTTCGCGATGGGCCACATATTCAAATCGCGAGACGTACACCGGAAAACAAAACTCCGGGTATATAAAACAATAATCCGACCCATAGTAAGTTATGGGTGTGAAACATCGGTTATAACACAGAAATCTACCAATGCATTAGACGTGTTCGAAAGAAAAATATTGCGTAGAATACTGGGTCCAATAAAGGAAAATAACAACTGGCGAATTAGATATAATAACGAAATATACGAACTATACACTGAATCAACATTAGCACAATACACTAGACTGCAGAGATTACGATGGGCAGGGCATGTGGCCCGCATGCATGAGAATAGAATCCCCAGAAAATTACTAAACGCAAGAATGCAAGGAAAAAGACCTGTTGGAAGACCAAAAAAGAGATGGGAAGACGAGGTAGATGAGGATGCCAAAAATCTCCTAAAAACGCGTTCATGGAAAAGAACAGCAGTAAATAAGAGATGTTTGGAGAGGTTTAATGAAGGAGGCCAAGGCCCGGCTTGGGCTGTAGTGCCATTGGATGGATCTAAATGATATTTGTTTGATTTTAATTATTTAAGAGTTATGGTAACCGCAATACATTATATTTTTATAAAGTGAAGTCTTATATTGAACAATTTTTAGTAAATAAGTTGAACTAAACGAGTATTATGGCAGTATTATCGTTATTGTAAGGTGGAAAGATGCAATTAATATTAGAGGAATGAGAAAGAATCAGGAACATGTTAAATTGATTTATAAAATGTAATTGATGGTACACAGTCAGTTATTGTAATACTGATATTGAGAAATGGAATAAAATTGTAGGTAGAGTTACTAAAATATTAAGTGAGTATTGTTTTTAAAGGTTAAGATCTATCATACCATATATTATTTAGAATGTTGCAGTAGATGTTACTCAAATGGTTAGTGTCAGTATTATAATTGATAGATTCAGGAATTTTGTTAATCTGTACCATTTCAAGGAAAAGACGATTTTTAATATCAGCTTGTTCTATGATTTTTATATTATTAAAGTCAAATTTATGTCCTGTCTTCAAGTGGCGGTCCACTAAGGTACAAGAGTTTTTCTTATATTACAGCCACTTTTGTGGTAAGCGACACATTGTTTAAGCTACTCTCGAGTTTGGCCAATATGACAATTTCAACGTTGACTGCAAATTATTAGATAAAGATGGGCAGGCCCCATATCAAAAATATAGTACAACAGTATCTCAAGATCCGTCTTTCTGGAGCCACATTTTAAAGTTATTTCTAAAAATCATACATCAAAGGATATATAGACTTTGCTAAAAAAATCAGCCGTACACAGTTTGGTTTTCGGAATGCAGTGGATACAAGAGATGCTCTCTTTAGAATACATATATATATATATATATATATATATATATATATATATATATATATATATATATATATATATATATATATATATATATTATATATATATATTATATATATATATATATTTATATATATATTTATATATATATATATATATTTATATATATAAATATATATATATATATATATATATATATATTTATATATATTTATATATATAAATATATATATCAGCCTCTATGAGTTCACGAATAGAATCACAGAAGTAAGTCAGAGATATGGACTTTCACTAAACATTAAGAAATCAAAATGTATGATGATCTGTAAGAAGCAACAGCAATTTAGAAGAATCAGTGGGGATGATTAACCAATCGAAAGAGTACATACACCTCATCATCACAGTCATTAACATCTTAGTAGATGTGTTGTGGTTCATAATTGGGCTTCAGCAGCTCGGACAGTTTGATTGATAATATTTCTCCACTGTTCGCGGTCATCAGTTATATGTATTGCCTCAGTATACTGTTTATTGAGAAGCTTTTTAGTAATGTCCGCCCATCGCTGTGGAGATCTTCCGCGTTGGCGTTGAGTCTGAGGCCTTCCTTGGACCACCAACCGCTCCATTTTGTGATCACTTCGATGGATATGGCCAAAGAACTTTAAAATTCTAGAGTAAACGGTACTGGAGAGACGTTGATCCGGTTTAATTTCATCCAGAACCGAGATATTTGTACGGCGAGCCGTCCATGGAATTCGAAGCAGGCGTCTCCATGTCCACATATCAAAGGCGTCTATACGTCGTCGATCTGATTCTTTGACTGTCCATGTCTCGCATGCATAGTAAAACATACACCTACCTTGGTGCAAACGTCAATGAAAATTTGGACCATTGGAAAATTAAATCTAGGATAAAAAAGCAAGGTCTGAGTTTCAAAAAATAGCTAAGCTATTCAAATGTCATGATTTATTAGTACCCATAAAAATCAGATTACTACGATATTGAGTCGTTGACTCTCACAGACGCAAGAAAATTGAGGCTTTCAAAACTTTACGTGACTTTATCAACACAACCACAACAACCACAAATATTTTCAGAGTAGCAGTGTGCTAAATACAGATTGTATTTTTTTATTGTGATATTTTCTTTGTGATACAAGAAGAATAATATTATAGAAATACTACAATTAATGCAATTTTTCTACCTTTATCAACCATTGTGTCGTATTATTATCAATCAATGCACAAGTCGTTTGAATCCTATGATCCAGATAACTTTGGATTAAAACTTATTGAAAGTAAAGCTACTCTTGTATCACACTGATTTTTGTAATTAAATTAAGTAGATATGACTAACATATCTGTCAATTTTTTATCTTAATTCGTGAGTGTGTAATTCAGAAAACTATTCTTATCGTATAACTAATCAAGTTATACGAGTTATCAATATATCATATTATTCCTATATGGTATAGGATCGAGATTAAAGTATATTTGCTATTCATAAAAAAATATAGCCTAGTATGGAGATAATGTTAAATTTACTACTCAGTAAAAGCTGAATTGTTAATTTGTCAAAAACGGAAAAAGAGTTGCATGCAAAAAAATGCATGAATAGCAAATGAAATCGCTTATATAAAAATTTAAAGATATATAGTAGATGTACTTATTGGGCCTTTAACGATAAGCGTACCCTACAAACGCTTCATGACATCGCTGTGCCTGCACAAGTCGACAAACAGAACTAAGCAGGAAGTATTATATGTTTTTATGATCTACATCTTGTTGTTTCACAACGATGTATTGATGGTGCTTGAGCCGGACACACTGGGTAGCACGCAAGGTATCTCGGCAATGCTTATTTTCAAAGCTAGTAGTTCAAAAAAAGGGAGCTCAAAGAAGGAATTTCAGGAACAGAACGAAACTAGGTGTTGATATTAAGAAAGTCGTTATACAATACAAATCTACCGCTACTTCTTGAGGAGAGAACTAATGTGACATAGGCTGCTAAGTGGACTCTATTACTCCCGACGACAAAATTACAAAAAGAGCAAACCAAGAATCTTAAATAGCACAAGATCAAACTAAGATTGAAGATGTTGAGGGACACTATCAAACATATTGTATAACATAACAGATGCAATGTTAAACAAATGAGTTAAGAACTTCAAAGAACTATTTTGCATCGAATTCGAAAACGATAAGTCTCCTCCTTAAAGTGTAAAAAACAACACCCCATAGAAACCCCTTTATTGCTAGAAATAAAAAACGCAATAACAAAATCTCACAATATAAATAAAAAATAGTTATCCAGGACATGACGGCATTCCTATGGAGCTCTTCAAAACCAGAAATAATATCCTATTAGACCAAATCGGTAAAACAATATTCAAAGTCTGGAGCGAAGAACAAAGACCAGAAGAATAATGCTACGCAATTATCTGCCTACTGCGTAAAAAAGATTTCCTGAAGTGTAACAATTACAGAGGTATTGAACAATGTTTCAGATATTGTCTACTTTGTTATTCTTCTTCTTATAGTTCCTTCTCCTATCGGAGGTTGGCTCTCATCACAGCTATCCGTACCTTATTGACGGCTGCTCTAATAAGATCTACTGAGCTGCAACTATACCATTCTCTTAGGTTTCTCAGCCAGGAAATTCTTCGTCTTCCTATGGATCTTTTACCTCTGATTTTACCTTGCATTATGAACCTTAATATCTTATATTTCGCACATCTGGTAATGTGGCCTAAATATTCCAGCTTTCTTGTTTTGGTGTGCTTTATGACCTCGCAATCCCTTTGTAGCCTTCTTAACACTTCTGCATTAAGATCCTCGTTGGGTGCATGGTATTTTTAAAATTCTTCTATAGCACCACATCTCAAATGATTCCAACTTCTTTATATTATCCACTTTTAGTGTCCAGCTTTCCATTCCATACAACAAAGTCGGGAACACGTAGCGTCTTAAAGCTCTTATCCTCAGATCAAGAGGAAGGTCTCGATTGACAAACATTGTTTTCATTTTTATAAATGCTTGTCTTGCAATTTCAATGCCTGTCCTTATTTCTCTACCTCGTATTTATATATTTGTAGGTATTCACCCTTTCTACTTGTTTTCCCTCGATATCTAGCCTTCCTACTGTATGTTGCTTAGAAATAATCATAAACTTGGGTTTTCTTAACGTTCATTTGTAGTCCATATTTGATACTGACTTGATGTAATCTATTTACTAAGCGTTGCAATGCTTCTAGACTGTCTGCAAAAACAGCGGTGTCATATGCGAATCTTATGTTGTTGATTTTTTCGTTTATTGATATACCCTGTTGTTCCTCTGATATTGCTTCCTTAAAAATAGCTTCGCTGTACAGATTCAATAACAATGGGATAGCACGCAACCCTGTCTAACACCTCTTTTGATTTCTATTGTTTCTGTAACATTTTCGATTCTAACCTTTGCTTTTTGATTCCAGTACAGATTGACAATAACCCGTATATCTCGACTATCCACATTATCTAGTGGTCTTTGCGCGAGAATCGCGCAATATCTATCTATATTCTTCATCTATTTTTTGTATCATCTATATCTTCTTCTATTTTTTTGTATAGTCTTCCATGTATTATTTTGAGAAATATCTTAAGTGTGTGGCTTATTAAGGAAATTGTTCTGTACTGGGAGCATTCTGTCGCATGTACTGACTTTGGTAGTGTTATAAACATGGACAGCAACCAATCTTGGGTTGTATAATACAACCTGTTGTATAGACTTTGCTGAACAGATCTAAAAGTATATCCAGTATTTCTTTGTCAATGCATTTAATTAGCTCAGTGGGTGTCTGATCTGGGCCTACTGAATTTGCAGTCTTTGTATTTCTAATTGCCTGTTCTAAGTCGCACAGTATTATTTTCGGTCCTGTTTGTTCCTGTGGTTCACTATGTTTCATTATGTATTCTTACCAAAACCTTAATTTAGTTTGTTATACAGTTGTCTAAATGCATACATGAAATACTTCGTGGTGAATTACAAACTGAATTTAGACCTTAAAAGTCTATAATAAATCAGATCGTGCTCAATTAAGAAGGCAGACTGAAAGAGAAACATTATGAGTACTGTTTTCATTTTTCTCAATATTATTTTATTTTCCATACATGAAATATATTACACAAAACTTATTGAACTACGTTAGGTGTAGTAGATGGTACGTTTACTTTGCTTCTATTGCAAGTTTTTACATGGCTATCTGACGTGGTCAGTTGTATATAATTTAAAACTATTTCAATTATTTGTGTATATAATTCAAAATAAATAATATAAACTATCACCTATTACATTTTTTTTAATTTTCAGATTAGACATTTCTTTTTAGTTCAAACTGATAACGTTCTGTTTACCCAACAACTTAAAATATCACATATTTCTGTAAGAGTATAAACAAATGATGTAAATTTCTAGTAATGGGTTATATTAGTCACAATATGAACTAGATCGTAATGTCGTCAAACTTCATTGATCAAAGTCTATCGTTAGTTACAGACTTTGATGATTATTTAAATACAACAGGTTATTTCGAAACGTTAAATACAGTGACTTAGTAAGTGTAGTATCCTTTACTTATCTTTATATATATCTGATAAGTCCTACATATATATATATATATATATATATATATATATATATATATATTATATATATATATATATATATATATATATATATATATATATATATATATATATATATATATATATATATATATATATATATATATATATATATATATATATATATATATATATATATAGAGTTTGTATAACGACGCTAAGAATACAATTCTTTGGAGGATAACTTTCGGGAAAGCGTCAAAACAAGGATCAGCTAGAGATGGTATAAGCCAGTTTGGTGTAGAACTTTATTCTAAATGTGAAATTTTCGGTGATATGTTGTCACCTTCATCAGCACCTAAATGGAAAACCTATTTTAGTACAAGTGGTGGAAATTAACATATAAAACCTACATTGAAAATGTTCAGTTGGTCCTAGAGCTGAAGAACACTGTCACAAACATGTTAAAAATATTAAAAAATACATTTAAAATTTTGAATAAAAACATTACAACACAACAGGGTATTATTTAAAATACAAACACAACAAAAATCTAAAAATTACAACCTACACAAAAACTGCAACTTCATGTTAAAGGTAGAAAAGAAGAATTATTCTTCTTTTTTGATGACATATTTCTGACTTCTGTCAATATCCGGATGACATATGCAAGGAGGTTATAATTTTCACGTTAGAACCTCATGGATATGGAAAGAAAGAACCCCAGGAAACACAATCAACAGGGAAATGGAGTCTTTTCTCAAGTACAGGTGGGCAATCTATGTATGTTATGATAAGTTCCCTACATTCTCCAGTTTGTTACATCTTGTCAAGTCCTGTTGAAGTAGAAATGAATAAATACAACTTAAGTTTTCAACATCTTTCTTACAGTTCATAGAAGAACTGCAGTTATGGATGTAGCACATTTCTATGAAGTTTCTCTTAAATTGGTTGTCAACCCTCTTTAGTACTTGCACATTTTCATAGTTAGCAATGTGTCCAGTATTCTTAATATGTTGGCTAAAGGCTGTGCAGGTGGGTTTCCTCACTACATCACTCTTGTGCAAAGCTAGTCTTTTTGAGAGTTTCTGTCTAGTTTGACCGACATACACTTCTGAACAGGAACCACATGGAATAGAATACACTACATTGAAGTTATCCAGTTTTCTGGACATTATTATTACATTATTACATATATATATATATATATATATATATATATATATATATATATATATATATATATGTAATAATGTGTTTTATCAGCAAACTTTTGTAAATAAACTTTCTGTAAAAAAGTAAACTGTATTAGTTCCTGTATAATATTAATTATTAATAAATACTAATAAAAATAAAACTATATATAATAAATAAACTAGATAACTAAAAATAAATATAAATTATAATATATAATATAATACTAAAATACTAATATAAATATTAATTATTAATAAACCTGTAAAAAAGAAACAACATTTAAAGCTTATATTCTACACTTGAGTGCAAAACAATCGACTCAAAAGCGATATTTGAGATTACACCTTCTGTTTTAATGTAAGAAGTATGAAAATAACAAGTTGTAATGTGCAAACAGTAACTTTATTATTGAACTTACAAAAACTGCTATTTCATTATTTGGAAGACGCATTATAAAAACAATATGCAATACGAACAGAGTTTCTCAAATATTAATCATTGGAACTATCCCAAGAAAGACGTAATGAACAGAGAAATCATCAATTACAAAATGAATTTTTTTGGTTTTCAGTATCTGATATTACCGCCCTTATTCCTAATTACCCTATCCTACACATTCTCCAGACTTAACATCTCCAGACACATACATTTGGGGTATGGCTAAAACTGCCGTTTTTAAACGGGCACCACAAACCATCAATGAGTTAAAGGATGCCTTAGAGCCTTCTTCGTGGACTTGAGACAACCTTTGTTCCATAGCATTACGAAAAATCTGGAATATTGGTATGAAGTCTGTCTTGAGAGAGGGGGAGCTCATTTAAAACTAGTTATAAAGTGTCAATAATATATATTTTTAAAACAATAAAATAATTAGAAGTTCAGTACTCTTTATTTAGGGCTATACTGAACTTAAACGGAATAAAGGTCGAAGAAAATTTACCTCGCAGGGGGTTAAAAAGGCAAAAAATCGATTTTTCAGAAATCTGTACATCGTAGAAAAAACGTTTCAAATAAATAATGTAGCCCCGATCATTTTAAGCAAAAACGTTTAGTTTCATTTTTTTGTGTAGAATAAACCGTTCTCTTAGAAACAACACGTGAAGCAACCGTCGACTTTGTATGACGGTTACGCGCCCAAAATCAATGTTCAATAAAATGTGTATCAGCTCGACGGTAAAAATTCGATATCTTTTGATTCAAGTGACCTATCGACAAAATGCGTTTTAAAGGTAAAGAGTTCAGCGTTCTTATGCAGTTTTTGTATTTTGCCGCAAATAAACTCAGATTTTATACACGTATTAAATAATTAAACGTGGCGCGACTTTTGCCATTTTTAATCATTCTCATGGGGTCAATACAATCTATCCCCTTCATTGACTGACCATTGTATGGTTTCAATAACTATAGAGCCTAACTTTCAAAACCTATAGCATGAAATTTTAGTTTTGAGTTTTGACAACAAATGTGAGGCGTTCGAAATATGATTAAAACAAGCTGGACTTTCACACAACAAAAGATCTAAAACATTTAAAACTTTTTTTTCAATAACACTAGTACGTTTTTTAAAAGAACAGAACTTCTGCAATAAACTGCACCCAAAACCGTCTTCTTAAGGCTGTTTTATCGGTGCACCAAAATTTCTTCTCTGTTATTTACCGACGAAATGTCTCGAAATTTGGACATGTTATACGAAATTATGTTGCCTTTAAACTGATGGTTTTACTTTTTTTATTTTTTTGAATTTTCTGTTGAAAAATTGGATTATACTGTTTAACGTTCTATTATAACCAAACTTTTCACGCCCATCAGTTGAAAGAGTTTTTTTTTCTGTAATCGTTGATTCTTTTTTCACCTTTCTGTGTCCAGTAATAATCGAGAAAAGCGTATTCAAACTTTGAAGAAAATTGCTAAAAAATACTGAAATCTAATAGTGAAAAGTGTTCCTCATCATTGTCGCTGAGGTTGATCGTTATCGCATTAGTGACGTCAAATCTCATGAGCGTACGGTACGGTCTTATTTTTATTTCTCTATGGGTACGGTCAGTTAGTTCGCTTGAATTAGAATCCATTTTAGTTCTTTCATTCTTGTATTTTCTTTATCAACTTGCTTAGTTTTTACAGTTTACAGTATTCTTATTTATTTTGAAAACATTGAAATTATTTAGTTTACGTGTATGTTAAGTAATATATTATTAGTTTAGTGGTATAAGTTAAAAGTTCTTTAGTTTACGCGTATTTTTAAGTATTACATTAGGTTAGTGATATAAGTTATAAGAGACAAGATAAAAAATGAGTCCCAGTAAACGTCCTATGTCAAGGAAAAGGAGAGCAATTGCACTGCTTTAGTATTTATTATTTATATTACTAAATATTATTTATATTTAGTATTTATTATTTATATTATTTATATTTTTAAAAGCTTTTATTTAACTTATATATATATATATATATATATATATATATATATATATATATATATATATATTCGAGGTTTGAATAATCATTCTCCATTTTCATGCAACTTTTCTAATATGGAGGTTATCAAAGAAAAAATGGACGGATTGATAAGTACATTGACTTTTAAATGTCAAATGTGGAATATTGAAAAGGAGATAGCAACATAGGATTCTGGTAACAATTCACTGAACTTGAATGGTTCTGGTTATTCAGACATACAGCAGCACGCTGCATTAAATATACCTGTGATTTCCTACAGGCAGTATGCAAAACATACGGAAACAGTTGCAGATATCATCGGCCAAACACTTTGTGATTCCTTAGAAGAGGCTGGACGGGAGGAATTAGCTTTAGCCAAAGAAATTGGTGAAGTAGATTCCGACGGAAATGGGTTAATAACCGTTATAGCTGATGGTGCTTGGTCAAAAAGATCGTATAAAGTAAACTACGATGCTTCTTCAGGTGTAGTACCTGACGTTGTAAAATTTATTAGTACGCCTTTGATGGATAGGACATGTAATTAGGCGAGATGAAGATGAAACGATCAGAAAAATTTTCGACCGAAGAGGACCAGTGGGAAGACGATCCAGAGGAAGACCAAAACTTAGGTATCAAGATAACATAGAGGATGATCTAAAATCCATCGGAGTTAAAGCATGGAGAAAGTTGCCAGAGGCAGGGGCGAATGGAAGATTGTTCTGAAGAAGCCTTTGGCTCATGACGAGCTGTAATACCACTGATATGATGAAATAACTATCCACGATTTGTGTTTTATTCATCAATTGAAAACTTTTCTTATGTAACTGCAACCTATAAATATATTAAAATAATGTATATTCCATTCAGAGAACATTTTCCTCGCAGTGCGTCGCCTCGAAATACTTGCCAGATAAATACATTTACTATTATGATGGTTTCGCAGGTACCAATTTTTTATAGATAAATAAAAATATTTTTTGTTTAATTTTTACTACGCTAATATCAGTTTTCTCTAACAAATATTAACAAAATATTAATTATATATTAATATTAATATAACAAAATTTAAATTTATTATAAATAAACACCATGGTGTTTTTTGCAGTCACGTTTCACAAATTTTTATTTAATACTATGTTTAGCTAAGACATATAAATTAAAAATGTGATTAATTCTTTTTAAAACATTATCTACGATAATTAATCTAAAAAAAAGTATTCCGACAAAACTAATTTGAATGGAGAATAATGCATTTATTTTAAACAACCCGTGGGCCGGCGCCACTGAATAAACATCCAAACTATTAGGAAGTCACGTAGGGTCTGACATAGCAGTGTAGAAAAGTAAGTGATACGCCCACTTCAAATCGCAGTATGCTATAACTGCGAAAACAGCCTTAAATGCTTTTTCCGTGACTTGTGATCATTTGTAACGTAAAACAATAAATTTTCCTTTTCTTATTCATATTTCAAATGCCTCATATTTGTTACCACAACTCAAAATTGAAATTTCATGTTATAGGTTTTAAAGATTGATCTCTAAAAATGGAAATTTTACTGCGACTGGTCAATGAAAGTGTTTAATTTTATTGAGCTTACAAAAGTCGTAAAAAATGGCAAAAATCGCGCCACGTTAATTTTTTTAACACCTTTATAAAAACTGAGTTTTTTCTCGGCAAAATACAAAAAACTTAATGCGCGTACAAACCTACAAACGCATGCGGTGAGCAGCCACGAAGACACATATGTGTGCGAATGTGGACGGCGCTTTCGTAACCTCTCGCCGCATGCGTTTATTCTCGCGAATGACTTGAGCATACATGCTGCGAGCCAGAGTGGTGTCGGCTTTTTTGCACACATCAAAGAAACATACGTGTGCGTTCGTGCTCAGTTTAGACGGATAGCGTAGAGATTTGTTGCATTTGTAGTTCGGATGTATTGAGTTTTATTCATTTTATTGATTTATGTGTAAAATGGAGTGGTCAAATGACCAATGTTTGCAATTAATAGATTTGTAGGAAGAAAACCGTATATTGTGGGATCCCAAAAATAAGTTTTATTATTCAAAAACAAAAAAGAAGATGCATGGGAGTCAATTTCAAGAAATCTTGATATAGGTTCAGCAGTTGTGAAGAAAATGAGCAGCTTACTTGGGTCTTTTGGAAAAGGTATTGTGTTTTTACAGTATGTACAGGGTGTCCCAATTCGGACCTTTTTATATGTTATTTCGGTTGTTATGGAAGATAAAACCTTGCGGTTTTAACGAACCTGTTCTACTTTTTCGTCAAACTTTTAATGCTGCAAACAACAATGGGCTACCAAGGTTTTTAAGATGTCGGTTGAAAATAAAAATTAGTGTAACTATACAAATGTGGTACATCATTAAAGCGGTAATAAAAAAAACAATTGCTTGGGACAAAAAATACAGAGTGTTCCCTTAATGTTATCAGTAAACGTTCCTTAACAGGTATGGCTTTTCTTAAGACTGTGTCGTTTTTCTTTATTACGGGGTCTATATCATTTAAAAGGCGTTCAAAGTCTTCTACTGACATACATGTAAAATTTTGAAATTGTCCAGTATTAGGTTCTAACGCCAAATCTACTAGTAAATCGGACTTCATTTGTAGGGTTCTTCTTTTAAATAAATGCGTCGTCTACCATCGTCTATTTTTCCTTTATTTTTTCTATTTTAATGACCTAATAACAACAAACGCGGCACTAACCATAAGCAGCTCCTCAGACATTTTTCACGAATGGATGGAGCGGCTTCAGCACACATTCATATGCGGTGATTTCTGATTTCAACGAATGCTCTGAGCGCGAATGGTTTGAGTACGCATGCGTGGCTTCTCACCGCATGCGTGTGTTGGTCTCGATGCGCCTTTATACGAAAGCTGCACTCTTTGCCTTTAAAACGCATCTTAATATTTGACGATAGGACATTTGGATCAAAAGATATCGAATTTTTACCGTCGAGCTGTTACAAATTTTATTAACATTGATTTCGTGCTCACTGAAAGTGTGCAGATCAAAGAGGTGTCCGTCAGGGGTGTATATTATCCCCACTCCTATTTAATATGTATTCCGAGGAAATATTAACGAAATGTATCGAAAATGCAAACGAGGGCATAAAAATAAACGGCGAGTTAACGAATAATATAAGATATGCCGGCGACACGGTGATCCTTGCCAGTACCATAGACGAATTACAACGTAATGGAAAGAGTTTATTCAGTTAGTGAGGAATACGGCCTGAGCCTCAACCTCAAGAAGGCAAAGTGGATGCTGATAAGCAACAACCTGCTCGACAATTACGGATAAATAACATACTAATTGACCATGTAGAATCTTATGTGTACCTTGGCACCAACGTAAATGCAAAATGAGAACAGGCCACAGAAATTAAGGCGAGAATAGAACGAGCTATTTTGCAATATGAAAAAGCTCCTTATAAGCAAGGATTTGTCTCTTCCCCTAAAACTACGTCTAGTTAAATGGTACATTTTTCCGATCTTACTGTATGGTGTGGAGGCCTGGACGATGACGGAGACGCTCACGAGAAAACTAGAAGCATTCGAAATGTGGGTGTACCGATGCATTCTTCGTATATCCTGGACCGAACATGTCACCAACATAGAGGTACTCCAAAGAATCGGAAAGGAGAAAGAAATCGTAAATACAATTCAACAAATAAAGCTTGAACATCTAGGCCACATATTGAGGCACGATAAGTACCGTTTGCTGCAATTGATTGTCCAGGGAAAAATAGACAGTAAGCGAGGGCCAGGCAGGAGAAGACACTCGTGGTTCCAAAATCTGCGGAACTGGTTCGGGCTCACATCGGTCGAACTATTCAAAAGCGCCGCAAACGAGATCAAAATTGCCATCTTAATAGCCAACGTTCGCAACGGACAGGGCACTTGAAGAAGAGAAGAAGATTGATTTCGTGCGTTTAACTGACATGCAAAATCGACTATCGCTTCAAACGTTGTTTCTAAGAGAACGGTTCATCCTACACAAAAAAATGTGTGCAACATTTTTTTTTTAATTATCTCAGCTATATTTTTATTTGAAACATTTTTCTCTACGACGTAAGATTTTTGGTAAATCGATTTTTTTTGCGTTTTTACCCCACTGAGGGGGCTTTTAGGGGGAAGCCCAGGGGAAAAGTGATAAATTTTTTGCAATTTTTTTGGGGTCCTAAAATTAATATTCTGAGCTTATAAAGTAGTTAGTATGGCGTGAGAATGTTTTCTTAGAGTTCGAGTAACATTGACATTTGGCACATTTGAAGGGCTCAGGGGGAAACCCCCGTCAGTCAAAAAAAGTAATTTTCGAGAAAACAACCATTTTATTGTTTTTTCAACTCTGGATTCTAAAAAAATAAACAATAAACGTATAGAAAACGTTTTAACTAATTTATTGACAATGTTGTTAATATTTTTGCAGCAAAAAAACAGATTAAAGCTAACAAACTATTAAAAAAAACGGTCTGAAGTCAATTCTCTCCATTATCAATTAGGGTCGTCAGCGCATTTGTCATCATTTTCTTTCTGTTGAACAGCGTCACCAATTAAATTTTGATCAAAAAAGCTTTGCTTCGGGGCTTTTCAAATACTGGGATAAATGAAGAAGGTCGCGATATTTTGCAGCTGGTATTGGAAGTTTTCCATTGTACAAATTTTGTGACGGGGTAATTACTACAGTAGCTGCGCCTTGATTTTTCTTTGATTTTTTGCAAGGAGGTTTTTTTTCAAGAACTGAGGATGCATAAGGTCCAAAAAAAGTACTTATATTTATAGATTAAAAAGTATTTATAGAACACAAGTCGTCCTTCAGTTGCCGAAATTTTTAACATGCGAATAGATCTCATTGGAAATGGATATTTTTGGGATAAAGTGATGATAGGTAAGCAGTCCAAATTTGAAAAACTACATCTACTTCGCAATCAATCACTGTAAATGGAGAGGGTTTTACCCGAGTATTCCTTAGAACCTCCCTCCAGTCTTCTGGAACCTCTGTGTAGGACTTTTGTTTAACAATGCCCATATTTCGATTGCATTTCATGTAAGAGTGCCCTCTTATCGGATATAATATCTTAACTATTTTAAAACGTTTATCTTTTGTTACCAGATGATGTAAAAAAGCGGATAAATGTATAATTTTTATTTTGACCCGCACATATTGAGTCGCAAAATATACAGAGTTCTTGCACTTCAAGGGGCAAAATTTTAAAAACAAAATACCGAAGCATGGAGCATACATCATCTGCGCCTTTTTTTGCCACAGACTCATCATACGTACAAAAAATTGCTTGCTGCCTTGAAAGTACATGAATATTGAAACTAACAAAATTCAGTTGGTCCCGATAGTAAACATCATTAGTCGTAATATTAGGACACGGCAGGTTTTTTTGAAAGTCCATGGTCACAGATTCCATCGTGTTTGATTTCATCGAACGGTTCGGTAAATTTTTTTTAATGTATAAAAACGCTCACCTCTCTTAAGATGCACCTCTCTTTCTGTCTGTTTTGTTTGCAGATTCTGACTTGTTTCTCCTTTCTCAGTGGCATTTTTAAGCTTCTCCTCAAGCTCTAAAATTTGTGATTTAAAGACATATGTGTCATCAGATTTGAATCATATATACTACAAGAGTCCTTACGTGGATAACCAAAGGAAAGGTTGAAGTTGTTCTCAAAAATCCCACGAAATTATTCATACGAAATTTTATGTTCTGGATATTTAGTTAAGTACATGGTATGTAGCTTTGAGATATTTAACTCAGCAGGAAGGTAAATTTTGTTGGTGTCTTTTAAAGAATAGTGTGATTTTTTCCCTTTCCCTTTAAGAGATTTCACATAAGTAAATACGTTTTGTTTGGTTTCTTGTGAAAGTTTGTGGGGTCTTGTTGAATGTTTTCCACGACAGTCAGTGGGAGATTTACCAGCACTAAACAGAGCACCTAACCTTATCCTCACTAATACCATGAAGCGACATGAACGTTCTCAAGCAGACCTGAACATCACATACAATATTGTCTTTTAACAAACGAACTCTATATTAAAATGAAGCTGCGTTATATCTAGAATCTGCATTTCGAGGTTGTAACGAAGATATTTTGCCTACCACATGGGGTATTAATACAATAGGTAGAAAATTGGGGACTGAAACTAAGGGGGTAAAGATAAGGCAAGCAAAATAATCGCTACTTATACGAACGGCACTCATGGTTTGTTAGGAGAGCTGGGGTCGTGGATAAGTAAAAGATAAGGGGGGTGAAATGGGGCAACTACAAAAATATGAAACAAAAGGTCATGAATCTCTTGGAACAAACAAAGCAAAAAGAAACAGGAAACACCTCTAGTAATTTAATATAGGGCGTCACTAGAGGTGCCTAATTATACCTATTACAACCACTAGTTGTAACTAATAAAATAATTATAAAACATCAAAAACATATCTTTTTCAAATAAAACTAAAAAGAAGGAGTTAGTTAAAAAATAAACAAAATGTTAAGAAAACAAAATTGAACATTTATTGTGTCTTACCACAGTTATAAAAATAATGGCACAAATTTACAAATAGATCAATAGTTACAGAGAACAAGAAAAACAAAAAGAACTTAATGTGTCCTAGCCGTTTACAAACTATGTTGCTACAAAACTTACAAAATTGAATGGAGGTTAACCCTTTTTTTTAAATAAAACAAAGAAAAAAAAATAAAGCGAGCTGTCTTATGTTAACATTCAAGTTTAAATCTACTAACAATCTAATTGACAGTTAAACTCAAAACCCAAAATTTACAATATTTAACACTACTACTTTTAAATTTTAAACAAAGCAATTATTATTTAAAAAAAGTCTGTTTTTACTTTTACATTTGAAACAAAAGTTACATTAATTCACCAAATCACACTTTGAATGTTCTGGAACCATAACTGCAACTAACTGGAACTAAACAAACTGGTTCAAAGCAGGAACAGCGAGATTAAAGAAGCACTTCAACTAGAACATCAGAATTGCTGCAGGCGACACAAATCTCTTAAATACTTTTCTTTAACCTCCTCTGAACTAGACATACTTCACAATTTACTCTCCACTGCTACATAATTTCACATAGAGGGACCAAAAACGGAAACTACAAATTCGAAGGTGAATTTGGATCCATACTGAGTCGGTGACCTGAGCCTACCTCGACCCAAGTAAGAATGACGAAATTCTCTTAAAAATTCGTTCACTTAACTTGAAAATAAACAAACGCTGAAATAACAAAACACAACGAAAATTAAAACGTAAAAGATTCCATTTCCATGAGGTATAAAAATTATAAGGCGACTTCGAATAAAACATTAAAACAAAATGCCGAGAAAGTACACAATATTAAAATAATAAACTACTCTAAAATGGTTTTTATTACTTGGCGACGCTGAAAAGAATGAAATATTATTTGGGTTTCAAATCGAACGATACGAACGAAAGATACATTCAAAGATTTTCCAAACATTTATGAGGGGATTTCAATATATTACATATACGAAGGGATTTCAATATACACCAAAAAAATCAATGAATTGCAAATGCTACAAGTTCATCTTTGAATTATAGGCAACACTGAAATGAGGCCACTCAAATAAGAGTTCTGCTTTTCTCTATCTCCAGCAGATTATACTCTCGAATGATTCGTTTTCGTCCCTCTTCCTCCATACACGCGCATTGACTGACGGGGTTTTTCCCCAGTGCCGTATATTTTGTTATGTAGATTTTAGTAGATCGACGGTGTTTTATACACAAGCTAATAAATGTTTAAAAACTATTCGTTTGAAGCCACTCGATAGCGTCATCAGCCCATTTCGTAAAAAAATTGACTAGCGTGGTCTTTCCCCTGTGCTCTTCATTTACAAGAATAAAAAAGGGTATCAAAATTTTGAAACCTACAATAAAACTTGAACTCACGATTTACTCCTAATATAGCAACCTAACAATACGCGTAATTTCAAATTTCTAAATATAGTCATATGTGAGAAAAAATATTTTATGAAGATGTGTCAATATTACCCGAATCTACCTTATACCTTAAGGTTATTTAGGAGTAATGGCGCACCCTGTATATTTCTAATTTACTTACATGACTTGGTTTATCAAGAAAACTTACCTATCAGGAATCAAAATATTAGCAGGTTACATTACTTTTTGTACACACTGTATTACTCTAATATTTGTCAGTATTTATTGTAATGGCACAGCTTAATGCAAGGCTGATATTAAAAAAAAACGATGGAAATAGCACCTTACCAAAAAAACTGCATGTATTCGTGATTGGCGAATTACAAAAATCTACTTATCGGCAACTATTTGTTGAAGCAAATATTATTTTGTATTTTTTTGTTATCTGTATCGCGTGCCATTTCTTCATACCAAGAAAACAAAGGCGCCGGTAAATCTCCCTCCGGGCCTTTTCTCGGCCATTGATTGGTCACCATAACCCACGCGATTATCATTCAACAAATGCCGATTACTAGTTTTGTTTTCCAAACAAAAACCACACGTTCGGAATGATAAGAATAGCCGTCTTTCTCGCGTTAGTTCGACTACCGTATCGTCCGTCTCACTCGGGGAGTCCGTTAACTTCGAGACTCTTGTTGGATCATCTCTGATCAACCATCAGCGACTATCAGTCTTATTTGACCCGACAGCAGTTGCTGTTGGAAGGTAAATCAGTGGTGACTTACAGTGTACGTTTTTTTTGGTGAACAGTGACTTTGTGGATTGAACTGCAAAGACAGGTTTTCACTAGAGGTAGGTGGAATATTTTACATATTTGGGTAGTGCAATTTTTTTGTTTAATTGCTTGTGATGAGACATATAATAATTAATGTCAATGATATTGATTTTATAATTAAGTAAACAAACCTTTTAGTTTTATTGTCCTAAAAAATTGATAGTATAATCGGTAACGCCAAGATATTTCTTATCTATTCTGAGAATAATACAAGTAGGATTATAATTATTTCCATTTATAGTAATCAATTTAAGATCAAAAATAATTTATACTATTGCAATTTGGAACTGCATAGTATAATGTGTAAGTATCTATTCATTTGTTTAAATATATAGTAACATTTTTTCAATAATATAATTATTGCTATACATTTATAAATCTCAAAAACAATTATTCCCTCAAAAGGGTCTATGTTTGGTGTCAACATTATCAACTTTTTATTCTTTTATGTGTCGAGACAACTGTTCTATTTTCATACTGATCTTTATTAATCACTTAGAGACAAATATTTTTTAGTACTGTTGTCATAGATACCCGTCTCTCTTTTATATCCTGGTGCACCATGTGATCTACCAATATTCAAGCTCTGATTATATCGTTTGAATCATGTATTCTGTATCAACTGTATAATCTATTTCATCATTTTGCAACCGTTTTGGATTATCGCCGGAAACTATTAAATAAAACATTAATTGAATTCAAACAAAATTACATTTTTATAATCATTTTAATATTAATGGATATTACGAGAATATCAACAGAAAATCGTTTTCAATATCTTTCTGGATGAACAGTAACTGATTAATTTATCTACTAAATCCGCGTTTAATAAGCTTATTGTAAAATTATTTGACAAATCTTATCATATAATTTAAAAATAGATTAATAAAATCATCTACACAAATAATTATACAACTGTTTCCTTTAAAGTATGCAAGAAACTTACGCCGATTAATAAATCTGAATTTGAAATACAACTTTCAAATTATAGATTACAATTATACAGGGTATTTCAAAAAAATATGTCATAAAATAAATTTATTGAATTCAACTTACCTTAGTACAAAAGTGTACACAAAAAAAGTTACAGCCCTTTGAAGTTACAAAATAAAAATTGTTTTTTTTTTTGCATTATCTCCTAAACTACTTGACATTTTGTAATAAAAATGGACACGTTACTTTCTTGTTCTGAAAGCATTTTTCATACAAAAGAAACAACAAAATCTAAGCGCACAGAAAAATTAGGCCAATCTTTTGAGTACGTTCAAATCAAATGAATTTTGTGGCATTATTTGTTTAACACATTATTTTTAAAACTTTTTTGCCCCTTATCACTTTTTCGAAAAACTAGTTTTTTCCTAGTTGGCCGTAAAATTACAATTAGTTTCTGCGGATACAGTAATTACAAACAGTTCCACCAATAATAGTCAATAGTTTGAAGCTATCATTTATTGTCTGAATATGCATTTAACTTTGGGTAAGTTGGATCAGATTAAATTATGAGTTCAATAAACTATCGGGAATATCGTAGGTGAATGTCAAGGAAATAGTGCAGCAGCCGCAAGGCGTTATGCAGTAAAATACCCCAATCGAAATATACCCGATAGACGATAATTTCGGACCATTGATCGTCGATTACGGGAAACGAGTACTATCCAACCGCAAGTTGCTGACAATAGTGGTTGTCCAATAATGGATGCAACTGATGAAGATATTTTAGAAATCATTGAAGAAGTCATAGTCATTGGAACAAGTACAAGGGTAATAGCTGCTCAACTAAATGTTCCTCACGTAAGGGTTTGGAGGCGTTTGAAGGATCAGCTGCTTAAACCGCGGTTAACAACGGTTCAAGAGTTATTGGTTGAAGATTATCCTAAAAGGATTGGATTTTGCGATTGGTTGTTAATGGAGAACACTCAAAATGTTTAATTTTATTAGAAATATTTTGTTTACCGGCGAGGCTACCTTCAGTAGAAATGGAATAACAAACCATCATAATGAGCACATTTGGGCCGACGAAAATCCTCACGCCAAAAAACCGACTCATCACCAAAGGAATTTCAAAGCTATTGTTTGGGCAGGGATTGTGAATAATAATCTAATAGACTCAGTATTTCTTCCCAACAATTTAAATGGTGATAATTGCAGTTCATGGCAAACGATTTACAAGAGTATTTGGAAGAAGTGAATATTGCAATAAGGCAAAATATGTCGTTTCTACAAGATATCGCTCCACCGCATTACAGTAATGAAGTCCGGGAATACCTTTGCAAGCAGTATCCCGGTCGGTGGATTGGATGGGATCGTGACGCACCTATTTCTTGGCCACCCAGAAGTCCAGGTCTTAACCCCATGGACTTTTGATTTTAAGGGTTTATGAAAGAGAAAGTGTATTCTGTAACAGTCGTGTACGAACAAAAATTTCAGACGACAATTTCAGATTGAACAACAATCAATTTCGTCAGAAAAATATGTTTTTTCAGCGCATTCGGTTTTCCTTATTAAAACGATGCCGAATGTGTATTGAAGAAAATGGGGGCCATTTTGAACATTTATTGTAATATCATATTTATAGAGATTATAGACATTTTTGTACTTGTTAATTCATTTAAGCCATTTATTTAGTTGCACGTAATGTCTTAAAGGTTAATGAAAATGTCAGTAACAGCCGTAAAGTGATTAAACTAAAATGATGCCACAAAATTCAATTGATTTGAACGTACTCAAAAGTTTGCGGGGATTTAGGGCTGCATACCCCTCTTAAAATTTTTCTGTGCACTTAGGTTTTGTTGTTTCTTTTTTATGAAAAATGCTTTCAGAAGAAGAAAGTAACGTGTCCATTTTTATTACAAAATGTTAAGTAGTTTACTAGATAGTGCAAAAAAAAATTATTTTGTAACTTCAAAGGGCTGTAACTTTTTTTGTGCACACTTTTGTACTAAGGTAAGTTAGATTAAATCAATTTATTTTTGTCCCCGGAATGCGTGATTTCATTGATGACATAACTTTTTGAAACACCCTGTATTATATTATGTTCTCCAGGGTCGGGTCGATTTTATTATAGAAAAATGATACTGTGAATGGTCACCGATATGTCGCGAGATATTTTTCAAAAAAGTGACGTCCCATTTGTTCTTTTTATTGTACACGACTTTGGAAGCCAGACACACGACATAGTAGTAAAAACATTTCAATGAGATTGAACACAAATACTTTCCATCTAAATATTATGTTCTGTTTTTCCACTAATAGACGGCCAGACTCTTTAGCATAGGTATAATAGTAGTTGTGCATTTGGGACTAAACCGAATAAAATAAAAAAGATGTTTTGTTTTACTAATTTACTACACTTGCCACATTATAATCTAAATCAAACTCGAAACAATCTCTGTTTGGGTTAATAATAACTATTTCAATTAGATCGCCATAAATATTGCCAATTTTCCACTTGTTCACGTATTCTTTGATCATTTCCTCAATACATTTCTTCCAATTGTTTTTGTTCACGTTACTTGTCATTAAGCCCAAATCATTATTGTTGGATTAGGTTTACAATGGTAAATGGAAATCAGAAGTACCGAAATGCCAATATGCCGCTGTTTTATCTGAAATCAATCCTAGTAGCTCTTCTCAATAATTAATGAACTTTTCTACGAGGATATCTTGATATTTAGTCTAGTCGTCAGATATTTGAACACTAAAAGTCATGCGAACAAGCTGAATTTTGCTGAGAACGTCAATTTTGGTACCCTAATAAAGGTGCAAAAAAGTTTAGCACTTATTTCTCTCTTATAGGAGGGAAAAAATCGATTTGCCAAAAATCTGTTTGTCGTAGAAAACATTGTTCTAAATAATAAATGTAGCTGAGATAATTTTCAACAAAAATATGTGTCAGCACTTTTTGTATGGAATGAAACGTTTTCTCAGAAACAACGCTTGAAGCCGACAGTAATTTTGAATGTCAGTTATCAGTTTTGAATGTCAAAATTTAGTAATTTAAAGTATGCCTTCAAGAAGGCGGTATTGGGTAGAATTTGTAGCTGAAGTTGTGTAGTTTCGAAAAACGTATTTACTTGTACAATCGAAAAGAAGCAGTTTTAAACGTTTTTAATCGTTTGTTAAGTTTAAATTCACCATTTTTTAGGTATATTTCAAACGCTTTACATTTACTGCTTAAACTCAAAACCGAAATTTCGTGCTATATGTTTTGAAGATGTCGGTATAACCATGAAAATTCCATTGTGACCGGTCAATAAAGGAGATAAATTTTATTGATCTCATAAGTCATAAAAAATGGCAAAAATCGCGCAACGTTTATTTAACACCTTTATAGACACTGACTTTATTTGCAACAAAACACAAAAATTCCATACGAAAGCTGTACTCTTTAGCTTTATAACGCATTTTGATTTTTGTCGATAGGACACTGTGATCAAAAGATATCGAATTTTTACCGTCGTTGATACACTTTTATTAAAATGAGTTCGCGCGCGTAATTGACATTTAAAATCACTGGTCACTGCTAGCATTGTTTCTGGGAGAACAAAGTGATATAAGGTTGAATGCTCGAATAAATGAATTTTAATCAAATAAAAGGCAGATATCGAACACCGTTTTTTATTTTAAATCTTGCCCAAGTACTTTAGCTCCTGGAGAATCTTCAGGGGCATCTGAAATAAGCCAAGAAGCGTTTTTTTAACTGAAGAAAAATTAATTAATTAACTCGAAGTTGATGGTTGTTAAAAAAGTTGTGTAATATAACGTTTTAAGCCAGGTTTATAAACGGACATAGTAAATAATCATAAGTCATAAACATAACTTTAACCACAATCATAATTCACAAGATTTAAGATTGGTTTATAACTAGACATAATACATAACCATAATATTTAAAAACTACTTCAGAAAATACAAACCTAACCAAATTTTTATAGATCTTGAAGAATTTTTTCTGGTCTTTAGATTCATAGAAAAGTGAAATAATTGTAAATAAATATGAAGATTAATAGAAAAGTTGATTTGGCCATGGCAGCAGTCCCACTTTATTTAACAAGTTTAGCGACTATATCTGCCAGAGTTCTTAACAAGCAAAAAAAGAGTAAGAAGATATAGTCTAAGACCCATAAATAGAAAAGGTGATAAGGAATGGGATGAGGAACAATTCTTTAATTTTTTACGTTGGATTACACATGCGCATATTCCAACAATTCCATAATGTTTAATACTTAATTCATAAATGTTGAAAGTTACCAACTTTGAAGGTCGCGTTTTAAGGACTAAATTTATGTTTTATGTATTATGAATGCTTTTAAATGGGTACATTTATTTATTAACTTTCAACATTATGCTTATATAATAAGATTATGGTTAAAGACTAAAATTATGTTTATGTCCGTTTATAAATCCGGCTTTAGACTTACTTTAAAGTTAGGCTATCCAACAATATATGGTGAATGTCATAAACATTAACTGATACATTTACACAACACAAGACAAAGGACAAACAGCTTAAAAATTATAAAATTCAAAGAAGCTACATATTGGGTGACATCAGGAAAGATAATGGCTCCTGGTCTTAACGGAAATGTTAAAGTGACATCTGATATATGACAACTTGGATGGACAGTCACAATCATGGTGATGTGAACTGCACATTTGAAAATTCTATGAAACTGAGCATTAACCAAAGGTCCAACTGACAATACTATAGGAAATCTGAAAGAATAGTTCATTCTACACAAAAAAAGCTAATAAACATTATTATTCAAAATGTTCTCAGCTACATTTTTTATTTGAAACATTTTTTCTATTGCTTACAAATTTTTGTTAAATCGATTTTTCCACCTGCGAGTGGGCGTTTTAGAAAGAGGTCGGGCGATAAAAATAGTAGGCTTTTTTAATATTTTTAGGGTGGTAAAATTGACATTTTCGGCAAAATTCAGCTTGTTCGTATAATTTTTATAGGTTCTGTGGCATTTTCGTCTCTAACGACTGGAGTAATTTTAATATTTTTGGAACTAAATCTTCACGGTAAGTATTTTTTTGACTTCTGTCAATCCTTCTGGTAACCTAGGATGACAACTTTCACTGTTCATAACAGTGATAACCAGTTTTAGAATCAGATCTAAGATTTGAGTTATTTATCATTCTGTCGATCCATACCGAAAGGAGGTGGACCGGGACAGAACTGAAATAAGTGCCTTTTGCTATCCATGGATTGTGAAATAAAGGTTAATCGGTACTCCACATTTTACAAAACCTTCAGAGCTTCCAATGTGCACAACAATAGTCATGTTCCATTTACTCGATACCGCATTCAGATCTGCCTACAGCTTTTATTATTTTCGTCTTGACAGTATGTATTTAGAATTATCTTCTCTGTGTACTGTATTTGTCCACTGAGACTTTTCATTGTGTGTTTTATTACTTAACCTCCCCTTTCTTTCAAGTTTCCATAATGTCGTTCTACAGAATTTCAGATAGTACTAGAATCCTATTCCTCAAATAAACCGCAGCCTTAGTATTTTTTTACATTTGTTTACCTTAAGTTTTATACATTTGAAGAGTTCCATTTTTGATTTCTTTGAGTAATTTATAAATCAGTACCAGTTAATTTTGTAGTATCAGTCATTTATACTAGGATTCTTGCTTTTTAGTAATATGTAACAATTCATTTTGAAAGTTTTTTTCGTTTAAAAATAATGCACTCTTTTGGTCTCTGAATTCTTTATTATATTGACTTATCTCTTGCACAAGGAAAAGAAACGAGTACCTAGACAAAAAAGAAAACAAAATATTAAAATGCATGCAAATATGCAGAGAACATAACGAAAAAACTAGAAACCTATGAAACTAGAGGCATAGATAATGGCTGGGATAAAATAAAAAACGCATAATATAGGCAGCAGAAAAGACAATTGGACAGACACAATCATGAATCAAAAGATTGGTTTGACGAAGAATGTAAAGCAAAAAGTATAGAGGAAAAACAAGCTAGAAGACTTTCGTGAATAGAATGGGTAGCAGAGGAAAAATTAAATAAATACGAAAAGAAAAACAAGGTGCATCGAAATTATACGAAAGAAAGAAATCGGAATGGATTAATGAACAAATGGATGCCGTAGAAATAAACAAAAAAAATAATCAAAAATTATTTGAGTACGTAAAGAAAGAATTTCTTAATAAAAAAGCTAATAGTAGAGGCATTCAGTAAAAAAGCCACATATTTTGGAAATATATATATAAATCTAGTACTATCATGACCATAACCAATCCAGTGTTTAGGGACAAAATAGACGAAAAAGAAGCACTCTCTCATATAAAAGCATTTACTGAGGATGCCAAGTATACTTACGAAAATGGCAAATAAGGGAAATACTGAGAAGATCAATATCGAAGTATGACAAGAAGAGATTAAGAAACCGGAATTATAAAACTGATTACACGAAGCACAACACAAATTATGGAGTATGAAGATAATCTGGTACTAGTAAAAACGAACAAAAACAGATCAGAACTTGCACTGAGGGTTCAACAAGTGAAGCAAAAGTCATGGGACTAAAAATAAATAAAGAAAACGAAGTACATATATGCTAGTTTCAAGAAATGGCAATAGCGTAGATGATAATAAAATGAACCAATATGCATTTCAAAAAGTAGACAGATTTAAATACTTTAAATAGTGGACAATTTACGAAAGAATAAATGCAGGCAATAGAATATACTGGAAATGTTAGAAGATTCTAAAAGATAGAAAAATTGGTACACATGACATTTATTTACCTTCAAAACTTGTATGATAGTGTCCTAGAAGATTCTAAAAGATAGAAAAATTGGTACACATGACATTTATTTACCTTCAAAACTTGTATGATAGTGTCCAATAAGTCAAGCTATGGCAGTTGCTAAAAAACAAGAAAATTCCACCCATTTACATACATTAATGTTGTCAGGGAGTTGTAAAAGTAACGACGATATGACGAGTTCGATAAAGATTGGACCAGAAGTGACAAAAAAGGAGAAGGGTGACCAAAGAACTTCGCCAAAGCTGGTGCATTGCACCTACGCCCTTTAAGATTTATTTAGAGGTGCTGTTGGATATTTGAAAAAGAAAAGGTGAACCTATGGGTGTTAAAAAAATTGGAGATCATAAACCGTCCAGCTTGCATTTTGCGGATGACCAAGTAATACTTGCGGAAGATCAAGATGATATCTATTACATGTTGCGAAGAAAAATGAAGAATATACTAACTGGGGTTTTTCAATTAAGCCGCCAAAAACAGAGTATGTAGTAGTGGTCGATACGTGGTAATACAAAAGAAATAGCTACTAGAATTGGTCAAGGTAAATTAGCAACACGTAAACTAAATAGTATATATACTCTGGAATAACCACATCGCTCAAAACACAAAACCTAGAACCTAGGATATACAAAAGTATAATAGAAAGTAATTAAATAAATTATTGGCGTACATATTACCAAATTCCCAGAAAAAAATAGAGTAAGGAATACTGAAATCAGAAAACTTATTTTCTTGGACTATCTGGCTAATTATATAAATTAAACGATTTCTGAATATTCAATAAATTTAAAATGATGTGTTACATTTTACAGCGAATTTTATTGTGAACATTATTTCCATAATTTAACAGGAAACCTGTTTGTTTATTTTTTATCTTATCACTTTGGTATTTTTCAAGTATAAAGATTTTAATTTTAAATATGTCTCAGTAGGCTAATAGGTCGATATTTCTCTATGTCTATCCGGTCTCAATTTTTACAAATTATTCGCAATATATTTTATTTTCTTATTATTAAACAGGAATTATATAGGGCTTGTGAGTTAAATATTGCTAGTTGTTACAAACAAACATTGAGAAAAGCTAAATTTAACTTCAAACCTTCTCTTCGGTTCGCAAGCCCTGGGAGTCTTGCGTTGCCATGATGTAAATCTGTTTAAAACGACAACATAATTTAAACTAAACAACAAATATGTATTAAACTTTGAGGGTATACAAGGCAACTATCGAACACGGTGATTAATTTAATCTTGCCCAAGTACTTTCAATCAATAGATCATCTTCAGGGGCATTTTGTCAGTTGTGGCCTATCCGACATAGTAGAATGTCATAAATGTAAAATTTGGACATAACAATACAAAATACAATACACTAAGACAAACAAACACTTTAAAATTTATGAGGAGAAGCTACATGTTGTATAGAAGCCGGAGGCAGAATGATGTCTCATTCTGTCTCCGGCTTCTATACAACATGTAGCTTCTCCTCATAAATTTTAAAGTGTTTGTTTGTCTTAGTGTATTGTATTTTGTATTGTTATGTCCAAATTTTACATTTATGACATTCTACTATGTCGGATAGGCCACAACTGACGAAATGCCCCTGAAGATGATCTATTGATTGAAAGTACTTGGGCAAGATTAAATTAATCACCGTGTTCGATAGTTGCCTTGTATACCCTCAAAGTTTAATTATTCGAACATTCAACCTTATATTGAAATATGTATTAATTATCAAAGTTAATCGCATTTAAAGGTTTTCGCCTACATCTTTAGTGGCTTTCCTCACATATACCTGGTAACTGCATTGATGATGGACTTTTTAGTCCGAAAACGTTCTGTGATTCAGTGCAATTTTGGAATATATATACAGGGTGAGTCACGCTCAACGGGACGGAGCCTACCGGGGAAATGGCTAAAGATATTAAAAATTCCTTTTGTAGGAATACGTAGATCAGTACCGGCTACAAATTAAAATTTGTGAGATATATACAGGGTGTCCCAATTTGGCGTAATGATATAAACTCATACTTTTTTAAATGGAATAACCTATATTTCACTTTAATTTTGAATTCTACTGAACAAAATAATGTTACTTTATTCAACATTCCCTATACCTATTTTTGACCGGTTTCGATTTATTTGGGTTTTTCTGAAAATGTACTATTCGCGAAATTAATTAATTACACAATATCGCATCAATTATAATTAACGCCTTTTTGTCAATTAATTTTCAAGTGTCCATGCTTTACATCAGAATAATTACCAATTGAAATTAATCTACAGAGTGTTCGCAATACGAAGTGTCAATGCTGTATAATAGTTTGTGTAATTACTTTCTTAACTTAAATGGGACACCATGTATTTTACTTTAATTTTGAATTCTAATCAAAAAAATAATATTACTTTATTAAACAATCCCTATACCTATCCTTTATAATTTTCGATTAATATGGGTTTTTTTGAAAATGCACTATTCTTGAAATTAATTAATTACACTTTATTACATAAAGTTAAACAAAACACACTAGAAAAAAATTAATTTACATTAAATGTTCAAAATGGTGTGCATTTTCTTCAATACATAACCTCACTCTGTGTTCAAAATTTTGTTTTACTCTTCTTAGCATTTCTGGAGTAACTGTTGCAAACGCATTACGAATACGCGTTTTCATGTCTTCAGAGGTTGTAGGTGGAGTTTGATAAACCAAACTTTTAATATATCCCCAAAAAAAGTCCATTGATGTTAACCTAGGTGATCTAGGGGGCCAATTGACAGCACCACCCCTACCTATCCACTTTCCGGGAAATTTTCTGTCTAAATATTCTCTAACGTTACGCGTGTAATGTGCTGGAGCACCGTCTAGCTGCAGAAACATTGTTCTTCTAATATTTAAAGGGATATTTTGCAAAAGTATCCAAAAGTCTCTTCGTAGAAATCTTAAAAACTTTTGTCCATTTAAATGGCCATTAAAAAAATACGGTCCTATCACATGTTCTCCTATTATTCCACGATATACCTTAAGGGACCATCGGTTTTGTCGATCAGTACATCTATATTCATGCTGATTTTCCGTATTATAATAGTGAAAGTTATGTCGGTCCACGAGTCCATTATTATGGAAAGTAGATTCATCAGTGAACAACATTTTATCAAAAAAATGTTGATCTGCTCCCGTTTTGTCTAGAAACCATAAACAAAATTCTAACCTACGTTCAAAATCAGTTCCATACAAATGCTGATGCATTTGAATATGGTATGGGTGATATTGATATTTTTTAAGAATTCTGCATATACTAGTTTGGCTTACTTCAATCTCCCTGGTCATCGTCCTTGTACTTGTATTTGGATTTTCAATAACTGATTGAATAACTTCTAATTCGGTATTTTCATCTTCAGTTATCGGATTTATTAATTTTCGTTTAGTATAAACAACACTGCCAGTTTCACGAAACCTTGTTAAGACTCTGTCAAGTACATCTTTACGAGGATGACGTTTTAAGGGAAATCTCTCAGCATAGACTCTTGATGCTAACAAACTGTTTTGATCACATTCACCCAGTATTAAAATCATATTTACTCGGTCTTCAATTGAATAATCTGCCATTTTTATTTAATTGAAAGCAATACAGTTAATAGTTTGACAATTAGTTTGTCAGCTAGGTACCTTTTGTTTTTTCATGGCATTCTTTATAATAACGAGCTATGTAATTAATGACATTTAATGTTCCAGGTAACATAATGCAAATAGATTTGAAGATACTAGATATTAATATAAAATTTTATAATACTTTGATTATAATAATTGTTACAACATTCAAATACAGGGTTTTTGTTTAAGTTAGAGTAGAACTTTATGTAATAAAGTGATAAAAATTAATTAATTTCAAGAATACATAGTGCATTTTCAAAAAAACGCAAATAAATCGAAAATTCTCAAAGATAGGTATAGGGATTGTTTAATAAAGTCATATTATTTTTTTAATTAGAATTCAAAATTAAAGTAAAATACAGGGTGTCCCATTTAAGTTAAGAAAGTAATTATACAAAATATGGTACAGCATTGACACTTCAGATTGCGAACACTCTGTAGATTAGTTTCAAATGGTAATTATTCTGATGTAAAGCATGGACACTTGACAATTAACTGACAAAAAGGCGTTAATTAAAATTCATGCGATATTGTCCCGGTCAAAAATAAGTATAGGGAATGTTGAATAAAGTAATATTATTTTGTTCAGTAGAATTCAAAATTAAAGTGAAATATATGTTGTTCCATTTAAAAAAGTATAAGTTTATATCATTACGCCAAATTGGGACACCCTGTATATATCTCACAAATTTTAATTTGTAGCCGGTACTAACCTACGTATTCCTGCAAAAGAAATTTTTAATATCTTTAGCCGTTTCCCCGGTAGGCTCCGTCCCGTTCGTTGAGCGTGACTCACCCTGTATATATATACATATATATATATATATATATATATATATATATATATATATATATATATATAAAATAAAGTTTTATTTTTATTTTATTTTAACCTCAAAATAAAACCTTATTTTACATAACGTGTCAGTCAATAATACCTAACTACTTAGACAAGAACCGGCACTCAAAAACATGGTTTTTGGGGGGTTTAAAGGTATTTAGCTGACTTTTTGAATGCCGTTAAGATCTCGTTTAATTTAAAATATTTATAACCTAATGGACCTGCAGCCACTTCCAAAAAAGAAGTTATATGCCTTTTTCGAAAAAAAAAAATACTTTTTTTAGGTTAAGAACACTTAACCTAAGGCCCTATAAAAAATAGAGCATTAAAGAGTAATACAGTTCTGTAAAAATCTTATCTATGCGTGGGAATTTTTTGAAATTTTTAAATTTATGGCATACTACCTAAAAAAATAAAACAAAAAAATGACGTTTTGTATGGAAGGGGAGGGGTGGCGGGATAAAATTCTATCAGTATAAAGTATAATACTCTTTATATTTTGACGCTAATCTTTAAATTGGCCGGTAGTACCGGAACAAGTTTCATGGATTTGTGTTTTGCTGAATAATCGTGTTTTTCGGGATTTACCATATTAGTTCATGCATCATAAATTTGGTTTTTAAATCCCCGTAAATGTCTGACCGTCTACAAAAGTATTCATCTGCATATTTGCATAAACTTTCGAATTACCCTTACTGAAGACTTGCAAGATAACATTATACATTTTTACTTGAAAATGAATACAGTAAATATTAGTATTCCTATGATACGCTTTCACAAATGAGTGTGTATTTATAATACAAATTAAATTTTCATTATTGTTGTCAGAATAAAAGAAATATTATAGTTGATTTTAAAAATAATTGTTCAATTGCTCTATCAGTTCTGAAACGATATGCAGATGGTCCATTAGGTACTACATATGCCATGGTTTATTAATATAATTGATAATTATTATAAGTTAACACTGCGATATAAGAGGTGTTCTTCTACTTCTTCAGCCTGTATTCGTCCACTGCTGGACATATGAGTCTTCCATTTGCTTCCATTGATTTGTACTCTTGGCAATTCTCATCCACTGGTTGCCTGCGACCTGTTTGATATCATCTGCCGACCTCTTCTGAGGTCTGCCTACTCCTCGCCTGTACAAGAGGTAGTCACCAACTATACTATACTGATGGGAGACCTAAACGCCAAAACAGGCCACAAGCAGAATGCTTCGGAGTTTGTAGTTGAATCTCAAGGATATGACGATAGAAATGAAAGAGGTCAAACTCGTATTTAATTTCTTCTGCAACACAGGCTATATGTTGTGAACATTTATCTTAAGAAAAGCCCCAAAAAAAGTGGACTAGGCTATCAAGCAAGCAAGCAATTTGATTGAACCCAGCCTATGAGAAATGTTCACCCAGGTAGTACGATCGGGTGTAACAATTCATTGGAGAAAGGTGTTTTAATTCGTGTTTAAAAACAGGAATCACCCCACCGTGCTCCAATGCTCTAGACCATCCCTTTCCCCCCTATAGCAATCTGATTCGCTATAGAGGCACAACAATCAGCCAAGTGCTCTTCATGTGGAGATCCTGGGTAATTGAACCCCAACATGGTTTCCTAACCGTATGTGAAAACTCAGGACAGCGCATCTCCGGTTTATTCCTGTTTATCTTAATGTAGCTTATCCGCGAACTAAAATTGCTTACTTGGGCCTCAAGTCTCCGCTCTGAGTCCAGGCTCAGTTCGGCGACTTGGTGCTCAAGGGGGTTGGGCCCTACGTGCCCGGGTTTAGGGGTTTTTGTTAATTTTTTTGGTGGCCGAAGCCGGTTTTTCTTAGTATTTTTTTTTTATTTTTTTGGTGGCCGAAGCCGTTTTTTGTGTTTTTTGTGATTTTTTTTGTAGGTCACCTGTGAACAGAAAAGTCATTAGTATACAGTCTACATTATAATAAAGAAAATATATAAATATTATACATTACCACAATATAGACTTTATCCTAGTGTGAGCAACAGGGCCCACTGCGTATGAAGCGATTTGCGATATTCTGGGTGATTTGAGCTACGAACTGTCTTCCTTGTGTGTGTGTGTTTTGATTGGTTTTTCTTCTCACTCTAGGCTTTTTGTAATATTTTGTCCCTATTGGGGGGTTTTTTATTTTTCCCTCTGGTTTTGCGTTAATCTAATATTTGTTGTTTTGGTCTTTTGTGCTTCCATCTGTGGAAAGCGTCATACCTCATTATCTCTCGTAGAATGTGACTGGGGTGATTTTCTAGTTCTGCGAACTTTTCCCTGGCTTTTTCTTTCATAGTGTCAGTCACGTAAGTAACGCCTTTGAAATGTGGACCTATAGAAGAATTATGAGGGTTTCCTGGGTAGATAGAGTTACAAACAATGAAATACTGAGAAGAATAGGCAAAGAGAAGGAAATTGAACTTACAATTAAAGAAAGAAAGCTACAGTATCTCGCACATGTGATGCGGGGCGATAAGTATGGCATCCTGCGACTCATAATGCAAGGAAAAATAGATGGCAGAAGAAGCATCGGAAGAAGACGAATTTCATGGCTGAAGAACCTGAGAGAATGGTTTGGATGCAGCTCAAAACAACTATTTAGAGCTACTGCCTCAAAAATTAAGATAGCTATGATGATTGCCAACCTCCGTAGCGGAGATGGCACCTGAAGAAGAAGAAGTGTCAGTCACTCTGATTTGCTGTAGTTCTCTGAATAGGAATCTTTCAGCTACGTATCTTGGTACGTTTACCGCTTCTCTTAGGCTTTTGTTGTGTTGTGCCTGTATTTTCTTTTTTGTTGTGTTACATATGTGTCCCCATGCAAGTGACGCGTATGTTAGTATGGGAAGGACTATACTATTTATTAGTCTTATTTTAGTTTTTATTCGCAGTTTGCTCTTCCTTCCTGCTAGGCCTCTTATTGCGGCTCTTGCCATGTTTGCTTTTTGTACCGTAGCTTCTACGTGTTTGTTAAATGTTAATCCTTTGTCCATTATTACTCCGAGGTATTTTGCTTCGCTTTTCCACTCAATGGGATTTTCTTGCACTGTGACCTGTTCTTCTGGTCGTTCTCGCCTCTTTTGAAAAAGTACAGCTTGTGTCTTGTCTGAGTTAATTTTGATTTTCCACTTAAGACTCCATTCTTCAATGTCGTCTAACGCTGTCTGTAGATTGGTGACTGCTATGTCTACATTTCGGTGTTTGGCCGCTATCGCTGTGTCGTCAGCATAGAGACTTAATAATGTACCTGGTGTTCTAGGTATGTCTGCTGTGTATATCGTGTACAGCAGAGGTGACAGTACTGCTCCCTGTGGTACTCCAGCTTCCGGGTTCCCGAGTTCGGACAGGACTTGTCCTATCCGGACTCTGAAACTGCGGTTGCTCAAGTAAGAAGAGATCAGCCTTGTCATTGCTCCGCTGTACCCGTAATCTCTCATTTTGTATAATAGTCCCTTATGTCAGACTCTGTCGAAAGCTTTACTTACATCCAGGAATGCAGCTCCTGTATACTGTTTGTCATTGAATCCTGCTGCTATGTACTCTGTTAGTCTGAGTACTTGTAGCTCGCTGGAGTGTTTTGATCTGAAGCCAAATTGGGCTTCTGGTATGATGTTTAACCTGTCTGTTTCAGCTTGGAGTCTGCTGAGTATCACTCTTTCTACTATTTTGCTGATTGCTGGTAGTAAGCTTATCGGCCTGTAATTTTGTGGGAATGTGCTGTCTTTGCCGGGCTTTGGTAGCATTATGACATGGGCCTCTTTCCATCTGTTTGGGAATTTTTTAAACCTTAGCATTGCGTTAATGATGTTGGTTAGGTAAACGATGGCTTTCGCTGGTAGATACTTTAGAGCTCTGTTCGTGATTTGGTCTGGACCGGGAGCCTTTTTTGGTGAGCTGTTCTTGATTAGCTCATTTATCTCCTCCGGTGTTGTTGGAGGGATAATTTCGTTTGGGTTTTCCGGTCTTTCTTTTGTCTTTCGACTTCTTCTATGAAGTCGATGTCTTCGTCTGGGTGGTAATTTAATGTACACTCTCTCTCGAGAGTACTCCTCATTACCTCTGCTTTTTCCTCTGTGCTGTATACTATACCATGTTCTCCGTGTAGTGGGGGAATTGGTTTTCTGTCACTTCGTAGGATTTTTTGCAGTTTCCAAATATTTTGCATATTTGGACTTTGATCTTCCATGTCCCTTATGTGGTTTTCCCAGCTTTTACTACGGTGTTGTTGTAGTGCTGTTTTGACCTCTCTATTTAATCGATTTGCTCTATTTTTGTCTGCTTGGTTTCTTGTTCTTCTTGCTGTCTGTTTAGCTCTGTTTTTTCCCTTATCAAGTCTTTTATTACTTGAGGTATATCCTTGAATCTGCCCGTTTGCATTTCTACTTCCTGTTCAGTAGTGCTATTCCTGATTGCTTGTTGGATGATGTTTTCCAACTCTAGGACCTTATCTTCTATTTCTCGTGGATTGTCTATCACTGGGACAATGTTTATTCCGGTGCTCACGAGTCTCTTGAAGTTTGTCTACTTTGTTTTCTTTTTGATCCTTTTGATTGTGCTTTCTTCTTCCCACGTTCCTAGTTCTAATAGGATGGGGTTGTGGTCAGTTGTACCTTCGTTTAGTGTTTGTAATTCTGTTTGTAGTCCTAGGTTTTTTGCAACTACTATGTCTATATGCGTTGGAAGTGCATTTCCTGGGTAATGCGTTGGGTCCCATTGCCATAACTTCTTCGTTATTTTCTATATACGCGTTTAGTAGTTTTCCGTTTCTGTTCGTAGCTCTATCATTCCAGTTAGGGGATCTTGCGTTTAAGTCTCCTATTATGATTGAGGGTTCGTCGTTTAGGAACATATTTAGATCGTCGTCGATCAGCGGATCTTGCGGTCTTACATAGGCGGAGGTAATTCTGACTTCTCCTTGCCTCATTTCTAGTCTTATCGTTGTGGCTTGCATAGTTACTAGTTGCGGTGTTAATAATCTAGTATGTTTTATGCCTTTTTTCACGAGTATTGCTGTGCCACCTGCTCTCGCTGTGTTATCGTTCCTGTATACGTCGTATCCTGGGAATTTGATGTTAACGTTGTTCGTAAGTTTTGTTTCTTGAATGGCTACGACGTCCATTTCGTATCTATTGACCAGTTCGTCCAGAAGACTAGGCTATCACCAAATGGCTTAAGCAAGAAAGCAATTAATTGTATGAAATTAATTTCCAACTCGAAGTGACTATAGAATGGTTAGAGCGAAGGTAGTCTTGAACATAATGAGGGAAAGAAGAAATATACCAGAGCATACCAGGAAGAAATAGAAAGTAACCTATAGAAAGACGTGCAAGATAAAACCAATATTGAGTAGCTGAACAAAGCGTTGCTGAACGTCCTAAGTCATACAAGACACAGAAGAAGTACCAAAACAAGCAAACAAGAAAAAATGAAAAACTCGTAGAATACACAATAAATCTAATTGAAAAAAGAAGAAAAATGAAAGATAAATACTCAACGAACATATTAGAGCTACGGCTAGACACATAAGGATTGGTATCCTTATAATTGTTGGGTAAGTTTCCATTAATATCCTGGCGAATTTTCCATTCTGTTCTGTCGGTAACACGAAGTGTTTTAGTTGTATAAACTATTTGAGTTTGAATCAGATTAAAATTGTTGTTTTTGTTATATAAAAATATTCAAAATAATTTGTCGTTTTCTTCTTTTGTTTAGGAATATTGCGTGTTTTTCTTCAACGTTGCTTTTTATGCTGTTGGGATATTATCGTTAAATCTCCTTCTAGGATCTGTGCTTCTCGCGATTGGTCACTGGTGCATGTGCTCCTTAGGCATATCTCTATTTTACTTGCTTTTATCAATTATTCCCTAACCTCACTTCCTCCTTAATATTGTGTTATTCTTCCGTCATACATATTTCTCACAATCCCTACATATGCACATGAACTCTTTTTTCATTCAATGCCCTAGCCAAAGTTTACTATATTGTGTATTAGGTATACATCGTTTCTTGGATCTTGGATGAATTTGTAATCTCCTCATCCTGTCCCGATGTTTATTCTATAAATATCCTATATCCTACCTATAATAAATAAACATTACCTACGAAACCAAGATACAGCATTACTCCACACGCGCTTGTATTTTGTTGTTTGGAATTGCTAGGATCCATACGTTAAGGACTGGGACTGCTGTGCCAGCCAGTTCATTATTATCCGTATCCAGCCACGAGGTGTCATGTACTTTATTATATAATATCGTATCTATCCCGAAACAAAAGTGAGCAAACAAAAAATTAATAAAACACATTTTGTTTTATTAATGAATGAAAGAAATATATTTTTATCCCAAAAATGAATGTATTTATGGTAATTCCATATTAACGCGCCTTCTCTGAGTTAAAAAAGAGGCAGTATCAAATTACATACTTTTACGTATTATTTTTAAGTTAAAAGTTTTTGATCAAAACGTGTTTTTGCGAATTGTGCTCACTCGTATTCGATCGTCTACGCATGATTAATTATAACTGGTAATTATTTAAATTAATCACAAACACGATTACTGTTAAACGCATTTTGTATTCAAAATTGTTGTTGATCATTCGCGCTGAGCCGTGAAATCTCAGGCCTGTTTGAATTGTAGATTTGTCGAAATAAATTTTAGTTGTATAAATGCAAATAGATGTATGAGTCACAAACGGTTACTGTTTATTCAACGATTTTTAGTGGTTCACGTTTGTGTTGATCAAACGTTACAGGATAACATAAAAGGGAAAGTTCATGACAGAACCTTCTAAAAGATACGTTGACTTCTAGTGGTAGAGTTAAGTAAGAGTAAGAGTTAAGTAAGAGTGGTACACAAAATTTACAAAAGACGATAAGCAAAACAGATAATAAAATGGCAAAAGTTGGAATCGTTCAGAATAAACCATAATGAGTAGAACAAGGGGATATCCCTTTGACTGCAAAGTTATCTAATTGAATTCTAAAAAAGAATAAAGAAAAAGCATGTTATTACTTAAACTATTCTCAAACTGTGCCTTGTTAGCGTCTCAAGTATCTTGCGAATAAACCAGAAATCGTAGACTAAACGACAAATACACATAAAGAAAGATATAGGGAAAAAATATAGAAAAAACAGTTAAGATTTGTGTGATTACAGTGCTTTTACAATTCGCTTATACGTATTTTGTCCTTGAGGGACTCATCAGAGCGACTGGGTAAGAAGTCATATAATCAGTATATTTGATAATTTTTTTTTATTTGGAAAACAAGGATATACATATGATATTTGTAGACAAAGAAGGTATACGACTGTTTAATAACATCGGAACTCTAGAAAGCAATCAACAAATTGGGAATACAGAAAGAATTACTCAAAACTGCAAAACGTCTGTAACAAATGAGAGTCATACAGAACTTCAGTACAAGAAAGATCTCTTGAAGGAATGAGAACTTGCAGAACAAGCCATCCCTTGAAAGCAAGAGAGATTATGCTTGAAACATATTAATAGCAATTAAGAAAAGTGCGAAGAAATGTAAGAATGTAAGATCAGTGGTCGGCCTGCCCACTGGGACTCCCTTAAGCAGGCTCAGTGGAAATATAAGTCTCTGATTAAGAGGTCACATAGAAGCTCTTGAAGAGCCTACTGTAACAGCGTGAAACTCATTTCCGCTGATGCTAAGATCCATCATGCTCTCTCCAAAGATCCGATTCCTATCGTGGGTCAGGTGTCTCTTCCCAGTGGAAGTCTATCTTCCACTGACGAGGAGGTCCCAAGGACTCTCTTGGACGCTGACTTCCCAGAGGTCAAGGATGATAATACTGCCTTAGATACGATTAGTCTCCCGCAAATGGGGGATCTGCGGATGGCGAAGGAGATAGTATCATATACGAAAGTGTGCTGGGCTGTTAGGGGTTTCGCCCCCTTTAAGTTAACAGGCGAGGGCGGCATTATGCCGATGCTTCAGCAGGGTCTGGACCTTATTGCCCCCCAAACTGGTCAGGGTATTTATGGCCTGACTTGCGATAGGGTATATTCCTTTACCCTGAAGGAGGACTAGGGTGGTATTTATTTCTACCGGGTAATCCCGAATTTACTCTTCCTAAATTGTTCCTACCAATCAGTCTCTCATCCTTGCTTTTAAAGGCTCTAGAGAGACTCTTAGATCGGTTCATACGTGATGGATTACTTAGGGACAGCCCTTTGCATGCAGGTCAATACGCCTTCTTCTTAAGGTGCCTTCTCTCTAGGAGTTCTCTCTCAGTACCCATTCTTCTTAGCACCTCGTTGTTGGTCATGTGCTCTGTCCAAGAGATCTTCAGCATGCAGCATATTCTATCAGATATAGGTATAAAGTTCTTTATAGATTTATTGCTTTTCTGGTCAACTATAAATGCCACTCCGTGATAATGATTAGGATCGTCATGACCAGCATTACATGGTTATCGATGTTTGTCTGTTTAGATCTAGGCCATCTAACTTCACTGACTCCGAGAATGTCGACTCCCATTCTTTTCATTTCTTTCACGATGTTATGAGATTTTTCTGACATAAAGAAAGATTTTGCATTCCAGATTCCAATTTTTAACTTATTTTGTTTTCTGTAATTTTTGTTTTCCACTTTCGGGTGATTCCTAGCATTTGTCGTGGGAATTCTTAGCACCCCTTGATCATCTAAGGTCTGCCACGGACTAGGGGCCTTTTGTTTTCCGTAATTTGCCGTGGTTATAATATCTTGAGAATATTTAGTGTGTTGTTTTCTCCTTGCCTTACACACCGCAGTATTATAACCGATTAAACCAATATCTGATTGTCGCCCATAAGTATTTGATTCCAAGCCTATTAAGAAGTCATTGTTCCCCAGCCTTGGAGTTAGTAATGACATTGCTGCTGCCCTATACCATGTCCTTAGTTGATCCACCGGTGCATGTTTGGTGCACCTTATGCACACCTATCTTGTATAATATACAGGGCTTCCCCTATCAGCCATATGGGATGCGCCGTGTCGGGGCTGAGGACTTCCCCGCTGAGAACAACCACGGTCAATACGCCTACCGGACTTTTAAGTCTTGTGAGACAGCCCTGCATCACCTTGTCTACTGTATGGAGCGGGTACTAGATCGGAAGCAATACTAACTTAATATCTTTATGGATATTGAGGGCGCCTTTAGTTGTGCTACTTTTGATTTCATGTGTAATGCTGCGGAAAGGCATGGGGTTGACTGCAGCTTGGTCAGATGGATCCGGGCCCTGCTTTTTTAGAGACAGCTGCGCACGGATAAATTTAGAGACTTTCTTTAAAGCTAAGCGTTCTATCGAGTGTGACACCTAGGCATTTTGAGTGTTTATTGTAACTGTGGAATCTATCTTCACAGCAGATTTTAAATTGGTAGTTAGTAATAGTTGTTTAAGCGAAGGCACACTACTTCGGTCTTGGCAGCATTAAGCTGCAATTTCCATTCCGAGAATATCTCTCAAATGTAGTCAGATTATTTGTTGGAATTTGACAATAGTCTCCAATTCTTTAAGGCTTTTAGCAAGCTCACCGTCGTCTGCATATCCGAATTTCTTTGATGTTGCTTCGATCTTGTCTACTATCTACAGACTGATTCCTTGTAGGAGAATATTATTCAGTTTCATATGGGTACTAGTCTTGTCGCCCCTAATAACTTGGAAACATCTGTTGGACAACCTGGCATTAAGAACATCAATGATCTTTCTGTATGGACAACACGCATTCATTTATGTATTACTCCTTGTCGCCACACAGTGTCGCATGCAGCAGATAAATCAATGAAAAAAATTTTTAGAGTGGATTAAGACAATGTTTGGTCATAATAATCACTAAAAAATAAAATATTTAGAAGTAGAAACTAAATAAATAGATAATGAGTTTAGGTGCGTTAAATATTTCTACAACTATTGAGATATATTAAAGGATGTCCAGAAGTTGAGTATTATTTTGGGTAATAAAAAAGCCGAAGGGGAAGTTTTGTCTTGGAATCTAATTTAGATAAGAATTCTATACTTACAATTTTAAACTGGGCAATAAAACTAGATAAAGGTATGAGTAAGTTTAAGTTGATTTTATTTAATTTCTTTGAATTTCAGTCATTTTCTATAAATACGAAAATGGTGAGTACCAAGGTCGCCGGCTCCTTTTTCGGAGGTTCTATAATAGTGATGGCCTGGACGGGAATTTACTTTTCACGACAACCAAGGTCTTTACCAGAAGACAACTCAATTCGCACAAGAAACATTTATGCATACGACCCAACCGACGAGCTATACACCAACCAAACATATAACATCAAAGTCAATACAACTGGAGATGATGTTATGAGAAGAAACAAAATTAAAGAGGTATTTTTGTTCGTTTTTTATTGCGACATCAAAAACTTATTTTAGAATAAGTTAGATAAAGCTGCTTTAAGATTGAATATTATATAAACGCAATATTATAACCGATAACATTATTATATAAATACAAAACTGTTGATTATAAGTTGTAAAATTAATTTTATTCATGCTTTTACTTTGATTCCTTTTTAAAAATATTTATCAGTAATAAGTTTTCTGGCCAAATTTGATTTTTGACTTTAGTTTTCTTAAAGTAAATTATATTTATCATAAAAAATATCCCCCACGTAGGGACTAAAAACGAAAAAAAAATCGATTTACCAAGAATCTGTACAACGTAGAAAAAAAATATTTTTAAATAAAAAATGTAGCTGAGATAATTTTGAAAAATGTCTATTAGTACTTTTTGCCTATAACATACCGTTCTCTAAGAAACAACGCTTGAAGCAACCGGCGATTTTGAATGTGAGTTCCGCGCGCGAAATCAATGTTAAATAAAATTTGTATCAACTCGACGATAAAAAATCAATATCTTTTGATCACAGTGTCCTATTGACAAAAATGAAAATGTGTTTTAAAGGTGAAGAGTGCAGCTTTTGTACGCAATTTTTGTATTTTGCCCCAAATTAAGTCAGTTTCTATAAAGCTGTTTAATATATACTTAAGGTCAATAAAACTCAGTGGCGGCTTTTGGGGGTAGGCAGGATAGGCCGGGCCTACCCAATAATTTTAAGAGCTTTAAAATTGAAAAACATATATTCAAAAATTATGTTAATGCATGTAAATATCTTCTAAATGTACTAAATCATTGAATACATTAGCGTCCGTTAAAACAACTATGTTATTATATTACCACAGAAAGCATACAATCGTATTCAGGTATTTTAAATATCATTAATAGGCCCGATCGGAACTGGCCGACCCAACTCACATAAGATCCCCGTACAAAAAGCGTTTGGAGTTAAGCAGCTTGCCGGAAAACGATTTATATTGTCGTGTTTATGCTTGAGGTTTAGGCACCAGACGATCGGGCCTACGCCGACCATCGTTGTCACTTGTAACGTAATTATCGAATTGTAATATAAATTTTCTTTTAAATTATGTAAATGAAATGAAATTAAATGAAAATGAAAAAAATATGTAACATAATCTATACATGTAACATATTTTTAAACAAACAACGCAATTGCAAACAAGTTCACGGTTGCCCAAATAAATTTTAAAAAATGCGTAAAATTCGAAAAAAAACAATCACATTTGCATGATTTCTATATCGCCTGATTATGTATGCAACTTATGCAACTTATATATGACAATACTGTCGCCGAGCATTAGTTCAATTTTCACTGTTATCATCTGTCATTACTAGTTGCAGTAGTTGTTTGGCCGATCGAGGTTGATTTTTTAAATTTTATCTTGAAATAGTGAGATCTTTTTATAACATACATAAAAATGAGTTTTTCTGACGCTTTACCAGGTTGCAGTAATAGTAATGTTGATAGTGAGTATTTAGACATTGTTGTTTCACTATTGGAATCGCCATTATCTAGAAGAACTGAAGTTGATAGAAAAAAAATTATTATGAATTAATGGCCTACTCCATCATTGCGTATTGACCAAAAAGATCGGAAAAAGGTGCGTACTTTTAATTGTGCTTGGTATGATGTCTATAAATGGTTGTCTGGAAGTATTACGAAAAACATACTATATTGTTGGCCGTGTTTGTTATTTTCTAATAAGAAATGTGTATGGAATTGTGAAGGATACTTTGATTTAAAAAATATGTCTGCCTCTTTAAAAAAACATTCCAGTTGCAAGGAACATTTAAGTAATTTCCTGTCCTTTAAGGATGTACAGAAGAGGGCGTTTTCTGTTCGCGATTTGCTAGATGAAAAATCAAAAATCCCAAAAATTAGATACAACGCAGAAGTTAAAATGAACAGGGAAATCATTTAAAAAATAGTTTCTTTAACTTGTACTTTAGCGGAACAGGAACTGGCTTTCCGTGACCACGACGAATCCGATTATTCCCCAAATCCTGGGTATTTTAAAGGGGATCTCAAAAACGATATAAAACGAATAATCGATCTAGTGAAAGACGAAATTCATATTTTTATCGAGAACGCCATAAATAACTCCACTTTTTAGGATGCATTCTTGATGAAACAACCGATATTACTGAAAGGGCACAATGTTTAATAGTATGCAGATTAGTGGACACAACAGGCGTTGTTCAAGAATATTTCTTAGGTTTTTTTATCTAGGAGAAGACCGAAGTGCTCCACCGTTACGTGACTTACTGTTTAGTGTAATTGATAAATTTGACTGTAAGGCTAAATTAATTGCTCAAACCTACGATGGAGCTAGTGTTATGTCGGGACAACTAATTCAAAATTAGTGAGGGATTCTGCACCATTAGCAATATTTACTCATTGTTTCGCTCACCGCCGCAACTTAGTTTTACAGAAAAGGTGCTCCAACATTACAACAGTCAAAATATTTTTTTCAACGCTTCAAGGTATTCCAGCTTATTTTCACCAATCGTCCAAACGGTCCTAGTTTTTAAATAAAATACTTGAAAAACGAATTATCACAAATAGTGAAGTAAGATGGAATTTAAATGCAAAAGTAGTATATGCTGTGTCAAAAGAAAGAAAAAAAATTGTTACATGTCTTTCAGGACATAATGAATTGCCCAGAATCAAATGCAAAATCAATTAGTAGAAAGAAAATGCAAATTGAAAATCAATTAGGCAGGCAGATGGTTTTAAACGTAAGTTGAAGGATTTGGAATTTGTATTTTTATTAAATGTTTTAGTGATATATTTCAACAAACTGTGGTCTTATACAACATCTTGCAGAAGAAAAATAATGATGTTCAATAGTGTGCCAATTCAGTGTCCAGAAGTGTTGCAATGTTAAAGAGCTGGAGAAATGACCTTACATTTTTTAACCATTTTCAAAATGTTTCAATAACTGGAATTGGGCGATAATAAAAGATTCACAGAATATGGCGCTAAATTTACGATGTAATTTGCAGGCTTGGCCTACCCAAAATTTTACCACACCAGCCGCCACTGATAAAACTTACGGTTATTGAACGGTCTTCGTGAAATTTCTATTGTTGGAGACCAGTCTTCAAAACCTATAACATGAAAATTCGATTTTGATATTTGGCAACCAATATGAGGCATTTGAAATATGACTAAAAACGCAGAATTTAAACTTTTACATTAAAAACGATCGCATGTTACAGGTCTATATTCATGTCTATATTCTCCTTTTTCGTGGGTGGGTAAATATTGAGATATTTTCTCCACTGAGCTAATTATGTCTAATTTGGAATAGATGGATGAGTAACAGAAAAGTTTGGACCCATTGACAGTATTAAACTCTCCGTTGCATTTAAATGTCTATCTGATAGATTGACAACTGTCGCTAATATGTCATTATTTCTATTGAGGTTATCTAAAGTATGTATACTGTTTGTTCTAAGAGAATATTAAACGAATATTAAAAAAAATCTGTTATTGTTTCTAAAAAGAAAAATTTCACACGTCAAAAAAACTCACATAAATTTTTATAGAAGTCATCTTGACAGAATCCACAATTCTATTTAATCTACTTGGTTTGCTCCTAACTGCTGCATGAGATGCAGTATTTACACCATGGACGTATAAACAAAGATGGACACAGCAATAAGATACCTTTAACACACAATGTTTTGAAGCTTCGATAGAATGTGATGCTTCCGCAATGAGCATAAGCGTGCTTGAATTTGTACTCGCGGGTAATTATTTAGATTTTAAAAATTGGAAGTAGTAATAATGTATAAAAACACGTTCAAAGAATTAAAAAAAAAACGAGACTTTAACTATTAACAAGTCACGTCTTTATAGAAAAATTAAAACACAATTTTATTTGCTTTAAAATTAATACAATTCAATATAGTTGAATTCAAGTTAATTTCTTAATAGGTATCAAAATAATGCTACAATAAAAAATCTTTGTTTTCTCCTAAATTTGCTACCCAGATAGTTCGATCGTCGATATTTGGAAACCCACATAGAAAAATAAATGAGTTTTATTCATTTCACTAATTTATTTGTATCCATGAGAAATATTAAATTAAAAAGGTACTAAACAGATCTTTTTTGATCAGATGATGTCTACTTACAATTTAAAAATGTCTACTAATTTCATGAACTCATATCTTATTTAATACATCAATGAACATGAATAAACCCAATGGTACGCCTATTAAAATGTAAACAAACACGCTTCCTCATTTCCTCATCTTAAATAATGTAAATTGTATGTACTTACAAATGAAATGAGAAATCAGGATTTAAATATTTCGTTTATTTTATTTCACTTTTCACAAATATCACTCAAAATACAGCCAAAATATCGAAAAACAACTTTTCCTCATCTACTGTAAAAAGTAAACAAACATGGAACAGCATTTGAAGTTTGACGTAGATCCATAAGACAGAAATGTAAACAACCGTTGCCATTTATAAATAGTTTTCAGTGATTCTATATATAAAATAATTTATTGATATCTATTATACGCTATTATTAAATGATAATGCAGACTATGTGCACACTTGATATTTTGATTACAATTAAATATATTAATCTAACCAATAAATTATTATTTTGGTTTGATAGCACCTGTAGAGTATAAAATACGGAGTAATATTTTCAGCGACTCGCGAATAAGTAATTTTAAAACAAAACGTGACAACAGTTGAAGGTGCTGAGAATGTGACCTATTCAAATAATTTTGACTACACAATTTTATGTAAATAACTGAGTCCATCTGTGTTTATACGTCCATGATTTACACACTAATCCATTTGATATTTTTATTTCAATCTCTAAAGCCGGAGCATTTTTTATCTTCAAATTAAATGATTTTTTCTTCAGATAAAATTTGAAATAAGGACAGTATTTATTTTACAAAAATAATTAATGATCCATTATTTTCCATTCTGTCTTTATCTTCTCTTTGTCTGTCTCTTCGAATCTTTTATTCACAATGCAATTCGCAAACTTATTGCTTGAAGTATTATATATTATTTAACTTTAACTTAAAACTTTTCCAGTGTTAATCTTGCATTATAAATACTAATTTTAAAACTTTTTGTTCGATTGTTTTAATTGGCGGTGAAGATAAACTTTACGAGTGGAAAATCGGAACCGGAGATCGAAAACTATTTTTACACAATTCTCACGTAATTGTCAAACTTCTTTACAACTCCATTAGGACGATGGAATAAACTCAACTATTTTAGGGTCTTTAGGGCAATTTCTTTTATAATGTATTATCACAACAGTTAATAATTACAGTGGGCGATCACATTATCAGCTATCACATAATTGATCTATATAATATATTAATGCCTTTGTTTCTATTTGATAGATTTTGATTATTATTATTATTATACATAAGCGAGGGCAGAGGAACTAAGTCCCTATTATGCCCAAAAAAAACAGAAATTTCATTAATAACTTACTAGTAAATAACAAAATTACAAATAAAAGAAATAAAATTACAATTGTTTGGTTTAAAAGAAAAACAATAATTTAACTATACATATTATGAACGGTCAAGTGAGACCATTGAGAACACCAAGTTAGAATAGAGTCCAAGTCCATTTGAAGGGTTAGCTTGTTTGTGATTGGATTGGCATATATTTTTGTGTCGTCAGCGTAGAACGATATTTTACTTGAGACATAATAAGGAACATCGCTGGTGTAAACCGTAAAAAGCAGAGGTCCAAGGACAGAACCCTAAGGCACTCCACTTTCCACTAACCTGTCCTGTGAGAAAGATTTACCAACTCTAACTTTGTAATATCGATCTGTCAGAAAATCATCTATCCAACGAAGTAAAGTACCGCGAACTCCGAAATGTTTTAGCTTATGTAGAAGTCTGCGCTTAGGTACACGGTCAAAGGCTTTAGAGAAATCTAGATAAACAACGTCGACCGGCTGCTAACTGTTAAGGGATGACGTCCAGTCGTTAACACAATGTAGGAGATTGGTTAGAGTAAAGCGACCAGAGACAAATCCATGTTGTTGTGTTGGAATAACATGTTCCTGGAGAAGGAATTTGGTCATCTCCTCGGAAATAATGGCTTCCGCAACTACTGGCAGCAAGATAATCGGACGATGATTGTTGGGGTCGAGTTTGTTGCCTTTTTTAACGACAGTGGTCTCTCTCTTCAATCCTGACCCCCCAGGGGGAGTGTAGTAGTCGACGTGATGTCGTGTATTGTCGTCTCCAGAGATCTCTGTCTCTGGTCATTTCTTTTAATTCATGCATAGGTCTTTGGCATATTCCTGTAATTTGATCTATCCATCTTGTTGGGGATCTTCCTCGTGATCTTCGGCCTTCTACCTTTGCTTGTATTACGAGTCTTTCTATGTTTTCTGTGTTTGCCCTCATAACATGCCCAAAATATTTTAATTGTGGATATGGACTTTACTAGAGAGTCGTTGGCTAACTTTTAGCTCTCTTAAAATTGAATTATTTGTTCTACGGTCGGTCCAAGGAATTCGTAACATTCGTCTTCAACAGAACATTTCAGTGGCGTCTATCTTTTTTTTTCTCCGATTGTCTCAGAGTCCAAGATTCACATCCGTAGGTCAGTATTGGGAATATTAAGCAGTTGATCAACCTTATCTTTGTCGCTCTTGAAATTTGACATTCCTTCCATATTTTGGTCATTTTTGCTGTGGCAACTTTTGCTAGATCACATCTACGTTTAATCTCTTCTTGTAATGACCCTGTGTTTGTGATTAATGATCCCAGATATAAGTATGAGCTCACAACCTCGAACCGGTCAATTGTGGTTATGTGTGGATGATTGTTGTGTAGTTTATTCACTATCATGATCTTTGTCTTTGATATGTTTAATTGCAGACCAAATATTTGACTTTCGTTTTCGTTCAGTCGTATAAGTTCCATCAGCTCTGCTTCACTATTTGCAAGAAGGGCTGTGTCATCTGCGAAACGTAGATTGTTTAGTTTATGACCATTTATTGAGATGCCCTTTTCCCATCCTTCAAGTGCTCTTCGCATAATATACTCTCCATATATGTTGAATAATTGTGGAGATAGTATACATCCTTGTCTGACACCCCGTTCTGGATGAAACTCGTTCGAAAGTGTGTCAAGTACTTTAATATCCAGTAGTGTGTTCATATAGTTCAGTTATAAGCGTAATTAGATGTTGTGGTACGCCTACTTCTTTTAGAATTCGCCATAAGTGTCTCCACTTGACCCTGTCGAACACTTTACGGTAATCTATAAAACAGATGTATAGTGGGATGTTGAATTCCCTAGATTTCTCGATTATCTGTCTTATATTCCGCAGGTGTTCTCGAGTGCCTCTACCTTTGGTAAATCCAGTTTGCTCTTGTGGAATTTCTCTTTGAAGGAATGTTTTCAGTCTCTCATTGAATATATGTAGCTTTATCTTGCTGGCATGGGATATAAGAGAGATAGTTCTATAATTGTCGCATTTATGGAAGCTGCCTTTTTTATGTTTGGTCGTTATTGTAGATTTTGTCCAGTCTTCAGGCCATTGTTTGGAATGCCATATTTGGTTACAGAGTAGATGAAGTAACTTTACGCCGGTTTCTTGTGTGGCTTTAAGCATTTCTGCTGTTATCATATCTGGACCTGGTGCTTTGTTATATTTGAGCTTGTTGATAGCCTGTCTTACTTCATTTCGAGTATATCAGGTTCTTCTTCCACCTCGTCAGAGATTTGGCTAACAAGCTCTTGGCGTTGATCATCTTTATATAGGTCCCTGCAATACGATCTCCATGTCTCTGTTCTGTCTTCTCTGTTTGTTCTCAGGGTTCCAGTGTTATCTTCAATGGCCCAAGTTCTGGCTCTGAAGTCTCTTGTCAGGTAGCGTATTTTTCTAAATAGATCTCTCAGCTGATTATTCTGACCATGTCTCTCAATTTCTCTGCATATACTTTGATAGTACTGTTTTTTGTCGGCCTTACATTTTCGTTTTATTTCTTTATTGAGGTTTCTTAAACTAGCTTTTTCCCTTTCACTATGTACACCACTTTTACAAAGATTTCTTCTATTCTCAATTATTTTAAGAGTTTCATCTGTTATCCAGTGTTTCCGTTTCACCGGATTATTTTCCTTTGAGCGATCCACTGGTGTTGTTACGCAATGTTTAACGATAGTGGTAACGGAAGCTAATTTCCAACTAGGGGGTAAGGAGTTCTGGATCAAAGAAGTTTGCATAATTAACGTTAAGGGTATTGCAAGCGTGTCTGCTCACCTTTTTAACAATTTTGGTGTTAAACCATCTAAACCAGGTGAAGCGGCTGTACGAAGTTTAATTAAGTGTTGTTTGACATGATCCATTGTAAATTCAACTTGCTGTAGGGATGCGCCGACACGATTACAGTTAATAGCAGGTAGATAACCATCATTCGATTCTGTAGTACAAACCTGTGAAATTGCTAAAAAGAGAAATTCGGAAGATTCTTTGTCAGAAGAGCATAAAGTCTGGTTGGGTTTTTGAAGTAGAGGAATGGAAAGTTTAGATGTCATGGAGGAACGTATGCATTTAACGTTTTTTAACTTTAATGTTACCACTTTCAATAACATTTGCTTCAATATTTTTTTTTGGGGTTTTTAGAGATGTTTTTAAGTTATTTGAAAATCTGCGGTGGCTTTGGAAATCACTAAGAAGCCCGGTGGGTTTAAATTTTCGCCATAGATGCCGTTTGTGATTAATTTAATGATTATTTAATTTAGTTTGTTTAATTGCTGTTCGATTTATCCAAGGTTTAAGGTTGTTTTTATAACTCTTAAATAGTCTGGCAATGGTGGCAACCTTAGCTTGCAACTCGTGAGCATATTATTTTGTATTCTTGGTATTTAGAGTTCAAATAAATAGTTTCTAATTTCCATTGCTCTCTAGTGATATTATGACAGTCGTATACTATTTTTTGTGAATTTAGCAAACATTGCATGTTCGTTACACCAGCGGTACCAGAACATCATAGGAAAAGTACTAATCATCATCATTCATCATTGTCTTTTACAACTCTTCGTGAGTTTTTGCCGCGTTTACTATTGCCTTCCATTGATTCCGATCCTATGCTATTATTTCCCATGGCCTTACTTCCATCTTCTCCAGGTCTTCCCTGACTGCGTCTTTCCACCTTTTTCTATGCCTTCCTGTCGATCTTTTACCATCTGGTCTTTCCCAAAACACATTGCTAATCAGTCTGTCGTCATCACTCCGTACCACGGAGTGATGACGACAGACTACAAACAAAAGTACTAATCACTTCAATAGAAAGTCTATTTTCTAAATATTTTTAAAAATTTTCTCAGCTACATTTATTTGAAACATTTTTTTCTACGGCGTACAAATTCTTGGTAAATCGATTTTATTTTGTGTTTATACTCCCTACGATAGGGTTTAGGGAGAAGCCGGGGACAAAAGTGGTAAACTTCTTTTCACCTTTTTTGAGATCTTAAAATTAATATTCTAGGCAAAATTCAGCTCATTCGTATACTTCGGTCTTACATTGGAAAACACATTATAGTAGTGTACAACAGTGGGTGGAATGCATAAAACGTAGTAAATGCTATTGCTTCAGCAAATAGTATCTAGTTTGTAGCATTTTCTTTTACATAAATGAGGTGCTTTGTTGAATAAACCGTACTACATAACCGAAGTACTTGCTACTGACCTGAAGGATCTGCTACTAAACGTAGCGCCAGCCGTAGTGCCCTTGTGCGCATCACACCAATCGTATTAGAACTAGTTTTTCATGTGGTTTTTCGTATGTTTGTGTTTTGTGAATAATTATTATTAGAATAAGTGAGTAGTGTATTGTAGTATTGTTGGTTAATCTTCTTGAAAATTATCAAATTTTATTTGATAAAAGAATGATCCCAAAAATTAAACATGAAAAAGGAAGCTGCATTGAATAAATTAACTGCTGCCTTTAATGAAATTATCGAAGAAAACCTGGATTCAAAACAAATTATGAAGAAATTCAACAACATGAAAACAAAGGTTAAAAAAAATGTTGAAGTAAAAAAAACTGGAAACAAAAGAATCGTACTAACTGACTGGCAAAGAAAATTCTATGAGTTATGGAACATTGGAGAAAATCCAGTCTTGCGCAGAGTACCAGGTGCTTGTCAGGCCGGTGTAACAGAGGAGATTGGGGTTTCATAAAAAAAATTATGAAAACGTTATTTTTAGCTCCAATTCTGGTTGCCAAAAACTAGCAGGCAGAGCTCCTAAATATCCTAATGCGAAGAAGGAGTCGCTGATTGAACTACAAAAAACCTGCTTACAAAAACAAGTTGAAGCAGCCAAATTTCTTAGCCTCTGAGCCTCTCAGCCTTTGAGCAGCCTCAAATTTCTTGTGCTCGAGCTGAACAGTCTTCGGCAGCGCACTGTATGACTGCACGATTCATGATAATTACCTGAATATTTAAGATAAATATCGTCATTGTATATTCTTCCTGGTTTGTAGATTTTTCTACTACGAACATTCATAAATGCTGCCATTTTTTAACAAAAAACACCTACGCCGAAGCCGTTTATCCACCAACTTCACCTAAACTGAAGCAAATTCTACTAAGCTAGTAAATACTTCGAAAGCGTAGTACATCCTTCTATGTATCTGGTAAATAGTAGTAAATACTAAGGAGGAAAGCAAAATGCTTTGTAAGTATAGCAAGTACTACAAAACTGTAGAATGCAGAATGTACTTGAAGCATTAGCTGATATAACGTTTTATGCATTCCATCCAATGTGTACTATTATAGTGTGTACACACATTGTAGTAGTAAACGCCAGTTTTTTTTAGGAGTTTCAAGCATTTCATCTTTCCCTCGTAATGATAATAATAAAAAATCCTAATAATAAAAAATTAAAGAAGCTATTTATAAAATCATAATAAAGACCTCGATCAGATACAGGACAAAGGTTAAAGGAAAGATAGTAATAACGATTCCGATGATATCATTCATGTATGAAAGATAACTTCATAAAGGGAATTTCTTTGTTCAAAAGATGATTTATTTATATAGACATAATCAGTTAAAATAATTGGTTATAGATAAATCGAGCTTTATATAGATTTTATCAATGCCAATATTGAAGCATAGGTACAAATTTAAAAGCTGTGATATATATAATGACCTAATAATTTATGCAGCTCCTGTTGAATATACCTTTATGTTGAATATATTTTATGAGACCTTTATTTATAGCATGTATGAAGGTGGATGTGTGATAGCCGTTATCTGCATTTTATACTAGTACTCGTATTTGCATTATTTTGTAATAACAACGTTAATGGCGACGTTTATAATAAAATTGTGGAATTGCAAAAAAAATATACATTAAAAAAATAGTAGTGATAATGTATGAAGTATCTTTCTGTTAATGTACCTTTTTTACATGTATCTGTATATTTTACGAGGAAATTTATTCATAGCATGCATGTGAATGGATGTATAATAACAATAACCGTTAACTGAGTGTGATATGTGTTAAATTAAACTAAACACGTTTGGTTCTAAATACTTTGCTAGTGTCAACTTTAAATAGTTCCAGTCATGCCAAAAAGTACATTAAAACGAAATTTGGAACTTCTTCTTATTATGATGTCCTATCCAATTAGTGGATGTTGGCGACAATTCTGGCATACTCCTCTCGATCTTGTGTGGCTCTAAAAAGTGCATGGACATCGAGGTTTGTCCAATCCCTTATGTTTTTAAGCCATGAGTATTTCTTTGTTCCGATGCCACGTTTTCCTTCTATCTTCCGTTTCCTTAATAAGCTCTAAGAACTGGTACTTGGAATTTCGAAATATATGACCCAGATAAGCAGTTTTTCTTCTTTTTATTATTGGCAGCAATTCTCGTTCTCTGCCCATTCGATTTAATACTTCGACATTTGTTGTGTATTCTGTCCAGGGAATTTCAAGTAGTCTTCTAAATACCCATATTTCAAAGGCCTATGGGGTATGGGGTAAATTTAACATTTTACAAAGCGATATCGAAGCGTTAAGTTGAGGCTGCTGTGCTTAACAAGGTTCTCATATTAGTAAATGCTGTTCTGGCTTGCTCAATCCTGCTACGTATCTTTATGTCTGGATCTATATCTTCAGTTATCCAACTACCGAGATATCTGAACTTGGGGACTTTTTGGATGTTCTTGTTGTTTACTCTTATATTTAATTGCATATTTCCACCACTATGTGTAACCACCATTACCTTCGTCTTGTCTATATTAATCTTCAAGCCCAGTCGTTCTCCTTCAGTGTTTATTCTATCTATTAGTCGTTGTAGCGCTTTTGTCTATCAGCTATTATGACTGTATCATCAGCATAGCGAAGATTTCTAATAGTCTGTCCGTTGATTTTGATTCGATTATAGATAACCTTATTAAATGTAATGTATTACAATCTCATTACTCTCTTCCGAAATCTTATCGTGGCGAAGGGGCGCATCACAATTTGTCGTGGTTACTAATTCTGCGAAGTGAACACAATCAAGGGGAAGATAAGGATCATTCGATGCCAGACATTGTGGAACTGGTTCCCGTTATACATCATACTTCCGAATATGAATGAAAAGAGACTTCAGAGAAACATTTAGTTGACAAATATACTTAGTTGATTTTTTGGTTGCAAATAAAAAATCGGACGGATTGCCATTGCAGGATCTGATCGGGCATTCTTCTTCTTCTTGACTGGCTTTACAACAGGTGAGTCTTTGTCGCATCCACTATAGCTCTCCATCTTCTACGATCTTGCACTTTCATTTTCCATCGGGCATTCCTCCACTAGATGTGCTGGTTTGTCTTTCAGCACCACAATCGAAGTTTGGAGAGTGTTTTTGCTCCACCTAAAAAGTGAGTTGAAGTATTGAATCATGAACAAACACAGTTTGTTCTGATTCTGTTGTGGTTTGTGGCCCAGATTCGTCTTTGTTGACCGAAACCCTCTGGCTTGCTTGTGATAAATGGCATATAACGGGTGTCAGGTGGTGTATTCTTCTCTCAATCTTCCCGCCAACAGTCGGTTATCTTGAAGTTCTTTCAATTAGATTTCTTAAAGAATCTAGAGGGTTGTTTCTTGAACGAAGCTTACTTCTGTTTTTGCAGGTGATACCAACGTGAGAGCGGAGCACACGATCAGTGTTAATTTTTCTATACACCCTGACAAGGGCATGTTCTCAGCGGGTATGTGAGAGTGTTATGTGGCTTAGTACTGTTAGCCAGTATGTTGGTGTGGCCTTTATTATGCCCGATATAATACATAAAGCCGGGTTTAGTCGGCTGTCAACACGTCGCAATGCTGTTAATCAAAGTGTAGACGCCGAGAAATCCCATGTAGTACCGCATAACTTTTCCAGAATGTTATTTCGTGCAGTAGGTTTTTCGGAGGTACATGAAGTCAGACACACCAACCAGGAAAACTAAATGCCTTGTTAAATCATTAAGAGACTTTGTCTTAGTTTTGATTCTCCCCGTATATTTAGCCAAGATTCCGTGTACAAAAACACAGCTGTTTTAAAAAGTAAACATTACAAGACGAGTTCCATTTGCCAAACGACGTAGACGTCTTTGATTTTTAAGAGTAATGCGTTCTACCCTAAGATATTTTGCTTCGGTCTTTGTTCCTGACCACTTGGAGCAAAGACAGTTATGGGCTAGTGCTTCGCTGTTGCATAGTAAAGTATATATACACAATATATTACATACACTATATCTTGTTGCTGTATCATCTCAAGTAACGTTTACTTGGTAGATACATTTCATATTTGTTTGTTTACAACTTTATTTCAGTTTGTGCCGCAATTGAACATTGTCAATGAAGAACATTTTGCATTTGTTTTTTTTTATTTACTGTATTCTATATTTGTATTTATTAATACCGATTGCATTTCATATGTGTTTTTATATTAATAATTGTATTAATTATTTGTATGCACCTCATTATTAGTTGACAAACTATTGATTTTATTGACATTATTATATATCCATATTTTTTATAATATTTCTGTTTATAACGTGATATTGTATATACAAAATTATTCTACGGCTTTTCGTCTTTCTTTAGAATCGACTTTTTTAAAGAATTCTTTATGCCTGCCGTATTTCATAATCCGTTCGATGTGCAATATATTTTTATTATGTATAGTATGTTTACTGTTATAATAGATTTGTCTTTTAGTTGTTAAAATACTTTGTCGCTTTGTTTGATCCATCAATGTTCTATCCTTAAAATAATTGACTTTTTGGTATCGTTTCGTATTAACTAATATTTAAGTCTGTATATATTCTTGTTTAGTTATAATTGTATGTTTGTTTATGTATATTCATGTTTGAATTTTACTTCTTGTTAAAATAGAGTTTCACATAGTCATCTGGCTTTCATTTTTTTTCTGTTTCAATATTAATGTCAATAGCGAAAGGGAGAAGCCAGCGGGTAAAGATTGAATATAGACATTCTTCTTCCTCTCTGGTGACCTTAATTATTATAGAGAGGTCATCGTATGTGCAGAACGCAACAACACCTACAAAACATTGATCAGACCACTTCTCATCTTTGGTTCAAAAACTTGGGTACTGCAAAAATAGGATGAATCGCAACAAACAATATTTGAAAGAAATAAGGTCTAACATAGATATGGCGGTGAAATAGTATTTGGAAATACAATTTCAAATTGTACCAAGCTTACGAAGAGCCTAGTTTGATTAAGTTGATTAAGCTTAAAAGGGTGAGATGGATGAATCATATGGAGACATTAACCCCCGTGAATCATCGTGAGACACAATAATGACGAAGATGGCAGCAATATGTATGAAAACATTAACAGGCAAATAAAAGCAAAAATAAGAATAGCAAAAAATGAATGGCTTAAGCAACAATGTATCGATCTAGAACATTTACAACGACAGCACGACGACCGTAATTTACATAAAAAGCTTAAGGAGACTGCTGAATATACAGAAAACGAAGACCAACTACCATGGTTAATCAGGATAACCAGATAGTGCTGGGTGAAAAGGAGAAAATTGATATATGGGAAAATTATATCCAGGAGCTCTTCCATGACGAAAGACCCATGAGTGAAGTTTATACAGATGACCAGCTGACTGGCCCTTCAATCACCAAAGAGGAGATAGAAAAGGCAATATTAAATTCAAAAAACAATAAGGCGCCTGGACCAGATGAAATCCCGTCAGAAATACTCAAATTACTAGATAAAAGGGGAATTTCAGCACTACACAAAATATTTAATTTAATTTATGAAACTGGCTGCTATACTCAACAGTGGTTACGCTCTAATTAGCCTAATTAGCCTAATGAGTCACACTTTAAAGATATTCTTAAATATACTACATCAAAGATTATACAAAAAATGTGAATGGGACATCAGTGATTCCCAGTTCGGGTTTAGGCAAGGTTTAGGAACACGAGAAGCAATAGTAGCAACACAGGTGCTGGTCCAAAATTGTTACGATCAGAGGAAGGATGTGTTCATATGCTTTTTAGATTACCAAAAAGCGTTTGATCGTGTTCAACACCACAAGTTAATGCAGATTCTCAAGAAAGTTGATATAGACCAAAAAGACATAAGATGCATTGAAAACTTGTACTGGCATCAAACGGCACAGTTCAAAATAGACAATTCTATATCCAAACCCATACATATAAGAAGAGGCGTTCGACAGGGATGTGTGCTTTCCCCTCTTTTATTGTAACATTTATTCGGAAGCCATATTTCAAGAGTCTTTGGAGGATGCAGAGATGGGAATCAAGGTGAATGGAGTATTGATCAACAACATACGATATGCTGATGATGGTGTCTTAATTTGTGACAACATAGTCGATCTTCAACAACTTGTCACTATGATCGGAGAATACAGTAAGCGAATGGGATTAGAGATTAATACCAAAAAGACCAAATTTATGATCATCTCCAGAAACTTAGATGCACTTGAAAACTCCACCATAACACTAAATACTAAGTCCATTGAAAGAGTGAGTAAATTTAAATACCTGGGATCGTGGCTTTTTGAAGACTGGCATCGGACAGGGAAGTAAAATGTCGCATTGAGCAAGCTCGACAAGCTTTCGTAAAATTCAAGAAAGTACTGACTTGTTCAGAGTTTGATCTTCAACTGAGACTAAGGTTTGCTAAGTGCTACGTATGGTCAGTGCTGCTATATGGCGTAGAGGGCTGGACACTCAAAACGAGGGATATAAACAGATTAGAAGCTTTCGAAATGTGGCTTTATCGCCGTATCCTAAAAATACCATGGACAGCGAAAATCACAAATATAGATGTCCTTAAAAGAATAAACCAAGAATGCCAACTTTTCGAAACCATCAAGAAAAGGAAAACGGCGTGTCTAGGTCACATCATGCGAAATGAAAAATACCAGTTTCTCCAACTTCGAGGTTAAAATTGAAGGCAAGGGAGGAATGGGACGCAAGAAAATGTCCTGGCTCCGAAACATGAAGGCAATGGACAGGGATTAACGACATACAATCTCTGATACATATTGCAAGAAATAGAGAATAAATGGAAAATGTGATCGCTAACATCCATTAGTGGATTGGCATCTGAAGAAGAAGAAGAATCATCCAAAATCATAACCTAAGAAAGCATGGTATATGAAAGCAATCTAAGAGACGGCCACAATAAGATATATAAATTAAGCATGGGAAGAACTGAAAATACTTGAAACTAAAATCTGAAGAGCGAAACCGAGAAAAAGGAATGAATGGAGAGGACTAAGTTAATTAATCAAGATCTAACTAAGGTTGTAGAGTTAATGCTGATTGATTGAAGAATTATTTAACTAGGAAGATAATTAAATGGAGAATTTGAGCCTTGAGTATAAAAATACTCTTGGACGAAGCAATACAAGTTTTTTAACTTCAATTTATACTAGCAACAGTATAAAATCACAGAAGAAAGATGTGTTTTTCTTGTGGTGCATACAGTTCAGGATGTTGGCGATCATCGTGACTTTTAATTTACAACAGGTAATTTTCTCGAAATAGGTCTTCCTTAGTCATATTGAACCAATTTCTTAGGCTATGGAGCCAGTAAATACGTCGTGTGTGTTCCCGGGGCTCCCTCCTTACCACAAACGCTTGCTTCAATAACCACGTGGAGTAATTCATTGTTTTTATTCAATTTGTTGTGTTCATCTTCATATCTCGTTTTTAAAAAAATAATTAGTTTGTTCCACTTGGTTTTCTATTTATTTATTATCAATATTTTTTAGTTTAGTTATATATGTTTAATATATTATTATACTAATACCACTTTCTTTGGTAGTTATAGTTTAAATAAATTATTAGGTATTTGGAACTTCTTTAGTTATGACAATTCCTTAATAGCTGTACTGTTTATGTATACTACCGAGCACTGTCCCTATGTAGGAACACAAATTCAGGAAACACTAACACAGTGTGATCTTGGATGTTTTTATGTTATTGAGAATAGTTGTATATATCTTCTTTTTTTTTTCAGATGATGAAACATGGATGGGACAACTACGTCAGATACGCATGGGGTAAAAATGAGCTTAAACCGATTAGCAAACGTGGTCACAGTGCCAGTATTTTTTGGTTCCATGCCGTTGGGAGCTACGATTTTGGACAGTTTAGATACTCTCTACATCATGGGCATGAAAGATGAGTTCAAGCAGGCTAGGGAGTGGGTGGCTAACGAGTTGGATGTTGAACAAGCAGTAAGTAATGAAAAAAATATCTCCTACTTGACTCCTATTAGTTATTTGTTTAAACAAAATATATTGTTGACGCCTCACAAAGAAATATTTGTACATTAGAATAGCCAAATCTTTGTTTTCAACACAGTATCGGTCCAGTTGTCGGTACTGTAAATATTACACCTAAACTTTTTATATTTCTGTAAAATGAAAAATTTTGAGAATAATCAAAATTTTAGTCCCACAGCTTTAGACCACTTCTCTAGGCTTTGATTTAATCATCATCATCATCCAGCCTCTATTTATCACGTCCACTGCTGGACATAGGCCTCCCTTAAACTCCTCCATTCCTCACGATTTTGTGCTCTTTGTTGCCAATTTTTAGTGATACGCCTGATGTCGTCGGCCCAACGTGTAGGTGGTCTTCCTCTACTGCGTTTGTCTGCTCTTGGCCTCCAATTTGTAATTTTGCTCGTCCATCGTGAATCGTGCATTCTCGCTACATGGCCTGCCCAGTTCCATTTTAGTTCCGCTATGCGTTCCACAACATCAGTAATACTCGTCCTTCTTCGTAGATCTTCGTTTCTTATTCGGTCCCTCAACGTCACTCCCAGCATAGACCGTTCCATTCGTCTCTGTGCCACTCTCAGTTTCGAAGCCGTGGTCTTGGTTAAAGTCATAGTTTCCGCCCCATAGGTCATGACCGGTAATACGCATTGGTCAAACACTTTTCTTTTGAGACTGATTGGTATGTTGGCCCTAAGTGTGTCTCGCAGTTTTCCAAAGGCTGCCCATGTTAAAGTAATTCGTCTTTGGATCTCACATGTTTGGTTATTCCTGCTGATTCTTATTTCATGACCCAAATACGTATATTTCTAAACCAGTTCTACCACTTTGTCTTGAATAGTCAAATGGTTATTGGGGACCAAATTTGTCATAAACTTAGTTTTGGTCAAGTTCATTCTCAGGCCCACCTTCGAACATGCAAAATCCAATTCGTTTAACATATCTGTAGCTTCTCCTAAATTATCTGTGATAAGGACAATGTCATCTGCGAAACGGAGATGGTTAAGCTTTTCGCCGTCTATCGTTACTCCTCTGTGGTCCCAATTGATCATCTTAAAGGCATATTCTAATGCCGTTATGAATAATTTCGGCGACAATGGTCGCCGGTCGGGTTTTATTGTCTATTTTAAGAGTCATAGTGGCATTTTTGTAAATATTATAAATAAGCTCGCTATACCTATGGTCAATCCTGCTGTCATTCATTGCTTCTATAAGGCTGTCTAATTCGATCGTGTCGAACGCTTTATGAAAATCTATGAAAGTGAGAACAAGAGGTTTGTTATATTCTATAGATTTTTCAATGAGTGTCTTTACTGTGTGGAGGTGATCATTGGTACCATAATTTGAGCGGAATCCTGCCTGCTCTCTGGGTTGGTAGAAATCTAATTTTTTCTCCAATCTTGATGTCACTACCCTAGTGAAGAGCTTGTATATGTGGTTCAACAGGCTAATAGGTCTATAATTTTCTAGGTCCGTTCTATCTCCTTTTTTATGCAAAAGGATGGTTGTAGCATTGTTCCACTCTTTGGGCACCTCTCTTTGCTGCAAACATAGATTGAATAGTTTCCTTAATTTATTTAATAGCATATCTCCTCCATTTACGATAGCTTCTATTACGATTCCATCCTCTCCTGGGGCTTTGTTATTTTTCATTTTTCTTAATGCTTGTCGAATCTCATCTATTTATCTCTGGCATTAGTTCGGAACCTTGATTCTTGATCTTCTTTGAAATGGCTGTTTGTATTCCTGTTTTATCTCCTCGTCTCTTCTTTGATTTAATGCAATTTTTGAATATATTACCAGATCATCAGCATATAATCTTGCTTTAGCAAGTTGCGGTAGATGATCTAATATTTTATTTATTGAAACCAAACGAAGTGTTGTACTTGTTTAGTGCTTGCTGCAATACCAACTTTTATGGAATAAAATAGAGCATATTACTTCCTTGGTGTCCCAGTGACTTGTGTATTGTTCTAGTAATGTATTTACTTTATTTTCAGTATGTAATATTGTTCAGGATTTAATATAATATTTAAAAATGTTAAGTATTCACGATGTTTATCATTTTTGTGATTATTAGTCATAATAGCTTCAATTTTAGATAACATTCATCAAATCTTATCAATAAGAACTCCTGGTATGATTCACTGTTATTAATTTGAATTAAATGCTTAGATAATATTTTACCAAATGAACTGCTTCAGTTCAATAAGCTTCAAATCCAAAATTTATCTTTTAGTCATACCAGACGATTGTGAAGTGCTTTTTTTATTTATGATTGGTATTATAGCGTCAACACATTAATAAAAAATGCACTAATCACGTTTCAGGTAATACAAATTACCTATCTATGACAAGGTATAATTGTGCAATGGGACCAGCAAATTTGATTAAAATATAAGAAAAATGCATCAGTGATCAAAAAAATTTTGATTACATTTTCTTCTTGGCATTTTTATAGCCTCCTTTCGTATCCTTAGCTATTTCTCTATATTCATGGTAAACATGCGTGGTCAACACTTCTGCAGCTCATCTCACTATTTTTGGACATGTTATATTTTTCTTTAGATGTCTGATCATACAGGGGAGTAAATGTAGAACACATAATTAGTAATAGCAAAATTAAAAATGAAAATAATAAGAACCAGCTAAAAACAGAAGAAGTGAAGGTCAGAGAATGAAGAAGATACCTAAGTGGGGAACAAAAATAGAATATGAAAAGGAATAAGGAATGGAGGTTAATCATCAATCGAGTGAAGTCACACAACAACCTGTAAAGGAAGGCGACAAAGAACAAGAGAACAAAGAAAAGGCCGAGTGATACCCCGCGAAAACAGATTAGTGAGACTTATGTAAACCTCGTACTTCTTTTTAATTTGTTTTCTCTCATAGGTTCCTATAAGCACTTAGTCATTTGTTTTTTATAATTTCAAACAAAAATAAGCATAATAATTGTTTGTTTACATTGCCAGATGCCTCTACCGAGTCACCGTCTTTCTTTTTAATTCCTTAAATATTAAAATACTATTATTAAAATAATAATTGAGTTTATAATTGATATTAGCCAGCGATTGGTAAATCCTTTTCTCTTCTTCTTACGGTGCCTTATCCTTAAGGACGTTGACCATTACATTTGCCTATTTAATCTTATTTGTAGCAGCCCTGAATATTTCTATGGAGGTCATGTTCGTCCATTGCCGTAGGTTTTTAAGCCAAGAGTTGCGTCTTCTTCCTGGTCCTTTTCTACGAGTTAAAAAAATAAAACTCTCGTGAATCCTTTTAGCGTGGTACTGCGGAGAAAGAATTTTGTGAGGATACTTTTCGTCTGAGCAGCGAATATCCTGGCTTGCTAACCTGAGAGCATAGTATAGAAAGACCTCAACACAGCTATTTCGTATAGCAACCAACAAAGTCATCATAGCCAGAATGATCGCCAACGTTCGGAACGAACAGGCACCCTAAGAAGAAGAAGCGAGAAGGTCGGTTGGACATCCGAATAGTTTGAGATTTACTCGGTGTTTTGCTCCTCTGACAGAGGCTGGAAGTCATTTGCCAGAAATTTCTGACTTCTTCTTGAAGTTCCGCTCCTATCGGAGATTGGAAATCATTCTGGCAATTATAATTTTGTTGGTTACTCGCCAGAATAGTTCAATTGAACATACAGAAATGTTTTCTTATTCTGTTAAAAGTTGACCGTGCAATTTCAATTCGGCATCTCATTTCTTTTATCTGATCAGTGTCTTCTATATTATCTAGTGCAAGATTACCTATGTTGTTTTGAGCTTTTGTAAATAACGTGAACTTCATTTTCTTGATCTGGATATTCTCACTTCATTTTTTCAATCATTTCATTCTTCATTTTAAACTTTCGCTGTTTTATTCTTATTTTTCCGAGAATAATACGTTGCAACGGACAGATTGTGTTTTTTATGTAATGAAAATGAAGATTTGTCAGAAAATAAAATATTTTTTAAAAAGTATACATTTTCATTCTGTTTATCTAACAATTCACATCTTGTGTTCATTGTATCTTAAAACAGTGATACCCTTTCCTTTTGGGAACTCGCTGGACAGTTCGAGCATTCACGTTAACTTCTCTAGCAATTTGTACACTATTGCAAGGTTCAATAGCTTCCACAAAAAAGCACAAATATCAAAATCCTTGTTTTGACGACGCTCCTCATCTACAGGTCTAACACGTAGTTCATTACATTCATGACACTTTTTACAACTGTTTACACATCTCGAAGTTTGAAAATGTTTAATGGTATTTTTAACTGTTGTTACACTTGGTGGGGGTCTATTTTCGAAGGCAACAATAAATAAATCAATATCAATTACTTCGCGTATCGAATGACCCTATAAGTACCATGTTACAATTTACAAGCATTTTTCATTCATTCTTTCAAAACTTCGTTTGAATTTTTTAATGTCAATGTGACAATTACAATTCGTACCTACTGTGAAATGAATATAGAGGTTGAAACGTGTAACATTTCACAGCAATTGCCATTGTGTTGTATGGTCAATAAAACAATGTCGTGATCTGTATACCTCTACTGTCTGTTTTTATTTAACAAATTTTTTTGAGTCGATTATGCTGCACTCTGGACCTTCTCAAAAGCAATGAAAAGTCATATACTTTCTGATTTATATCTAGACATCCCTGCGAAAGAACACTCATTACAAACAGTGCATCTCGTGTTCCCAGACCTTTCCTAAATCCCAATTCTGTATTATTTATGCCTTCATCTAATTTCTTACGTATTATGTTCTGACTTTTAAAAATAATTTCAAGACATGACTCAGTATGGTGCGATGTCCATTGCACTTCTTTGCATTGGCTTTTTTGGGAAGCAGTATAAATGTCAATTGGAGCCATTCTTTAGGTATTATACCTGTTATATATATGGTATTGAATAGATCCAAAAGAAGATCAATATATTTAATATCCACAATTTTGAATAATTCGATGGGAACTTGATCAGGTCATTTAGCTTGCTTTATTGCATATTCGATTTCTTCTCGTATAATATCAGGCCCAGTATCATCTTTAAATTCGTTTGATTCTTCTGCTCTCCCTGTCTTAAAAAAATGTCTGACGTAGTGTTAAAAATAGTATGCTGAAAATAAAATAATCTGAAGTAAATTAAAGTATGTAGTAACCCAGGTAAATTAAAGTATGTAGTAACCCAGCAAGACAAACTGAAAAAAGTAATAAATATAAGTTAGTATTGGATGGCTCCCTATTAGTTGTGGTGAAAGCACACTGTAGCACACAACCCTTTCTATTTTGCTACAGCAGATTCAATCGAAAAGCTGAATATTTTCTGACGGTGATCAATTCAAAAAGAAAAACGCCTTTTATTACTTATATTTTCTTCAACATATCATGTAAATAGTGTCAGTGCAGTACTACAGTGTTTTTAATGGGATATATCCCTTTATTTTTTTGCATGTTTGAATAACCATTGTTTACATACTACACTTAATTTTTATGTAGATTGTAATAAGAGATAAATTCTCCTACATACATATCATAATAAATTATATGACCAGGGTAAATTCCAATTTTTTCTGTTTCGAAGGAACTAAATTTATCTTCTGCCAAAATGGCATATTTCTCATTGTTCGAGTCCCATCTTCGATATGGGCTTCCATTTTGGGGTTCTAGTACAGCGGCCCAATTTGATACTATTTTTAAGTTGCAAAAAAGAGCAATCCGTCATCTATTTGGTCTCAAACAAACAACTCATTGCAAGACCTACTTCAAAAATCACGGAATTTTGACGCTTCCCTCTTTATTTATTTTGGAAACGGTTTGTTTGATTCGAAAGCATCTAAACATTTTTCCCGATAGACCTGACCATGGCTACTCCATTAAAAATTCGGATTGTAACGTTTATTTGCCGATCCCGTCCACTCAGCTAGTAAAGAATTCTATTCTATATCGTGCAAAGAAACTTTATAATCACCTTCCAAGAGAAATTAAATCCGCAACATCCTTCATTAAGTTTCGTAAGGTGACAAAAATCTATCTCTCAGAAAGACCATATTATTCATTTGACGAGTTTCTTAATGTATAACAAAGAAACAAAATTAGTATTGTTTATAATTACATTTAGGTGTCTCAAGCAGTGGCTACAATTTGTCTCATTTGTTGTTGTCTGTACAAATTATGTAGGTTATACAACAATTTTACTAATTTAAAATTGTGTTATTCTGTTTTTTACTATATTGTTTTTGTTTTATACTTTTTGTATTATTTGACTGATTTATTTTTTAGCTTTGTCCATAAAATTGTTCAATAATTTTCAGTGACAATAAAGCATATTTCTATTCTATTCTATTCTATCCTTATTATCAAATAACATTTATTATTGAGATTATTTTAAATCAAATTTTTTATCAAGTCATCGAAAGAAATAAAATTTCAATTTTTATAATGAAGTATATAAGAAAACGGTAGTTTTCTCAAAATAATCCTAAAACCGCAAAGTTTTCCTTTATTGTTAAGGAATTAAAATTTTTATTTAATTAAGGTGTAATTAAGTCATTCTCCAATTATGTGACAACGAACACGAACCAAATTGCATGATGGTATTTGTTTGCAAACATCATCGCTGTCACTAAGTTGCGCGTTATTCGGCTAACATTATACCGATATCCGTTTAATTACGTCGACATTTGCCAACTGACGATTAAAATCTATTTGAAAATCTCTTTTCTATTAAATCACGTGACAGGTGTCGGCATTTTGTAGCGAAATTTGAAACAGAATATAAAATAAAACATGTTTAAATGTATTTTCTGTATTAAAAACATTATGTACATATTTTGGGCTATATTAATACTAGATAATATCCTTAGTACAGCTAAAAAAATTGGTGTTGAAAACTGATAACATTTGCTGGACTTACTTTAGAAATTTGTACTCCTTGCCGAGAAAAAAAATTGTACGTTTGATTACTTCCGCTCAAAAAGTATACATTGATATATAAATTATTTCTTTTTTCACAATTTCTTTTTTTCTTTTAATTTTTTAAACATTTACAACCTACTCTCCTGGACAAAATTATCACACAAGCTTCTTCTTCTTCTTCTTCTTCGTCTAGCCATTCACGTCCACATCTGAACATAAGCCTCTTCAAGTCTTCCTTTCCATTGTTTTTTATTGTACGCTACTTGTAGCCAATTTTTCTTGGCAGTCCTTTTCAGATCATCTGTCCATCTCATAGGAGGCCTGCCTCTGGGTCTTTTGTGTTGGTATGGTCTCCAGGTTAAAATTGATCTGTGCCATTTGTTTAGATCGCTCCTAGCTACATGTCCAGCGTATTCCCATTTCAACTTTAATGATTCACAAACACACAAGCTTAGGTTGTTATTATTGCTGTGATGTTTCCCAAAAACTAGCAACATGGCCCAAAAATGATGTGAGTGGCGATTTATGGAAATTTGTATCTCGGACACTGTGAATTCTAAAGACTTTTACCAAACATTATTTTAAAGAGGAAGGATAGAAGTTTTTTCTGTAAAGCGATGCCTATAGCTATACCCCAGTGAAAAAATATTATGGGACAAAAAAGAAAAATCACGTGTGTTCTTGTTTTTTTTTTGCTTGGCTTGACTGTGATATTTCGATAGGAAGTTTAATTTTGAACAACTTTTTTGTAGATGTATATGTACTTAACGTGCAGAGAATTGACCTACACGCACCCTAGTGCATAGGGACAAATTCACCCCTTTCTCAAAAATCCACATCTGTAAATGGTAGCACTGCGCGGTTTTTAAAATTTTTGGGGGCCATTGACCATATGAAACAAAATCCCTTTAAAGTTGTAGTTCATTTTAGCCCTATTTTTTGAACGTAATCAATAGCCTAATAATATTTAAATTTAAATTTTAGTTTGAAAGTGTCTGTCTAATAAATATTTTTATAAATAGCGAACTGGTCGTTGGAGGATTTTAAAACTACCTAAACTAAGTAAAACATTAATAGGTTTCTTAGTTTCTTAGGCCTGGTGAGGGAGTACAAATTATAAACTCCGAAACCGGTCGCAGAAACATAAAAGGATTGTCAGTAGATACTTTTCCTTTCACGTCATTGATAAGCGAACCCCAACTCTACTCCTACACTTTACTAAATACAATATTCGATAGAAATATGATCTTACGTCGATATGGACTTCGTAATGTGGCCTAATCGTGAGTTATTTGATAGTTTTTGTTCCCGTTTCGTTGTTTTGTCGTTTTTTGTTGTTGATTTTATCGTACTTTATCAATTTTCAAATAAAGAGGTAAAGCTTATGCAGTAGCGTGAAAGATATAATATTATGATGTCGAAAACTGCAATATAAATACATTTAGTATCGTTTATTTTTTTGCATTATTCCCATATATTTCTTCTAACTGCTTTGTAATGAAAATTGCAAACTGCTTCTATAAACTATTCTTTCTTACATTTTCGTGGGTGGATTGAAGTAATTTCAGGGTCTTCTAGTGTATGTAAAGTTGAGCATCTTTGTTTTGCATGCAAGTACTATGATTCTACAAGCTCTGTGAAAGTCGAATTTCTCCCAAACAGTTCGGGTTCACAAATGCTGTTGGTACTAGAGAGGCTTTGTTCTCAGTACAAGTCTTATTACACAGTACTTTTTTATTTGCCAAAAATGTTATCTGTCACTTCAGACAAGGCTGCATTCTATATAGCATACAGGGGTCTAGTCAAAACAATTCTCGCTCTCTCTTTTTCTCGAGAGAATTCACGAAAGATACTGGCGAGGTGTTGTTGAAAACGATATACCATTCGTCCAGTATGACCAAACCAACAAATATCCACTATCCGCTATGCATCTAATATGCGTTAGATTACGTCTGCCATACGTCTGATATGAGTTAGATCGCGTCTGCTATACGTCTGATATGAGTTAGATCGCGTCTGGTATACGTCTGCTATGCGTTGGATCGCGTTTGGTATACGTTGCTTATGCGTTAGATCGCGTCTTACATACGTCTGCTATGCGTTAGATATCTGTTAGCTGATATTTAGGAAGAAATAGGAATATACTATTTGATGCCATAGTACTTGACGAATATTTAATTCTTGTGAGAGTATACCAGTGATTTTATATGCCCCAAGAACTAAAAATCTAAGGAATTACATTCGGCTGTTCTAGGCGTCTACGAAACTGCACTACCTCTGTCAATCCAACGATGAGAAAATTGCTGATCTAGATAGTTTCGTACTATTAAAGGACAGTGAAGAGGAGGTCCATCCTGCATGAATCACATATCTCTTCTTTGATTAAGTTGCAATTCTTCTAGATCATCGAAAAGTGTAGTTTTTGGAAACTCTGAATAAGAGTTATCGTTTAAATTGGCTGGTAATTCATAAGGGCTCAACAGATTATCTCCAAATATATCACCCTAACATTGCCTGCAATGCTTTTCTGTCTTTTGCTATTAACGCAACATCATCGGCAAATCTCAGATGGTTCAGGTTTTTGCCGTCTATCGTCACTCCTGTATTTCCCCATTTTAAAGTTCTGCAATATCTTCTAGAGCTATAGTAAATAGCTTTCGTGAGATATAATCTCTTTGTCTAACCCTTCTCTTATATACTTAATGATTTTTGTATATCGGTCATCAATTGTATTGTTGCTTAAGGCATTAAGGATGACCCACATTCCTATGGAGTCAAATGCCTTCTCGTAATCTACCATAGCTATCCAGACTGTTATATTGGCTACGTTTGATTTTTCAATTAGTGTTCTTACTACTTTCTATATGTATTATTGTGTTTCTATATGTGTATAGTGTATCATTTCTACTTGTATAATTATGATCTCTAGTGCTATAACCTCTTCTAAATCCAGCTGCTCCCGAGGCTTATAACTATCACGTTTGTTTGTTATTTGAGCGTTTATGAGCATTTTGTTTTTTGAGCAGTGTATTATAAGAGCATTTAATCAAGCTGTAGGTACTCCTCTAATTTCTATGCATCTATTAAAAATCATTTTTAGCATTTTTATGATGTGTTGTCCGCCATATTTTATCATTTCTAATGAAGACTATTCCGTCTTCACCTGAAGTTTTTTTTTATTGCGCATAATGCTCATTGCGTTTCTTATTTAGTCTTCTGTTATATCTGGTATATCTTTAGATTCAATATTTTTTACTACCTTTTGGTGTTTTCGTCTTTACCTGGCGGTGTTGTTGCTTTTAACTCGTATATAATATTTGAGTAATTTTTGTATCATAGTAGTTATTATTTGAATTTCGGCAGTTTCCCTGTTTTCATCGTTAATTAATTTTGTAATTATATTTATTAGATATGCCGACGATACCTTAGTCCTTGCTAATTGCGGAGAAGACCTTCAAAATCTAATGAACAAAAGAAAACAGACTTGTGATCAGTATGGATTAAAACTCAACATTAAGAAAACTAAATATATGATAGTTAGCAAACAAAATTATATACAGGATGACGGTATAAAAATCGTATTATCGTGTATCTCGGCATTAATATCAATGAGAGCTGGGATCCAACTGCAGAAATTAAAAGCCGAATAGAAGAAGCCCGAGCTGAAAAAATGGGAAACGTACTTTGCAGTCACGATCTTAGCATTGACCTTAGAGTTCGAATGATATCTTGCTACATCTTTCCTGTCCTGCTGTATGGAGTGGAAGCGTGGACTCTAAATGAGGCTATCCTTCAACGCTTGACCGCCTTTGAGATGTCGGTATACAGACGACTACTGAAAATAAGCTGTGTCGACAGAGTTAGAAATAAGGAGGTCCTTAGATGGCTGAACCAAACAACTCAACTCGTCAATGTAATAAAGAAACGCAGGCTGGAATACTTTGGTCACATTATGAGACACCTTGAAAAATATGATCTTTTACATCTGATCATTCAGGGAAAGATCCAAGGTAATCGTGGGCCTGGTAGAAGAAGAACATCATGGCTGAAAAATCTAAGGCAATGGTATGGAAAATCAACTACATCGTTATTTAGAGTTGCTGTCACTTAAGTCACGATAGCGAATATGGTAGCCAACATGATATCCAACGATCGATAACGGTTATGGAACTAGAAGAAGAAGAATTATATCATTTAATCAGAGGTATCCTCAGTTACCTAATATTTCACAAGGTACTGTGTCTAAAATTTACGCACAATTCAGAGAACTTGGACATATCAAACCATTAAAAAGAAAATCGAACTTCATTGAAGATGAAGTGAAAGTGGATATTTTGTTAAGTGTCGCACAGAATCCAACGTCAAGTTCACGTCAAATTGCACGTTAAATTGCACGTCAAATTAATGTGAGTCAAAACTGTCCTAAGGTGTCTCCTTGAAGAAAACTTCATCCATATAAATTGACATTTGTGCAGGAGCTAACAGAAGACGATCCGGATCGTAGAATGTATTTCTGCGAAAGAATGATGGATAAAATTAACAAATGAAATACATTTTGACACAATTATTTTTTCTGATGAATCAACATTTACATTGAACGGAGAGGTAAACTGACAAAACTGTAGATATTGGTCAGCGGAGAATCCTCATTGGATGCGTGAGACACACACTCAGTATCCTCAAAAGCTGAATGTTTGGGCAGGTATTATAGGAGATCATATTATTGGTCGTATATTTATAGATGATAATTTGACAGCGGAAAAATATTTAAGCATGCTAAGAGACGATGTTCTTCCTTAGTTGGCTAACTTATATCCCAATCCAATAGATCTGACCCTACCGCATGAAACTGTCTGGTTCCAGCAGAACGGTGCAACACCACATTATGCTTTAATGGTGAAAAAGTACTTGAATGAAATCTTCTTCAATAAGTGGATTTGATGAAGGGGACTATTGAGTGGCCAGCTAGGTCGCCAGATCTTACGCCTTTGGATTGTTTGTGGGGTTATCTCAAGAATAAAGTATATGCAACACAATCAACTATCATTGAAGACCTCAAAAAGAAAGGATAACTACAGAAATACGGAATATTTCACCTGAAACTTGAAACAAAGTTCGGAACGAGTTTTATAGGAAACTGTGTTATTGCCAACAACAAGATGGAGAACATGTTGAGCATTTATTTTAATGTAATCCAATCAATTACCTCGGGTATTCTATGAATTCATTGTCCTGAATAAAATACTTTATTTCAAAATTTTACCTTGTATTATTCATAATAGACCCTACATGATATAGTTCGTTGAAATCAGGTTGTTAAGGAGCTTTTAAAAACAGGAAAATATACAGGTGTTTCATTTAAAATACAGATTATGCATTATGCCAGACTTGCATTGATCACCCTGTAGATTCAAATTTATGTCTAAAAAGCGTACATTTAAATTTAAAAGTTAAGGTTTCTCAACGTTTTTTATTATTTTCTAAAATAAGGACACAAAAAATTTTATTCCATAAGTGGTTTCCACACTGTATATGAGTCTTTTGGTTATTCCTGGTCTGTATACTGGTCATAAATTCCTTAGCTTGTTCTTCTTCATAAACCTTTTTCTTCTTTTATCCCACCCAAAATACCCTTTATATAAATATCTCTTCTACCTTTACAGTTATTCGCTTTCGGTTTTATTTAGCATCTTCGTCTCGCACTATTACATACCGTGCAATAGATTCCTGAGATATTTCTGAAGAAGTAATTTTATTTGTTTGAAAGCGATAAATGTGTTTTCTTTCGTGACGAGATTTTGTTTATTTTTCGTTATTGTAGCTAAATTTAAGTCCATAAATACGCTTTTATTCAGCATAAATAGATCGAGTGATACTATCGAAATGGTTTTCGAAAATCTTTTAGTTGATAAAGCGGAATATTTCCATATCAATGCTTAAAAACAGTAGGTTCAAGAAAGCGTGTTTTGCTACATTGTAGCAAGCAGTCGCAGGGTTACACAAAATAAAACCAAGTCCGTGGCATAAATTTCCCTCTGCAATTCGTATCCTTCCCTTATTTACATAGCACGTTGTACACTGAGAGAAGCTTTGTCATTCTATGGTTTACGGATATTTGTAACCGTTCCGTTTCCGTCGCCTTCATGTTTTTATTTTTCTCATAAATAAGTTATACAAATAAGCTGTTATAAATCCCTATGAACATTCTAAAATATTGTTACAATATTTATTAATAAAAAGGGATGGATTACTAGACCACGGCGGATCCTGTTTTGAGGAGGATGCGAGAGGTGGCATTCAGATTTTTAGAAAAAGTTGTGTTATAGCTTTAGTAATAATAATTGACTTATTCTTCCTCTCAAATAGGTCAAATAAACATTAATAAAAAAAATAAAATATTTAAAAATTACTAAAACATCGATTTTTTCTATTTTCATGCCTATAATTTTAAAACAATTCATTTTAGAGCAAAGTCGTAATGACATAAAATGACGACAATTAAATTTTCTATAAAATACGGCTGATTAAAAATATTTTAATCTATTACCATTGCTGCAAAATAACAATAAATACAAACAAAATGAAAAAACAAGCCTTTTCTTATTCAATGTTTTCAACCTCTTAGATAGCACTTAGGACTTTCACAATTTGTCTAGAAAATGTTTATAATATAATAAAACAGCTCACCAAATTTTATGAAAATCAATTTCATAGATTTCGCCTAGTAATTTGGCAATTTATTAAATAAATCTAATGTGCACCTTATTACTGTATATCGTACTCCAGATGGTGATTTAGACAAATTCTTTACCATTATGGCTAAAGCTCTTAAAAAAATTAATGTTCATAAACCTGTTATAATTACGGGTGACTTTAATGTCCATTTTAATTAAACAGATATCAGAGCTTTAAAACTCTGTAATTTTTTTAGATCTTACAATATTACAAAAAAAGTTAAATTTAATACTCGAGGTAATAGATGTCTTGATAATGTTTTCGCAAATATTGATGGTACCACAAAACCTGTGGATCTCACTCACACATCTGACCACAGAGGTATTTCCTTTCAGATAGCTTACTCATCCACAAATTGTGCAACCAGAGTTTGTTATAGACCTATCACAGATGAAGGACTCTTTAATATGAACCAGATTTTGCTAAATTGCAATTTTAATTTTGTTTACAATAGTTTGGATATCAATTTAAAATTTAAAATGCTAAATTATGTGTTATTAAATTCCATAAATATCTATTTTTCAGAAAAATCTAAATTGCTAAATAAAAATAATCCAGGTAAAAAAGTAAACTGGTTCAATGACACTTTGAGAAAAATGCGTGAGAGACTTCAATTTATTATAACAATAAATAGAAACGATCCCATTGCTGCACCTAGAAGTACCATTATCAAACTTAGAAAAGAGTAGAGGGAAGCCATCAAGCTTGCAAAAATTAATGCAAATGATAGGTTTATAAAAAATTCTGGCAACTCTCAACAAGCTATGCGGAAACTTATTAATGGTAACAAACATAAAAATGTTTTCTTCACTGATAATTCTAAACTCAATGCAGATAGTTTTAATAGCCACTTCTGCTCAACCGCTGAGAGAGTAATAAATGAGCTTGAGGTTCCTCAGCTAACTCTTGATGACTATTTAAAGTATATACCACAAAAAAATATTCCATGTTTTAGTTTTCAGCCAGTGAACTTTAGTGAAGTTGACTTAGCTATTACAGAAATAAAAAATAGTAACAGCAAATATCCTGATGGGTTTAACACAAAAATTATTAAAACAATTAGAGATATAATTGTTCAACCTCTAACAACTTTAATAAATCAATCAATATTTTGTAATACTTATCCTCAAGTTTTCAAAACTGGTAGTACCTCTGTTTAAGAATAAAGGCTGTATTGATGATTATAACAATTATCGACCCATCGAATTTAAAAAAATCAAATTAATCTACATTTTGAATCTAATAAACTGTTTGTCATAAACCAGTACGGATTCCGAAAAAATAAAACAACAACTTTAGCTATTGATAAATTTACTAGCAATGTTTTGGAAGAGTTTGAGAAATATCTTGATACTCTTGCATCGTTTTAAGATCTTACTAAGGCTTTCGATTGTGTCACACATAGTATTCTGCTTAGAAAACTTCCTTATTATAATTTTCATAGTGATGCTATTCAACTAATTGATTCATATCTATCAAATCGTGATCAATATGTTCAGTTCAACCAGTGTGATTCTCAAAAACAATCTTTGTTGTTTGGTGTCCCTCAAGGCTCGGTTTTGGGTCCAGTATTATTTCTTATCTATATTAATGATCTAGTGTACTCTCAAAATGAAACAGTCAACACTGTTTTATTTGCTGATGACACTACTTTCTATGCAAGATATCATCCTTCTGAATTCGACACCCTTAATTACCAAACATCTGAAAAACACTTATTCAATTGGTTTTTAACTAACCTTCTCTCTTTGAACAACTCTAAATCACTCTAAACTGTTAATTTTACTCTAAGAAATAACACTTGTGTCGAAAACGTTGCTTTACCACAATGTGTAACCGGAGCGAAGTTTCTGGGGATATATTTGGATGCAGGATTAACCTGGGAACAACATATAGTTAATCTATCGAAAAAGCTTTCCCGACAACTTTTTCTCTTCAGGAACCTTGTACAAGTGACTTCCAGGGAAACTATTTTAACAGCTTATCATAGTAATTTTCATTCTCATCTGACATATGCTATTCTCTCCTGCAGTCACTCTTGTCATATCGATAAAGCGTTTGCACAACAAAGAAAGTGTGTTCGTATTATCTCTGTTCTCTCTTATAGAGCAGACTGTAGAAACTCCTTTAGAGTTTTAAAAATTTTAACTTTACCTTGTGTATACATTATGCAGTGTCTGTTGCACATTAAACAAAATCTTAGCGAATACAATTCGCATGTAGATTTTCACAATTATCCCACCAGATTTAACAATAATCTTATACCAGAATTTAGCCGTCTTGAGAGATCCAGAATTGGTTCAAGGTATTTAGCCATAAAATTCTACAACTTAATGCCAGCTAGAATAAAGGCTCTTAATTTTCATCAGTTAAAGGCACAAATTAAGAGTTACCTTATAGTGAATGCTTTTTTTACATATGAGGAGTATTTTACTTCCAATTTTAATTTGTTGTAATTGTTAACAGTATAATTTAAAACAATGTATCTATGTTTTGTGTTTATATTTATGTGTGCATATTAACTATATTGACATTTACTTTATTTTATTTGACTTGTAAAAAATACTTATGTATTAATTTATTACCAATAAACCATCTATCTATCTATCTAAAATTTTTTTTTTAATTTTTTTTTTTTAATTTTACACATTAGATTAAATTAATTTCAGAAAACGGCGTTGGAAAGGACTTGGCAAGACGTTTCATTTAAAAGAACAAAAGTTAAGTTACGAGCTAGTGGTTCGTGAGATACAACCGGTCAAAGTTGCAGGCATTTGCAACGAATTTATAATACTCAGAGTTACTGAGGCTTAAAATATGGTAATACCTCCGAATTTTTTATAACTGCATCGATTTCTTTGAAAATTTCAAATAAAGCTTATCTTACACTCCACTTTTAAGGGGTGAAAACTACCCCTTATTGAAGAAACTGTGAAAAACACGGATTTAATTATTTTATGCACTTAAATATTGTTTATTCGCATAAGGTAAATATTGTAATGTAAAAATTATTTATTCACAATTGTCAACCCTTAAAACTCTTAAAAGCTACTACTTTTTATAAAAATAATATGATTAAAAAAAGTCGTAGCAGCTTGAGACATTTCAATTATGTATTTAAATACAAATAAAAATTAATACCCTAGCTATACAATAATATTTTATTTATTGGAAATTTTCAACCCTTAAAACCACCCTTATGATAAAAATGAATTAAAAAATATTTTTATCGGTTTGAAACATTTCTTGAGTGCATTTTATTTTACGAAAATTAATATTTTGCATATAAAAATAAATAACTTTTTATTATAATTTCAACAACCAACCTCATTTTTTAAAAATTAATTTAATATATTTTTATTGGTCTGAAACATTTCTTGAGTGTATTTTATTAAACAAAAATTAATTTCTTGCTTATAAAATAACATTTTATTATAATTTCAAGATTTCAACCCTCACAACCACCCCCTTTGTCAAATATGAATTAAAAAATATTTTTAACGATTTGAAACATTTTTAGAGTGCATTGTTTGTAGACAAAAATTAATTTTTTACTTATAAAATGAGCCTACTTTTTTCAACCCTTACAATCACCCATTTTGATGAAAATTAAATCCTTAACTTAGACATGAACGTAAATAGAAAAAATTTAGTTTATATTATATTAAAATTTTTTTATTTTCCAAAAAACTAAAAATAAATAATATTTATATAAAACGTACTTACTTACTTACTCCGTGGCGTTACAACCCTTCGTGGGTTTTAGGCGACTCGACAACATGCCTCCACTGTTTTCTGTCTTGAGCAACCTCCATCCAATTCTCCACGCCCATAGTGCTTAGGTCTCCTGCTATATTATCTCGCCACCGGAGACGAGGGCGTCCGCGGGGTCTCCTTCCAGTTGAGACTTCCTGCCACACCAGTCTTACTGTTCGTTCGTCAGAATGTCTTCTGAGGTGTCCTGCCCATTGGAGTCTTCTGGACTTTATTTCTTTTATGATGTTGGCGTCTGGGTAAAGTTCTTCAAGCTCTTTATTAGTTCTTATCCTATATTGTCCTGATGTTTCATCAAGCACCGGACCAAAGATCTTCCTTAGGATTTTTCTTTCCCAAACACGTAGTCTCTCTTCATTTGCCTTTGTCATCGTCCACGTTTCGCTTCCATACATCACAACGGGTCGTATGATTGTTTTATAGACCTGTATCTTCGTACGTCGTGTTAGTTGTTTTGATTTTATAAGGTTTTGGAGGGCAAAAATACATCTGTTGCCGGCCTGAATCCTGTTGTTTATTTCTTGTGATCCGTTATTGTCTTCAGTTATTGTTGTTCCAAGATACTTGAATTCCCTAACGCGCTCAAAGTTAAAGTCATCGATGGTAATGTTCTGACCGATTCTGTCTCTGCTTTGGTTATTGCGGCTCATATACATATATTTCGTCTTGTTTTCGTTGATTTGGAGCCCCATCTTCTCTGCTTCCTTCTCAAACCTTACGAAAGTCTCCTTCATCCTTAATCGCGTGTTTCCTATTAGATCTATATCATCTGCAAATGCCAGTAGTAAGTTTGGTCCTTCTCGATGAAATACTGTATTCGGTTTTTCGATTCTTGCACTTCTGATTATGTGCTCCAGAGCTAAGTTGAAGAGTTGTGGTGAAAGTGCATCTCCCTATTTTAGTCCATTGTTTATTTCAAATGTCTCCGAGTATTGTTGTCCAACTCTCACCTTACATCGTAACCGTTCCATACACATCCGTATCAACCGGACTAGTTTTTTTGGAAAGCCAAGTTCCTGCATCGCTGTCCACAGTCTGTCCCTACATACTCTATCAAATGCTTGTTTAAAATCTATGAACATCTGATGAAGCTCACGATCAAACTCCAAGCATTTTTCCATTATCTGTTTTATTGTGAATATCTGGTCAATTGTAGAGCGGCCCGGTCTAAATCCGCATTGATAATCCCCAACAATTTCTTCTGTGTATGTTTTGGTTCTTTCTAGCAGGATGTTTGCAAGGATTTTGTAGGTGGTGTTTAGGAGTGTTATTCCCCTGTAGTTAATACATTGCTTTTTGTTTCCTTTTTTGTGTATTATATAAAACGTGGTATAATATAAATTGAATATCTATTCATCAGATACATAGATTCATATGTATATATTAAATGTCTATTAGTTCCATCGAAATGCTCCAATGCTCCAAATTATAAAATTTGTCCATGCTCCAAAATTTATTCTAAAAAGTACTATTGGTTTTTTTACAATAACTCGGTTAATTTTGATGCTACACATGCATAAAAAAACGATTTTACAGGTAATATTACGGGCTATAAGTATAGGAATGTTAAAATACTCTAAAATCCTTCATGTTTAAAGGGTGAAGGGTCAAAGGGTCGGAGACCAGTGGTTCATGCGCTATAAAGCAAACTTCAACCAACTATATCTCCATTTATCTCCGTTATTTTTTAAGCTACAAAAAAAAATTAAAAAATGCAAATTTTTGTTGAAAAAAAACCTATTTTTTGTATTCTGTCATCTTTTACGTATCTTTAACAGTTTGAAGTTATTATAAAAAAAACGATTTTTTTAATATTTACAAAAAAAAATGTAAACATACTTTTTTCAAAAACTGGGTATTCTAAAGTGGCAAAACTTTTGGATAATACAAAAAACACTAAAATAAAGTGAATTCTATAAGGAAAACAATTTATTTCAATCCTAGTGAACATGACGTTAGTTTTATTGCGTTTTTTTTACAAAAATTTGAGAAAGCCATCGTTTTTTTGATCGATCTCACGTACAGTTGGTACAAAGGACCTTTACCACCACTCATTTTAAAGGTCTTTTCAAGCTCTTTTAAAATATCATATAAGTTTTTGTCGAAAAATGTACCCGTTTTCAGTTATTTAACTTTAAATACTCGTATTGAAAGACAAAAACAAAAACAAACCTTCTTTGAAAAGCCATAACTCAGTTAATATTGAACTGAAAATATTCTTTTTCCAATCTTTTTGTTTTTTTATGAGCTTTAATTTTAGTCGTTACACTTTTTTTGTGATAAAACTCTTAGTTTCAGAGTTATTCTTACAAAACCTTTGAAAAACATGTTTTTTTTTTAACGAAAAATGACACTTTTCAACAGCGAATAACTCAAAAAGTATTGATCTAGCGAAAAAAATGTTTACTACATTTTTTGTTTGAAATTTGTCCTTTTATCGAATAGCGTAGTTATTTTGAGTGAAAAATTTCCACCCTCGAAAAAGGGGTGGCAAACACCTCCAGGGTGGAAGCGCACGTCGGCACTATATAACTCTTGTTCCTTGAGTAATTATTTACCAACATACAAAATTTCAAATGAATCGATTCAGTTATAAAGAATTCGGAGGTAAAAACCCTCAGTAACTGGACTATAAACAATGGGAGGATCTTTAAACTATTACCACTTTCTTTCAGAGCTCTTTTTAGTTAAAATTTTTTTATGTCTACAAGATACATATGATATTAAAAACCATCGGCATTGCACGTGAAAAATATTTAAAAAATTAGGTTGAAGAAAATTGAATTTCAAAATTCAAACTCGGTAGACGTAAAAAAATGTCATCAACTTAAAATGAATCGATTTTCTTCATTATTATTTTAATCCGCTGTAACTTGAATAGAGACATTTAAAAACGCATCACCAAATCCCAAATAGAAATAAATTAAGTTATTTATTCATCCGTCGTTAGAGTCGGAAATGTCTCTGAACCTCTAAAAATCATACGAACGAGCTAACTTTGTTAAGAATTTTGGGAACCAAAAAATATGCAAAAAAGACTGCTACTTCTACCCCCGGCTTCCCCCTAAAACCACCCCCTCCTAGGAGAAAAAAACGAAAAATATCGATTTACTAAGAATCTGTACGTTATAGAAAAGAATATTTCAAATAAAAAATGTAGCTGATACAATTTTAAACAAAATTGTTTTTTAGCACTTTTTTTGTCAAAAGAACGATTCTCTCATAAACTGTCAGTTATGATTGTCATAAAAAGTCCAGAAGGTACTCACCCCTGTTCTTGATTCTTGTGCTATTTCATACCGTGTGGTGTGCATTGGCACCATTGCCAAGAATTAATTGACTGTTTTTTCTCTTGCACCATCCCATGATCGTGTACGTTCTCTGGAGGTGGATGGTTTTCAGAGTCACCCTAGAAATAGGCCGAGACAATAACAATTTGCTTCTTGCCTACTTCTGTTGGCATTTCTGTTCAAAAATTAATTAACATTAATTGAATTAAAATTATTTGCGGCCACTTTTTGACTGAAAAACCTGTTATAAATGTATTTTACATATATTTTTAAATATATGTAAAACGTGAATTTGATTAACTATTAATTACTTATTAATGGTCTATACACTTGTCTGTATATACCATTAAAAAGAAGCTAATTAGACTGGTGTGTGCAATAAAAATTGTAATTTGGGCCTTTCCTTACTTTAATAGAATAATATTATACATAGTCTACCTTATTGTTTAAAACTTTCTTAGAAAAATTTTGAAAAATATACTAAAAAAAATCATAAATACCATGCGCTAACTTGCTATTTGCTACTTGTCAAGAATCTAAAAAATAGTAATTTAATTTAATTATTGACAACTCAATACAACATTTTTCTGTGAGTACTATTTTAACATTTACATTTCGCTTTACATTGTTTTTGCAGGTTTCAGACGTGTCTGTTTTCGAAGTAAACATTAGATTCGTGGGAGGATTGTTGACGTGCTACGCCTTTACCGGCGATACTTTGTTCCGTGACAAGGCACAGCAAATTGCCGACAAATTATTGCCAGCATTCGACACCCCCAGCGGCATACCCAACGCTCTGGTTAACTTTAAGACAGGGGTAAGTATATTTTTCCTTTTACTTTACTTTTAAGTATTTTTTTAAATTAATTATTATATATGGATATTACTGGGTGTTCACCCCATTGTTCAATGTCTATTCGGACAGTAGCGCACCTAGAATTGTCCTCTGGGGGGGTTTTGGTTGGGCACCGAATTTTTTTAAGCTACCTCCACCATTTAAGTCCTTAAAATTTGTAAATAACAGTGTCGGAATAGGGTCCTGGGGGGTGGGTTTGAACCCAAAACCCCCCTGGGTGCGCCACTGTATTCGGAAGAATAATTAAGAAAGTCTTAAAGTTTTAAAATAATATCTCAATACGCTGATGATACCGAGCTGATAGCAGTAAATATCGTCGACCTAGAAATTACTGGGTAAAGTAGTAGACGAAGCGAAGGATTTAGTAAATTCGTGAATACAAAGAAAAACAAATTTATTATAACTAATGTTGTAAAACAACAAGTTATATTAATATTAGTTTCTTTCGTTTTCACAAATATTGGCTTGAAATATTTGTCTCATAAATGCCTTATAAGAGTCTTGGGTTATAATTACTGACGCCGGCCTGTCGACACTTTTAGATAAAAATTGGTTGAAGCTGTGTGCGGTACTTGGTACCTCCGCTATCTCATCGTCTAAATAAATGCATTAAAAAGTGCTAGTGCATTAAAAAAGAAAGGAATTTAATAAGCTTTTTACCAACAATTGGTGGAGATCAGACAAAGTTGCATCAACTAATTTAAATACAATACAATTACAAAGAAACTTATCAATAATATCAACTTATATGTAAGATAGGAACGAATAGAAGAGTACAAAATTACAATGCGTAGCAACAAATATCAAATGAATACACCCTAGAAATAAGTATGGAGGAAGCACGCATTGCGCTTAAAATCATAAAACAAATACTGTGTAATCGAAACCTAAGCCTAAAATTGAAAGTTCTTATGCTCTTAGCCTTGTATGGTGTAGTGGACGCTAAATAAGCAATGCACAAGTAAGATGCAGGTATTTGAGATATGATCATATCAAAGGATGTGGAAATTCTCCTGAAAGGTCATAATAACTCACCAAGTAGTATTTGACAGGACGAACAAACAAAAAACATATCAACAGGTAAATATCAGGTAAAACAGGTAAATATCAACTGGTACAAGTAATTATTATCCAGGAAAAGATTGAACGTATTGTGTCTTCCACTTGTTGAATATTTGATCGGCGCGCTATTTATTTCGATTCTCATGCTAATCTCGATTGCAAATAAATTTAAAAGCAATTTTGGTTTATTAAAATCTTCTTTTTCTTCTAATGGCGCGACAACCCTTTGTGAGTCTTGAGAAACACTTTGTGAGACACTTTCCTTCGCCACTGTCTGATGTTCATGGTTTTAAGATCCTTGGTGATCCCATGTTCCTATGTTCAGGAAACCATGTTCATGGTTTCCTTGGGGCTTCTGGACTAAAGATGGGCGTTATATAACGTATTCGGATAAATAACACTATTATCAATAAGTATTCGTTTTCTCAATAATAGGTTACAGCAAACTGCCTATTACTTTTGTCACAGTGTAACTATAACGTAAAAAGCAATGGTATTCGAATCGGCATTCGATATGTTAACGTGACCGTGACAATATGGAACGATGGGAATCGTTCGCTCAATCAGTAACAGAATAGGATGGTCATTGTCACCGAATTTATGACGAGCTGTATGTTTTTCCACTTAATAGCTGGGAATACCACCGTAAGCACGTACGCTTATTAAGACAGAGACTATGTTTATTGTTATTACAGTATGTTATTAGAATGTGTTTGCCCTTATTCTAATGTAGTTATTTGTAGTTAATGCAATACTAAATTCTCGAGTTATTTAATATAATAATATTATACACTAATATTTTTTCCTCTCGCCTTATATTACATGAGTTATGTATATATCTAATATTTCATTTATAATTTATGTATAGAATAGTAGTTGAATCATCTATTTTTAAGCCTCTGTCAGCTGTATATGTTTAATATTTATTTGTAACAACCATCAAACGTATGAAGAATGTTTATCAATCACGGTTGAACAAAAATAAACTATAAATACTAAAAAGTATTCGTTTATTGAAAAAGATATTATGATTACTACAAGAAACTACAGCAAGCCAAGCGAAATGGAGCTGCTTGCAGTTTGGGTAATAGGCGACAAAAGTAATAGGTTACCGGAACCTATTACCTGTCTGTCACCGGAACGATCGAACCTATTACTACAAAGTAACTATATTTTCCATGACTATTCTGGACTTCTTTTACAGCTCGATTATCTGGCATTCTTTATAAGTGACCAAGCAAGTTTAGTCTTTGTGACTTTACAAATCTAATAATATCTGCGCTCTGCATTAGTTCATCCAGCTCGTGGTTCATTTTAGTTCTCCACGAACCATCGCTGCATTGGGTTGGTCCAAATATCTTCCTTAGTATTTTGCGCTCAAATATTCTCAGTTGATTTTCATCAGTGGTTGAGAGGATCCTCGTTTCACATCCATATGGGAAAATTACTGTTTTGTAGATTATAAGCTCAGACTCATGATTCAGTAACTTACTTTTCATTAAGTCTTTGTATGCATAAAAGCACTTATTACCGCTAAGAATCCGTGTTTGTATTTCTTGACTGATGTTGTTGTTGTCGAACATCCTGACTGATGTTGTGACATATTTTTAGGTATGGTTGTCTACCTTTGTTGATTCGATTTTGTGCACTCCATGTATTTTGTTTTGCTTTCATTTATATATAGACCATAGAACATAAGCTTTCGTTGCGGCTTATTCTGGCAACATCATCCGCATATGCTAAACATAAACTAAACATTTAAATTTTTGTTCATTCTATTCTAAGAGACACTCAGTGTTTTTCACTGATTGTGATAAACTAACGTTCGAATATATAAATGGAAGACGCATAATTAAAACCTTATTCAGAATGGAATTTGAAATACGTGAACTAAAACTTTATAAGTTTTAGTATTATATAATTATTATATTTATTTTTCTTAGGTGAGCAAAAACTATGGATGGGCTAGTGGCGGTTCCAGCATTCTCTCAGAATTCGGTACACTCCACCTAGAAATGTCGTATCTTAGTGATATTACTGGAAAACCGATTTACAGAAACAAAGTGGATCATATAAGAAAAGTGTTGCGTGAGTTGGAAAAACCAAAGGGATTGTATCCTAACTATCTCAACCCAAAGACTGGAAAATGGGGACAACGTAAGTAAAAAAATATACATGATTACATATATATATATATATATATATATATATATATATATATATATATATATATATATATAAGAAATACTGGATATTATTGACTGTCGATTTAAACAAACAACACAGTTTATTAGGGTTGCAGTCAGAATTATTGGCCGGGATGTTAAAAAAACACTCTTTTGACTTTTTGTCGAGCTTTCGGAATATTTTTATTCCTTTTTCAAGACACTGTAAAAGACAATTATGTAAGTATTTAAAAATAATATCACCATTCTTCAGTGTAACTTACTAGTCGTTGAGATTATTTTTGTAAGCATTGAACACTCAACATTAATACCACACATTAAAATATACAATTATGGACAATACATCATAAAATTTTTAAAAATTTGTTGTTAAAAATAGTAAAACTTGATTGATGGCATGTTTTACTGGTGTATATTAACTCATACAGAGAATGGAAAGAAAAAACAGTGTAATTAATATGTAATTAGGTGTAAATTGATGTTATCTTTCTTTACAAGCATTACTAGAGGCCTTTCTTAGGTGTCTATAATTTTTAACCTGTCTTAATGGTATGCAACATATTATACAGAGGTGTAATTTTTCGTACAGGTAAATATTTATTTTATTTTTATTTTTGGTGTTTTTCTAGTAAATAACAATAAATGTTACTTAATTTGTCTATATCGGACTTTTTATTGATACAAGATGTGCTAGATTTTATGAAACACATTTCCAAAAAAACACGTTTTAAATGGTTCTTTTCTTTTGCCAAAATACAGGAATCATCGAACTTGAACTCATGTTTTAGAGTTAGTGCATGTTCTGTCAATGCACATGCATTGATTTTTTTGGTTTTTATGTCACTGCGATGTGATATCACCCTGCTGTGAAAATTACGAGATGATTCTCCTATGTAAATTTTATTGCAGTTACTACACGGTATAGAATAAACAACATTCGATGACTCCTGTATTGTGAAAGGATCTTTTGTCTTTGTGTAAAGCTTCGATACTGTTTTCACATTTTTGGTTGTAATTTTTAAGCCACTAACATTTTTAAAGATGTTCATTAGCTTAGGTGTCAAAAATGGAATATAGGGTAGGCAACCATAAGTTATTTTAGATGGTAATATTGCTGCGTTATGTGTCAATGTCAATTGTCGGATCTCATTGTTATGAAAATTTTGGTTGACAGAAACTTGTGAAGGAAAAGGAGAACCGAAAATGAGTTTGTTTAACAGCCCTATGGGATAAGAATTCTCTTGTAGTATGGATCTCAACTTTTTTAGTCCCTTGTCTCTGAATTCTGTATGTGACAAATTGATAACCCTAGTTTTTAAAGCCAAAACCAAATTTGTTTTCATCTTAGATGGATGTTGAGAATAAAAGTTTATGAAACGGTTACTGAAACAAGGTTTACGATACCACTCCGTCTTTAGCATGCCATCCGACAGACGGAGTGGTATCGTAAACCTTGTTTCAGTAACCGTTTCATAAACTTTTATTCTCAACATCCATCTAAGATGAAAACAAATTTGGTTTTGGCTTTAAAAACTAGGGTTATCAATTTGTCACATACAGAATTCAGAGACAAGGGACTAAAAAAGTTGAGATCCATACTACAAGAGAATTCTTATCCCATAGGGCTGTTAAACAAACTCATTTTCGGTTCTCCTTTTCCTTCACAAGTTTCTGTCAACCAAAATTTTCATAACAATGAGATCCGACAATTGACATTGACACATAACGCAGCAATATTACCATCTAAAATAACTTATGGTTGCCTACCCTATATTCCATTTTTGACACCTAAGCTAATGAACATCTTTAAAAATGTTAGTGGCTTAAAAATTACAACCAAAAATGTGAAAACAGTATCGAAGCTTTACACAAAGACAAAAGATCCTTTCACAATACAGGAGTCATCGAATGTTGTTTATTCTATACCGTGTAGTAACTGCAATAAAATTTACATAGGAGAATCATCTCGTAATTTTCACAGCAGGGTGATATCACATCGCAGTGACATAAAAACCAAAAAAATCAATGCATGTGCATTGACAGAACATGCACTAACTCTAAAACATGAGTTCAAGTTCGATGATTCCTGTATTTTGGCAAAAGAAAAGAACCATTTAAAACGTGTTTTTTTGGAAATGTGTTTCATAAAATCTAGCACATCTTGTATCAATAAAAAGTCCGATATAGACAAATTAAGTAACATTTATTGTTATTTACTAGAAAAACACCAAAAATAAAAATAAAATAAATATTTACCTGTACGAAAAATTACACCTCTGTATAATATGTTGCATACCATTAAGACAGGTTAAAAATTATAGACACCTAAGAAAGGCCTCTAGTAATGCTTGTAAAGAAAGATAACATCAATTTACACCTAATTACATATTAATTACACTGTTTTTTCTTTCCATTCTCTGTATGAGTTAATATACACCAGTAAAACATGCCATCAATCAAGTTTTACTATTTTTAACAACAAATTTTTAAAAATTTTATGATGTATTGTCCATAATTGTATATTTTAATGTGTGGTATTAATGTTGAGTGTTCAATGCTTACAAAAATAATCTCAACGACTAGTAAGTTACACTGAAGAATGGTGATATTATTTTTAAATACTTACATAATTGTCTTTTACAGTGTCTTGAAAAAGGAATAAAAATATTCCGAAAGCTCGACAAAAAGTCAAAAGAGTGTTTTTTTAACATCCCGGCCAATAATTCTGACTGCAACCCTAATAAACTGTGTTGTTTATATATATATATATATATATATATATATATATATATATATATATATATATATATATATATATATATATATATATACGTTTGTAAAATACCATTTTTAGACCACATGTCCATGGGAGCTTTAGGAGACAGTTTTTATGAATATTTGTTAAAATCATGGATACAGTCGAATAAAGAAGATAACGAAGCGAGACAAATGTTCGATGATTCCATGGCAGCCGTCTTCCAATATATGCTTAAAACGTCTACCAATGGTCTTATGTATTTCGCAGAACTGAAATTCGATAGACCTGAACACAAAATGGACCACCTTGGATGTTTCTCGGGTAAGCAAAAACTGTAACTTTTTTTATCATTTATTTATATTTATACTTATGGATATCCTAGGTATTCATATTCGGAAGTGTGCAATATTCCGGTAAACGTTATCCAATTTGTTTTTAAATACTTGATATCCCAATCTATGGTTTTGAATACTTAATATTGATTTAAGAAGGCGGTTACAATGTTTTCGGAAATATACAAACGAAGTCTATATCAAGGTAAATAGTCGGTCAATAAATCCCGGACGTAACCAATAATGATCCCCTCTATCGATACAATCACTTCCACACTTTTATAATTTTTCGATGTCGTTCATGTTGAACGATTTATCTTTGCCTTCAAAATAGGCTTCAGTTTCAGCAATTACTTCCTCATCGGAGCGATATTTCTTACCACTGAGCATTTTTTTTTTATCGGAAAAAGGGTGGTAGTCACTGGAGGCTAGATCGGGACTATACGGTAGCTATAACAAGGCAGGCTTTTTCTTTGTGGTTCCGGTCTTTAAACGCTCCAATAAACCAATGTAGTAGTGGTCGTTGATACTTCCTTTATATTTCAAATATTCAATGAAAATAATTCTTTGTGGTCACAATTTTTTACACATTTTAACACAATCGAAATGTCGATAATTTATTAGAGTCGCTATCTCGTGATTAGGCTTCGGACTTATTGACTGACGTATTAATATTCAAACCCTTATAATAAAAATTGCAGCAGTTGCTTTCATTAATTGTTGAGCAGATGGGTGAGTTATAAACTAAAAAACTTCTTGGTTGCTCATCGTTTTATTCGAAATATCTTTATTCAATGTATCCATAATCATTAATTGTGCTACAGCCTATAATACGAATTAAAAATGGGCCTGACGTTGGGCGCCAATCTAACAGGAATTAAAAATGATTGCTATGAATGATAAAGTAACAAATTATGCAAGTATAGGTTCACTACATAAAATGTATAACTTGATGCAGCTTGGCTAGCAGGGTATGCCGGAGAATGACCAATTGACGCTAAATATTAAGAATGAATGTAACAAATTAATAAAAACAAGTATAAATGGGCGACAGTAAGAGTACTGAAAGCAGGAACTTACTACAGAATGTTTTGATCGCAAGGAAAGTATTATTATATAAAATCCTTTATAAAAGGTATCCATATCGGGCTTAATCACCCACCGTCTTGGAAATAAATATTCCCCCATCAGTGCTATCTGGATCCACATGTTTGAAGCCACTAGATATATGGGTAAAGAACATTTTAATGCTATTAGATTAACTTTGAGTTATATTTTTTAAAATTATAAACTATGATGTTTAAGTTACAACAGTAATTGATGATAACATGGTAACGTAAGACTCCACTGGAGGTTGCTAGTCCTTAGAAAAGTGTCTGTGAGGACTTTTTGATAGGAACTCTCAAGTTAACTTACAAACAACAGGAGGATGCAGTACATATTACAGTTTCCGACGAATTTAACCCTATCAATACACCTCTTGGTTATGGGGAGTTTCAAGAAACACATAATAGCATGAAAGATACTTCACCAGGTTCAGACGACATACCAATACAATTTATTATAAAACTCCCCATAGAAGCAAAAGAGTTTCTACTTAAAATTTTTAATGTTATTTGGCCACAAAAATCGTTACCCTAAAAATATGGAAAAATGTTGTTATTCCTATTATTAAACCCAATAAAGACAAATTACAACCAGAATCATATCGTCCTATATAATGAATATGTTCGTCATGTAAGCTTAAGGAAAAAATGGTCAACAAAAGATTAATATGGAACCTAGAACATAATGATCAATTTACCATTGAACAAGCTGGCTTTAGACCAGGCAGATCTACAAACGACAACATTTTTTTTTTTTTTTATTTACAATTTGCTTCAACCACAAAAGGGTTATTAGCAATGAACAGTATTGATATCAAATTACAAAGCTTATATTAAATTTGGTTAATGAGTCCTATAGTACGTAAAAAATTGAGAGTCTTAGATGAATTATTTTCACTTAAACAATCTTTAAATGTAGTTGGTAACTGTTGATGTTGTCGTTCTATAACGTAGAGAGGGCAGTCTATTATTATATGTTGCACTGTTAGTTCACTATCACACACATAACACATTGGAGGGGCTTCCTTCTTTAATATAAAGTCATGGGTGATCTTCGTATGACCAAGTCGTAATCTGGACATGAGCACTTGGTCTCTTCTCTTAGTAGGATGTTTCGACGGCAATACATTTTGTTTGATTTTTCTTAATGTAGAGGTTGATTTATTCCAATTTGTTTGCCATTTTGTCATGATCTTGTTCTTAAAATATTGCTTTAGATCAGTATGAACGCAAGTAGTTATGATGTCTGTTAATGGATGCTCACTCGCATTTTTTGCTAATATGTCAGCTTTATCGTTTCCAGTTATCTCGCAATGTGAAGGTACCCAGAGGAACTGAACTAATCTTTGATTTTGTTGGCATATCAAGAGTTCCGACTTAATTAAAAGCAGGACAGGATGTTTGGGGTATATTTGCTTTAAGGCTGTTAATGCACTTAGGGAGTCGCTAATGATTATTGAGAATTTAATGTCATGTGTGTTAACAAATTTTAATGACTGGAGGATAGCAAAGAGTTCAGCTGAAAATATGGAAGTTTGGGGAGGGAGCTGGTAGGAACTGTTATAGTTATCTGTTGTGAAAGCCGCTCCTACTCCATTTGCAGATCTGGATGCATCGGTATAAATATGAATGTGATTATTAAAATAATTTAATATCTCTAATAATTTCTGATTGAAGATTTTTGCTGGTGTGACACATTTCTTGAATGCAGATAGGTTTGTATTACAATCAGGGAGAACAATTGTCCATGGTAGCATGCTTTGACTGACTTTAAAAATATTGTAAGTGGGTGGAATTATTGTGTCTAAGCTTTGTAGCGTTGCTCTAACTCGATGATAAAACGGAGGATCCAATCTTTTTCCCCTATTAAATGTCGATGGAAATCTATCTGTAAATGTGTTTTTATAAACAGGTAGCTGTGGGTTAGTTGATACTCTAGAGGCATACATGAGGCTAAGGTATTCTCTCCTAAGTTGAAGGGATGGTTCGCCTGATTCAACATACATACCTTCAACTGAGCTTGTGTAGTGTGCTCCCAGTGCAATTCTAATTGCTGAATTATGAACCGTATCTAGCACTTTTAATAGTGAACCTTTGGCTGAGTTGTAGGCAACAGCAGCATAATCTAGTTTTGAACGGATTAGGGTTTTGTATATAGTCATAAGAGTTTGGAAATCGGCACCCCATTGTTTATGAGAGATACTTTTCATTAAGTTAAGGCCGTTTTGAACTGACAGACGGAGGGAGTGGATGTGGTCTTGCCAAGATAGTCGGTTATCCAGTTTTACTCCCAAGAAGTTAATCGATTCTGAATACTTTATTGGTAAATTTTTTAGGTAGAGTTTCGGTGGATTTATGTATTTCTTTGGGGTTTTACTGAAAATCATTGCTTTCGTTTTAGTGGGTGAAAATTCTAGGCCAGTAGTATTAGACCAGTTCTCTAATTTGTAAATGGCTTGCTGTATATGGGTCGTCATTGTTGATATATTTTTACCACGACAGAATATAACAAGATCATCAGCAAATAGACGGGGTTTGACTAATGGGCTAAGTGACTTAGCGATGTCATTGATGGCAATAAGGAAAAGTACAACACTAAGAGTAGACCCTTGAGGAATACCATTTAATTGGATTTTGGAGTCTGAAAGGAAGTTGTCTATTCGAACTTTGAAGTTTCGCCTATATAAAAAATTATTAATAAATTTGATAATATTTCCTTTAATCGACCAACTTGACAGAATTTTTATGATATCTGATCTCCAAATTGTATCCTATGCACGCGTTATATCAAAAAATACAGCCAGACATACTTGACCACATCCAAATGACTCATGAATTACGGATTCAATATCCACTATGTTGTCTAATGTAGATCTGGACTTTCTAAATCCACTTTGTATGGGGCTAAGTAGCTGTCGATTTTCTAGGTACCACGTTAGTCGGTTGCTTACCATTTTTTCAAGTACTTTACACATAGTAGAAGTTAGAGAGATTGGTCGGTAAGACTCTGGGTCCGATTTATTCTTGCCTTGTTTAAGAACTGGTACAATAATGGAATCATACCAATCAATTGGGAAAACATTATTTGTCCAAATGAAATTATAGAGAGCCAAAAGATATTGTTTGCCTTCCGTTGGCATAGCTTTTAAAAATGTCGTAGGTATGTTGTCAGGCCCTGGGCTAGTGTCTTTAACTTTGTTTAACGTTTCTAACAGTTCATCCATCGTAAATGTAACATTTAGAGGTAAATTATTGTGGTCATCAAGATTTATACAGGCATTATTAACTTTATTTTTATGGACTAGGAAAATTGTAGATAGATTTTCGTCACTGCTATGTTGTTGGTATACGTTTGCTAGTACGGAGGCTATTTCTTGCTTAGTTGAATAAATATGGTTATCATGTTCTAGGTAATGAATCGTGTTAAATGATTTTTTCCCGTACATTCTGCTTATCATTTGCCAAACCTCAGAAGTCGAGGTAGATGAATTTAAAGATGATACATAGTTTTTCCAAGCTTCTTTCTTACTCTTTTTTAAGGTGTATCTACAGTACGCCCTTAATCTTTTGAATTCAAGCTGGTTATTTAAAGTTGGGTGCCTTCTAAATTTATAAAATGCCTTTTTTGAATCTTTAATGGCTGCCTCGCAATGAGAATTCCACCACGGGACTGGGGCACGTTTTTTTGGAAATTTTGAATAACCTATGGACTCGTGAGCTATTGACGTTAAAAACTGTACGAAATGGAGTGCTTTGGAGTTGATATCAATATCTGTATCGAAGGGCTGAACCAACTGAGAAATTTTTTGTGAAATTAAAGAGGAATAAAGAGACCAATCTGCATTTTTCAAACACCATTTATTGGATGGAACTGATGAGGAGATATGGTTATTGTTTATAATTAGGATAGGAAAATGATCACTTCCATGCAAATGAGATGTCACATCCCACGACAGAGTTGGTTGTAAGACAGAGTCACAAAGGGATAAATCTATTGGTGACCCATTTCCGGTGGAAATATTGAACCTTGTGATTCTTCCATCGTTAAGGATATTCATATTAGAATCGGTAACAATTTGTTCGATTTTACGTCCCAAGGAATCTGTTTTTTTGCCTCCCCAAAGTATATTGTGAGCATTAAAATCACCTAGTATAATACGCGGTTCTGGAATTTGATTAAAGAGATCAGTTATTTCATTTATGGACGGGTCTAAGTCCGGAGGAAAATAAATATTACATATATTAACTTTGTGGGGGCCTTTTATAGATACTGCTGTTGCCTCCAACTCAGTTCTTAAACGTATTACTTCGGTATTAAATGAGTTATGGACATATATTACTACTCCCCCACTAGCATGGCTAGCAGTTATTCTGTTCTTATAATACGGAGTATAGTTTCTTAAATTATGACAGTTATCTTCTTTGAAGTGGGTTTCTTGTAGGCATATTACAGATGGTTTAAATTTAGCTATAATTAATTTAAGTTCTTCTAAATGGGTGTAATACCCATTTAGGTTCCATTGAAGTATACAGTTGAATGTTGTTGTATTAAATTTCAGCAGAGGCGTCGCTGCTGTGATCACTGTGATCAGTAGAGAAAGAGGATAATACCTGTTTATTAATTTTAGATTTTATTCTTGTACAGCGACTTTTCAGATACTTGGGAGTTAATGCTGGATGGATTTTAGTTAAAAAATTGAGTAGTCCTTCGATATCTTCTGTATACGTTTTAGCAATGCTGAGAGGATCAGCAGAGCCGTGTGCGTTTTCGAAGAAATCAATTAATTCTTCCTGGGTTAGATATCCGTTATCAGAATTATCTTGGAAAAAAGAACTAGTGCATTTAGTAAGATCTTCTGCTAAATCCTTATTAACTTCAGGAACAGTTTTTGCTTTCTTAGATTTACGGAGAGGTTCTTTAAATGGGTTCTGGTCTACTGATGTTAGAGGAGACGTTATTTCTGATACCGTTCGTTTAGACGATTGACTGTCAGAGTACGTAGGAGGTTGATTTTGGCTGTGAATATTCATTTCAACGTTATCTGATTGGATAGGTGTTTGAATAGGATTTGAATCTAATAGAGAAGTATTGGTTGTTTCTGTTGATTGTGAACTGGTAGATTGTTGTAAAGATTGTGAATGATGGATAGTTTGCTGTGCATCTGTTATGTTGGGGTGACAATTTTGGATATAATTTGGTTGAGAAGTAGGTGATGAGTTTTCGATAGATGTTTGAGTGTTCGTATTTTTTGTGCATTGAGAGGCTAGATGACCTTGTTGTTTGCAAATGTAGCATGACTGTTTTTCAAGTGAAAAATATATTCGATAATTGATTTGTTCGTAGTTAATTAATATAGACTCAGGAATATTTTCTAGATTTTTAGGAGTAATGTAAGTATAACGTCGGAAACTCAAGATATGCTTAAATAAAGAATTAGTTGTTCCTATTCTTAGAAAATCCAATGGAGTTATTTGATGAATTCCAATATTTTGTAGTTCAGTCTCTATAATACTGTGAGGTATTGATGGGTGGATATTAGAAATTATCAGTTTTTCACTTGGTGTGATTAACTTCCTGACTTGGATACGTTCCTGATTGATTAGTATGGTTCCATTATCTCTTCCTAAAAATTCGGTGACTGTCTCTTCAGTAGTAAAATATATGCAAATACGATCATTTGCAATCCTGGAAATGGCGAGAATTTTATTGGGATCGACCTTAGTTGCTATGGCATTTAAATAATCTTCAATTTTGGTATTTGGAAGTGAATTGAACAAAATGGCTTGGTTTTTGCTTGGGAATTTTTTGTTAGGTGTAGTCAGAGCGGTTGAATATAATTTTGATTGATTGGATGGATTAATGACATCTTGAGAATTTTGAAGTTCAGAAGTTCTTTCCTCTGAAATTTCCTGCATATTGGGCCTATGTTGCCTGATTACGGCCCTGGTGCTTGGACAGGTTCATAAGTAATAAGTAATTAAGCTACTTAATTACCTCGCTACTGGTATTTATAACCGTTTACTGCTTATTGATTAAAAAATAATAATAAAGATGGTCTAACTTACAGTTTGATCCCAAAATTGGATTAAGCACTATATAATACACTATTATACCAACTTTGATAATTTTCTAACAAGTAAAACCACCTTAATTTTGATAAAAACTAAGAGCTAATCGGAAACACTGTTTACTCGTCAAGCTCGTTTTTTCTTCCCCAAACGACAACATTATACATCTAGAAAACGCCATTCACGAATCTTTTAAAAATAATTAAAAAGGTGCGGCAATTTACTTTTATACATGGATGATACAGCATTTGATATAGTATGGAAAGACCGCATATTGAACATTATAAAAAAATTGGAATGTCAAGGAAATATTTTGGTCTTCATAAATAATTTTTTAACTTAAGTCCAAGCAAATGTTGCCATATCCTATCTTAGCGAATAACAAAACGGAATCCCACAAGGATCTATTATCAGTCCTACTCTATTTTTATTAGTTTAATAAACGATATAATTAAAATCATTGCGAAACCTGTTCAGACAAGACTAGATGCTGATGACCTAATTATTTACATCAAAGGCCCTAAAATGAACTAGTAAGTTGGTCCCTAAGTACCGGTTTTAGGTTTTGCTCTAATAACACAAAATGTATAATATTTTCAAAAAAACATTTCGAGGATAAACCAAACCTAATGCTTGAAAACCAAAATCTTTTCTATACAAACGAAATACAATTTCTAGGACTGATATTTGATCAACAGTTAAATTGAAAATGTGATATCTAGCAGTTAGTTCTTTCAAGTCGAAATGGCCTTAATTTGTTAAAGTACCTAGCGTTTAAAACTTGGGGCGCTGGTGGGAAATTCGAACAGTCAATTGTAATCTATTACAATTCCAAAAAATAACACAAACCCTAATCTTATCATACAACTCTTCAGAGATCTAATTAACTCCCATTCCCATTACACAGTATACTACACAGACGCGTTTTAAACTGAAAATGGAGTCGGAGTAGCAATAATTAACAGCACAGAAATTCTCAAATATAGAATTCCAGATACTGCAACTATATTAACAGGATAACTCTATTCGATTTAATAATCAATACTACACGCAAATGCAAATTAGATGAACAAAATTTTAATCGTGATAGATTTTATGTCATCACTACAGATAATCAGAAACATATACACGCAGCTTTAGTGATTAGCTTTACTAGCTTTACTAATAAAGGAAGAGCTAAATAAATTGCATACTGAAGATTCAAGCATCAAGTTTTCTGGGTTCCATCACATGTTGGAATAGCAGGTAACGAAGCAGCAGACAAAAATGCCAAAGAAGTTATAAATGACAACAGTATCTCAATCGCATCCCAATCTGCAGGTATGGATCTAAAAAGCTACTTTATAAAGCACCTGTTCGAGAACTGGAACAAGAAATGGAAATCCACACCATCAAAGCTTCAGGAGATAAAAAATAAGATTGAACCATGGCAACCACCCGAAGTATCCAGACGAAAGCAAATAATTATTTTCCGTTTACATCTTGAACATACCCAGTTTTCTCATGAACATTTGTTTAAGAAAGAAGAACGCCCAATAATAAAATATCAGAATTTTATATCAATCCAAAGTTACAGGAACATCTCTCAGAATTTCACCTCAAAACGTGGCTAATACCTATAAGTTCGAGGCCAAATAAGTCAACTGCCAATTTGGTATTACCATTCAGACACCAGATAAAATAATATCTGATATTATAAGAACATTAATCAGAAAGTAGTAAGTAAAATATGTTTGACGTAATGAATCTACATACACAGAAAGGCAAAATCATATAAATTCACAAAGATATTGACTTAAAACATAATACATACATATATCCGCTTAACCTAAAAAATAGAATAAACAGAATAATACACATACAAATCATCAACATAAGTGATTAATTGAATATTGTAAAAATACATATACTCAAATAAATCATCGTTATAAGGAAAATTTTAATGGGTTATAAATAACTATTGTCATCCTGTCAGCTGTTTAATCGCCTATAAATCTTAACATGACAAAAGGTAATAATGTCGTTAAATGGTCTTAGTATGTACAATTTTCATATATTTTCCTATAAACAATATTTTCTAGTACAAGTTGTCTACATTTGAATTAACTTCAAAACAGAATAGTTTTTCATTGTTTATTTATTGTTACTACTTTTTGTATTACTTTTTGTATTATTTGTATTATTTGACTGATTTATTTTTTAGCTTTGTCCATAAAATTGTTCAATAATTTTCAGTGACAATAAAGCATATTTCTATTCTATTCTATTTTATATCAGAAGTATCCCTTGGTATTACGATTTATTTAAAATTTATCCAAAAGTAATTTCAAAATAATCAGTCATCTTGGAAAAATTTTAAGAGCTTCTAGGAATTTTTGAAACAGAAAATGATCTTTTTTTTAATAATGGTTCAAAAAAACTTTTTTGAACCATTATTAAGCTAAATAGGTAAAGGAACCACCAATACATTTTTTAAATAAATAATAGGGAAAACAATGATGTCCATTTTATAAGAATTTTAGGTAATCAACTTATTATGTTGATCATATCCGGTCGCAAACACGTGCTAAATTGTACAGGAATGACACCAACGGTGTCCAAGTAACAAAGCATTAGAAAATACCCATACTGGTTAAACCAGAGAACTAGCCGGTTAACCGTGCGTGACAATTTCCTTCTTTGGTTCTTTTCGCGGCAGTTTATGTCGAGGTGAGTTCGAGTTAAGAGTATTTGTGTGACGACCTGTTAAAAAAAAACAAGAAACGGAAGAAAATTGGCCGAACTACAGATGTAATGAAAAAGTGGAAGTGGAGTCTCACAAGTTAGGCGATGATTGTAAGTGTAGAAGAAAGTGTTTTGAAAACACTTCTGCTCAAGAGAGGCAAAACATACTTAACGCATTCAATCAACTAGGATCAATAGAGGCTCAAAACATTTATTTAGCTGGCTTGATTGCTGTATTGCCAGTTGAAAGACGAAGGTCATGGCAAGTCGATAGAGAATAACATCATGATGCTACCTATCGCTACTAAGTACGAGTGAAGAGAGAAAACATAATAGAAGAAATATCTGTCTGCATTAGTACCTTTACTGCAATACATGGTATCACTAGATGTAAGTTAATTTACATTTAAACTTCGCTGAAAACTTCCGGAATTGCTCCTGTCGACAAAAGAGGAAAGCATTCTTTGAAACATCGTCAATTAACTTCTGCTTTGAGTACCCTGTTTCAGCAACATATTGCTTTATTTCAAGTTTAGTATATACTTAAACTATAGTAAGTTTAACATGTCATTTGGATACCCTAGGGCAGATGCCTGTAGCAAGTGTGATGAGATGAATGCAAAAATCAAGACTCTTCATTCTGTTGACAATGCAGCGCAGATAAAAGCTCTATCTTTGGAAAATTGCACAAAACTCGTGCCTAGGTTTACTATGATAGAAAACGAGCTGCCCGAAAACAACTAGAACTTTTGAATATGAACCAATCGTCATACACTACCAGAAAAACATTTCGCTACCCAACATTGCACTAACGATGGTTATTATTGGAGACAATTGTCTATGTTTCTGTTCAACATTCACGTACTGTCTTCAGGAAAATCCTTTTTTTTACATATCCTGAATATATGTCAAGGAAAGGATCGGACGAGGTATCACCATTTCTGTTCTTCTTTATTTTCAATGAACTATCATCAGATGGGAAATCACGGCTACTTAAACACTCCCACGGTGCCTTACAGAGGGACTTCGACCAGTCAATTCGAAGTGCCCTATGCATAAATTCCAACGTCGATAGATATATGGCATTTTCAGATCTCTCGGCCAATAGTAAAATTGAAAGCAGTTTCAAGACAGGACGATGCGCATCAGGGTGCGTATTAGTTCACGACTTATGCACCAGGATGACAGAACTACATCCCACCTCCTTTGGAGACTCTATGGCTGGAAAGAAATTTATTAAAAACAAAATATTTAAACAGAAATACAATACAATACATTAGTGTCAAAAAGGAAGACTGTCTTTTGTTTAATACTATTCTAGAATTATAAAAATTTTTGGCTAAAATATTTTTTTAATTTCAGGTGGTTTACTAGGTCTAGCAGCCAAAACTCTCAAGAATGACCAATCGAATAAATATATGAAAGTAGCAGAAGAAATCACTCGTACCTGCCACGAATCCTACGATCGCACTGCCACTAAATTGGGTCCGGAATCCTTCCGATTCACTGAAGGATCTGAAGCTAGAGCACTAAAAACGTCAGAGAAATACTATATCCTAAGACCCGAAGTAATAGAAACATATTTCTATATGTACCGATTAACCAAAGAACAAAAGTACAGGGACTGGGGTTGGGAAGCTGTTCAAGCTCTTGAGAAGCATTGTAGAGTCGCTGGAGGATTCACGGGACTTAAGAATGTTTATGCAGAAGATCCACAACAGGATGATGTACAGCAGAGCTTCTTTTTAGCTGAAACTTTGAAAGTAAGTGATTTTTTTTTTCAGTCTTTTACTCATTTATGTTAGTCCTCTATGATTATTTTTAAGATCTCTAAGGATGACATAAATTTTATGGTTTTATTTTAAATTTCCTAGTAATATTGATATTGCGCGCTATTGTCAATTCCAAAAAGCGTTCATGTGTGAGACTTTTCGCTGTTAAGTAGCTTTCTTTGGGTAATAACTCTCCCTAGAACTTCTTCATTGGTAATATGGTACACTGATGGAATTTTTGAAATAGAATTTAATCTAGACCCACGATATTTAAATTTCTCAACTATGTCTATGTATTGTTCAATTGTTCTTGCATGTGCAACAATCTACTGGTCTTTTTATCAATTTAGTTTTTGTCCCCATCTCTTAGCACCTTCCTATAATCTGCTATGATAGCCGAATCGTCAGTATATTGCTGATGTTTTATAGGGATTCGATATTTTGTATACATACGAATATGCATTGAAAAATTCTTAGACTACTATAGAGGCAAACAGAATTTGAAAGTCAAAATATTTTATTATTCAGTATGCTCTCCTCTTAATTGGATGCATTTATTACAAAAGGTCTGCAATGCCTCGCGACCCTTAAAAAAAGTAGTGGAAAAAAAGAGCAATGACCTGCATAGATATTTATGGAGGGTGCACACAGAAATTGTCTTTTCCCTTCGTCTTCAATAGAAAATTTTCCTGTTTTGAAGTTTGAACATCTATTTTTCATGGTTACGTACAAGGGTATCGTCAATCTGGTTACATCTTAACCCGTTCAAATGCAAGTACTACTTGGCAAATTTCACTTTGTCTCTAAGATGCACAAATAAACAGCGACCGTGCTATGAGTGAGGGAGATATCGGTAACTCAGAAAGTTTTTGTTATTATGTTCAAAATAGAATCATAAGATTTCGGTTACATATTTTTATAATAAATTTATTAATAAACTTCTAAATCGTCTAAGGATGTCAATAAAAATTCACATAAAGTCAAATTCACATAAAGAATTTTTAAATCAATAATTATCCTTATAGGTATTAGTATAGATTAGAAGGCTAAACAACTGCATATTTTCAAAAAAGTTTTCTTCAGCTCCTTCATTAGATACGAACATGATTTTTTTTAAATATTATCTTTGAGTTAAAAAAAATTTTCTTTTATTAGTTTCCATAAAGAGCCTGTTTTGTCTCTAATCTGTTTGTCCCTAAAGCCCATATTATTTGAACGCATCCGTATTTTAGATATTCCTTACTCATATGCAACACTATTAGTATGCAACTTACATATCACGTCTGTAACCTATAACTTGATGTTAACTAAACACGTGAATCAACAACTCGTAAATAATACAATTTTAGTAAATCAATCGCTTTGTTAGGGCTCTAGGTATTAACGAATATCAAAAGAAAAGGTAAAAAAGTATTTTTGAAGTGTGTATAATAATATACACACTTCAAAAATACTTTTTTACCTTTTCTTTTGACTTGTCATAAGTGTGTACAAAAAACATATCAGTCTTTTGATTATTAACGAATATCATTAAAGTCATTTTAAACAGTTGTATTTCGCTACAAATAAATCAGTAATGAAAGGGTTAAACAAAACATTTTAACGGGATTACTTAAAGAAACCGCCCTTGTAAAGGTCGATTCAGACACATCAGTCACGTCTCGTCACAGTGATTGCGCCGAACCGAACAATCCGTCATACAAAATATTCTTTAATACAAATATGTTGCCGGCATTCACACTCATCAGTTGACAAACAGTTTCCCAGCTGTCAGATAGTTGATAGTTCTGTGACCAAACAGGACCGGTTCGGCGCCGAGACTATGACGAGACTGATGTGTCTGAATCGACCTTAAGACAATCAATCGGATGGTAAGACACTATGGGACAGAGTTAGAAGTACAGATACACGACATAGATGCAAGGTGGAGAACATCAAAAACTGGTAAGAAATAGAAGAGTAGAATGGAACAACCATATTAGCCGAATGACAACAAATAGAGTAGTAAAGATGGCGAGAGACGGTTCCCCAATAGGGAGACGATTAGTAGGAAGATCACGAAAACGATGGAATGACAACTTACTGGAGGCACATTGGAAAACAGACAGAGTCATGTCTATATAAAAAGAAGAAGAAGTACGACAATCAACCAATTTAAATAACCAGTTTAAAAAAGTCGATATTTTTTAATAATTTTTGCATTTTAAAATTTATTTTTCGATTTTTTTTCTAAAAAGTGGTTAATTGTCTTGTAAGGACCCTTTTTTTAAGTAAATCTGTTGGAATTATTTGGTTTCAGATGTGCCAATCATGAGAATTAGTCTCCGTTATCGGACATCTTTTTTTGAGACTTTAACTGAAACGCCCTCTTTTTAGTACATGGGAATTAAAAAAATATATACACTGCGCTCCAAAATTAACGCATAATTTTAAAATTCTTATTTTGAGTTGTAATGAAAAAAATTTTGTTTGTTCTTTTCTGCTTTATGGTTGTTTTAGAACATCTTAAATAAAACTATTCTTTTTTTACAAAAAATGTATTGAAATTAACAATATAAAATCCTAACATAAATCATAACATCTAAACGAACTAATCTAAACAAACTAACATCATAAATTAATGAAGAAAAAGTATTTAAAGTTGAAGACAATACTACTACCGTGTACTAGTATCGAGTATTGCCTCCTCTGGCATTTATTACTGCTTGACAACGATCTTTCATACTGAGAATAATCGTTCTGATTTCTTCTTGATCAATTTGATTCCAAATTTCAACCAACCGCAAAAACAGTTCATCTAATGTGTTTGGTGCATTAGGTAGTTGTCGTAGTCGTCTGCCTATGATGTCCCAAACATGTTCTATTGGGTTAAGGTCAGGACTTCTCGCAGGCCAATCCATGGCAGGAATTCCAACCTCCTGTCGATACTGCTGCACAATTCTTGCCGTGTGTGGCCTGGCATTATCTTGCATAAGCATGAAATTTTCCCCAATAAATGGTACAAATGGCATGACATGCTCTTCTAAAATGTCTGTTATATACCTCTGCGATGTAAGCCGACCGTGATTTATTTTAACTAATTCCGTACGAGCCTCTAAATTAATCCCACCCCATACCATTACCGAGCCGCCGCCATACTGTACAGTCCCTACGGTGTTACACTGTGCGTAGCGTTCCCCAGGCCTTCTATACACTCGGTTTCTCCTGTCATCAGAAAAAAGACAGTACCTGGATTCATCGGTGAACAATATTCTTCCCCAATCGTCATTATTTAAATCAACATGTTCACGAGCAAAATTCAATCTTTGTCTTCTATGGTCTCTGGTCAATAATGGGCCAATTGGTGCCCTTCCAGGGTGTAGGTCTTTTCGGCAAGTCTTCTTCTAATTGTATTTTGGCTGATTCTAAAGTTATATCGATCCAAAAATTCATTTTGTAGAGAAGTACTGGAAACAAACCTTTGCCTCAGTGTACGAAGTGTCAAAAACCGGTCTTGATTAGGAGTTGTAACCCTTTTACGGCCTTGACCGGGTCTTCTCGAGTTACTTCCAGTAACAGAAAAACGTGTTAACACTCTTGAAATTGTTGACTGGGTGACGTTAAAACGTTCAGCGAGTTCTACTTGAGTGTATCCTTCTTCGCGAAGAGTAACGATTCTAAAACAGTCACTTTCTGACAAATTTCGATTTTCTTGCTGCGGGTGGTTCATTTCAAAGAAAAAACACTTAATAAACTTGAAAACCCCTTTAAACGTTCAGCACAACGAAATCCAACCCAACTAAATTCGAAATAAAATGAAGCACAATTAGCATGTTTTTAATTTTTTGCAAAAAAATGATAAAAACATCAGCGTTTTTTACCGTTCTTTCGATAAATTTTACAATATACCGGGGATAACGATAATATATTAGCACAAAAATCGAAACATTAAAATTATTTAATTTACCAGGGTTTTTAAATTTGTGCGTTAATTTTGGGGTGCAGTGTATTTTTAGTTTAATTCAAAGATAAAATTATATTTAAAAATAAAAATTATTTCATGTTCCGATCAATAATAAAGGTGCTGAGAAATTGTTTTTTGAAAATATGCATTTTTTAGCTTTCTAATCTCTACTAGTACTTTAAAATGAACCATTTTAATTGTACTTAACCTTATATTTTATTAATACCCCTTCCACGTTCCGCTTCCAACGTCATAAATTTCAATACATTGCAGGCGATTTTACCACCATGTGCACTTAAAACGTTATGATTTATTAACGAGATAAATTCCAGATTAAATGATTTTCACTTTGTGACGTTTACAAAAGGTAAGGCTCTATAGGAAGCCTGCACGCGTGAACCAAACGTAGATTTAACCAAAGACAGTTGCTGTATTTGCCACTGTGTAGCTGATAATGGTTGACATTCATTTTCATCCTTGCATCTCAGATGAAACTTTACAGTGACACCTCTAATACTTCTTCATTGCTATGGTAACGATTTTTAAAAAATTTATTAAGGAACCGGTCTAGGCTAACTCGATATCAGTTGAGATATAACATAACTTTGTTTTCGTCCTCCACCGCAATTGCTAAAGAATTTTGAATTTTCAATACTGTCAAGTCAGCAGTACTCATGCTCTCTGGACTAAATAAAAACGTTCAAACGCTCAGAATTTCCTCAAAGGAAATCAAAGAGTTCTAATAATTTTATCAACTCGATTAGATTTTTCATTATACAAAATATATAATTAATAATTATTTGTTGCAGTACCTCTACCTACTCTTTTCTGATGACAGCCTATTATCGCTAGACGAATGGGTATTTAACACGGAAGCCCATCCTCTACCAATAAAGGGAGTCAATCCTTTCTACAGGGAGTCCACACAATAGCACCGACTCTAAATTCAATTAAACGACTGATATATAGAAACAATTAATTAACTAATTAATTTATTTGAACAGATGAGAGAAATAATATATATTTAATTACGTTTAAACAGTATACAGATCAGTTTCCAGTTAATTTATCAAAATTGATATATCCTTCGTAAAGTAATTCATAAGGGCCAGTTTGATAAAACTTTTAGTTGATCTGTATATTGTGAACATCGACGATGTGTCCCAACTTTCAGGTTTAAATAATTATTAGTAATAGTATGACTAAAATCGTTATAACTCTAAAACTTATTCGTTTCATGGCATTTGCAGAGGTACGTTAAATATTTTCAGATGTTATAAAAATATATTTTAAATATTAGTCAAACCTCGTATGCATCTATTATGCAAAACATTTTAAAAACATTTAAGTCTTAAACAGATTGTTTGCTACCTATTTTTATTGTTAAATAACTTTTGCATCAGTTGTTACATTCTGATATAACCTTTTATTTGTCGTAACTATTTTCCGCCGACAAAATTTGTATACTACTGGTGCCATCTATTGCTATTTAGGAAACTGCTCCTTTGTTATTTCTCCACAATCGCATTTTACTTCTACGTAAAAAAATAAGAGCTACATTTTTTTGTACCTTAAATATCAATTTGAATTGTTTCTTTTAGTTTAAGTGAATAATAATACTCTAAGACAAGCAAAGTTTTACCGGACATTTGGGACACATTCGAATTAGGTAAATAAAATATGAAGCGACTGGGGTCTTGTAAAAAGGGTTAAAATCTTTGTATAGTGAAAAGAATTCGGTGTGAGTGTGTTGTGAGTATTTCTGTGATCTTGAAACTTGATAGATAAAGTTGGAATACTTTATTGTAAACTTAGAGATGTACAGACAAATTAGAGCATTTAATCTGATAGCACAAAATACAAAATAGCGGCTTTCCAAAATAATTAATTCAAAATTTAATAATTTGGTGTAAGTTTATTTAGTTTAAAGTATAGACTAATAGTATGTTAATCGGACACATTTTTACACTTAAACTCAGTGTCCACGGACGTCAAACGTCATAGTTGACATGAACATGCGCATTGATTCAGCAAAAGTTAATGACAATGAGTTAATAACACACAAGCACAATTATGACAGTGAAGTTCGTTCAATCCGAAGTTATATTCTTTAAAATATATTGCTGAAAACTGCAATCCATAGGATCGGGCATAAAAAAAGGCCTTGAGGTTAGCACATCGCACTAAAAGGTAAAAAACAACAGATGCATAGTTTTTCTTCTTCTTTTGTTGCCTATTCGTTTCGAATATTGGCGATCATTCTGGCTATAATTATTTTATTAACTGATGCTTTAAATAGATTAGTTGTTGTAAAGAGCCATTTCCTTAGGTTTTTTAACCATGATATTCTTCTTCTCCCAATTTCTCGCTTTCCAAATACTTTGGCTTGAAGGATTATTTTCAGTAATCTGAATTTAGTGCCGTTTCTCATTATGTGTCCGAAATATTCTAACTTTCTCCTTTTAATTGTATACACCTCTTCCCCATTCATCGTAGTACTAGTTGGTTATCTTGTCCGTCCATTCTTAGGATTCTTCGGTATAGCCACATCTCGAAGTTTTTTCTCTATCGCTTCAGTGAGTGTTTAGGATTCAACTCTCTAGTATAGTTTTTATTCTTTTCAAATTTCTTGAATCAAATTTTCCAGATGATTGCGAATCTCTTCAAGTTATATTTCTTTCAAAAAGTTTGAAATATAGTTCTGCTGTAGAAGGAAGAGTTCTTTCCATGCATTTATCCCAAATATCATAGGCTGTGATAATTTGGAAGCAGTTAATGTCTACAACTTCATCGATTCGTTTTACAGTTTCTAGGTATTTTTCTCAATATAAATTGTTCTGTCTAGTTTTACTATTACTAGGCATAGCCATACTAAATTTACTTAGTTTTTTGTGTTTGATTCAAGAACTATATATTATAGTCCTTTTGTATTTTACTATTAGAAGTATCAGCCTATTTTTCGCTCATTTTCGCAACTTTATTGACCGCAGCTCGAAATGGTCCTGAAATGGTCAAGGAAAACCATTAGGGTAGTTACATATTTTCCTCGCAGAGTAGCAAGACAAGCAGAGAAAATCAAAAACTAAAAAGTCTTCCGCTGGGCGACATGCTCTCTATGTCAACTGAATACGGACGGAAAATCAGATGCATGCGCGCTAGAACTATGAACATCCATGAATATGGGATAGTATTATCACGAAACTACGATTTGGTATCTTACATATATTTTGGTATGTTTTTATGCTAAATATTGTAATATGTAATACAATGGCATCTATGGTTATACATACTAATCAAACATTTCTTTTTCATTGTGCGAAAAATCTAAATTTTACATACTTTCTATTTTGTGCTGCCAGAACATTTTTTTTTTGATTATTTTTGTTGCTTTGTTATTAATTTGTTACTGAAATTGCATTTTTTTTATTTTGTAAGTAAATTACCAACAAAATTCCATATTTGAACAAATTTATTTACAGAAATCTCTCATTTTATTCTGCACCAGTTGACGATTACTACATCTGACTATCTTGTAATATTTTTCAGTTTTAGTGGTATATAATGAGAAACTTCTGTATACATATTTGAAAATACAGTCCAATGTTAAGTAAATCACCGATTTTATTTATATTTGTTGTTAAAAAATGAACCAGGGTCCAATAAAATTGATCAGTACTTTTTATTTTGAATACTAACAAACATTTCCTACATTTTTCCATACCGCACAGTATTAATATAATTTTTAACATTTACAGTGTAAATATTCCACTATTATATACATATTGTGTAAAGTCATGACTGTTATTACCTGTATATAGTAAAAATTTCATTTATACATGGGAGTTTTACATCAAACGCGAAAGAAATACACAGTACACATCGGAAGTTCGTTCTGCCAACTATTTTCTTAGTCGTAAAACTTTAATTAAGACATTTTTGGGCTACTAAACTAACACACCTGTATATTGATTTAATGATGATAGTAGCCTTTTTTAAAATTATTTTGAATGGGATTTTGATTGGAGTTTGGAAGAATACGCAACTTGAACACAAACATAATGTACAGTTAGCCTTAGTTCAGTTATTCAAAAATCTATTAACTTGGTTTAATGTTTTAAGAAAATAGTTAGTGCCTAACTTAGACGAGCTAGATATTATTCTCGAAAATACTCTTATCTTCTACTTTTTTTTTTATCAATCTACCGTATTTCAATTTACATTGAAAATATTCGATACTGATAGGAAAAATAAACACTTCTTTAACGTTATGGTTTCCAGATAGGAGGTCCTGGTCATAATACGAGTATAGTCAATGGTGCTTTCAATCTGAACAGCAGGAATATTAATAGAGTTAAACAAGATTATTTAGATGTTTATTCCTGGGGATGCATTCGATCTCCTCAACAGTATATGCCATTTGGTCCTTCTTAGTGTGTCTAAATATTCTCGAATTTTCTACTATTCAAGTAAAATATAACAGCAATATTTCGAGACTGTATTATGATCATATCTTCAGACTGTACATGTATGAAGATACAACATGTACTTTAGAAATGATTAGACACTAGATACCAACGATTCAAACCAATAAGGTTTAGAATAAAAAAGAAATTCTCGGTTTGCGATGGCTATACCATGCAATGAAAATGAACTACGGAGTAGCCAAAACTCATATAAAACCAAAGGTCGGATGGAATAGGGAGAGGAGAGACGTATATTCCTTTAATTTATTTAATAGTATATCTCCTCCATTTACGATTGTTTCTATTACAATTCCATCCTCTCCTGGCGCTTTCTTATTTTCATTTTTCTTAATGCTTGTCGAATCTCATCTAGCTTAATTTCTATCATTAGTTCGGAACCTTGATTCATGATTTTCTTTAAAATGGCTGTTTGTATTCCTGTTTGATCTTTTATTTAACTTTATTGATTCTTCACTTTGTTTTTTAGAAGAGTTACCTTTTTTATTTTTATCACGATTCGTCGCCGAATTTTTTTTTGTTACACGTAAACAAAAATAAGGACTTGAGTCTTCCAGTTCTGCGTCACTATTACTACTATCCGAAATCAAGGGTGCTATTGGACGAGTTCGAGCTTTATTATGGGTATATTTATATGATTGATGATCGCCAACAATTTCATTATTATTCAAAGTGTTGTCTATAAGGAAATCGAAGGACACGTCCCCGTTTGGATGATTGCAGCTTCTTACTGATTCACTCCTGCTTCCTGCAGACTTATTAAGTTTTATCCTTTTTCTAGGTTTAATTATTTCCTCTATGTCTGATTTGCTAGGATTGCTATTGCTGTCATCAGATATACATATCACTGGCACAATTGGAGCCTGTGTGATAACTTTGTCTCCTCTATAATTACTGGAAGGTTCTTTTTTTACAGAATTAAATCCTTGAAGCTGCAAGAATTCTGCAGCTTCTTTAAATCTGGTTTTATCGTCTATGACACATAATATCTCCTTTATACATGTACTCCAATATATACCTCATAACTAACTTTGAAAAGTGTCTTAAATTTATTGTTTTCGGTTCTGCTCTATGATGTTCTACCATTTGTCCGATGATTGAACTTTCACCAGCCAGAACAACACAATGAGCTGAAATTATTCCATCTTCTACTAATATTTCTGTGTCTACTAACTCTCTGTCCATATAGATATTATACAGTTTATCTTTTAACATAATTTTTCCATTTGAAGATATTCTAGGCATTTTAAATTATTTTTTTAGTTATTTCCATTTAAATTTAGTCTAAAAGAACTTATTGTACTAAAAGGAATTCAGTCTTAAACATCCTTAAACCGCTTATATTTACGGTTATAAAACGGTTTTCAAATACATATTTAAAGCTAGAATCATCCAATCGGGGACGTGTCCTTCGATTTTCTTATAGATAACACTTTGAATAATAATGAAATTGTTGGCGATCATCAATCATATGAATATACCCATAATAAAGCTCGAACTCGTTCAATAGCACCCCAGATTTCCGATAGTAGTAATAGTGACGCAGAACTGGAAGACTCAAGTCCTGATTATTGTTTACGTGTAACAAAAAAAAAAAAAAAAATCGGCGACGAATCGTGATAAAAATAAAAAAGGTAACTGTTTGATCTTGTCTACTCGTTTACTTCCATATAATTCCTCGTAAAACTCTTTAACGACCTGTATTAACTCGTCTTTACGTGATAGCGAAATAAAAACTAGTTAATCAAGGAACAATACAAGATCAAAAAGGAGTTGTAGAGCAACAGATAATAGTGCTAATTTATTATAAATGTTAAAACAACTTCAAAGTGATTTAACTACTCAAGAAAACAACCCAACAACTCAGGAAATAAACTGATCATCAACAAATTATATACTTCTATATTTTGTAATACTGGCATTGATTTGAGTTGCTCTATATTATTTTAAATAAAAGAAGAATATCAAAGTCTAACGATAGGATGAACTACCCCCAATAGTGTGGTAGTAACACTAGAACAGGTCATTGGATTTTTCCAATTTCACGCACACTGATAGAATTAATTTATTTTTTCGTTGGCATATGTCGAAATAACAATATATGCCAAATAAAACTCTTGTGTCACTCACTCAATGTGCTCATGTATTGATGTCCGATTCTATCGCGCCGGTTTAAAATAGTCGCGATTGAAATATGACAATTGTCTTAAAGTGACTTCCAATGTAACATATCTTTTTCTTGTTTCTAGAACCATACTTAGTGATAAAAGAGCTGATTTCAAATGTCAAAAATAAAAAACAAAGGAATTCTATTAAGTTGGAAAGCTGACAAAATAAATCGATCAGTCCGAGCGTTTTTCATAAATGTTTAAAGCTACCAAATTGTTAGGGATGGTTTAAATGTCGAACCTTTGTCATTTTGAAACAGCACTTCAGTAAAATCTTGGAACGTAGTGACTTAAACAAGAGCAAATGAAATATTAACTGTCATATGATTCCATGTAAATTAACTTTACAAAATGGCGTCCATCCGTGATTACGTTACCAAAACATCGTTAAACCAATCTACAGCTTCCTTATGATTTATCCATTTATTTAGTTTTAATTTAATTAAATTATTAAAAAAATGCTTCAAGAAATAAATGGGCGAGGACGCACTTTAGACGTATTTTGTATAGAAAAAAAAGACAGTGTAAGGGTATTTTTCTTCCTAAATAGTTCTTAAGCTTACGTATCTGATAAATCTCCTAATTTTATCATTTGTGTATATTCTTATCCATGTATAAATAAATTTATTCCATAATACCTAAAGACTAGTTGCCAAAAGTGACAAATTAGTATTAAAGCAACGCATCTTAGATTTATTCAAACTATAATAATAGTGTAATTCTTATGAATTGTACAATCTTGTAAGGTGTATTTTGTTTAATAGTAAGTATCTAATAGTGTGCAAACGGTTCCTACATAGGGCATGGTGCGTTGTTGCCTAAAAACCAAACCAATATGGCTTTAACGTGGGTAAAATGTACATAAACGTATTTAGTGTTCAGCAAGATTCTAAAACTGTACAAAATGATATTTTTTTACAGTATTGGTTGTTTGCTGGAACAAACCTAATGTAACAAGTCTTTTGTCAGTTTTCCTGTTTGAGATTTTACATATTAATTTGTTACAATTTTAAGTTTTTTTTATTTGATACTGCTTAGTTATGTCGTTAAAACAGTCGAAGGAAAATGCATAAGAATGTTAAAGACCATAGCAAAAAATACACGACGCCAATGGTTACTCAAGGAGACAAGTAAAAAAACAAAATCAAAATAAAATTTTAAAAATATTTTAAGACTTTTTAGAAAAGTTATGTAACGCAACAATATCAGGTTATTTTTCAACCACGAACTCTAACAAATGTTGAAATATAAACTGTATAAAACTACTAAAGATTTCAAGATAGTAAGAATATATATCTACAGTGGGTGATCAAATTATTAGAGCCACCCCATAAAATTTTACTTTTTGTTTAATAATGTTGTATAATTGAGCTATATAACATAGTTTTGTGTTTAATTATGTTTTACTGTGATTTAGAATCTTAGATAAAGTTTACAAATATTAAAAAAGAAACGAGTAATTACATGAAAACACTTGAAATTATTGATTGATATAAGGTTGAATGCTCGAATAAATAAACTTTGATAAAATGAAAAGCAGATATCGAGCACTGTTTTATTAATTAAATCTTGCCCAAGTATTTTCGCTTCCTAGAGCATCTGCAGCGTTTCGTCAATTTTGGGCTATCCAAATTATGCCTTAAGCTTAATACTTGATAGTGCCAACCTTTGCAGGTATCTTCTTGGTATACTTTCTTTGCATTTCTGGTAATTTTGTTTAATTTCTATCATTCTATCAATTGACACTTTGTGGTTATAATTTTATTAGAAATTTCTTTCTTCGTGAACTTCCAAAGATTTTCTAGAGGATTCAGATCTGGCAAATTGTCAGGCCAGTCCAACACCTTTATCTGGTTGTCAGCACGGAATTTTATAACAGATTTTGCCTTGTCACAAGGCGCCGAGTCATGTATAAACGTAAAACTCTTATTCAGGAACCACTCCTGGACTTGAGGAAGCATTTTTGTTTGCAGTACTCAATGTCTCAAGTAACTGGTTCTACTGCATTGTTCCTTCGACAATATAGAGTCTACCAGTTTCTTGACTGCTTATAGACCACACTAAGATGCTCAGGATTTAAGGTTCTGCACACTAGATTCGTCCGAAAAACAAATCTAGATTATTACTATTTTTTAATCTTGGAGAAATTGATCAGTTGTAAACTACATAAAAGAAAAACATGTTACGTAATGTTATTTACCTGATTCCAATCTTCAATGGTTCAATCTTTATGATCTGTAGCCCATTGAAGCCGCCTTATTTCTTCATGGTGTGAGTAGCGGTTTGTTTGTATATATATATATATATATATATATATATATATATATATATATATATATATATATATATATATATATATTAACTGTCTTGAAATCTTTAGCAGTTTTATACCACTAGTTTATTAGGTAAACTATGCCGAGAAATAATTAGAAGAGATAAAAATTCCGAAAATCAGAAAAAATGATTTTATGTTGTTTTGTTGTTTTACGTTAACAAAAAATTAATTAAACTACATTATGCACACGTCATATCTAGTACGCCACATACCGTGTAGAATTTCTGGACTCCTCTGACCAAGAAAACGAAGAAGCTCGACATTCTTTCGGTGGCGTATCTACGAGTTCTTCGAGTCGGATAGACTGCCCACCACTGGCTGATTGTGTCCTTTTAAAACCGACACGAAGAAACTTAATCTGCACCATAATTGGTGTTGCTGTATCTGGCAGTTCCATCATTAAGACGAAAAATCTCCAATGACGTATGTAGTGGGATATGTTTAAGAAGAGGTGATTTGTTCATTTCTTCAGTACTTAAAATCTAATACTAAAAAGAAAAATACATTTTCTCGTCTTTTAGATTTTCATTACGATGTATTCGGTGCTGGAGCGTTTTATTTAATATAAAAAGACAACATTGGTGTTAGATGAGAAACAAGACACGTGGCAATACACAGTAATGCGAAGCAAGACAAAGCGAGATACATTTAGTTTATTTAATTCTTTCAGTTTCATACTTTATGTAAATAATGACTTTATTTTTCAGTATATATTTCTATATATTTAACAAATGTTTTATATAATCAAAATACTGCTATTATATAAGTAATAGAACCTTTCCAACACCATCTGTCCTTTGCAACGGTTTAATTGCAGTGGTTTAACGGTTTGCAGCTTTTGTTTTTTAGGCAACGTGCAATTTTCAAATGATTATTCATAAAGTGGTTATTGTGTTTGTAAATACTATTTTATTGTTATTTGGTTGTTAGTATTTTTTACTATTTTATTTAATACAATCAAAGAAATTTTTGACACAAACAGTTTTAACGATTGTATTTTTATTTCAACGTTTGAGAAGCTATTTTTTCTGACAGCCTGACAGTTCGGGTTAATTATCTATAACATTTGGGTAATACACTTTAAGAATAAAATAATTAATATTTTGATTCATTCATATTTTTCTTTTCCCTATTTACTTACCTACCCATGTATGTGGTTTATGTTTAGATGAAGGCATACCATTTTTATATTATTTTCAATTTTGAGTTGCATCTATTCGTTCACCTATTTAGGATTAAATTGGCTCTTTAACCCTTTCAGACTTGAATTTTAATTTGCCTACAAAAAAAATATTTGCAATATATTTGTAGAGAAGGGTCATATTGAAAGCCAAAATTGACATATATATATATATAGCAGAAAATATGACCGTTAATTAAATTTGAAAGATATTCAATGGTTGAATAGCAGAGGTTTTATCGGTCAATAATTGGCAAATGAAAGTCGTCAACTACTCCATTGATTTATTTGAATACGTTTCGCTTTTATTTTCAAAAGCAACGTCAGTTTACTACAAATAGAAAAGATCTTATAATATAAGTACACAACGAACAGGGTTCATACAGAAATAATTTGTAGGTTTTTTTGGTTGTTATAAAAACTCTACGAAAACTTTAAAGATTAACAACTAAACGAGAAAAAAGAATAAAAAAACACAAGAAAAACTGTAAACGAGCACTATTGTTCATTTAATTTTGACCGATGGCTTCATTTGAATGTTGGTTTAAGCTCTTTCAAGGGTCAAACCACACTAATCTTGTCGATTGTTTTCTATCGGTTGTAGGATGTCATAATTTCACATGTGGCTTTTTCTCGTACATTTGTTTATTTGGAATTTAGGAAGCTACGATTTACGAGGGAATTGATGAATGGAAACGACATCGACCTTTTTTTTAAAAAAGGATTCATTTTTCTTTTTTTTTCAATAAAAAAAGGAAGAATGGATTTGAAGTTAAGGTCTTTAAAGGGTTTTTATTTGTTTTGTATGATAAGAGAGTTATATATCTGGCTCAAGTTGTCGATGTCGGTTCTTTTATTTAGGAGCGCTGGATGTTTCAAAATTTGGCACATTTCAAGGATGGATCGCTTGTGATAATTTTCTTGTTTGTATAGTATTTGGGTATTCGTAAAATCGATACTGTGTTTGGTTGAAATAGCATGTTGTGCAAGGGCACACGATGGTTTGGAAATCCTAATGTCGCTTTTTGTGGGATGTTAGTCGACCTTGAAGAGAGCGGCTGATCTGGCCAATGTAGCAGGAGTTGCACTCTGAACAGGGTACATGATAGACATTAGTTTGTTCTAGAGGGGCCAATGGAGTTTTTAAAGTTATTTTAACTATTAACTAAGTTATAGTTTATATAAACTATAATTTGTAAAAACGGGAAGGGTTTCTCTAACACCGTCCAAGTGTAGCTGAATAAATATTTCGGCTAGGTACAAGTAATTTGGTATAATTACTTTGGATTATTCCTTCGACCTTTGGTATATTTCCATTAAGCGGTGGTTCTTTTTGTTGTGTGTATTTAAATAAAATACTTCCTACCCAGTAGAAATGTATTTCAATTATAAACAGTATACCTTTAAATTGTTTGATAGATAATACTATTTATTTGCTCTCTGCTTGTATAAGAAAAATATAACTTACAATTGTTAATCCGTGATCTGATGATTCACCGGGTGGCAGCTTTGTCGGCAGTTGAAACGTAAAAGCAGTGTGTCTGCCTTGGTCGGCAGTTGAAACACGCAAGAGAAACAATTCTCTGTGCAATCTTTCGCAAAGTCTAATTTTGGACCGTGCGACGTTACAGCGAGGGGTAAGACGTGGAAGCGCTGTTGCCAGTTTGGACTAAGCCCAAACAATTTGAAAAAAATTAAAGTTTGAAAGTTTATATATTTAGGCAATAAAAATATTTTGCTCACATGTAAATGAAGGTTTAGATAAGTGCTTTCACTAAACGGGTTTTACCAGTCGATAATGTATCTCTTTCTAATACCCTCTATAAAAAAACCGAAAAAGGAACAAGAATGTACACTTAACGGATGTACTAAACGTATTTTTGCAGTAAGCCCACGCAATTATGTATTCGAAGAGGTAAAATTTGCTTTTTCAAAAAGGCTTGCGATTTCGGTGTCTTTTTATTAAATAATTGTCTAGTTTTGCGCTATTCTTTTAAAAAATTGAATACTGTTTAATCTAGAATGATGTCTGAAAATTAAATCACCAACGCGGATAAACCTCTAAATTATTGGTCGATAGATAGCGAACATGATTCTAAAACATCACTTATAGTTTTTTCACTGTATCCATACATTTTATTCTTCGTATGTTTTATCTCTATTCATTTTGGCGTTTTTTTCGAACAAAATAGGTTACTAAATTCCTCACGATATTAATATAATGCTGCATCTGCATTACTGACATTTAATCAAAACCAAGTCTCAGAGAGTCGTTTTACGTCCTTGTTAGAGCGGTGGGCAGATTATTAGGCTGACATTCAAGGAATAGCTAGTGAAATATTCGGTTACCCACAGGGCAGTGTCGCGTGCTTCGTAGTTGCATTCCTTAATCGTATCAGCAATATTGAAATTCCAGTTTTTCAGAAATTACGTTTACTTTTTCATTCTCCAAAAATCCTATTTAAATACAAGGAAACAACGAAAAAGTACTTTATGGAAATCTACTCAACAAAATAGGATTTTTTCAATTAAGAAATAGTATGTTTATATTATATATATACAATGTTTAAACTTTGAAAATGATTTCAATAATTGTTACATTAAACTAATTAATCTATAGTCATTACAGTGTTTTGGGGTTTTTAGTTTTTAGTGGCGAAACAAAGGCCAATAGTAGCGATTCTGTAGGTATCTCACCAGATTTGTATATATTGTTAAAGAGGCTAGTTATTGTGCTTAAATTATCTTCATCTATAAGTTTAATCAACTCGATGTATTCTTTTTCTGGTCCAGAGGCTATGCCAGATTTTGAGTTGTTTATAACATGTTGGACATTTGATTTTATTATTATTGGAGCTTTCTAGCTACCAATTTGTGTTTGTTATTTTTTTCTCTGTATTTATTTGCGTTTTTGTTTCTATATTTTCTTCTTTGTTTTCCAGTATTTCTTAAGTCATCCAAGGTTTTCGGCTTTCTTCTTTCTTTTGTAGAGTTTCGTTCAAAATCTTTGATTTTGTTCCACATAATGTTCACATTCTCAGTGTTTTTCATTTCTAATGTTAATCTTTTCATTTTTTGATTTGAAGTTAAGAAGTTGATGAAGTTAAAGCCTCAGCACTTCCGTATAGATGATCTCGGGAGTCATTTCCGGAGTAATGTTTTATTTCGTTGTATCCATTACCAATGTTTTACTGGAACCAGGCCATAGCATTTCGCTTATGCCTAATACTTCTAGGTTCCGTCTGTTCATTTCTTTAATCATGTGCGTCTTTCCTTGTTCTAACAAGCTCTTCACATTCCATGTCCCGAAATTTAAAATGGATTTGTTCTCTATATAGTTATTTCCACATTCGGGTGACTCGTCCTCGTGGAGATTCTTAGCACTCCTGGACCACTAAAGGTCCGCTGCGGACTAGGGGCCATGTGATTGACGGTATTTTGCATGATTATTGTTCTAGAGAAATCTGACGAGATTTAATATAGTGGTTTCCCGTGGCCTTCAACATCCTTATGCCGTTGACTTCTCTGCCTTTGGGGCCAATTTCTGAACCCCAGGGCAAAAGAGTGCCCTACCACTTACTAACTCATCCGCTCGAAGCCGTTGGTCAGCTTGTTGGGAATTGCTTATATCGGCAATCACTCGGTGAGTTTTATAAGCGGTACAAACAGTAAACGAAACGAAAGACAAATGTAAATTGTAAATGTTTAGTGATTTAATGTTTCCTCGTGTCGTTCCATCGAGTTTTTACGTTTACAGTTTGATCGATCTTGCTTTATGCTTATTTCAATTATTGGGCTACAATTCCCAAGACTAAAACAAATGTACTTATCATTTGTCATTACACGAACAAAATAAGTTTTCTGTGTTTAATAGAAACTTATTTTGAAGATAATGTAAAAGACCTCAACCAATATTCGAATGTGTGCGCAGAAATTTTCGCCAATGTATGACCTAGATAACCAGACTTCTCAATAATATTCGATATTTGATAATGGACAGATATATTTTACGCCCTTAAATGGAAACAATCTCTTTTGTCAGGCCTGTATATTGACAAGATTATAACAATGGTTCAAAAAAGCTTTTGGTTAAATTATTTAGCGGTAAAAAAGTCTTTAAAACTTTAAAAAAGTCTGGTCTCTAAACCAGAAAACTGGAATACCTAGGCCACGTGATGAGGGAACCAAAATATGAAATTTTGAGACTGATAATACAGCGAAAGATTCAAGGAAGAAGATCTGTTGGCCGAAGGCAGAACTCATGGTTAAAGAATCTACGTGATTGGTACCAATGCAGATCGATTGATTTGCTTAGAGCAGCAAGTTCTAAAATAAAAATAGCCATTATTATTGCCAACCTCCGTAGGGAGACGGCACTCTAAGAAGAAGAAGAAAAAAGTCTTTTTCATATTTATATAATAAGTAAATATGAACTTTAGCCTCTTATTTTCTTCTCTACATGCCATCGTCTACGCGGCAGAGATTGGCAACAATAATGACTATTTTGTCCTTAGACACTGCTGCTCTGAATAGTTCGTTTGATCATTCTTACCATTGCCGGTCTCAGGTATTGCAAGTTTCTGATTTGGATGTTTTCATTTACATTGTGATGACGGCAGCTTATGTGCATGGAAAATATAAGTTTTCCCATAATATATAATTGTGTGGTGGTGTTGATATTTTTTATTTTTATCTTTTAACCTATATTAAATGATCTATTGCAATCACCTAATTATGCAATTAACTATTTTTATGGGGAATTAACCATAATTTTCATTTAAAATATGTTTGTTTTGACGTTTCGATTTCTACTTCGGAATTTCCACTTCCATTTCCGAAGTGGAAGTCGAAACGTCATAATAAACATATTTTATACCAAAAGTTTGGTTAATTTTCACTACAAATAATGAATTATAGTAAAATGTCACACGAAAATAGCTTCAGAACAATTCCGAATGATGTGGTTATGCAGTTTATAAAAGATAAATTGTTTTGGTAAAAGTTTTCACATTATATGCTACTGTAATAATGCATGATTGTGGAAACATAATTTTTATGGTTGATTGTTGTTCGTTTGAGCTTTCCTTTAATGACAACTTAATATATAAAGTGTACTTAACATAATTTTATCTATTAATTTTTAATTTTACGTTTAATTACCTTTTTTCTACAAACTATAGTTAAAACTTACGTGTCAAAAATTTTTTTTGATAATAGCCTAAATATATTCCAAGGAAAATTATGTCTGTCTAAAATTTTTTAATTAATTCTATTCACAAAAGATGTAAATTAACGTAAGTAGGTAGAGAGGATATACAAAAATATAGTTGCTCAATTTTTTGAGTACTAGAAAAATATAAAAAGTGCACTAATTTTTTTAAGTATAAAACTTTAATTCGGTATTTATGAATACTGTATTTTTTCTTGTTAAATCAATTGTTTTTGGTCTAATTATTTTACAAAAATCCCTCAGATGCATGAAATTGCATTGTACCTGGCGATCACTGTTTTATTAAATATTTTTTTAACTTCAAAATTGTTTTTATTTCAACCCGAACCTAATCCTTGATATAACAACTAAAGGGGGAAACCAATATTTCAGTATACTCGAAAAATATTATTTAATGAATATTTGTATAAAGAAAATCTATTTCTTTCTGCATCCATTCCAAATCCATTTTGTTTCTCTCATTGAAATGAGATAAGAACTACGTGGTTACTTAAAAAATGTTAAGTACTCATGAAACATGAGAAATTATTTACGCAAATATATACTAAAATGTTTTCTTAATTTTAATATAGAAATAAAGATATATTCGATTCACTGATCCAAATCTGAACTATAAAGTAGATTTAGTGCTACATAACCAAGAATTCGGGCTTCTAAATAATATTAACACGTTTACGCCGGCATTAAATTTGTCAGTAACTATTTACTTACGTTACCAGATACCGTGTCTGGTAACACTGCCCACTGTTAGGACGATAACATACCTATTCATCTGGTATAAATATCTATGATTTTTTATTTTAAATTACCTTGAATGCAACACTGCTATCTCATAGTAATTATTTCAATCTGTTTCTGGCAGCCACCTGGCATAGTACCAGACTCCGATGCCTGGTAAAGTATTTACGCTAAATAAAAAAATATATACTGATACCGATGTGAAAATTTGGAATATTTTACTCTTAAAAAATAGTGTAAGTAAGATTAAAGTATACAAAAATATACAATAATTAAAATAGTAATTAATAATTAAATAATATAAAAAATCATAATTAGATATGTCTATCGGTAAGCACAAAGATGGTTTATTTTCACAAAAAATGTTTACTTTGGTCACCTTCTTGTCAGCTTAGTTACTTTTCATACAAATACAAGTTTATTCACAAAAATGACAGTTACAATTTTGGTGAGAGCGTTTTTGGCAGTTTAAGATTTGGTGAGAGCGCTATAGTATTTTTAGATTAGTATATAGAATTAATGTAGAGTTCCATTATTTATAATTATTCCTCATTTTTCAATAGAAGAAGTCTGCAACAATAAGTATATTTATACTATTACCATGGAGAGGTATTGTCTATTCGCTTAGCTAGGGCACAGAATAATAAAAAATCAGTAGGGCCACTCTCAGATGCGCCTTTGAAGTTTTTCAGCACGCGCGCCATGTTTTAGGAGGACACAGACATATGATTTGTGTGGTTATGTAATTGTTTATATTTATGTTTAATTATATTATATTTATGTTATATATTTAACAATGTTAATATAATTGTATAGTATGTCTATGATTGCCGTAAGTCAATAAACCTGGTTATTTTTCCATGCACACCACATAAACAACACTAATTTCTTAAAATCCTCCTAAAACATGCGAACGCCTGCGCGAGGAGATGCGCGTACTTAATTTTCCGTGGAGAGTGAGTATCTGTTGTTTATTATTCTGTGGCTAGGGCATATTTTGACAGCTCATTGTCGGAAACTTACAACACAACAATTCCTACTTGTCAGTATTAATAGCTCAAGTATACTATTGCAGACTTCTTTCTTTGAAAAAAAGAAGAATTATTCTAAATAGTGGAAGTGTATACTAAACCCATCAAATTTTCCCTGTATATTTAAAATATACTATTTGGAATTGTTCCAATTTAAAATATTGTAGTAAATATTTGTATTATTCGCGTTGTTTATTAATTTAATATAGTTTTATTGTTTTATTATCTTTGTTTAATTCTTTTGTTAGTTCTATTCAGTTAATTAGTTAGTTATATTTTAAATTTTATTATTATGGATAGTCAAAGTTTTCCATTTGTTCCATCAGCTAATGTGTTGGTAAGTTTTTCTTAATAAATATGATAAAATGTTTTTTAAAAGTTAATATTTTTAGATTAGTTGTTTCTAATTTAATATAAACTTGTTTATACCTACATGGAGGTTTTTGTTGTTTGTTTGGGTTTATATGACTGCAGATCTGCGGCCAGGACACTGAATTCATTAACCATATGTGGAAGATTTTAACATCCTCAAATGCTAATGAGCAAAAATTACTATTGAACCACGAATTTGCCTAGTCAAATTACTAATATTTGCGTTTTAGCATATGGAAGTACACTTATTTTGTAAGATAATAAACAACAGTTTATGTTAATGCTATCCAATGAACTGTTAATCTTTAATCATTGATTCCATCCTAGTCACAACATAAGGAACTTGTTGTGTCTTATTTAACCTCACTTTGACTTTTTAATTTTGTAGAATTTATTCCCACTTTTTTTATTTTGTACAATAAATAATTTTATTTGTTATCAATACATTATACGGTGTAAATAAATAAATATTGATTGTCGGCAAAGTTCTATTTTATTTACTTTTGTTTACATTAATATTGACTAAGAGCACCTATGCTTGGTTGTATAGTAATTTCCAGCCACTTCGAGTCTGTCAAAAAGTAACTAACTTCGCAAAAAAATAATTACTAAAATCACTAGACAGTTCGGACTGGGAATAGCGAACCGGGTATAGGAATTTTTGTGTTGTTTTCGACAATAAAGCTGTCAAAATATGCCCAAGGTGAATAACAGGACTATAGAAATTTGATATTTCCAATAATGACTTTTTCAAAATGTTTCCAAACTCAGTGAATCAACTACAGATAATAAAATATATTTATAGTAAAATGCAGAATTCATTTGTAGATCGCATGTATCAAAATTTTATATAAAACACGTATTATTATTTAAAAAATAATTTTGGAGTTTCGAATTTTAAGATTAATATTTAATAATTTATTCACAAAAATGACAGTTACAATTTTGGTGCGAGAGAGTTTTTTGCAGTTTAAATTTTGGTGAGAGCGCTAGAGTAATTTTTTTTCAAAATAAACTGTTATAGATGTCGCGCAACCAACGTTGATGTATTATTAATTGAAAACTGTTATTAATTGGCATGGATGTCAGAGATTCTCTAAGTGTGTAAATTTTTAAAAAGAAATATTATTTTTCATACACTGAACAATAAATAATAAAGATTAAGTTCTATAAGAATCTAATACTTATTAATTTCTTAAGTTTAGACATTACATGCTAGATGTCACACAAATATAGCAGATATAACTGGTTGCCTAATTATTAGTATTCATTACAAAAAACTTCTTCAACCATTGATAGATCATAGAGATAATATTATGGAATATTATTTAGGATATAAAATACTTCAATACCAATTCTGAATTGCGTGAGTTATATGTATAACTCGCAAAAGTAAATAAATAGCTAGAACGAAACTATAATTAATGAAATGGTATTAGTTTATTACGTTTTTTGCAAGTCGATAAAATGATTTTCTCTGTTTTTTTATACAACCAGTGATATATTAACTTCCTTATCAACGGTTTGGTCGAATTTGTAAAAAGTTTAGCATTCGCCAAAATTTGCACTATCAAAAACACTCTATTTGTTTCGTCTTCGCCTCCTCCAGTTCATTCCTCCATGATCTTCGAGGTCTGCCTGTTTTTCACTTTCCGATTGGGCTCCAATCCGAAATATTTGATATCCACCTTGTACGATCTGCTCCTCTCACGTGTCCATACCAAATTAAACGTTTGTCTTCAATGTAGTTTAGTATGTCTTATTCTACTGTCATTCTTATTTTTAATTTGTGATACGATCCAGTCTAGTTACTCTACAGGTTCTTCTTATGAATTTCATTTGGTTGCTGAAATTTTGGACCTGTTTCGGTTGTTTATTATCCAATTATCTGTTTCGTAAGTCATTCGAGTACTTAACAAGGTGGTATATACTCTCTTCACGTGGTATCTCTTGCTCAGTGATTCCATTCTTTAAGATAATGAATCGTAAAGTGTTGTGAGTTTTTCAGTGCCGTTAATTTCTCTGTCTTCGTCAATTTAGAAGTTCCCAACTAGTTTTTGTTACGTTGAACAAAGGTTCACTCCTTCTTTTGTAGGTTTATTTCCAGTCAATTTTTGTGTATTCCTCTTCTAGTTTTCGGAGTATATAGGATGATAAATCTTCTTCATCTTGATCTTGAGACGTTACCATTTGGCGATCTGCAAAACTTAATATGTACAAGTCGTCTCGGATTAGTATTTCTTCATATTTTCTTTTTCAGGGGATTAATATTTGATCTAGGAATATATTGAACAGCGTAATGAAGTAACCAAGTGAAATAGTTTGATTTCGATGGAATATCGTTTATTTTTTATTTAACAATCTTGGAAAAGTTTTCAAAGTTCTTGACCTACTTGACTTATTTTTTCTAAAGTTTCACGTCTGTTTATGGCCAGGTTCCTCCAAAAGCGTGTTTTTAAAATAAATTGTATGTATAGTACAAAAGGTATTTGAAAATGAAACTTTTTACAGGTGAAAATACATACATTAAATTACTTGAAATTTTTTTCTTTTTTTTAAATATGGCGCCTCTGAAAATAACTGTCCAAACTTGTCTATTTTATTGGTGGGTGTCATCTTTTCTTGGAAACGAATCATCCGAAAGCAAAAACAAGATGATTTCATAATCTGTATAGAATTGACTTAGGTCGGTGCTACAATGAAACGTTTTCACAAAAAAAAAACAAAATGGAGGACATTGGATTTTTCTTAAATTTTCATTGATTTTCATTTGAATTTTTTTCATTGTAGTGCCGACCATAGAGACATCTAAGAGTAAAATAGTTTTGAAATACTAGTGACACAAAGTAAAAAAAAACGTTGTTTTGAGACAAGCCCATTTAAACAGCTGCATTCACTTGGTTCGCTGGAATGGTCGGATGAACCGTTTGAAGCGCTCTGCTCTTCCCTCTTCTCTACTTCAAGGTCGCGTGGGCTTTCGGGACTAATTCTATTCTATCCCTAAGAGAAATTTCTAGCAATTGTAGAAGTAAAAATATATAACTGTATTAATATACGTGCTTTCCACAAATAAACTTCTTAATCATATTCATACGGTGTGTAATTTTAATTACAGGGTGTGGTGTTGATCAGGAAAGGAGGCGGCAAACTGATCTTTGCCCCACCCCCGGTTAAATCTCCTAATTCTGGCCCTCTTACATTTATGCTACAGATGAAATATCGAGTGAAATAATGAAGCTTTTGGAAAGTTTAGGTAAAAGATCTCTCCTACATCTTAACAACGTTTATGAGACGACCATATAACAACGGATAGGCTGCTGTCGATTTTTGTACAGATACCAAAAAAAGCAAATGCGTAAAGATGTAGTGACAATTGATAAATGAGTGGATCAATTTTGCACTTATAATACATCAAAAAATAGAACAACAACTTCATGACACACAGTTCGGGTTCCACAATAACCTTGGAACCAGAGAATCACTATTTAGTATTTAAGTTAAGGTATATAGATGCAGAGATGTCGGCTATGCGGTTTATATCTGCTTTATTGACCTTGAGAAGGCCTTTGATCGCGTAAAACATACTAAAATAATAGCCATTCTTCAGCAGGTAGCTATTGATAATAAAGACCTACGTGTCATTAAAAATCTTTACTGGCATCAACGTGCAAACATCAGGATTGGCCGGAATAATTCTGAAGAAGTGTAAATACGAAGAGGAGTAAAACAACTGAAATTTGTCCCCACTAATATTTAACATCGATTCTGAGTTCGTCTTCAATCAAGCATTATATCACGTCCAATGTGGTATCAAAATTAATAGCGTCAATATTAATAATTTGATGGACGAAGATGACAAGATATTAATTGCAAGTAGTTACGAAAAACTTCATTATCTGATACATAGGATTACCACAACGTGTAATAAATATGGACTGAAGCTAAACACAAAGGTGATGGTTGTCAGTAAAACACCAAGATAACACCAGAAGTGGTAGAGGTAATGGATTTTGGGAACAGCTATGACCTTGAACATTTCACATAAACTTGTGTACTAAATAGGCATAATGCATAGCTCTTGTCAAAATCCAATACATTAATAATATAATTACATATCTTCGATTCTAAAATATTGTAAAAGACTTTAAAGAGTCTGAGTAAGAAAAGAGATTTAGTTATATTCTTTGTGGCATTTTCAAGGTCATAGCTGTTCCCAAAATCCATTAACTCTAATAGCTTATGCAGAATAATCCGAGACATCAGTATTACCTTAGTTGTAATCTAAATGAGAACTGGGATATGGGCAAAGATATTAGAATAAGTATAGGGAAGGCAAGAACTGCATTTTGATGAAAAAAATCTTGTGTGGAAATATGTAGTAGCCCTTTGTTTTGTTTGGTTTGTATTCTCTACTTGTTTATATCTCGTCGAAGGCTAGATCTTGACGGATACACTTCTCAGAAATCTGAAAGCCTTTCAAATCTGGGTGTATCGGATAACCCTACAAATAAGTTGGGTAGATAGAGTTTGTAACGAAGTTGTTTTGCAGTAGATGGGAAAAGTAATGAAAGTGGTCAGAATAGTTACAAATCACAAACTGGTATATTTCGGCCTTGTTATGCGTCACCCGGAAAGTTGTGAGATACTCCATTTAATAATACAGGGCAAGATAGACGGATATCTCTTTTCCGAGACGCCGTTAACAAAATAATATAAGGCAATTTGATAGGCAACGCAAAATAATCGGGCATGAGCACAGAAAGAAGAAGATATGTATAGATAAAAGCTAAAAATAACTTACTGTTTGCAAATATCTTCCGGCTGATATACCCAGCAGCTGTTGCTTGTTTCTTTTGTTCAAATAAAAAACATAAAATGAACTTAATAATATTTATTAATTTATTGGAAATAATGTTATAAAATCAACAATCAATATGGACTTAATAAACAACATACCACATGGTATTTCTACTACACAAACTGAACTTGTAAACGTGTATACCGGTTACTTCTTCTTGCTGACAATTAGTGGACCAACGTTGTCGCCTTGTTCTTTGTTGTGACTGTTGTGACTACCATCACAATAGGGCCACTAAAAATAAAAAGGAATTATAAATAAGAGTATATAATTATTATAAACAACAATGATAGTCCAGTAATTATTATTTTTAATATTATAAGCAGAAATATAGTATTCCATTATTAGAGTGTAAAGAGACCTCTTATATCTAATTAGCCTTCTTCAGTCCATCTTTGGACATAGGCCTCCCCATCCTTTTCCATTCTTCTCTGTCTGTCGCTACAGTCATCCACCTAGAGCCCACGTACTTCTTGATATCATCTGCCCATCTCATTTGGGGCCTTCCTCTGCTTCATTTATATTCCCACGGTCTCCAACTTATAGAATTTTGTTCCATCGGTCTTCTTTTTGTCTTATATTGTGTCCGGCAAATCTCCATTTCAATTGTGCAACTTCTTGTCTAACTTCCCTCACTTTTGTTTTCTCTCTTATCCACTCGTTTCTCTTTTTATCCATTAGTCTTATGTGCCACATTTGTCTTTCCATTGCTCTTTGAGTTTTTATGATTTTGTCCATGTTTGGTTTTGTAAATGTCCACGTTTGGGAATCATAAGTAAGAACAGGGAGTATGCATTGATTGTATACTTTGGTCTTAAGATGCTGTGGATATCTTTTGTTTTTAAGAATGTTCAAATGCCGCCCATGCCAGTCTAACTCATGTTTTCAACTCCTGTTTGGTTCTCTTTGTTAAGTTTTATAGTTTGGCCCAGATATATATATATATATATATATATATATATATATATATATATATATATATATATATATATCCTGAACTTGTTCTATTTCATCTTGCCCGATTCTCATTGTGATGTCTTCATCTGTATTTGTTATGGTTTTGGTCTTGCTGTAGTTAAGGCCTATCTTTCCAGCTTCTACGTCCAGTTCTTTTATCATTTCAAATAATTCTTCTTTTTTATCGGTTGTCAATACGATGTCATCAGCGTACCTTAGATGGTTCAAGCGTTGTCCACAAATTTTTATATCTTTTTCTTTCCATTCTAATCTTTTAAAAGTATCTTCTAGAGCCTGATTGAAAAGTTTCGGTGATATTGTGTCACCCTGTCTCACGCCTTTATTTATTTGTATTGATTTTGTTCCTTCATATACTTTAATTGTTGTTTTGGCTTCCTTATATATATTGGCTATTAGTTCCGTATATCTGTGGTCAATTCTGCTGTTAATCAAAGAACTTTTCACTGCCCAATGTTCGACACTGTCGAAAGCCTTTTCGAAATCTAGGAACGCCATATATAGAGGAATGTGGTATTCATTTGCTCGTTCTATAAGTATTTTCATACTTAGTAAATGGTCACTTGTGCTGAATCCCTTTCTAAAACCAGCTTGTTCTTTCGACTGGTATCCGTCGAATTTTGTCGTCAATCTATTGGTTAAAATTTTTGTTAGGAGTTTATACATTACATTCAGGAGTGTTATAGGACGGTAGTTTTTTATATCTGCTTTACTCCCTTTCTTGTGTAGGATTATGGTTACTGATTTCAATGCCTTTATTTCTGATTTGCTAATTTCTGGCTGTAGCTCTGAGTTGACATTTTTTATTTTAACCTTAAGTTGGTTTTTAATTTCTTCTGGTGGTTCCTTTTTTGTTTCATATAATTCTGAGTAGAAAGGGTGGATTATATTTATGATGTCATCTTTAACGTTTGTTTCTACCCCATTTACATCTTTTTTTTTTTGTTTGTAAAGAGACCTACAAAGAAACATATTTTCTTACGCGTCGCTAATGATCAAGAGTTACATATTCCCGAAAATTCATGATTAACACGAGATTCCGGCTACTTTTCCGGATTGCTAACGTGCTCGTGTTGTAACTCGGTCTTAGTTCGCAATTCATTGAGTTGATAGTGTGTCGTAAGGTATTCTTTTATTTTAAGCAAACAGTGTTGACAATTAATCAAAACCCATAAGTACAATTGGAAACTGTGATTCTACTATGTGCCTTCAGTACATTATCGGTGAATCGAAAGTGCGACAGATTTTAGAACAAAAATTTGCATTAATGTCAAAAAGCTCTTCTGTCATGAACAAAACAAAAACCTCTTACTAAGGAATAGGGACGGTGTTGATAAAATAGATAGCCCAAGTACGTAACATGGGTACATCTATATCAGTTCTAATAATGACGCTTTGCTCTAAGGAAATTTTGATGCATCATCTAGGTGATTTACTCGCTTTGAGCAACCGCCGTGGAATGAACGAGATTGGACTTCCTTAGGAATTTAAAAGTGAGTTAGAAGAGTTATATTAGTTTGCTAATATGCTCTATTAGTTTTTCCATTACCAAGTTAAAAATGAATGAAATACTTATGAATGGAAGCTGATTTGTCTTATTCCTGTCTGATTCCTTGTCCTATTCCTGTATTTAATGGTATTCTTACAGTTAATTTACCATCTGCTTTTATTTTAGATAACCAGTCAGAATTAAATTCTTTTATCATATCATTTTGTGAGATACTTTTTTGTTTGTTGGTTTCTAAACTAAGTTTTTTTTTTCTAAAATGAGTTTCCTCAATGCTTTGGGCTGTTTTCCTGTTTTTGTTGTATTCTATTTCACAGTATTCGATTTTTTTATTTTGCGCTAGCCACTATTTTTACAATATTTCGTTTTTTTTTTTGTGTTTAATGTTTGTAGTACTGTTGTATTTCTGATATCTTATCTATCAATTACATGTGATACATTTTTTTCTATATCATTCTCAAATAACACGATTTTTTTTGATAGTGCAGATTAAACAAAACAGCCAGCTTACTGTAATAGTATGGAGGACACAAAAAATTTTAAGTATCTTTATTCCATATGGAATATTCAGCTTGCGGTTATAAAGGTAAATCGATTTCGGGAACACATTTCTACTTTCCTTTTTGACTCTTTACAATTGCAGGACAATGGGTTGGTGGCTGATTTGTGTACTTAGCCTTATTTAGGCACGCCTTATCCGCTCAATGTATGAGTTTTAGATTACGTTGGTACGACAGTATGATCTTCAGATTGTTGAAACACTGTAAAACTATGGAGGCTGTGAATTAATGTTAATTAATTCAAGAATTTTTAGAACATATTAATCTCATGTACTCATTAATAGTAGCTATGGCTAACATCTCCCTATGTGCAGGTATCATTAGGAATGGAATTTCTTAATATTATCAAATCAAAAAACTGCTCAATTTGTATTGAGGTTACATAATGAACCAGTCCCCTGGTGTTATTGTTTGTATAAAAACAAACCTGAAAATCAGCAGCTAGTTTTTCAGTATTTGTGTTGAGTGGAAGTCATGTAGTCCAGAACGTCAATACATAATAGGACCCGTTGCGGTGGGTACATACCACCTAAATAGCTTGTACACAGCTTTGTAGAAAGCCAAGGGAATGACTACTACACTATTTTTCTCACGATTCTCATCCCGGCTGAGGGACTAAAATGTCCCCGAGTACGGTCGCCTCTTAAATGTGGCAGAAGTGCGAGGAGAAACCGATTGACCAAATTTGATATCCAAATGAGTTATAGAATAGGCACACGGTTTATACAAATCCCGAATAAATGAGGTGGCCTTGATCTGACCAATCCAATCTGTATAATCATTAAGTGTATTATTCAGGAGAAGACAGCACCTATTATCATAATGGTTAGGATTCATACTGTCAAGCAAGATTAACAAATTTGTTAGCGCTGCATGCCAGGTATCTGATCGAGTTATAATGATTCAGTTGCACACGAAACTCAGAAACATAAATTTAATACAAGTGTATGCAACAACATATTATTATTAGATTAATATATCAAATACAAACGTAAACTTAATACTTTGGAAATAAAAAATACCAAAGTACTTTAGCTAAAAATAGCCTAACATTTAAATAATAATAGTACCTCAAAGTAATACGCAATAATTGTTTAAATTGTTGGAGGGTGCTTGAAAGGAATTAAAATAAATTTGTGGTAAATCAAAATATAACGATCAAGTTTGTTATTGAATATGAAGATTTATATTTTATAATATTGTGCACAATTGTAGGTAGAGGCCGTCAACAAGTTTTTAGTGTGAGAAGACAATTGGTGAAATTTTGGAAATAAAAATCTATATCAACACCAAACACACAATCAGAATTAGAATTGAGTGAGTTATTATAATGACCGATTAGAAGGAGAAAAACTTCAACAAATCAAAATAAAAAATGATCCTAATTGAAAGAAAAAACCATATAATTTAAGCAAAAAATAATCGAATTGGAGGAAAAAATTAATATTTTAAATTAGTCAAAAAAGATCTATTTTCACTGTTGTAACTTTTTGAAAATTTAATATGTGTAACGTTAACAATAAATATAAAAAATAGTGCTGAAACACTAAACTTCACTTAAAAATCAAAATAAAACGATCAACTAAACTAGAGAATTTTGCTATTACCGCTTAATGCGCAGGTCAGTCCAAACGGTAATAGATTTTACTAAAATGACCGAAACCGTACATTGAACGATCATAAGTTGAGCTGGAACGCCAAAGGGACGGTACAATGGAACGGTCCATTTTCAGTTGGAACGCATTGTATCTATTGCGCACAAGTGTTACAGTACATTGTACGGTTTCTGGACGAGTTGGAACAGACCTATAAAATTCCTTGACGGATTCTGTGGTGATTTAAATGACGAATGCTTGATAGGCGACTGGATCATGTCGGATCACAGAACAGATATTTAATCCCTTACCTCCCAATCCTCCCAAAAGAATAAGAGACTACAAACACGCCAGCTGGGACCTCTTCAAAACCTTTTTATCAGTCAACACTCCTCAGTTAAGCAACTTAACACAGCCTGATGATATCGACGAAGGTATCACGGTTATTACCGGACTGATAAATCAAGCAATTAAGATATCAGTCCCCAATACTGTTATCAACCCCAGCAAACCACCTCTACCTCAATAAATTGTCGATAAAATTTAACAAAAGAGACGACTCCTCTGTCAGTTTCAACGCACCCGTAATCCCTTAGTCAAAACAAAATACAACCACATGTCTGCGGTAATCAAACTACAGGTTAATAATCTGCAAGCCAAACAGTGGATTATTGCGACGGTAGCGCTTTCTGGTCAACTCAAATGCCTAATGAAACAGAAAACCAACAACCCTTCTCACCTTGTGGTGAACAACCAAATCATAAACTCAAACCAACAGAAGGCCGACGCCCTCAAAACTCACCAAACCTTAATCACCCCCAATGATCCTAGATTTGACCTCGCATTCCATGCAAGGATCGAGGGAGACATATCACGACTGCTCGCCACCCCCTTCAACCCACAGACACCACATGCAAATCCTATCATGGCACCTGTGGCTCAACAAACTTTCGAAAATTTTTGCAAATTGGCTAATCGAACTCACCAGGACCTGACAATATTGCCATTAATTGCGTGAAACAACTCCCACCGAGCGTCACTCTTTACCTGACTCTACCTAATAGTCAATGCCACTCTCAAACTCTGCTACTTTCCATCTCCGTAGAAAGTAGCCAATGAAATTATGTTCTTGAAAAAGGGCAAAACTTCTAGCTAAAGTCTTCGAAAGGATCCTCAAAGAGAGAGTTGACTTTACCACCGAACACATCATTCCATCGTTTCAATTCGGCTTTAGAGAAGGTTACTCCATCAAAACGGCATTGACAGAAATCGTCACAAGTCTTACACAAAGTCTAAATGGAAGTACCACAAGGTTCAGTGTTGGCTCCCATATTATACACAATATTGTACAATAGTGACTCTCCCAACCCTCAATACACTAACACAACTTGATAGAGCTTGCCTAGGCAGGGAGGGATCGGTTTTCTATTGCAGAGGATACAGCCACAGCTGCCTTCACGCGAATTGCGATTTAACACATTTATTATTTATCAAATTGTAAACATAAATTCACATATCCATAAATTTTTTAGAACAATAACTTTTGAAAAGGACCGTTAACCAACACCCCTTTCGCCTCTGATTGTCCAGTACGCTCCTCCGACGACAAGAAGCAAACCACAAGTAGAATCAACGAAGCCAGCGAAAGAAAAACGCCGGACAAAAAACAAACCGCGTCCTGAAGAGGTGGAAAGGCTAAAACAGGGCACCAAAACATCAGACAAAGAACACATCCACAAAGAAGAAACAACCACACAATGAGTCTCTGTGGTGGGTGCTCCTGCAAGTAAGTGAAGATTGTGAGAGGTGTGTATGAGGGAGTAACAATTAGTGTAGGACTGGTGTGAGAGAGATTAATAAATTTCATGTGACAGTTTGAATGTTTCAGGGCTCAGTGCTTAGTCCTTATTTATTCTCATTAGTCCCATGTGTCAGGGTAACATTCCCTGGTGCCTAATATGCTGATGATGTAGTATTATCGGAAATAATAAAGATATTTAGAACAAAAACTGGAACAGAGGAGACAAACCCTTGAGAAAAAATGTTTAAAACTTTAATGTTTAATGTAAGACAAAAACAGGGTATTCGGAATATTCTTTTAAAGAGAGTTACCACTAGAAATAAAATAACTTGAATAGTAAAATCGCTGTGAAAACTAATAGTTACTACTTAGGATCGGTCGTGGGAAATAGATGGAGATGCATGCGGAAGGATCAAGTGGAAGGAAGTGAGTGAGTGGTGTGTTGCATGGCAGAAAGATTCCAATGAAAGTGAAGGAAAATTCTATAAAAGATGAATGAGTGAAGCGAAAAAAAAAGGATAAAATTAGGAATGGGTATATTAGGGGAAGTTTAGAGGTGGCAACAATTAATGCGAAAATGATAGAGCATACATTAAGCTGATTCAGGAATGTTAGACGTCGAGACGTTAATCACCCAATACTAAGAAGTTCCTGGGAGGAGTAGGGTAAGCAGACCAAAGACCTGAGGAGAGACACTTGACGGTACTTGCTGGTAAACGGAATTGATATTGGCATAATTAACGGTAATAACTTATTGACAAATGTATTAAGGGATGCCGACCCAGTTTTAGTGATAAAGGCAAAGATAATGATGATGATGATACATATTTAGAACGAATTATTACTGTAATAGATTCAACCTGCAAATCCGCCGTGAACTGAGAAGTAAGAAAACCCCTGGATTAACACATTGCCATGTAAAAAAATATTTGTTTTAAAGACCAATTGAATTGATGAGTTGAAAAAGGTACGCATTCCAAATTGGCTATTTTTCAGGAACCAAAAATAAAGCTGTTTATCTACAAAACTAAATATTGCGACTATAAATGTGGCGACTGCCCAAAAACTTACATCGGTCAAACTGGTAGAAACTTTAATAAACGAATTGCAGAACATAAAAGGGCTTTCAATAATAGAAAAACAGATTATACATACGCACTTTACCTTCTAGATCACAATCATTCTTTTTAATGACGAATTAAAATTCTTCACATTCAAAATAAAGGCCTTAAGCCAGGGGTGCTCAAACGGTCGATCGCGATCGACTGGTCGATCGCGAGTGCTTTTGGGTAGATACTCGAGAAGAAAAAAATTTTAATACGTAGGTAGGTAACTAAACTACTGTCAACAGAGTTAAACGTTTTTATTAATACTGACTATACAAATACATAGAATGCTTGACTAAGCATCATTGCAAATTCAAAAGAAGTGGGGACAACAAAATACTGTCCACACAGCATATTTTATATTTACATATATTAACTAAATTATTTTATTAATTCAATATTTATTAGAATTATTATTCAAATTTGGGATGATATTCTATCAACTACAAAATGTATTACTTAATAAAATAACACTAGCTTGCGGCAAAAGATTGGCTTTATCAAAGGAACGCGCGGCACTTGTCAAAGAAAACCGTGTTGTTTCTAGACGAGAGAGAGTACAGTCTAGAGCCTAGTTTCGGGCGGCGCGTTTGACAAGAACATTCGAGACTTTCGTTCACGCCGATATAAATGTTGCGCCTGCAGAATTGGAGTTATTCTGAATTGTAAACTTGATAGGAAATTATGGGCATTGCAACAAAAAATTGTAAATTCCATCCGTGCACGTAGCTTGCAACGGCGGCTGTTTCAGTTGCAGTTGGAAGATAGGGAGTCAGCTGAACCACACTGATTTAGTTCTTACACACGGACGTACAGGTGGTTGAGTCGCGGAAAATTCCTAGAAAGGTTTCAAGAATTATTGCCCGAAATAACAGCTTTTTCTAGACGAAAGAGGTGATGCACACAAGATTTTGAAAAACGAAAAATGGCTAAATGATTTGGCCATTTTTGACTGACTATCACAATGCACTTAAACCCGTTAACTTGAGCTTCAAAGTAAAGGAAAAAAACATATTATTGAGATGATTAGCGCAGTAAACGCATTCAAAGTAAATTGCAACTTATGGTTAGATCAACTGAAAAAGAAAGGATCTGAAACATTTTCGTCTTTGAAAGCAAGAATTCCTCTAGTTGAATTATGATACGTATGAGGTGAATTATCAAATATTTTGGGACGATTCGAAATGCGTTTTTATGAATTGCAGTAAATTGGAAAAATATAGCATCATTTATGAGTTGTCCTTTTTCATGTAAAAACATTGAGGAAAATTAGCTACTGAAATAGCAAGTCAGTTTTAATATGAACTCATGTTTCTGTTGAAAATGAGTTGGTGCAGATTATATCAGATATACATCTCAAAGCTAACAGTATCTGATACAAATTTCTGGCCTTTTATATCTGAAGATAAATATTCGAATGTAAGGCAAATCGCCTTTCAACTGACGGCATTTTTTGGGTCAACTTACTTGTGCGAGTCTGCATTTTCTGAAATGAAGATAATTAAGTCAAATTATCGCAATCGACTAACTGACGATCATATGACATCATGCTTGCGATTAGCACTCAGTGGTTACGTACCATCTTATGAAAAGTATGCTGAGGACATGCTGTGCCACGCTTCAACATCCAAAGCCACTCCTTAGTTTAAGTTTAACACCATATGTAACTCTTTTGTTTTGTAACAACAATATAACTCGCAATTTTGAATAACTATGAGTTTTTTCATTAATATTGTAGAGAAGAAACCTAACTAAACCTAACCCAAACCTTGACTAAAATAATGTACCTATATTGTGCAGAAAGCTAATATTCTATATATACTACGGTTACGCCCTACCTAGGTAGGTAGGGTTGTATCGTGTTATGTACGACAACCCTGCATCACACACACTTGCAGTCTCTCAGAGTCGATCGTAGTAGTCTAAAAATATTGAGGTAGATCGCCAGCAGTTCAAGTTTGAGCACCCCTGCCTTAAGCTATCCTTGTTAGAATCTATGGAAATCAACAAATTAAAAAACACAGATATAATTCTGAATTGACCAACATGAGACAAAACAGTTCTCCCTCCTCAACCTATTTTATTAGAGACTATAAAGTGTAAACGCATGCCAAAATTAGATCACTTGAGAAAGACAATCAGCCGAAACAGCTGTAGTGATATAAGAAGTTAAAATAAATTTTGTGGAAGTTTGAAAACAAGTTTTCAATGATTTATTGCTACATAAAACTAAATATGTAACAAAAAATGTTTCAGTTATGAACTTTGACAAATTCATAATTGTAAAGATCATAATTGAAACATTTTCTGTTACATATTTAGTTTTGCAGATAAACAGCTTTTTTGTTGGTTCCTGAAAAATAGCCTTGGAATGTGTACTTTTTCAACTCACCGATTCAATCTGTACTACTGGTGTGTGGTGAAATTTAAAAGTTGAGTCAATAAAATTCAGGTCAATGGGTATCATGGTTTTATTTAAAAGTAATTTAATTAAGTAGAGTTACAAACAAAAGAGCCTTCATTTTATTTACATACAATCACATCAGCACATGTGATGGGCTCTGACCAACGCTCCAAGCAAAAATAAATACCAGAGTATTTCCCGTACTATAATTCGATATTCGTAATGTGCTAAGTACAATATTATGTACTTTGTGTTATCTTTGTAAATTATTTTAATGAATATTGACCTTTAAAATGTATATTAAGAGTGATTTTATTTGCTTATCATTTTAACATGGAGAAATAATCGTTATGTAAAATTTATACTAAAACAAATAGTATTTAGCAGTATAAATAAGATATATGAAATGATAACCTTATTTTTTAAGACAACCTAATATATTGTTACGTTACTAAACACCAGGATGACGTTATATTTGTATGTTTTGTTAATATGCACATTCTTTCTAGTTAAACAATTGAATTTTGAAATTGACTATAATACGACAAAAAATTATAAATAAATAAAATAAAGTCTTGGGTTAATTAGCTTCAAATTCGCGCATTGTAACCTCATCCGATCATTGACTCATGCTGGCGAGCATATTCACAAGACAAAGAGGATATTCGTTTACTACAGATTTTGAATTTTTGTCTACTATTTCCATCTCAGCTTCTATAACTGTCGATAATGGCCATACTCGTTAGTAGTGTAGGTAACGTCTATGAAATTGTTCTGGTCTTCTTCTTCTTCGCGTGCCAATCAGAATTATCTGACGTTGGCGATCACCATTGCGAGGCTTTCGATCTTATGCAATATGGAATAATTATTGTCCTGCATTTGATAATCTGAGTCCATTCACGAATGTTTTTTAACAAAGAAACTTGTTTTCTTCCTACACCTCTACAGCCCTCTGTAGACCATCAACCAAATTAATCACAATAAGCATCAACATGGATTTCGAAATAAATTTTCTACTTCCACAGCCATTAACAGTTTTTTATAGGGAAGTCTTACTCTCAATTGAGAACAGTGAAAATCCAACTGCCATTTTTTGTGATCTCAGTCGAGCATTTGATTGTGTTGCAACACGATGTGCTCCTCGATAGATTGTACAGATATTGTGTTAGGGGAGTTGCCCATAGTTGGTTTGTTTCCTATCTGAAAGACCGGCACCAAATAGTTAAAGTGAAAAATAACTTCAAGATTTCAATGTCTGATCCGATTATTAATAAGAATGGAGTACCACAGGGCTCACTATCGACATTTAGAATAAGCAGGATTCATCTACTATCTGTGGTTTACAACTGTAATAATCAACTTCCTCGAATTTTAAAAACATTAATTCAACTACAGCTTTTAAAAACCAACAAAGAGTACCTAGTGACCATGTGTACTTATACACTAGAGTGAATTATTACGAGGGTGTATCTGTGAATGCCTAAGCTGCAACATAACCAAATTTATTAATATTTTAAATTATATGTCTATATTGTACGTTTTTTAAGTATTTTAATGTCTTAAATATTTTTAATGTATTGTTTCCATTTTTTGTAATATTTAGTATTTATACTTTTGATTAAGCTTGATTAATTTTGTCTTTAAGGATTAGTTGTAATATTTTAATATTCGCTTCCCCTTTACGATATGTCTCAGATAGACGTTTTTCGATGCTTAACAATCTTTAGCACTTCTTGCCTTGTTGACGCTCCTTAGTATTCTTTATTAGTTTTCTTGCTGTCCAAGGTATCTTCGGCATTCGACTATGAACCCACATTTCAATGTACTTCAATTTTGTTCATGATCAATGCTTTTAGCGTCACACACTTCTGTACTATACAAAATAAGGAACAAACACATATAAGAATACCATTAAGTAGAATTTGGAGACCTTCAATATTATCTGACATAATTACTGTATCGTCTGCATATCTAATCACATTAAGTAGTTCCCCGCTGATTTTTATTCCATATGGTTGTTTCTCAAAGTGCCTTTTTAAATATACTGGTCCGTATAAACATTGAACAATGTTGGCGACAAAATGCAACCTTGTCTGACTCTTCGTTGCGTTGTATGGGAGATTTCATCGGTTGTAGTTATATCAATTTTTTACGATAGACGTTTGATTCCGTACAATTTTTAATGACACGAATATCCTTATCATCTATTCCGAATTTTTCAGTATTTGCATTAATTTTTACATGCTGTACTTTATTAATGCCTTTTCGAAGTCCACGAAACATGCAAATACAGATTTTCTTTGGTCACGGCATTTTTGTAATAAGATGTTAAGCGCAAAAAAGTGCCTCCCTGGTTCATATAGCATTTCTAAAACCAAATTGGGTATCTTCGAGATCTTCTTCGCAATAGCGTCTAATTATATTGTGAAGTATTCTTAGGAAAATTGTGTGTGGCTCATTAGGCTAATTAATGTGTCGCTCTACGACATTGTAAAGGAAACAGATTGTTTGTGGGTGTTAAAATTTGCTGTACTTTTAAGGAAGATTCCACTATTTCACATTGAATGTATTACGATTTGTGTTTTATATCTTCTTCTTCAAGTGCAATCTCCGCGGCGGAGGTCGGCAACCATCATAGCTATTCGGACTTTTGAGACGGCTGCTCTGAAAAAGTTCATTTGAATGTACATCAGTACCCACTCTCTCAGGTTGTGCAGCCATGACATTCTACGCTCCCTATGCTTCTCTTTCCTTGAATCTTTCCCTGCATATCAGTTGAAGCAAGGTGTATTTCTCTCCATGTGTATATGTCCGAGATATTCTAATTTTTCTTGTTTTTATTGATAATCGTGTGTTATATGGATAAATTGTCCAAATGCTCAAAGGTTATTGTTATTTGCATAGCTCCATTCAAGCTAAATTCAGGCATGTTTTCTTTGAAGTCTGATAATCTCTTCAATTGCTCATAAATGCAGTAAATAAAATTTGTAACAACTCATTAAATTCTAGATTATTTGCGCAGTTATGTCAAGAAAATGACCAGGAATTTCATAGTTTACTCCGTTAAACTGAAGTGCGCTGGTTCTAGAAAGGGTTATGTTTGACAAGATACTATTCACTTTTTGAATTATTTATTGGTACTGATATTTAGTGTTATTGTGACGTAACGCCCACTGAATAATGGCAGCATACCAAAAAGGCATTAAACGTATATCCGTTCCTATTGTTACGTGTGAGATGTCACGTGATATGATTTGATACAGTATTCAAAATAAAGATACATTCGGAATAAACAGAATCGCGCTAAGACACATAAGAAGCCATACGCGTAAGGTTTTGTTTTTCTATTTAAATTATTAAAACCTAATAGAGTTGCTATTTGTTTTAGCAAGATTCTCTTTGAGTTTGTGGCAGTATAATTAGTGAATGTTTGCTTGTAATCGAACAGCGAAAGATAAGAAAACAGGCAAAGACGAAGCTAGATCCCACAACAAGAAACAGAAATAACAAACGTGGCGTCCGTCAGGGATGTATACTGTCACCACTGCTGTTTAACATATACTCTGAGGAAATCTTTCAAGAAGCAGTGGGTGATGTTGAAGCCGGAATTCGAATCAACGGAGAATCTATCAATAACATTAGAAACGCGGACGACACGGTAGTATTCGCTGACAGTTCTGAAACCCTCCAGGAGTTAATGAACAGAATCACAGAGGTCAGTCAGAGATACGGACTTTCACTAAACACTAAGAAAACAAAATGCATGATGATCTCTAAGAAGAACAGCAATTTGGACAAATCAGTGTAAACGGTCAACAAATAGAAAGAGTAAAAACATACACCTACCTTGGTACGAACGTCAATGAAAATTGGGACCATTCCATAGAAATCAAATGTAGAATAGAGAAAGCAAGATCTGCATTTCAAAAAATGGCTAAGTTATTCAAATGTCATGATTTATCAATGCCCATAAAAATCAGTTACTACGATGTTACATCTTTCCTATACTGTTGTACGGAGTTGAGTCATGGACTCTCACAGACGCCACCTGCAAGAAAATTGAGGCTTTTGAAATGTGGCTTTATCGTCGCATCCTGAAGATATCGTATACCGACCACGTTACTAATGAGGGTGTTCTGTTGAGAATGAAAAAAGAAAAAGAGCTGTTAACCACAATAAAAACAGCCAAAATCGAATACCTCGGTCACATCATGAGGAACAGCGAAAGATATGGACTGCTGCAACTAATCTTGCAGGGAAAAGTAGAAGGAAAACGGGGACCAGGAAGGCGAAGGATTTCCTGGCTGAAAAATCTACGAACGTGGTTCAACACAACAACCACAAATCTTTTTAGAGCAGCAGTGTGCAAAGTGCAGATTGCCATGATGGTCGCCAACATCCGAAACGGATAGGCACTACAAGAAGAAGAAGATAGGGAAATGAAAGCAATCAAAAATAAGAAAGCACCGGACACCTGGAGGCATCTCACCTGACTTATTAAGTACGACTCACTGTCGTACAAAAAAATTACACTGAATGATAAAATGGATATTTCAGAAAGCCATAAATGGAGAACAACTCCCAAAGGAATGGACAGAGGCATATATGACTATATTTAAGAAAGGAGATAGGAAACGATGTTACAACTACAGAGGAACAAGCGTAATATAATCAATAGGAAGATTATATGGCCAAGATACTGCGAGAAAAGATAGAGCAAGCGATAACAAGCAAAAATCGGGGAGGAAGATCATGCATAGACCACATATACACACTGGAACAACTTTGGAAATAGAAAAAAAAGCAAAAATAGAGATATACATTTGGCATTTGTGGACCTGAGAAAGGCGTACGACTCTGTACCAAGGTAAGAACTATGGGAGGCAATGTACAAATTAGAAATACAGACGGAACTCATAGAAGCTACAAAAGCTCTGTATAAAGAAAATAAAGTGTCCATTAAATGGGAACAAGAATCATAGGAGACTTCACACAACAAAAGAGCTCCTGCAGGGTTGTTCCACATCTCCAACCCTATTCAAAATATACTTGAAAAAGCCTTGACTACATGGAAAAGAAAATGCGAAGGCATGGAGTACCGGTACGAACGAATACCTATATACGTTAAGCTTTGCAGACGATCAAGTAGTGATTGCACAAGACCAAGAAGACCTCAGTTACATGATGAAGAAACTACAAGAAGAATATACCTAGGCTGGCCTAGATATTAACCTCGCGAAAACAGAGTACCTATCTACAAGTGAAGAAGACATAGAAAATCTACAGATTGACGACAACGTAACAATCAAGGAAAGGATAAATTCAAATACTTGGGGTTTATAATCACGAAAAAGGCAACAACAGAGGAAGAAATTAAGCAAAGATTAGGACAACAAGAACAGCAATCGACAACTTAACTCAGTATGGTGGGATAGACACCTAAATATGAAGACAAAAACACAGATTTATAAAACATTAGTGCGAAGTATATGCGGGCTGAAAATTTGATTATAAACAAGAAAACAGCAGTAAGATAGTAGCAACAGAGATGGAATGCCTGCGAAGATGCTGCAGAGTAACAAGAATGGATAGGAGAAGTAATGACGAAATAAAGCAAAGAACATCGAATGAGAAACAGACATACTAACATATATAGAACAAAAAAGACTAAAGTGGTATGGGACATGTAAGAAGAACTAGCGACAGCAGATGGATAAAGAGAATAACCGAATGGAGCCTCCATAGGAAGGAGGAAAAGAGGACGATCCCGAAGATCCTGGAGGAACGAAGTAGACGACGCCATGAGTAAGAGAGGCCTAAACGATGGAGAATGGGACAACAGAGAGATGGAAACGGTTGAGCGAGGGAAGGCAGTGAATACTGTAGAACCCCTGAATAATATAGTTCCGAGTACGATTTTAAAATGTATGGATATAGAAAAAAAAACAAATAAATGAGATTAGGGCAGCTAAAGGAGATGAAAAAATGGACATGAAAATCTTAGACAAAGAAGACAGTATAGAGAACGAAAATATCGTATAAATGTAACATAGATGTCAAACAGAAAAAAAACAGCGAGAGCTCCGATGAAGACAATCCAATAAAACCTTGATATTCATAATATTCAGATCAAACAGAAAATGAAATTTCTGTTTGATCTGAATATTAATTGAAAATAGACATGGAAAGTGAAAAAGAAGTTAAAGATCAAGATGAAAATATGACCGATAAGGCAATATCTGATAAAATGACAGTAAAATATTGGATGACGTTCAGCTATAGATGATACAGTTGAAAACAACTTAAAGAGTTGCGAAAAAGAAAATGACAATGTTGAAAATGGAAGACCAGAACAAGAACTAGAGCAAACAGAGAATGAAAATTCCGTAATAAGTAGAAATTAAACAATATCAAATTAATATCACAATAATCACAATGTAAAATCTAGTAAGTATGGAAAGATAAGGAAGATGGAACAGAGGACGAAGGTGTATACAGCAGATGACAGTTCGCAGCTGGAAGGAGAATACTGAAACCGAGGAAAAGATAGTTAAGATGTATTAATAGAGTAAATGTAGTGAACCACAGATAGAAGATTCTATTATTATAATAAGAAGAACAGAGCCGAAATAAAGATACAGGACAGCAATTAAAAGGAGGACAATAGAGAAAAGACAATGGAGAAACAGACAATGGGGAAAATAGATGCAGCTATGATCTACGAAAAAAAAGCTGAGAAGACATAAAAAATTAGAATGTCATGATGGACCTTAGAGCACAGTAAAGTGGGGCAAAATATATACGAAAGCTATTGATAGAAAATTACATATAATCCTAGTCGGATTATTACAGGATGGCCGAATGTAGGATATCAAATTATTACTTTTTATTATTTAAGTTGCTTGTACAATTTTATTTAATCTTATCTGTTATGCCACTGGACTGCATACTAGTATAAACACATGTGGCTTAAAAAGTAACGAATTTTAATTAAGTACCAGATAAAACAACCTTCATTCATGTGTTAAGTACCGTAACAATGGTGCAGTGTTCAGTGGGTACAGTGTTCAAAAGACAATGGTGTTTTTGGAATAATATTTAAAACGTAATTACATATGGTCATATAAGAGTGTTTAAGACGGAATTATTTCAAATTCATTTTATTCTCAAGAACAAGTAACTTTGGTCGCAATATTTCACAATCAATTTTCACATTTGTTCGTAATTTAGTAAATAATTAATATACAGGAAACTACACGCAACCATAATTTAAGTAATTGTCTATTTTTCTAATTAAAAAACTTTTAACATCGCACGGATTTTTACTTCACGTGTCGTCCAAAAATCCTACACATTACGTAAACAAAAACACCAATTAATTAAGACGAAATTTATATTGCAATAAAATGATATTCATATTTAAAAAAAAAACTAGGATTATTACAATAATTAAAACGGAGATAACAGCTATCAAATCTCTGAGAAATAACAAGTCTCCGGGAATCGATAAACATTTACTGCCGAAAATACTTAAAAAACTGATTCGCATTTAACTGCTGAACTTTTGCTCCCCTTAATTCCGAAAAGGTGTGGGAAACAAACCCGCATTCAAACGGGCATGAAAAAGGGGTAACATTATTAAGCTTCCAAAAAAGGACAACCTCACACTGTGCAAAAATTGAAGAGGAATAACTTTGCTTACCGCAATAAATAAAAATCTTCACGACCATCACACTTAAAAAATTAACAAATAACAAATTTCGAGCTGGGTCACATTACTGTGAGGGTAATAATGGAATAATCGGTTGAATGAACACACCCCTATACACCCCATCACACATAAAATAATTTCCATTATAAAGTCACTGTACACTGAGGCGAAATGCAGCGTGACACACAATGGAATTAACAACGACGAATTTGACATACATGCTGGAGTCAGACAGGAATGCATGCTTTCTCTGTTTCTTTTTAATATAGTAGTAGACTATGTTCTCTCCAAACTAGACTCCGATGCCAGAGGGATCCAAAATATGTTAACCTGCCTTTTTAGGACGTGGCTGATGTGGCGGATCAATTAGAAACACTTTCCACTGAAGCCAATAAAGTAGGTTTGAAAATCAATATTATTAAAAACACAATCCATGAGAGTAAATGCAAGAAAGAACATGCTATATACTGTCAACAAACATGCAGATTGAAAATGTGGAAAACTTTACATATCTTGGAAGAGTCATAACAGAAAGCAGAGGTACAGAGGTAATATTCGCATGAGGATACAAAAAGCTCAACAAGCATTCAGCATGCTCAACCCTGCTTGGAGATCAGGCGAGTATACTACAAGTCATATTTCAGTCAAATGTCATGTCTGTTCTACCTCTACAGATGTGAATCCTGGAAAGTGACAAAAATCCTTACAGATAAACTGTTCTCTAGAGGTCTGAGGTCTTTATTTGTTATAAATTGTTCATATTTTCTGGCCTAAACATCATCAGAAATGAAGATCTACTATACCTGACCGAACAAAAAAGGGTAGAACATCAAATAAAAGAAAGTGGGGTTGGATTGGTCACACACTCAGAAAAAAATAATTCCAGTATTTCTAAGACTGCTATAGAGTGAACTCCCCAAGCAAGAAGAAAAAGAGGTCACCTAGAACAAACTTGGAGAAGATCCATCATGGACGAGATAAAAGGTCAAGAAACGTCTCTTGAAATGAGGTGAAGACTATAGCGCAAAATAGAACCCGATGGCGCGTTTTCACTGAAGCTCTATGCTCCACTTAGGGGTTCAAGAACCTTATAATATAATTCACTTTAAATTTGTATTCGTTAATTAATATAATGACACTGAAAATTATAAATTTAAAAATACTCACGTTTTTTACTTCTCCAACATCTACAGAATACTGCCTTATCAGCAATATCTTCTATATCAACAGAGTCAACAACTTTGTCACTCTGTTTGAGTATTCCAGGATTAACTGCACTGCAACCAGATTTTGATCCACAACGACCTTTTGGACAAAATGCTTTATATGACATATAAGTAATACCTGCTACTACAGCTGCTGGAGGAACAAGAGCTACTATATCCTTTACTGAAACGAAAAAGGGATCAATTTAAATGGATAAAGTTTTGGTGATAACATCAATATAAACTATAGAATACAAGTTTTGACAATACTGACTCCTACAATATATTATACAAACATGAAATTAACAAGAATATCAACAGTTTAGCTATCAATATATCAACATCTTGTATTATCATGCAACTATTAATTAAATTAATTTGCGGAATTATTATATTGTATTCATTTATATAAATTGGAAATAAGTGGCAGTTGAAAAGTTCCCTAATAAAATTGTAATATCTAGTCGAAAACCAGGTAATTATTTTGCAGTCAGAGGCAGATATTTCTAATAATGAATTATGTAAATTTGAAAGAAATTTGTTCACCTGTATAACGAAACAGGGTTATACGGGCAGGCGAGCCATACCCAGAAAAAGGTTAGCTGCACAAAAGAAGATGAGTGCACCAGGTTTTTAAAAAAATAAAGACTGGATAACAGTGTTGTGCTGTTCAAATTCGTCTGGAATCCATAGAATGAAGCTGACTAATTGAAAAATCAAAAAATCCTTGCTCGTTTTAAAACATGAAACCACAGAATCTTCCAGTTCACTATTATAACCAGAAAGCTGCCTTGATAACTTGTAACATCTTTTAAGATTGGTTCCATAAAAACTACATTCCTGAAGTAAAGTCTTATTTAAAGAAGGAACAGTTGCCACAAAAGGGGCTTCCTTTTCTGCATAATGCTGGTACTAATCACAATGGAATAAAAGAAACTTTCAAAAGGGATTTTTACAAAATAATAGTGTTAGAAGATGAAAGCAACTCCGCCTCTGGTTGTTGCTGGGTGAATTTAGTAGTTTTGCAAGTATAAAGAAGCAGGGTTTGCTCCAGGAAGGGCATCCTCGTTGGAACGGTAATAAGTCAAGAGATCTTGGAGATGGACGCAAGTTAAATAGTTTCGGCAGAAATGCAGTAGGTATTATTTTTAACAACGAATGGAAGGAACATTTTATAATGGTAACCAGAAGAAATATGTGCCTACGCTCCACAGGTAGGGTGTGGAGAGCAGGAATAGGAAGAATTTGGGAGGGCCCTTAATTGCAAGATGATTGAGATTCCTATAGATGAAAAGTGTTTTATTGGAGGTGATTTGAATGTACATATTGGTAGAGAAAAAGTGGAAATAGAAAGAGTTCATGGAGGTTTCTGGATGGGAATAAGAAATGATGAAGGAAATGTGATTGACCTTGCAGTGGCATGGGATTTGGTTGTCATTAATACATTCTTTATGAACACTGAAGACCAGTATGTTAGCAGGGAAGGAAAAGTCGGATAGATTTTGTGATGTGTAGAAGAAGTCAGCTAAAAGAGATTACCAAGAGATGAAGGTGAGGCAAAAAGGAAAGCAAGAAGGTCACCAGAAAGTAAAGTGGTGGAAGTTGAAGCAAAGTAGCAAAGAGGAAAGTAAAGCTTGCTGTAGCTATTGCTAAGGAAATATCCTCTGCACAGCTGTATGAGTTGGAAACACCTGAGGGAATGAAAGGGTTATACAGCATTGCTAAAGCAAGGGACAATTCATCAAAAGATTTGACCCATGTGTGGATGGAAGAGTGTTAAGAACAGATGTTGAAATAAAGCAAAGAAGGTATGGGTACTTTAGAAAGTTGCTAAATTAAGAACAGCAGAGGAGAGACAGAGGATGCGGAATCCCAAATGAGAATGTAATACCAGGGATAGATGAAGTTGTTGAGGTGTTAAATAAGATGAAGAATGGTAAGGCAGTAGGACCTAATGGAATACCTGATGTAGGTTAGGAAGGCTCTAGGAGAGGAAAGGGATGGAGGGATGATATCTTATCTTTACATAATTACTCTGTATTTTTCAATATCTTAATTTCAACAATAATGTTTTAATACATTTTTCTAAATTCTACAAAAGTTCTGCTCTTTCCTTTCTTTCTATTAATATTATCAATTTAAAAAAATACTGACATAGAGTAAGGGGGTTTTCAAAATTGATTTTTTCTTTTAAAAATTATGTATGTATTTATATATACTACTACTCCTATATTAAGACATTTTTAGTATTCATAATTTAACTAAACTCGTTTTTACACATATTATCTTTCTATTAGTATTGTTTACTGCTTATTGCAAAGTCTAATCATTCAGAAACAAGGACATCTACTAGATATGTAAAATGTCACAGTTTAATATTAGATTAGTGTAAAAATAAAATTTTGGCATTTACTAGCATTGTGAAACCAAATCCTATTTTTTAGAAAAACGTTAACTACTTAAACTACAGTACCATAGGCACATAACATACACAAGTGATGGACAACGAAAATCTATGTACTTACATCCTAATCCGAACCATCCTCCAATCGTATCGGGTATTGGTAAATTAGATAAATAATTCGGAAGAGCTTCTTTTACTAAATAGGCTATAGGTTGCATTTTAAAAATATCAAGTTGGCACGCTTATTAGTTTGATTCAAGTTAGAAAAATCTCTATTGACAATGGCACACTTTCAAAATCGCAAATGTCAGAAGTCAAAACGTTGTCAGAAATACCGAAATACTTCCTTCCCCTTCCAGAATCAGATGATATTTGTCAATTGTGTTGCCTATGTAGTAGCAGATAAGAAAATTAAAAAATTTGCGTGTTCTGAAAGTAGATAAACATTACTGTATTTTTTAGACTCATAGATTTGTATATTTATATTATCTATGAGGCATCACAGATGTAAGTCGAAACATAAAAGCCTTAACTTAAGACTTAAAACTAGAAGAATATTTTCTTTTAGTCTAAAAAAATAAAATAACGCGTTTTTTGCATCTGCCTATTCTGTCTAGGACATAGATAAATAGTATAATATTAAAAAGTCTAGGATTAGAGTATAACCACAGAATAAATAACAATAACCACTGGTCGTAACTGTCAAAGTAAGATTAACAGAAGTCACCAGAAAACTACAAAATTCAAAGGCAGTAGGTAATATCAAATATGTAATATTCATCGAGTTAGGATCTAACTCGATGGTAATATCAAAGAATATAGCGCTTAGCTAAGAATATAGACGCTAAGCGTCTATATTCTTTGGTAATATTATAAAAACAGAAGTCATACTACACAAACAACAACATGAACATGACAATCTTGTAATGGTACAGGGGGCGTGCAGTGAAATTGTAAATAAGGGAAGCAATTCATAAAAAAAATTGTAAAAACTGACCTATTTATAACGTAATTCAATTCTTCTACCATTTTTTCGCAAAACTTGTCTATAAATTCTTTGTAAAAACGTGGATATTGTGACCAGTAGTGCACCTATAGCGCACCTTCTCTTTGGGGGAAGGGGGGTTTTGGTTGGGCAATGATTTTTTTATGATTCTACATTCATTTTAAGTTTTTAAAATTGCGAGTAACAGTGTCTCCTGGGGGGGGGGGGTTAACCCCAATACCCCCCTGGGTGCGCCACTGATTGTGATATTTCTTTAATCCGATTATTTTCAATTGCTAAAGGAAACAAATTAGAGAGTCGATCTTATTCCGTCGAGTTTCGCAAGTAAGTCTTTATTCTTTTTAGAGTGTTAGGTTCTACACAGACACTAGTAGCTGGAATGGTCAGTTCTAACTCGCATTATTTTACTCCGAATATGCTTTGTTCAAGAAATTGTTTTTAAAAACATTGAGAACTCACTGGCATTATTTTTTGTGTTAATGTGCTCAGTTTCGTATAAAGCTGTTAGTTCCGAACGTAATGAAATTAAGACAAATTATTGTCCATAAAGACGTACTTAGTAAAGATTTTATTTGGTTTTCAGGAAAATGTGTTTTTTTTAAAATTAATTAAAAGTGCACAGCTCAAGAAAATCTAGGTCATCAAAATTCTTAAACCTATTTTCCCTTGTTGGTATATTTAATTTAAATGTGATAATATAGTGGGCAGCAGCACGATTCAATATCTCAAACATTATCAGTGCGTATGAGTTTCCTTTAGGATCAACTTCTTGCCATCATATTATTATTATTTCAACATTTTTCACTCAGCTCTCTTTTTATACTAACATCTTTAAATTCGGTAAGTTTTTTACACATAAACCAATATCATTGATCTTGTATTGCAATACGTTAAGGCTGTTTTAGCAGTCAAAACACACTGCGATTTGAAATGGGCGTATCACTTACTTTTCCACACTGCCTACGCCAGCCGACGACGGGTACAGCTGTTTTCGCAGTGGGCGGCCGACCGGCGGGTGTTTAATGACAACAAATGCATTATTCTTTATTCAAATTACTTTTTGTCAGGAATACCTTTTTTGTTTGATTATCGTAGATGTCAAATTTAGTTGGGTTAATGTTATTGTTTGTCCAAATGTCACATGAAATCTTATGTGGTGTTTATTTATAATAAATTTAAAATAACATAAAAATATTATTATCAAAAAAATACAATTTGTTGTCACAAACAAATAAACAATTTCGCATTTATAGCTTGAAAATGATTTCAAATCAAACTAACTGACCGTACGTTCATGAGATTTGATGTCACGCAGCCGATAACGATGAAACTATATGCCAATGATGAGTAACACGTTTCACTATTAAATTTCAGTATTTTTTAGCAATTTTCTTCAAAGTTTGAACACGCTTTTCTCGATTATTACTGGACATAAAAAGGTGAAAAAAAAAATCAACGATTACAGAAAAAAAACTCTTTCAAGTGATGGGCGTAAAAAGTTTGGTTATAATAGAACGTTAAACTGCATAATCCGATATTTCAAAAGAACTTTCAAAAAAATTAAAAAAGTAAAACCATCAGTTTAAAGGCAACATAATTTTGAATAACGTGTCCAAATTTCGAGACATTTTGTCGGTAAATAACAGAGAAAACACTGTATCTAGGTTTTTGGTGTACCGATAAAACAGCCTTAAATAAATTATCTGAGAATAGAAATATTTCATAAAAAAGCGAGATTAATAAAATAAAATAAGAACCATTTTTTAAAATATCCAAAAATCCTCTCGAGCTATTTATGGTTTCTGTATCCCAACTTTTCACCATTCTCCAAAACACACTTAAAGAATTCAATTAAAGAATCGCGGTATTCTAAGACTGTTCATACTAGCCCGCCGTTGTAATTCCATCGCGTCACTGCAACTTTTGGTAGTCTTCGCTTTACAATTATCTAAAGCTTGAGTACGTTTAGATAATTTAGAAAAGGAAGAAGCCATTCCACTTAAAGGTGCAAAAAAACTTTGCATTATTTGATCTGTATGACCGCTTGGGATAAAACAAAGTTGAATTTGAGGGCATCAACAAATAGACCATCAGATAATAAGAACAATTAATGAAATTAACAAGAACGACAAGACCAGAGTTATAATGCCAACAGGAGAAACAGAATGCATAGATCTAAAAGGAGGAATCCGCCAAGGAGATTCGCTCAGCCCATTGTTATTCAATATGGTGATAAATCAAATCATTCTCGAAGTAAGAAAACGACACGGATACCACATGATGCCACCAGGCCCGGCTCAAGACGAAATTTTCACCCGGGCAAGGATCTTTTGAGTCGCCCCCCCTCCTAGTAAAAACCCCTATAAAAACAACAACAATCAGCTGTTTTTAAGTTTGCAACACTTTTTGAGTAACTGCTGATTTTAAGACCTTTGATAGCCCCACTGTAAAATGTTCCTGTTAAATCAACACAGCATGACATCACAGGATGTTAACATCTTTTGTGTGTGTCATATGATATTGACACCGTCCGTGTGTAATTTGTACACCAACTGTGTGTTATATTGACACCGTATGTGCATATGACACACAGACGGTGTCAATTTGACACTCACAAAAAGTGTGTAATACCATATAAACGTAATTGGATAGTAATCAACGCCATTTTTTACATAAGCGTTGTATATTTTGCACAGTGTCAGTTAAAGAAACATAAGACTTTGGACACAGTTTGACGTAAAGTATATTTACATTATATTTAAAAACATTATATAAAGAACAATGAACAATAGCCTGGTGTCAATGATGTAATGATGTAATTTAGTCTGTTAGGCTTCTGTAAGTATTGCAAGTCTAGTTTACAAAGGCAACTTTACGAGCCTTTTTTTCAGCAAAGTCCTTAATGATGTTGCTTAAATCAAGTCGTTGTAATACATCATATTCTATAGACATAAGTGCCAGTCCTACTAGCCGTTCTTGGGACATAGTGGATCGTAAGTAGTTTTTAATTAACTTAAGTTTAGAAAAGCTTCTTTCTCCAGATGCAACACTTACTGGAAGAGAAAGAAGAATTCTTAGAGCTACACAAACGTTTGGAAAGTTCTCACTTAAAGAATGTGATGAAATAAATTTCAAAATGTCCTTTGGTTTATCTCCACAATCGTCGGGTAGAACTGTTTTGAGCACTAAGAGTTCCTGATACATCTGGTGTCCTTCAACATCACGGTGCTCTCCATCAGTTAGAGATATCTGCAGGTCTGCACATTTAGTCATTAGAGTATTGATGTCTTCTCTTTCAGTTTGTAAAGAAATCCAAACGTGTCATTGTGGGTGGATAACTGAGAAAATCTCTCTTCAAGTGATGCGATTGTTGTGTCCAAAATGTAGAGGTAACATTTACTTCTGAAGTTTACTTTTGGATCCACAACTGCTTCATCTCGTACCTCATCATCAAATTGGCGCTTGACTCTCCTTGGTCGAACTTGTTGTTCAGAAGGGAAGGATGGTTCAACTTCAAGGCTTTCTGCTACTTCTCGAGCATCAACAAGCATTTCTTCAAACCCCTTGTCACTTCTTATTTCATTAAAGTAGGACTTTACAGAAGCTATCAGTTCCATAGCGGCTGCAATATCAAAATCTTCTTTTTGTAGCAGCTTACTGATCACATTTATCCTCGAGAGAATTGTACTAGTTGACTGTGAGGAACAGAAGACTTTTTTAAGTTCAAAGACTGTTTTCATTTTCCTTTGCCTTTTCAATTTTCCTTTTTCTATAAAATGCTCCAGACGGTTTCGGTTTATTTTTACCATCTGCCATGACGTTTTAAATCAAACCGCACCATATAATGCACTAATACAATTTATTAACCGTCCGGCGCCCTCCCTATTTGAAATAATATAATATTTTCAATACGTATAATACAGAGTCTGCACGGACACAAACAGAATGTAGGTTGTAGATAAATAGGTGCTATCGATCACGATCATTGATTGCTATTCAAGAACAAGAAGATGCGACTGCGAGACTGCCACTGCCAGAGTGCTTGGGCGAGTCCATTAGGTGAGCCAGAGAGGGGTAGCCGCTTTGCGGAGGAAGTGGTAGCAGGCTTACGAAGTTGCGCTTGTCGTCTGCAACCCTGCGTGGAGTCTGATCAGCTGATCGTGCCGACTGACTGTCGCGCTGCTTTCTTGACTCACGACTAGCGGAAGAACGAAAGGTGAGAGGTTAGGTTCCGAACGTCCTTTGCGATATTTATAATATTTCGGCTTACTTAAGTTACCTACCGATTGGTTTGCCATTAAAACTATCTAGTATTTGGTGTATAGCCATCGTTGTTATTATTAAAAATGTAATTTGATTAACCCCATTATTTCCAAAGTAAAACTGTCCAAGATAAGTAAAAGGAAAATTCACCTCACGTTGTTTGTTAATTGTTCAGAGCTGTTAGTAAGCAGTGGATCACCAACTTAGTGGATCGCCCGCTGTTAGTGGTCGACAAAGCTGAGGAGCCGCGAATGCAAGGGCGCCTTCGGCGCCCTTACATTCGCGGCGCCCCGGGCAAGCGCCCGGTTTGCCCGGCCCTTAAGCCGGGCCTGGATGCCACGATGATGCAGTACTAATTGCTGATAACGAAGATGACCTACAAAGGCGGCTCCACCCCTTCAATATCACAGCAAACAAACTTAATATGAGAATATCATTAGAAAAAACTAAATGTATAGTGATCAGTAAAGAGTCGCGTAGATAGAAACTAGAAATAGACGGCAAAATTGTAGAACAAGTAATGAAATTTAATTACCTTGGAGTAGAGACCACTAGTGACAGGGATATAAGAACAGATACCACAAGGCAAGCATCAAAAGCGACAAGAGTAAGTGGTTGCCTCCGAGAAACCTTATGGAGAAACAAATATCTGACCACGGAAAGCAAAAGTGCTGAAAGTATACAAGACAACAGTAAGACCAATCCTAACATATGCAACGGAGACAAGGACCGATACAAGAAAGACGAAACAACAAATCAACAATATCGAAATGAAAGTATTAAGATCAATAGTGGGAATATCATTAAGAGACAAACAAACCAACAGAAGTAGACGCGAACAATGCAAAATTCAAAATATTAACAGGTGGATAAAAACAAGAAAAAAAAACTGGAACGAACATGTACACCGAATGGGACCAGATAGATTAGCGAACATCTGTAAAAACAACAAACCGTATAGCAGAAGACACGTTGGAAGGCCGCCTAAAAGGTGGAAAGATAATATACAGTCAACAACGACTGAAACAGAATAAGAGGCAGATAAACAGGAGTAATCCTAGTCGCACAAAGAAGAAGTTTGAGGGCAAAACAGTGTATAAATATAGCACTGGTACCTGTTTTTTGCGCTTTAAATTGTATACCTCCCAATTGTCAATCCATAACCGCAGCTCCGTCATAACTTTGGACAATCAGCTTGTCATTACCATTAATGGATTTTAAGAGATCACATACAATTTTATATAATGCTTCTGCCGTTCTATCTTCTGATACATTTATAAAACCTAAAAGTCTGTCCTGTATAAACACTATTTAATTCTCTTATCTCAGGGTTATATTCGTGCTTCAATATCTATGCTTTACATATGATAGGTAAGGTCCAAAGAATACCGGAATAATAAAAAACATATATGATACAACATTATATATTGAAATAAAAATATATTGAAATAAAATTTACACTCAAATATCTTCAATAAAAAATATCTCATATAATGATTATCAAACTTTTGTTCTACGTACGTGAACCTTCAAAAATTAATGGTATATACAATATAAATTAAAATTTCAAATCAAAATTGTTGTTCTAAATCTCCTGATCAAAATATTCCTATCTTTTCTAAAGCAATTGTTAAAAATATGTGTTGTTAATAAAGAAAAACTGACGAATAGTAAAACTATCTCTCTGATGATGAGTTGTCCAAATCCTTGTTCCTTGTAGTCTACACTATCTATTCTTAGCAGTCCCCTAGGTAATCAACAATCTTACAACAAATTGTTGCGAGCCTACCGTCGTTAATGATCCCCTTCAAATGCACGTATCGTTCAAATGATGCTAGCCTCTTCTCCTCTCGACAAACTGAATCTCTCGTTCTGGCCTGAACAGTGACCCTTGGAATATAAGTAGAAAAATATAACTTACAATATTTTACTGGATCAGCTTCTGTCAGATACACTTACTCATCTGTCATAAGTCAGAACAATGACTGTTCGCCTTGCACACTTTGAAAAATAACTGATTATCTTTTCTCCCTCAAAAATCTAGCTAAACTTTCCTTCCTACATACCTATTCCACTTTTTTCAATCTCCTCCGCGAATAAGGCTCTAACGGCATCCTTTAACTCATTCATGGTTTGTGGTGCCCGTTTAAAAACGGCAGTTTTAGCCATGCCCCAAATGTATGCGTCTAGTTAAGTCTGGAGAATGTGCAGGATAGGAGAAGTCAGTAAATCGTGAAATGAATTTGTTTGGAAAATGTCCCTGAAGAAATTGACGAACTGCGACAGCAGTATTGCAATTTGCCCCATCCTGCTGAAAAAATTGGTCTCGAAATGCCAAATTACGTGCACGACAAAATTGACGTAGATCAGAGATAAAGCGTGTTAAAATTTGTATGTAGCTCTGTTGATTAAGTGTGACTTGCCTACCATTTTCTTCGATAAAGTATGGACCAATGACACTCACTTTTGCGCTATGTAAAGGAACTTCTCTCTTCCGTGTGGTGGATAATAGGTGGGAAATAAAATACCACCCGTGAACCAAAACAGCTTTTATGACGTTAGGTATGGTAACCCTAACAGAAGAGTCTCTGGTCCTCCAAGTCTGGGTTTGGGCGTAGGGCTAACAACCCTACCCTAAAAAAAAAAGAATTGTTACGAAAGCTGAAAAAACAAAACCGGACGGACCTTATGTAGACGATCTCGCAAACGAAAAAAGGGTAGTCGATTTGGATCATGGAACGTGAGAAAATTGTACTCTGCAGGAGCGATGAGATGTCTCTTAGACACTCTTAACAAATATAATATGGACATAACAGCTATACAGGAGATGCGATGGAAAGGGACCGGTACTCTCCAGAAGAATCTGAATACCATATATTATAGCTGCCATCAAACTCAACATATCTTTGGGGTAGGCTTTGTAGTTAGCAAAAGTGCTAATAACCTAATAATAGGTTTTGACGCTATAGATCATAGAATATGTGTTCTAAAAATACGTGGAACATTCTTTAACTACAGTCTTATAAACGCACATGCCCCACTGAGGATAAAACAGACACAGAAAAAGAAGAATTCTATGAGAAACTAGAACAAACATATAGACAGTGTCCCAATAATGACGCTAAGTTGATTATCGGAGACATGAATGCCAAGGTAGGACAAGAGGAGATGTACAGACCAACCATAGGACCTTACAGCATACACAAAGAATGTAATGATAATAGGACGAGACTTGTAATCTCGCAGCATCTATGAACATGACGATCAGTAGTACATACTTTCAACATAAACGTATACATAAAGTGACGTGGACATTGTCAAATCATCAGACCCAAAATCAGATAGACCACGTACTGATTGATTTAAGACATGGATCAGATATACTAGACTGCAGAAATTATAGAGGTGCAAATATTGACTCCGATCACTATCTCATAGCTGGACGTCTCAGAGCACGTATATCAAACGCCAGGAACGATAAAACTGAACCAAAAATAATCAAATATAATGTTGATAAATTAAAGTGTACTGAAGTCGTAAGAAACTTCCAAATATGCTTAGATCGTAAAATATCAGAACATCCCAGAAGTGAGGTATATCCCACTGAACTTAACACAAATTGGGAGTTTATGAAAATCACGCTTAAAGAGACCGCAGAGGAAGTGCTGGGTGAAGTACCCAAAGGACAGCGAAACAACTGGTTTGATGAGGAATGCCAACAAGTAACGAAAGAGAAGAACGACGCGTATCTGAAAATGATCAACAGAAGGACTAGGAGCAATGTTGAAGAATATCGAGTACAAAGACGAAGGAAAAACAAAAACACGAACATAAAAGCGGCAACAAATCAATAAAGAGTTCGAAGAAATGGAAAACCTTAATAGAGAACACGAATACAGAAAATTTTACAAACACGTTAACACAAAAAGAAAAGTTTTCAAGCCACAAGCGAACCAAGTCAAGGCCCTTAACGGAATTCTTTTAAACGAGAGAGTGGAAGTACTAGAAAGATGGCAGGAACATTTTAGTACGCTACTTAATGGAGAAAGTAGAGCTAAAGGTAGATATGATATAGAAATAGAACAGGAGGATACTGAACTACCAACTTTGGAAGAAATAAACAAAGCAATTCAGTCTCTAGCCAGAAACAAGTCACCCGGAGCAGACAACCTTACCCGCAGAAATATTTAAATGTGGCGGTCAAACATTTGTAACCCTCCTTCACAAACTACTAATACAGGTATGGCAAGAACGCGCGTTACCAGAAGATTGGAATACTGGAATTATATGCCCCATACACAAAAAAGGAAACGTTCTTGAATGTTCCAACTTTAGAGGGATCTCCCTTCTTAATACAGCATACAAAATTGTGTCCCTGATACTTAACGAACGACTGGCACGGTATACTGACAATATAATAGGATCCTACCAAAGAGGCTTCTTGAAAAACAAATCTACCATTGATCACATATCATCCATCAGACAAATATTAGAAAAAATGACGGAGTACGACATAGACTGCCAGTACATCTTCGTAGACTTTAAGGCAGCGTACGATACTATTGAGAGGTTCCAATTATATTCGGCGATGATCGAATTAGGAATACCAAAAGGATTGGTAGAATTAACTAAAATGACAATGATGAAAGTCGAATGTAAAGTGCGCGTACAAGGGGATGTTTCAAAACCATTTAAAACCAACAGAGGACTGCGCCAGGGAGGTGCGCTATCATGCACGCTGTTCAACCTAGCGTTAGAAAAAGTTATAAGAGATTCGGGAATAAACTTAAAAGGTACGATATATACCCGTAGTATACAAATAATGGCATACGCTGATGATATCGTCATAATTGGAAGAACCCAAAATGAAGCAGTGAGCTTCACACGTATCAAAAATGCCGCAGAAAACATCAGACTTCTGATTAACATCCAGAAAACTAAATATATGCCGGCCATATCAAGAATTCAACAAAATAACTTAGAGTTGCAACACGAAACGATAGAAATGGTAGAAGAATTCTGCTACTTAGGATCACTGGTAGACTACAAAAATAACACATTCAACGAGATAAAAAACAGAATATGCGTGGCTAACCGCTGTTATTTTGGCCTGGGCCCTCAACTAAGAGCGAGAAGTATGACAATAGCAACAAAGTGCAAACTTTATAAAACAATAATACGCCCAGTGCTGGTCACTGGGCGTATGATCACTACCTGGTCGAAAGTAGGATAAGGGTTAGAATTTCCAACATCAAAAAGGAAAGAGGCTCTAAACATGAACGATATAATATAGAAGGACTCAAAGAAACAAAAAAAAATAGAGAGTACAAAGAAAATATAAGCATCAAACTAGAAAACAGACCAAAACATGAAAACCTAAATGAGGAGTGGGAAGAGTGCAGAGAAATCATAAAAGAAACAGCTAAAGAGGTGTTGGGCATGGAAGTTAAAGAAAGAAGAACAAGAACGAATCACTGGTTTGACAAAGAATGTCAAACTATAACAGAAAGAAAAAACAGAGCATATCTACAGATGCAACAGAGGCACAGAACCCGACAAGCAGAGGAAGAATATAAACAACTACGTAAAGAAGAAAAGAAAATTCACCGAAGAAAGAAGAGAGAATATATCAACAAAGAACTTCAAGAACTACAAGAACTAAGTAAACCAACAGAGACAAGAAAATTTTACCAGAAACTCAACAAAAGCAGAAAAGAGTTCAAACCGAGAACAACGATGTGTAAAGATAAGGAGGGTAATATATTGACAGAACAGCAAGAGATACTTAGAAGATGGACAGAACATTTTAAGGAAAAGCTTGGGGTGAATAGGACGGAGATGAACCCTGATATACCATTAGACCAAGCAGACAACAGAGAAAAGAGTCCACCAACAATAGCAGAGATTAGAACAGCAGTGGACAAATTAAAGAACAATAAATCACCGGGATCGGATCAAATATCATCGGAGCTACTGAAAGAAGGAGGAGACGCATTACTTAAAGCCATACATGAGCTGATAAGAAAGATATGGTTGAATAAACAGCTACCAAAGGAGTGGAATAGCGGCATTATTGTACCACTACATAAAAAAGGAAACCAGTTAGAATGTGAAAACTACCGTGGAATCACGCTGTTGAATGCGGCATACAAAATAATGTCCAACGTAATGTATGAAAGACTTAGACCATACGCTGAAAAAATAGTTGGCAAATACCAATGTGGCTTCTGTAGACAGAAGTCAACAATAGACCAGATATTTGTTCTGCGACAGATCCTTGAAAAAACAAGTGAATATAACATCGACACACATCATCTCTTCATAGACTTCGAAAGCGCATATGACAATATAAACCGAGAATTCCTAACAAAAGCAATGAAAGAATTTAATATACCAACACAGCTAATAGAATTGATAAAAGAAACACTAAAAGTAGAAAGTAAAATCCGGATACAAAACGAATTAACGGAAACAATAGATGTGAAGAAGGGACTACGCCAGGGAGACGCTCTATCATGCATATTATTCAACATCATACTTGAAAAAATAATAAGAGACACAACAGTTAATACCCGAGGAACAATAATTAATAAAAGCGTGCAAGTACTAGCATTTGCAGATGATGTTGACATAATCGCAAGATCAAGAAGAGAAATGATAGAGGCATTCACTCAAATAGAACGAGCTGCAAAAAATAGTGGTCTTAAAATCAATCAGACAAAAACAAAATATATGCCTGCAAATAAAAACGCACAAATAAGGCAGCTGCCAAATTTAACAATAGGAGAATACAACATTGAGGCGGTAAAAAACTTTACATACTTAGGATCCCTAGTTACGTCTGATAACAACGTTGCAGAGGAAGTGAAGAGGAGAATATTTATTGCCAATAAATGTTACCATGGCTTAATTAGGCAACTAAGATCAGATAACGTCTCCAGAAAAACAAAATGCCAAATATACAAAACCTTAATAAGACCGGTACTCACATACGGTTCAGAAACCTGGACACTCTCTAAAAGGGAGGAAACGTTATTAGCCACCTTTGAAAGAAAAATCTTGCGACACATATATAAGGGCACAAAAGAAAACGGATTTGGCGGAGAAGGTATAACTTTGAACTATACAACATATACCAGGATCCGGATATCATAACATTCATTAAAATAGGAAGGCTACGTTGGATTGGACATGTGGAAAGAATGGAAGAAGGCGAAATACCAAACAAAATATTCAAACAAGTGCCAGTAGGAAAAAGAACAAGAGGAAGACCGAAGCTGAGATACGTAGAACAAATAGAAAATGATATAACAACATTAAAAATTAAAAACTGGAAAAAAAAGCACGAAACAGGTCAGAATGGAGAAGAATCCTTGAACAGGCCAAGACCCAAAAAGGGTTGTCGAGCCAGTGATGATGATGATGAATACGCCCAGTGCTCACATACGGATCGGAAACATGGGCAATGACGACCCGAGATGAAGAGTTACTACGAGTCTTTGAAAGAAAAGTATTGAGGACCATATATGGCGCAGTAAATGAACAGGATCTTGTGGAGAAGGCGATATAACTTTGAACTCTATAGACTTTTTGGTGATGCAGATATTTTAAAGACCATCAATATAAACCGCCTAAGGTGGGTGGGCCACGTTATGCGGATGGATGAGAGTGATCCCACTAAAATAACTATGCTAAACAGGCCGGTCGGAAGAAGAAGAAGAAGAAGAAGGGGGGCGACCTAAACTCAGATATCTGGACGATGTACAGGAAGATTTGAGGGAGATTGGAGTGAGGGGCTGGAGAAGACAGACACTCGATAGGGAAGGATGGAAGAATGTTTTGAAGCAGGCCAAGGCTCACGAATGGCTGTAGCGCCAACTGATGATGAAAGGAACTTCTTGAACTTCATCTGGTCTGACAAAGCCCATAAATCGATTTGTGCGACGATTTACATGGCCTGACAAATGAAAATGTGCTTCGTTTGAAAACCATACATTTTTCAAAAAATTAGGATTTTCATACTGTAATGCAAGAATTCTGGCACAATATTCCACTCTACTGTGATAATCCCTGGGATGTAATTGTTGATGTACCTGAATCATATACGAAAATGCACCCAGCTCCTTCAGGATTCTGTGCAAGTTCGTTTAAGCCAAGATGCAACGCTGTTATTGTCTGGCTGGCTTTCGGATTTTCCAAGATTCGCTCAAAAATAGGTGCATGATTATCGTTGTTGTTAACTGTCCTGGGACGCCCTGAACTTCCTTTTCGTTGGCACAATACATTACCCGTATTTCTAAACTTTTCAACAACCTTCAAAATTACAGCATTACTTGGAGAACGTTTATTAAACCGTTGTGTGAATTGATCACACATGTATTGCAGACTTGCACTATTACGTCGGCCTATTTCGTATGAGCGAAAATTATGCTTCACAAGAAACACTTTCTCCTCTGTGCTTAACTACTTAACACCATTTTTAACAATTAGGCGTTAAATTGTGTAAGGATTACTTGACAGGTCTATATTAGTTAATTTGAATATGACAGTGCACACAAAGAGACATCTATGTTTTAGTTTCAGTACTGTTGATTTTGGGCAATAATATACTTGGGCAAGATTTAATTGAATCAGGGTAAAATTGAAGGAAAAAGAGCCCCAGGACGAAGAAGAATATCCTGACTTGCTAACCTGAGAGCATGGTATAGAAAGACCTCAACACAGCTATTTCGTATAGCAACCAACAAAATCATCATAGCCAGAATGATCGCCAACGTTCGGAACGGACAGGCACCCTAAGAAGAAGAAGATTTAATTAATAAAACTGTGCTCGATATCTGCCTTTCATTTGATCAAAGTTCATTTATTCGAGCATTCAACCTTATATCAATTTATTTTTAATTATAGCTAAAAATGTAATATTCATTACAATAAAGAGCAGCTTAATTCAATACATATAGGTAAACATAATCTTTAACGGAGAAATTACTATAAGATCCAAGTTATAATGTTGACGCGGTAAAAATAGTATCAAATGAATTCATAAAAGTCTAATTTCAAATATATTTTTTTATTGCAGAAGAGTCTTACATCAGTACAAAAAATACAAAATGTTATGTAGTGACAGGAGAACACTAGATCTGTCAAGTGACATAACGCGGGAGGGAAGAGTTTGCCACCCAAGTATTCAAAAGATAAATACCTAGAATACTACGCTGTAATACTAACACACTAACCAAAGAAGAGTTAGAAATGTTGAAGTTGATGTTTGAAATTAAATGTTGAAGGAAAAAAAGTACAAATAGAATAATGTATTAAAATTATAAATCGCAGACTATCAATTTTTACTAGAAAACTAATTATAAGTCACTTTGTATATTACGTGTAGACGTTAGACGGTCTACTAATTGATATTTCAATTATATCCATTTATGCCTAATAATTTATTGAAAGTAAAATCCAGGCAGTATCAAATTAAAACAAGTTTTCCAAGGAACATTAACTCAAAGTTGAAATACAATCGAACCAATTAGTTAAAGCTAGTACGAGAGCTCGCTAACGATAATGTAAATATTCCTCTGTACTTATTGAAAAAGTTAAGAAACTTGAATTGAATTGAAACAACTAAGATATATATACAAAAATGCACAAACTATAGTGCCAAAAAATTACTTATTTACACCACGAACATATGGGAGAGGGTAATTGATAGACTTATACGTGAAAGAAAGTCATCTGTAATTTGCGATATGCGGACGATACAGTACTCCTAGCTTCTAGTCAAGAATATCTACAAACACTACTTGATAGAGTCGTTGAGAGTTGTAGGGAGGCAGGTCTGGATCTGAACATAAGGAAAACCAAAATACTCGAAATAAGTAAACAACAGCATATAAAACTTATTTCTAACAGCATATAAACTTATAACGTCTATATATGTAAATAAATAATACCAAACTTGAGCAAGTTGATAAAACCGTTTACCTTGGACAGCAATTAAATTGTAACGCAGAAAGTCACGGCGAAATTAGATCTAGGATAGAGCAGGCTAGAGCTGCTTTTAGAAGGATGTCCAAGGTGTTATGTAACAGAGACCTAAAATTGGCATTGAGGATCCGCCTACTTCGCTGCTACGTGTTCTCGGTCTTACTTTATGGTGTCGAGTCCTGGACTGTGAATAAAATCGATCTAAATCGCCTTGAGGCTTTCGAAATGTGATGCTGTAGAAGAATTTTAAAAGTTTCCTGGGTGGAGAAGATTCGAAACTCCACAATACGAGAACGTCTCAGCAAGACTACTGAGATCATAAAAAGCATCAGGCAGAGAAAACTGAAGTATTTCGGACATGTAATGAGAAGTCCCAAATATAGGTTGCTACAAAATATCATGCAAGGAAAAATAGCAGGCAAACGCAGTCCAGGACGAAGAGGAACCTCATGGTTGAAGAACTTGCAAGACTTGACAGCAGCTCTAAATAACGATGTAGTTGATTATCCATACCATTGCCTTGGATTTTTCAGCCATGATGTTCTTCTTCTACCAGAACCACGATTACCTTGGATCTTTCCCTTTTTCAGGGTGTCTCATAATGTGACCGAAGTATTCTAGCTTGCGTTTCTTTATTATTTTGACCAGTTGTGTTGTTTGGTTCAGCCGTCTAAAGACCTCCTCATTTCATAACTCTGTCGACCCAGCTTATTTTCAGTAGTGGTCAGCTTATTTTCAGTAGTCGTCTGTATACCCACATCTCAAAAGCTGTCAAGCGTTTAAGGATAGCCTCAGTTAGAGTACACGCTTTCACTCCATACAGCAGGACAGGAAAGATGTAGCAAGATGTCATTCGAACTCTAAGGTCAATGCTAAGATCGTAACTGCAAATTACGTTTCTCATTTTTACAAAGGCAGCTCTGGCTTGTTCTATTCGGCTTTTAATTTCTTTCTGTCCAGTTTGGCATCTCCGACTTTTATACCGCCATCCCTTATATAATTTTATTTGCTAACTATAATGTATTTGGTTTTTTTAACGTTGAGTTTTAATCCATACTGATCACAAGTCTGTTTTATTTTGTTCATTAGATTTTGAAGGTCTTCTCCGCAATTAGCAAGCCCTAAGGTATCGTCGGCATATCTTATATTGTTGACGGTTACTCCATTTACAATATTACCTACGGTTGTCTCCATTAAGGCTTCCTTAAATATTTCCTCCGAATAAGTTAAAAAGTAAATGTGACAATATACAGACTTGTCTCACTCCTCTTTTTATATTTATTTCATCCGACAGTTCTTGTTCAACCTTTATTCTTGCTACTTGATGCCAGTATAGATTTGTAATTATTCGTAGATCTTTATCGTCCAATCCAGCTGTTTCCAATATTTCTAGCATTTTGTTATGTCGGACTTTTGTCAAAAGCATTTTTAAAATCGATTGCACAAATGTACACATTTCGATTTATATCTCTGCATCTCTGTACTAGCACCTGTATACTAAACAAGGCTTCTCTTGTACCCAAGCCACTCCTAAACCCAAATTGAGTACAGCTAATTCTGTCCTTTAACAGCGTATAAATTCTGCTGGGTATACATTGCAGGAAGATTTTCAAAACGTGACTCATCAGACTTATTGTCCGATAATCACCGCATGTCTTTGGACGATGTTTCTTAGGTATTGTGACAAATGTCGACTTTAACCAATCAGTTGGTAATATCCTAGTGTCATAAATTCTCTTAAAGAGATTACACAGACCTTTAATTCCATTTTCTATCAAAAACTTTAGTCTTTCAGCACTTATTTCATCGAGGTCCAAGTGCTTTTCCATTTTTTGCCGTTTGTATTGATCGTAAATAACAAAACAATAGAACAAGTGATGGAAACTGAATACTTGGGAATAAAACTGTCAAGCTACGGAAAAGTGGAAGAAGAAGTACAAAAACAAGTGAACATGGCAAACAGAGCAGCAGGATGTCTCAACAACACAATCTGGAGAAACAAATACCTCACAACGGAAACGAAAACCAGGATATATTAATCAACAATAAGGCCGATAATGACGTACACAGCGGAAACAAGAGCAGATACGGCGAAAACACAAAGACTGCTGGAAACAACACAAAATGGAAGTCTTACGAAAAATAACAAACCAAACTCTAAGAGACAGAGTAAGAAGTGAGGAAATACGAGCGAGATGTGGTATAGAGAAAATAAATGAGTGGACCAAAAGAAGAAAAGTGGAATGGAATCAACAAATCGAAAGAATGACAGAAAATAGAATAGTACGAATAGTAAGAGACACATCGCCAAATGGAAGAAGATCATGGGACGACCGAGGAAAAGATGGTCGGACAACGTCAATTGAGGCTAAAAACCGAACTAAAACAGGCATTAAGCCTATTTATAAAGTAGGAAGAAGAAGAAATATTGAACTTGTAACCTCACTTTCTGTTATAGGTGGACCTGATATAGCAATTGGTGTATAGTGTTCTACTCTCTCATCTCCAAATAATTCAGAAATGTAGTTTTCCCATTCTTTTAACTGTTTATTGATGTCTAATATTCTGTATCCGTTTCTGTCTTCTAAACTTTAGAATACTTGTTTCCGTTTGTTTCCAGCGACCTCTTTTAATTTCTTGTGCAAATGAAATGTATCGTGTTTCTTTTCATATTGTTCAATTTCATTACATTCTTTACTATGAAATTGTGTTTTCGCGTGTCTTTACTTCTGCCTGATTTATTATGTATCTTTATTTCTGACTTCTCTTCTTTGATCCATAAGTCTCAGTATTTCTTTTGTCGTCCACCCTTGTTTTTTTCTTTATTTTAGCGCCTCAATTTTGTTTCTTGAACAGTCTTTAAGATGTCTTTAATTCACGTCCAGTTTTCCTCAGTACTTTCCTCTTTGCTTGATCTTAACTTCATTTTTTGTTCTAATATACTAGTTATTTCTTGTCTTACAGTATCATTTAACATCTTTTCTTTATCAATAGTAACTGTTTGCTTATTCGTCCTTACAACTCTTTTTAATCTCAGTCTTATTTTTCCTACTAAAATATTGTGATTTGTTGGTACATCTGCGCCTGGATATGTTTTACTGCTAATACTGAATTGTTGTATCTCTTATTTATACATATGAAGTCTATTTGGTTACGAACAACTCGTTCAGGTGTATCTGCTGGTGATTTCCAGGTGTAAAGACGACGTTTTGGAAGTTTGAAAATTGTGTTTGTTATTACTAATTGCTTTTCTACGCAAAAAGATGCCAACTTATCTCCTCTTTCATTTCGTATTCCCAGACCATATTTTCCTATGATATCTTCCTATTCACCTTCACCAATTTAGGGTGGCAGTGAATAAAATTAAGATAGCTATGATGTCAACCAACGTTCTGAAAGGACATGGTACACGAATTAGAAGATACGTGAAGAAACCGAAATATCAGATAGTCAATTTGGTTTTATGCAAGGCAGAGCAATAATAAATGCAACTTTCAAATAAGACAGCTGATAAAAAAATACAGGAATACAGAAACAATCGCTCATGTGGTATTCATTGATATTGAGAAAGAATATGAAAGGAGTTCCTCAAGAGGTTCTGTGGTATGCACATCTTCTTCTCATGGCGCCGTTTCCTTTCGAAGGTTGGCGGTCCAAATGGCAATTGTAGTTTTTGAAACTGCCACGTGAAAGATTTCTGCGGATGAGCGGTCGAACCATCTCCTCAGGTCTTTCAACCACGAGTTCTGGCGTCTTCCTACTGATCTTTTGCCCTGTACTTTTCATTTCAGTATAACTTGAAGTAATTCATATCTTTCGCCTCTCAACACATGACCCAAGTATTGCATTTTCCTCTCTTTGATTATTCTTAGTAATTTTTTTTTACACATGCGACGAAGTACCTCAACATTAGTAACTCTTTGTACCCATAATAACTGATCTGTCATATGTGCACATAGAAAGGATTTCTTGGAGGATGAGGACATGTATAGAGAGCAACAACTAGTGTTGAAACAGGTGTGGGAGAGACTGATAAACTTCTTATGAAAGTGGGATTATACCGGGACTCGGTGCTTGGACCTTATTTATTTTCATTAATGTTCGATCAGATGAAAGCGAAATTACAGGGAAACATTCTTCGGTGCTTAACGTATGCTGATGATAAGGTTTAGCAGAAAATACTGAAAGATATGTAGAACAAAAACTGGAACGCTGAAGACAAGTTCTTGAGAAAAATATTTGAAATGTTGATTTAAAGATGGAGGTGCTACAAATAAAAAGATAACTTTGAAAAATGAAATGATTGTGAAAAGTAATAGTTCTATAGAGCGTTTCACGTTAATAACGGAACGGTCCGTTGATAGGGCTACGTATTTTTTAGATTTCTTATTTCATATATTTCTTATATGGACGATAAAAGCGCGTCGATGGCACGACGAGCACAAGCACGATTCAGGGTTGTATTTGTATTATCTTATCTCCACAGAAATAAATTAAAATTGATGTTTTATAACGTAACTGACCAGAATTGCCCATTGGACACAAGAGTGAAAATTATTTGAATTAAATAAATATGATTTACAAGAGATAATTTTATTTTATATCATTTTAATTACATTAATGACAAGTTAATTGTTTTTAAGTGAGATAATCATAGCCATTACGAATCAATTATCTTCGCACCCCATACCTCTAATGATAAGAAGGCATTGTTGTTGTTTAGTAGTTACTCTGACTTCACAGTTTAATGTTCATTGAAAATGGAAATTCAAAAATTAAGCCAGGGAAATTTTTTTATACATCCGTGCAAAGCAAATTATTTTAAATGTATATTTCATCATCTAAATTTAAAGAGTGGTGAAATTGTTAGAGGTTTAATCGATAAATTTAATCGATAAGAGTTTTAATCGATAAATTGCTATGAGGAACTAGGTGCTAAAATACGCAAAGAAGCTGCGGAAGAAGGACTAAGGTCCATAAAAAAAACAAGAAAACGTACCAAAAGTAAAGTGAACAGCAGAAAGTTCACTTGCGATGCAGTAGTTCATACGCGGCTTCCTTCTTCTTCTTCTTACGGTGTCTTATCCTTAAGGACGTTGGCCATTACATTTGCCCATTTATTCTTATTTGTAGCAACCCTAAATAGTTCTATGGAGGTCATGTTCGTCCATTGCCGTAGGTTTTTAAGCCAAGAGTTGCGTCTTCTTCCTGGTCCTCTTTTGCTATTGCCTTTAATTATAAGTTGGAGCAGTTCATACTTTTGATTTCTTATGATGTGACCAAAATATTGTATTTTCCGTTCTTTTATTATAAGCATAAGCTCTCTTTCCTTATTCATCCTCCGCAAGACTTCCTCATTTGTCGTATGGCTCATGTAGGATATTCTGAGCATTTTACGGTAACACTAGAGTTCGAATGCTTGGATTCTTTTTTGTGTTGCTTCTGTCATTGTCCAGGCTTCAACACCACAGAGCAAGGTAGAGAAAACATAGCACTTAAGTATTCTAGTTCTCAATGAGATGCCCAGCTGGCGGTTGCATAGAACTTTTTTCATTTTGTAAAACATTGTACGTGCCTTTTCCAAGCGTATTCTTATCTCTAGTGAGTGGTCCCAAGTTTCATCAAGATTACTTCCAAGGTACGTTGTTCTTGTTACTCTTTCCAGATCTGTTCCGTCGACATTGACCTTCCCCCTTCTGTTTTGGTGCTTGCTGATGACCATCGTTTTTGTCTTCTTTGTATTCAATTTCATTCCAAACTCTCTACAAGCTGTCGTTACTCGGTCCATTAAGCGTTGCAGGGTTTCAGAATTATTTGACAGTATGACAGTGTCATCAGCATATCGCAGGTTATTTATACATGGCCCGGTTATAATTATACCATCCGAGGTGCCTTCCAAAGCTTTCTGAAATATCTTCTCAGAGTAAACATTGAACAGCAAAGGTGAGAGGACACATCCCTGTCTTACTCTCTTCTCGATATTGATTTTTCCAGATGTTTCGCTTTTTATTCTGATTTTAGCCTTTTGTTCTTGGTAGAGGTTTGAATGATCCTTAAGTCTTTATCGTCGATATTACATGACCTTAAAATATCTATTAGTTTATCATGTTTCACCAGGTCAAACGCCTTCTGAAAGTCTATAAAACACAAGTATACATCAGAATCGACATCTCTACATCTTTCAACTAGCACACGTATTGAAAAAAAGTGCTTCTCTTGGTCCGAACCCATTCTTAAAACCAAACTGAGTTTGACCAGTGTGTTCGTCTAGTTTATTGTATACTCTATTGTGTATTACTCGTAGGAAAAAGTTATATGATTCATCAGGCTAATAATCCTATGGTCTTCACATTTCTTGGAGTTTTTCTTCTTTGGTAGTGGTATAAACACCGATGTCAGCCAATCATTTGGTATTATGCCTGTTTCGTATATTTTGTTAAATATATCTTCCATTACTTTGATGTGTTCGTCTAGTAATATCTTTATTATTTCAATTGGGATATTATCTTCCCCAACAGCTTTTCCGTTCTTTATCTGATTTCGACTTCGGCTTCCTACCATCGTGCATTGTTTTTTCTTTACAGGTTTACCGCCAACATTGCCAAAGTTGTTATAGTGCATGCGTATAGTGAAAATCAAAAAATCTCACAAGAGGTTCCAAGATCAAAATCTATAAATCCATCGTCAGACCTGAAATAACATACGGATGCGAAACGTGGACCATGACCAAAGCAAACGAAGAAAATCTCAGACGTTTTGAACGAAAAATACTTAGCAAAATTTTCGGACCTCACCATGACATCATCACAAACCAGTATAAGATCAGAACCAATATCGAATTAAAATCACTCTTCAACGACGCCGATATTGTCCAAGAAATTAAATCACAGCGACTAAGATGGGCAGGCCACGTGCACAGACTGCATAACGAAAGACTTGTAAAACTGGTATGGGAGGAGCTTCCGAGGTAAAAGACCACTCGGACGTCCCAGAATGAGATGGAGAGATAACATCCAAGCAGATCTCCGGAAAATGAACATTCCGTTTGACCCTAGGTTGACGGAAGACCGAACAAATTGGAAAAAAGTTGTACAGTCAGCTAAGACCCACCCAGGGTTGTAGCGCTACGTGATGATGATGTATAGTGAATTTAGCTTTGTGGAATATCATTTTTGGTTTTTTAGCTCAAAAAATCAGCGGACTATCATGATGAGATGGATATACCATATTTAAACAATGATTTAAGGAAAAGCTGCTTCCTGATCATGTACATATGTATTATGTACATTATGTACATAATAAATGTACAGGGCTGTGACAGATCAGTAATTATGTACTGAATTGAATGTTGGGCAGTTAAAAAAAGAGGAACAACGAATGCATGTGGCGGAAATGAGAATGCTTAAATGAATGAGTGAAGTGACAAAAAAGGATAAAATTAAGAATAAGTAGGTATATAAGGGAAGTAGTTGAAAGCCTGGTATTCCCTATATTCCTATTCTTCTTAACGTGCCCTATCAAGTCCCCTTGACGTTGGCGATTAACATGGCGAAACTGTCTCTGTCTCGAGTTATTCTAAATAGTTGCTCAGCTTTCTTTATTCCTGTCCACTCCCCGATATTCTTCAACCAAGAGGCCTGCTTTCTACCAATTCCTCTGCGTCCTTCGATTTTACCCATCATAATGAGTTGAAGATCCTATACGCATCTGAATGTTGGACATTAAGACAAACATTGTTCTGAAGCTATTTTCTTGTGGCATTTTAAATTAATTACTATTTAACTGGGAATAAGCCACAATTAAAGGTAAAAGTACGTTTATTATAAACGTACTTTAACCTTTAATTGTGGCTTATTTCCCGTTAATTAGTAATTAATTAAGACAAACAGACAACAAGAACATAGATGCCTTTAAGATTTATTGCTGGTGTGGAATGCTGAGAGTGTCTTGGACTGAGAAAAGAACTAATTGATCAATCCCAATCTATCTCCAATAGATTTAAATAAAGAAGAGTCTACGTATCATAGTAGCTGAATATATCACCAAATGTTTCGGCCATCATATTAGAAGAAATGTTTTGGAAAAAATTACAGTGGCGGGAAAAGAAGAAAGATCGCCAAACAGGTATACATATCTTGTTATAAACATGCAAAACTCAACCACAATTAATAAAAATAGCGGAAGATCCAGACAAATGTAAACTGACTGTATAAGATATATCACGAGATCTTACCATATCACTTACACATCTTATCCCGTTAGCTTTAATATGGCTGATAACGATTTCACTACCATACTGAGTCACTAATTCAGCATTGCGGAGTTTTCTCCAATCTCCTTTTGTATTTCATCTCTTTAAGGGCCAAATATCATTTTGAAAATCTTTCTTTTAAATATCAGCAGTTTATTTATTTCTCGTTGGTTAAGATTTAACTGCCATCAATAACAACTGGGCTAATAATTGACTTGGATTATTATTTTGTACTATTATTTTGGATTGTCTGTTAAACAGCATAGATCTCAATAATGTTGAAAAAGGATATAATGTTTTTATTTAATTTAATTTAGAGAATAAGAGTTATATTCTGCCTAATTATATGCTTTCGATTTTTAGTTACTACTATGTATTTCGTCTTTTCTTCATTTATTTAGACAGCTTCCTAGATTACGTGCCTCTTCCTCGAATTATGAAAACACCTCCAGAATAGAAATTTGCTTTATTGTCAATGAAAATTGTACAATTAGGGCAAAGCTTACAAAAAGTCAGAAAATAACAATAACAATTAAAATTTACTGAAATTACATAATCGTCAATATCACAAAATAAAAGATAATAAAATAAACAATCAATAAGGAAATCTAAATAAATTGCAAATTGCATAGTACGAACTAATAAGTTCAAGTGGCTGCATATGAGACTTAAATTTAGATAAAAATACTTTAGTGATTTGTATTCTACTGAATAATACGGTCTTTCAGATAAATAGATAAGTAACACAGAGAAAACAAAAAGGATGTTAGAAACAGCAGAGATAAAAACTCTTAAAAAAATTGATGTTTATGGGACAGAGCTAAAAGTACATATATGCATATATACAGCTGCAAGGTGGAGAACATCAAGGACTGGGTAGGAAATAGAAGAGTAGAATGGAACGATTATATAAGCCGAATGACAACAAATAGGGTAGTAAAGGCGGCAAGAGACGGTTTCCCAATAGGAAGATGATCAGTAGGAAAACCACGAAAGGTCTATAAAAATACCAAGATATGTCATAGAATCAACGAGACTGATCTAGTTATTAAGAAGCAAGGGTTGAAGACCTTATTTATAGGATAATGCTACTGTCTTATCCACGTTAAAAGAGAGTAAATTAGAGTCGGACTAAGATTTTATTTTAACTAGTTCAAAAGTTATAGTTGCATGAAAAGTTGCAATATTAGAGTTTCTCCAGGTGATACTGATATCATCAGCAATAACAAAAAAAATTTCCATTAATTTTTAAATTAGTGATCTCATTTATAAAGATAAGGAAAAGTAGAGGAACCAATACTGAACCTTGTGGTACTCCGCATATATTGCTTTTGTGACTAGAGTTAGTATCATTTGCTTTAACTAGTTGTTTCCTATTCCGCAAGTAAGATTAGAACCAATTCAAAGAAATGCCTCGAATTCCGTAGAAATTTAGTTTTTTTATCAAATGTCGTGATTTACACAATCAAAAGCTTTGACACAGTCACAAAAAACAGTGGCAGTGTAAAGATTATTGTTTAGTGCTTGGTAAACCTCATGTAGTACAGAAAACATAGCTCACTGGTACATTTATTAGATAAAAGATGAACTGATTTTGTGATAAAATGTTGTTTTCAACGAGAAAGAACATAAGGCCGGACTTTTATAAGTCTCTGAATAATTTTGAATAGTACCGGTAGTAAAGCAATAGGTATATAATTGCAGTCATTTGATTTTTCACCACCATTATGAAGAAGAAAATTAATGGTTGTTTTTGCACACTCTGAAAATATACGTTTTTTAAAAGAATCATTAATTAGTGAGACTACGACTTCCAACACATTTTTTGGAGCATTTGAGAAAAATTTTAAGGATAGTCAATCAGTACTACAGGAAGAGTTGCTTTTGATACTATTAATTATTCGTATAAATAATGAATTCGAGACCTTTTTGGAATTGGAAAGATAGGAAGTGCGATCTTATAGCAAAATTGGTAATATGACATTTATACTTATTTATTCACACTCAGTTATTTAGATTTTCAGGGTTTCGAAGGAAAAAAGTTTGAGCTGTGTTTTATTCCGAAAATCTTTTATTATGGACCAAGTTTCTTTTGTCACTTTTAGAGCTTTCGAAACGATTTTGATATGCTTTTTTAGCTGTTTTGATAAGTTTTAGATAAGATTCTTTGTACTTGGTGATATATTCAGTGACAAAAACGTTAGTAGTTAACTTCTTGATGTATAGTGTGAACGCATTTTCTTGGCTGATATACGGATACCTATGGTAGTCCAGATTTTGTGATGCTTTGGCTTAACTGTAATTAAAATAAAATGCCTTATAATATATCAAACAAGCCTATCTAAAGAATCTCTGAAATTATAGTTCACGTCTACAAAAGAACAGTAGGATTTTGTAAAATTCTCAGTCTTTTGTGAGTTTTTATTTCCAGCATTTCAATGGATTCATGGACCAAAGAATCACCAATATGTATTTTCAATATCCTGCTCTAACATAATATTTCCAATCATTTAATGTTCTTTATGATTTCTTTCTTCAGTTACATCCTACCATTTCGTAAAGTAATGTAAAGAACACGTAACACTCTAGAGCTGTTAATTTGAGTTATTCAGAAAGTTCTGTCTGTGGCTGTTTTTTTAGTTTAATTTTTGTTATTATTGTTTTTTATATAATTAATTTTATCTAAGTTTCCCAGTTATTTGAACGCATTATCATTTTCTATTTAGGTTGGCTCTATCATTAAGCTTTCGTCTATATTTTGTATTTTTTTTACAAATGTAGATTGAGTTTTTTTTAAATTATTTAAGTCCAAATCTACTGAAACAATCATTCGTTTTGTTCACAAGCTGTTGTAACGATTCAAGGTTATCTGATACGATAACAGTGCCATTAGGCCATTAAGAATAGTTTAAATATTTTTATCAAGGACAAACGTTATTTTCGGGGAAAATTTTTCAAAAACCGATCGCTTTTGTTCGTAAGCTCTCGGTCTAAAACGATCAACTTGTTCGAAATTCACCTAGACGATTAGAAATTTAGTCAAGTGAGCAACGATTACCGTCAGCGCACGAGTACCTTCTAATTTTTTTATTGTCTTTGCGTGTGTCACCGGAGTCTGTGTATACGTTTATGTTTGAATATCATAGAATTTTATCAGTTTCACCTGTTATCTCTATTTACGGCGCGTGAAATTGTTGGATACTTTTCATTGTTTTCAGTGCTTTGAAAAAAATATTTTTGTGACTTTTTTACGAAAATAAGTTAAAATGCAGCTGTGGAGCAATTTGGTGATTATTTGCTTGCTTATTTTGGCATGTACAGGTAATACAATATTTGATTATTATCTAATTTTCTTATCAAGGTATATGATTAATATGAATAAGGTATTTTCTAGAAATTAATTGCCTTATTTAACTGTTATTGCTGTGAGCCCGCACAATATTTTTGCGGCATTTAATTTGATTTAATTTATTAATATTGAAGCGTATTGTATATATATATATATATATATATATATATATATATATATATATATATATATATATATATATAATGAAATATATAATGAAATAATTTTAATATCAATATCAATACTGAGAATTAAAGACAGAAAATTACTTTTATGAATGTGGGAGCCGCATAGGTAAATAATACGCATAGTTAGTAGATAATAAAGTTAATAATAAAACCAATAACAATTGATTGAAGTTCTCTTTATCCCTATCAAAGATATCTTTTATTATATTTATATTTTGAGTGCCACATGATTTGATTCCTTACCTTTAAATTTTATAACTCCTCACTGAATATTACAGGGATTTAGTTATCTGTTTATTGTGATTATTTTTCGCGTTTTCTCTATCCTGCTAGTCATTTCTGCTTCTAGAGATCCTGTTTTTTTCTATTATTAGGTAGGTACTCCTAAGTACCCATGTAAAAGTTTTAACTTGTTCTATTTTTGTTCCTTCAATTTCTATATTGTATTAAGTTCTTCTCTTGTTTCCCATATCTGCATAACTTGTTAATATTTGTCTTCATTCTGTTTTCATTGATTACTTCTTTCCATATTTCCAAATTATTCGGAAGTTCTTTTCCTTCCAATTATTTGCAATTAGCACCAAATCGTCAGCAGCAAATACTATTTCCGAGATTTCTACTCTTTGTAGATTTCTAAACACTACATCCAGTTTTTTACTTCTTGTTGTGCATGCCTTAATAATTTCGTCCATAATTATTTAAAATGTGTTGGGCTAAGTTCTCCTTCTGTGTTAAGCCTCCATTTATTGTAAACGTATCTGATGTTGTATTGTTACTAATTACGGCATGATTTTTTGTATCATTCTTAGTAACTTGTTGTCCATTTCTTTTTCTCTAAATATTTTCCATAGTTTCTTTATTGGTATATTCTTTATTGAAGGCTTTTTCTATGTCAAGTAATGCTACTATATATTTTCTTTTTCTTTTGCAGCGCTTTTTGTATTATATGTTGTAAAGTAAATATATGATCCTGTATACTCCTACCACTTCTAAATCCACTTTGTATTTCGTCTAATGTATATTCCGTTATTGATCTTAATCGTTTGTTGATTATTTTTATACATGTACATAGCAACGCCAATCCTCTGTAGTTATTACATTAGCTCTATCTCCTTGTTATATATATGGGTACTATTAGTAACACACACTTTCCAATTTTCTGGTATATCTTTATTTTCTATATTTTATTCATTATTTTTAGTAATATTTGTTCGACAAAAAACTGATGAGTTTTTTTATAATTTCTGTTATTTGTTCTGAAGCTATTTTCTTGTGGCATTGTAAATTAATTACTATTTAACTGAGAATAAGCCACAATTAAAGATAAAAATACGTTTATTGACGTTTCAATTTCCACTTCGGAAATCGTTCTCAAAATACAAACAATAAATTAAACAAATTTTGTTTTTTGTTACATAGTGAAAAATTCTTCTAATAATTTAATTTTATCTGACTCATTTATATTGACAATTCAGACATACATTATGCATTTTAAAGTAGACGACTTTAAAATGATATTGCCAATATTGTTGAGTTGCACTCCTGGGACGACTTTACTTATAAGATAGTTCATTCGATTACATGAAATCAACTTTAACTTGAGAATATCCGTCAGAAAAAATCATAGCATGTAATTCGTCTTTAAAAAGACAAACACATGACATGATGACAGTAAAATTCTCCTGTTAGTGATTCCATAGTAAATTATGAGGGAAAAACCAGGAAAAAAACCTCATAATACTATCCCGAAATTGTAAGTATTTGTTCGTGAATTTAGTTTACCTTCAACAAACATCAAAATTCTGATTTTATATGTTACGTTATATAAAAAACATAAATGATGTATCCTCTATATGCTACTGACTTACTAATACTGGTATTTTCTTATTAATAACTTCCTCTTTAAGGATTAAGGTTTAAAATTTAAAAGGATAGGAAATAAATTCAACATTTCAACAACATTCAAAACAACAAACCCGTTGAGATCTATTTTGTTTAAAAACCAAACCTAACAATGAACAAGAAAGGACAAAGAATTGCATTTTTAAAATACCTTGTGAATGCGATCAGTTTTATTTAGGTGAATCATCAAGGCCATTCAATGTTAGAATAAGTGAACATCAATCTTATATTAAAAATAGAGAATTTGATAGATCTCAAATATGTAAACACGCATGGGATAATGAACATAGGGTTCAATGGAATAATTCAAATGTAGTCCTAAAAGAAACGGATGGTAAAAAAGAAAAATCAAAGAAGCGGCTCTAATTATGCTAAATGAGGCCAATTGTGTCGCAAATTCCTCAGCAGAATGTAGTAGGATCTGGTTACCAATATCGAAAGAGGAAGTTATTAATAAGAAAATACCAGTATTAGTAAGTCAGAAACATATAGAGGATACATCATTTATGTTTTTTAAATAACGTAACATATAAAATCAGAATTTTGATGTTTGTTGAAGGTAAACTAAATTCACGAACAAATACTTACAATGTCAGGATAGTATTATGAGGTTTTTTTCCTGGTTTTTCCCTCATAATTTACTATGGAATCACTAACAGGAGAATTTTACTGTCATCATGTCATGTGTTTGTTCTTTTAAAGACGAATTACATGCTATGATTTTTTCTGATGGATATTCTCAAGTTAAAGTTGATTTCATGTAATCGAATGAACTATCTTATAAGTAAAGTCGTCCCAGGAGCGCAACTCAACAATATTGGCAATATCATTTTAAAGTCGTCTACTTTAAAATGCATAATGTATGTCTGAATTGTCAATATAAGTGAGTCAGATAAAATTGAATTATTAGAAGAATTTTTCACTATGTAACAAAAAACAAAATTTGTTTAATTTACTGTTTATATTTTGAGAACGATTTCCGAAGTGGAAATTGAAACGTCAATAAACGTATTGTTATCTTTAATTGAGGCTTATTCCCAGTTAAGTAGTAAATAATTTCTGTTGTTATTTTATCCACTCCAAGAGCTTTTCCATACTTCAACTTTTTCATTGCTCCTTCTAGTTCTTCCTCGTTTATGGAATTTTCTGTATTATCTTCCAATATATTATTTTGTTCTTCATTGATGTGGCCTTGGTTTATAGTCGTTAGCAGTTCTTTGATTGAACAGCACCTTTAGGCTTATCCTAATTCATGTACTACAAGCAACATAATTATAAAATCAAAACACATCTTATAAATTACAAAATTACAAATTATTTTCCTCTTTTTTTACATCATATTTCTTCCCTACACTTCCTTACTACTACTTTTTGTTTTTTTCGATTCTGTGCATCTTCTATCTTCTTTAATTTTACTACTCCATCCTTTTATTGGTCTCCCTTTTCTTATCTTCTGCACTAGTTTTCTCTGCAATTATTTTGGCATTCTTTTACTTCGAATTTTTTCTATACTTATGTCATAAAAAACCTAGTGTTCGTGACTTTATACAGTTTGTTATTTTTATATCGTTGAATAAAGTTTTTCTCATATTATGCTCGTTTTTTAGCCAATTTTATATTAATTCCTCTGCAAATAGATTTTGTCTGGGTCTATTTCAGTATTACTAATATCTAGAATTTAGAGTCAAAAGTTTCCTCTTAGATCACTTACTGTTATATTGTTTTTCGCAAAATATACTGAGATTTTATAAGTTTTATGACTCTGACTAATTGATTGTTATTCAGGCCTCTCTCTATTGTCACCTCTTTTTCTTATTGTATTAGTCCCCTTGACCTTTTCTTTCGCTGATTTGAGCTTATATTCGTAGCTGAGATGTTGGCTGTCAGTTTTCCCGCCACCTTTTAAAGAGTCTGCCTAGTTGTCTCCTACCTGCTGGTATTGAAACTCTGGCTATTGGGCTATTCGGTTTCTGCTCATTCTCGTGACATGCTGATTCCATTTACGTCTTCTCTGTTTTCGTACTTACTATGTCTTTTATGTTATGGATATCTTCCGGTTCTGCTACCTTACTATTTTTCGATATTTTGAGGGCATATCTTTTCCCGTTCATGGATATTTTACTTATTTGCGTATGTTCAGTTTTTTCTTCCTTTCCATTCTCTTGAAGCTTACACTTATCATCTGTTAACAAAATCTTATAATGGTACTGTTAACTTTATTTTAGCCTTTTCTTTTCCACATACACATACACAATAGTAAGGCCGACCTGAATAAGACTTGCATACCCGTAGGAACATTTGGGCATATAATTAATTGAGGTGAGGAGGATTGGTCCAGGTCAAAGACGAATCATCCGAGCCCCAACGCTATCCAGGCACTCCTCCACGACCCCCTTCATAACACCTGATGCTCTATGAGAGGCTATTATCATAATGATGCTTGTCACGTGAAAGTCTTGGGAAACGAGATTCTTACTTGACGTCTTCTCCGCGTGAAGTTTAGGACAGCGTGAGGCGCTCTAGTCACGTAATTTTTTTTCTTGACATCTTAATGTATTTTGTAGCTTCCAGAAGCCTACCAGAGTCTTTCGGCTGAGCTAACTATAGAGTCTCAACACTCGGATGAGAAAATGGGCGCCTCTGGCCGGATTTTTAATGTTTTATAGTATTTTTGTTGTTAGCATGTGCCATTTTTGTGTGTTTTAATGATTTTTTTTTTAAGGAAGTTTGATACGAGGATCGGCTGAGGGTGGGAGTTAGTCGAGCGTTTCAGAATAACTTACATGCTTCTACATTAGAGCTACATTAACCATTGCCAAGCAGTTGCTGTTTGGGTCTTCTGTATTTCCATCGGTGGAAGACATCATACGTTATGATCTCTTGAAGGATGTGGTTGGGATAGTTCACTATATTCTTCGAATTTTGTTTTTGCTTTGTCGTCCATCTAGTCTAATACTCTGATCTGTTTGTTGTCTCTGAAAAGGAATCTGTTCGCTACGTAGCATGGGAGGTTCACTGCTTCTCGTAGTGCTCCGTTGTGGCAGCTTGGATCTTTTTTCTGTTCGTTTTGCAAGTCTGTCCATATGCGAGAGATGCATATGTTAGGATGGGCAGGATGATTCTGTTGATGAGCCTTCTCTTTGTTTTGAATGTTAATTTGCTTCTTCTCCCAGTAAGGCTTCTGATATTGGCTTATACCACCTTGCCTCTGTACTGTTCTTGTAACATGGTATGTGAAGTGAGTCACTTATCCATGGTGACACCGAGGTACTTTGCTTTATTTGACCATTCGATATGAGTGTCGAACATCTCCAGTTGTTCGACAGGTAAACCGCGTCTCTTCTAAAATATCACCGCTTGGTTTTTTCCAGATTTACTGCAATTTTTCATCGTATGCACCATTCTTCTAGGTCGTCTAGTGCTATCTGGAGGTTACTAGTTGCAATGTCTTGGTTACTGTGCTTGGCCACTGTTGACGTGTAGACTGCATAGAGGTTAATCATGGTGCCTAGTGTTCGAAGGCCATCAGATGTGTATATATTATTCATCAGCGGAGACACAATAGCTCCCTGTGGTACTCCTACCTACGAAATTCCAACTTCGGATAGGACTTCGGGTCAAATGCGAATCCCGGTTTGCGAGGTACGAGGAGAGTAGCTTTGTCATGGCATACTGTATACCTGTGTATTTTATAGATCAGTCCTTTGTACCAAACTCTGTCGAATGCTTTAAATGTAAGATTTAGGAAGGCTGCTGCGGTGTATTCTCTATCATTGAAGAATACTGCCATGTATTCTGTGCGCCTGAGTACCTGGTGTTCACTTGGGTGTTTGGCTTTCAATCCAAATTAGACTTCCGGTAAGACATGTAGTCATATTATTTCCCCTTCGAGCCTTGAGATTATTAGTCAACAATTTGACTAACTGCTTACAGTTAACTTATTGACCTGTAGTTCTGTGGAAAAATACTATTTTTTCTGGTTTATAGATTGTGATCACATGGGCTTCCATCGACTAGAAAATCTTCTGAAACCCACCAGTGCTTTATTATGTTGGTCAGATAAACGACTGCTTTCGCTAGGAGGAATTGTAGAGCCCTGTTGGTTATTTCGTCTGGTCCAGGGGCTTTCTTTGGTGAGACTTTAGTCATAGAGAAGTCATAGTCTTCTTCTTGTTGGTAGTTTAGGGAACACTGTTTTTCTAGAGTGGTTCTCATGACTTTGGCCTTGTTTTTAGTAGTATATACTATGCGGTTTTCTCCATGTATTGGTGGCATTGGTTTTCTACTGTTTCTTATGATTTCTGTAGTTTTCACAAATGTTCCATATTTCTGCTATTTTCTTCATTTCTCACTCGCATATTTTTGGAGCTCGTCTTTGATCTGCCTAATTAGTCTGCCCTGTTCTTGTCTGTCTTTACTGTTCCTTCCATCCGAAAAGACTTTATCACCTTTTAAGCTTGTCCATCTCTTGTTCCGCCCGTAGACCTATCTACTCCTGTACATTTAGATGTTGTCTTTGATCATAGAGAATACTTTAGTCATATTGTTGTAGAATTCGTCATTCTGGATCTGCATCGTCACTTAAAGCATACACTTCAACAATTAAAATATTATGTTCATTTTTTCTTATTTCTAGTACAATACCTTTTTTTTCGTATGGCTATTGAGATTTCTCTCTTAGCTTTGTTCTCACACCTTTGTAAGGTGTATGTAGTCTCCTATCTGTTCATTCCCTTTTCTTTGTTTCTTGGTTTCTGTAAGGATAAATATATCTACTTTTCTTTTCTTTAATTGATTGACTACTTCTGCTTGTTTTGTCCTAAGTCCCTATATATTCTACGTAGGCAATAATATAGTCCGCTTTATTCACAATAGTCGTCTTCGTTTTAATCAACTATTCTTTCTTCCAAGGCTCTGTGTCGAAATTTTGAGCATTTGTTTTATTTTCCAAGTAACGAGTTGCTAGACTGTCGCCTCAATCCTCCCCCTTTATGCGGTCTTCGGACCCGCACGGTTACTTACTGAGCTACTCAATCCGGGACAGAGTTACGTGTTGTTTCTTCTCAACATATTTTGGATCCGAAATTCAACAAGGTATTCTGCATATAGTTATATAATATGTAAATTCCTTCACCTTTCAGATCTGTAGTTGGTTCGTGACCAAATAAGAACTTAATTACTATTAAACTGGGAATAAGCCACAATTAAAGATAAAAATACGTTTATTGACGTTTCAATTTCCACTTCGGAAATCGTTCTAGAAATAAATTCAACATTTCAACAACATTCAAAACAACAAACACGTTGAGATCTATTTTGTCCAAAACAGGAGAACGATTTCCGAAGTGAAAATTGAAACGTCAATAAACGTATTTTTATCTTTAATTGTGGCTTATTCCCAGTTTAATAGTAATTAATTTACAATGCCACAAGAAAATAGCTTCAGAACAATACAAATAAGAACTTTTTTGTAAATTTATTTTACGCAAATACTTAATTAAGAGATTTCGCTTATTTTAGATCAGATTATATGTATATTAATAAAATCAATATTTTGTTTATAAGTAAATAAGTAAATGCTTTCCAAAAGATAAGAAGACTATTTTTATTGCTTATAAAGTCCAAAGCACAAACATCATGTTTGGTAGTGATATGAGAAAAAGAAAATAGAAGTTTGTATTTATAATCCAGTCGTCAGATAGTGCTTGTTCTATATTTACTTCTTCTATTTTTATATTTGTTTTTTGTTCTTCTTCATTTTCTCCTGTCTTCATAACTTTTGTTTTATTTTTATTAATTATTGTCATTCCATATTTCTATATTTCTTTGTAGTCGTTTCTCATTTTCGGCCAATATGACGACGTCGTTGGCGAATTGTGGTGGCGCAAGATCATAATTTTATGTGGGCAAGATACATTTTGCGAGGCCTTCTGCTCGCGCATAAACATTTCGTAAAATAAAAACCATGAGTCATTTCATTATTAAACTATATTAATGCAAAATCTAGTCAAACTTACATCATCATCTTGGCGCTACAGCCCCTAGAGGGCCTCGACCTTCTCAAGCTTTCTGCGCCATTCTGTTCTGTCCCTTTCTTGCATTTTCCAGTTGCCGACTCCGATATTCTCCGCATCTTGTGTTACCCCATATATCCACGTCAGCTTTGGTCTACCCCGTCTTCTTATTCCCACGGGTTGCGCTGTTAGAATCTTTTTTATCATGTTCGATTCAGGGGCCTGGGCTACATGTCCTGCCCACTGCAGGCGGTTTCGCTTAATTATAGTAGTAATATCTTTACCACCAAACGTATGCAGTTCAAAGTTATATCTACGCCTTCATATTCCGTTCTCACAGACCGCTCCGAATATCTTGCGTAGCACCTTTCTTTCAAAAATCGATAGAGCGATTCATCTGTTTTAGTTAGCGTCCATGCTTCTGATCCATACGTGAGAACGGGGGCTATCAGTGTTCTATACAGCTTTATACGAGTTTTTAAGAAAGACGTTTGTTAGCTAAGTACTTTGATAGACCGTGATAACACCTGTTTGCAATTATTATTCGCCTTTTTATTTCCTCAGATGTGTTATTATTGGGGTTAACTGATGTCCCTAGATATATGAACTCTTTGATTGCTTCAAAGTTTTGGTCATTGATGATTAAATTTGCGTCAACATTTCCAATTCTTGTGTTTGTGTTAGTCATCATGAATTTGGTTTTATTTTGATTTATATGTAACCCCCATTCGTTCTGCTGCTGCTATTAGCTCGGTTAGCATTTCCGCAGTTCTCGCCCTAGTTCTTGTTATAATGTCCAGGTCGTTTGCATATGCTAGAATTTGGACTGATATATTAAATATTGTTCCCCTGCTGTCTAAATTAGCGTCTCGTAGAACTTTTTCTAAGGCGATATTAAAAAGCTGACACGTCAGCGCATCTCCCTGCCTTAACCCCCTATGTATTTCATATGGGGTTGACGAGTCGTTTTGAATTTTTACTGCTGATAGCATCTTCGCCATTGTCACTTTTATCAAACATATGAGTTTTTTTGGAATTCCTAACTCATTCATAGCGTTGTAAAGACTTGGTCTTAAGACACTGTCATATGCCGCTTTAAAATCGACAAATCGACAAGTGTAAGTCAAACGTACAACTAACCTAAAATTTTTTAAGATTTAAGACCTATTAACGTTAAAAAATAATTTAATTTAAAGATAAATATATATTTAAAATAGTATGGACTGTCTCGATTCTGCTTTCCTACCTCGTGTCAGATAAAGGCTTCATGGTAAGTTTTAATTTATCTTTTACCAATTCCTAACGTTTGCTGAAACTTGAAAACAGCAAATAAATTTTTTGGATAAAACCAAAAAATTGAAGAATTAGCGGCGTCTACCAACAGCAGATTCCAGCTATGACAATCGCAAGGTGTAAAAAATGCCCTAGGATTTATATTGAATATTCGAGTTTTGACTCCACTATTTATAGCTACCATATTTGCGTCATTGTTGTATCCTTGGCTACAGCAGTTTTGAATAGTATGGCATTACTTAAATTCTGGAGTCTTACTTACAGCAATAAATCCAATTAAGTGTTCTTCTATTGTGCCCGTTGATGTATGATAAAATCTTAAGATCACAGACATTTCTGTACCTCAGAACCAGACAAACGTAAGTTACGTTTAGCCAACATTTCAGAAGAGAGCAACAGCTAAAAAAGTTACCTAATTACTTAATTACAAAGCTGTCACTTTAATTTACCTTCAAACTATTGTTTGTATTATTAACAAATAAGTATCTTTTATTTATTTTTGATTTTTTTTTACTAAATTATATCCCATTTTGTAAAAAGTGGACTTATGTTATTGTGGCTTCACACAAAACCCTATTGTAGGACTTACTCCTGGACTTGCGTTATTTTGACTCTACAAGAATCCCTCATGACTTACTTATCTAGGAAAAGGTATTTAGACATAAACTTCAAAAACATATAGGAGAAAAAAAATATTCAAGAGCAGTCGAGTCATCCTCAGGGAAGTTGCCTTCGTGTTCACCATGTGGAAGGTTTTTAAAGAAAGATTTGTATTCTTCAGGGATCCATTGCATCAGGTTCATGAGGTCGTTGTACTTTTCATTACTTATTTTCTTTTTGTGTGCCCGTATTTATGGAATTGCCAATGTCATATTAATCCTTTCTTGCCTCCGATTTCTTTTCAGTTCAACACTTTTGAATGAACCTTCCTCAAAACTGGTTTTGTAGTATAGCTTACTGTCCCCTTTTAGAAGCTGTAACCACACTGCATTGAATATTAGAAATGGTTCGTTGTTTGTGTTCTTCTTCCTTGATATAAATGAGGCGTCTTTGCTCACCAAGAAAAGAAAATCAAAGAAGTCCTTAATGCACCTGTCTGACAACAAATGGATTTTTTTTGAACATATAGCAATAAAGTTTCCCCAATCATTATTTGTACTGAAAATGGTGTTAGTTTTTATTTGTTTTTTAGCTTTCCATAGTGTTTTCCAGCAACCTCCATGTGGGTGTGTCCGGCCAATAACTTGAGGTTTACTGTCTTTACAGTAGGAACTTTTCCAAGAGCCACAAATACATAAAAACATAAATACATAAAAACCATATTTTTGTTTTGTCCACTGCAATTATTTGTCCAAATAGTCAGTACATCAGTAGGCTGATTATTAGTAATTTCTTCACTTGTCCATGTAAATAAGCAAGACGCTATTTCATTTCCTCCTCAACCCGCTGTAACTTCATTCCAGATCATGCACCAAGTTTTATCAGTTGTTGCATCATAAATAATACTATCTTCCAGACTACTACTTCCAGAGTTTTCTTGAGTAAAAACTTTTGGTGTGTTTTAAGTCTGGTGTTGGAAGGCACTTTTGGAGATCTGACATAATGACTCTTGATCCTATGTTCTTCCCACTTCTTTCAAGTTTGTCTTTTTTCTTTAACTCATATCTTCATGAGGCATCTTCAAGGTGTTTATTTTTTTTTAATTTCAGTTGATTGAGTAGTTCATCATTTTTTTTTTTCATTTTCCATTTTACAATCTAGTCTATCACAAACATTACATGTATCGTTGTCTGGTGAATTAAAAGACAAGTTAAAATCTTCAATAAAAATTTTAGAATAAATCTACTTTTTTTCTGGTTTAACTTGTTCTTTTTTACACTCTTCCTCATACAATAGGTGTAGGTCCAGCTTGGACTTAGGTTTTACAGGTGTCAAGCAAAACCTCAGAGCCATAATGTAGTAAGTGGAGTTACGTTTGTCGGGCTCTGAAATGGGTAAGGACTTACGCTCTTATAACCTTGGCTAATTTTTAAAGTATAATTTTTAAGGGAGTTACGTTATCATGGCTCGATGTAGAAATACATTTTACACACAAAACATCAAAAACCAGAAAATCACAATTTTTGGATTTACGTTCGTCTGACTCTGAGGTACAGATTTGTTCTACTTTACTACAATCTCTAGGGTAATAAAGCAACAATGAATAATATTTTGCCTCTTTTAATTTGCGAATTATTTCGCCAGTTACTATTTTTGATATCAGTGTGATCAATTCATTTTGTATATCGTGACCTAAATAATGATGTGCAAGTTGTTTGTCAGTAATTCATCTAATTTAATATGTTTTCGTAAAGTAGATTACAAGAGGCTAATAAGTTAATACTATCAATTAATCTCTAACACAAATTGTACCAATGTTTTCGAGATTCACGAATTAGTCTTTCGTTTTCTTTGTCTATTGTTTTTTTTTTCGTATTTTATGCCTCTCTTTATCCATTGGAACATAAACCCCATACGTTCTTTTGTATTCTCATGTCTTTGGAAACATGTCTCATGTTTGTTGTACTAGTTAAATGTTTCCAGTCACAGAATCCTTCCTGTTATATCTAAAGATTCTGAATACTTTATTTTGAGAATTAGAATAAACTAATCAGTGACGATGTTGAATTTCACCATTATTAAGTTTGCTAGAGAAATGAAAATTTGGTATAATCTTCCACCAATATTTAATTGTTGTGAAGGGCCGTTCTGAACTATATCAGGAGGCTGAACATCTGATATCGACATCGACCACATACCTGGATCAAATTTATCAAATACTTGTTTAATTACGTCACTCGCATCGCTGCTATTTGGTGGATAACTTTTAATTGTTTTTTGTCAAACACAGGATTTTCATCGTCAGAATCTAATTCCTTAGATATCGATTTTGTATCAATTTCAGACTGTCGTTCGGTATCAGTATTTAGTGGTTCCCCATCAGTACTTCCCAAATTCATAGGAATCTAAATCGTGACTGAGTGTTTTTTAGAAGTCTACGCTGCCATCGATTCAAGTGGTTCTGTAATAACTGTAGTTAGATTATGAAACTATATCATATTTTGTTATGAGCGGCGACGTGTTAAGGCCCGTTTTCACGCTACGTCTTATTGTACGTTTTGTTGGATAGGACAAATCCTATACAATAAAACGTGGCATGTAAACAGCAAAACGTACGTCTTGTCGGAAGGAAACACATAGTGTGTTTACACTGGACAAAACGTACGTTGTGTCGTACGTTTTATATGACCAACAAAACGTACAATAAGACGTAGCGTGAAAACGGGCCTTAACGGAAATTAATCACTAGCGATAGAAAGGCAATTTTAGGGGGGTTTTCTCGCGAGAGATAGCGACAAGCACTTTTTTCGACGGGTTTATGGTTTAGGTTTAAGTAATACATATATCTCCATGGCGTGAGGCCCCTCAGACTGCAAGGCCGTGGGCCCGTACGTCGTCTCTGACCTCTCTTTTCTAATATTTTCCTTAATTTTAGCCTTGGTACCGTAAAAAAGCCTTTTCGAGGTCCATATACGCCAGATACATATTTTTTTCTTGTTGCTGATATTTTTCTATCATTTGTTTGATGGTAAATATATGATCATGAGAGCTTCTGCCTTTTCTGAATCCGCTTTGTGATTCCTCAAGATTACTGTAAATTTTTCGATTATTCTTTTGTTCTATATCAACCTCTGTTGTTGTTGCATTCCGTTCTAGCACCCTTTTTATAAATCGGCACTATCTGAGCCTTCTGTCAGTCAATTGGTTCTTCTTCTTCTTCTGGTCCCTATCCGTTTCGGATGTTGGAAATCATATTGGCAATCATAACCTTGCTCGCTGCGGCTCGAAACAGCTCCGTTGAGGTTTTCTTAAACCATGTTCTTAAATTCCGCAGCCATGATATTCTCCTTCTACCGGGTCCTCGCTTACCTTTGACTTTACCTTGCAATATAGACTGTAGCAGGGAGTAACGGTGCTCATTTCTCATAACGTGTTCCAGATATTGCAATTTTATGCGTTTGATTGTAAACACAATCTCTGGTTCCTTCTTAATTTTTCCTAGAACTTCCTTGTTCGTGATCCTTGCTGTCCATGATATTCTCAGCATTTTTGTATAACGCCACATCTCAAATGCTTCAAGTTTTTTAATAGTGGTGTCTGTAAGCGTCCATGCTTCCGCCCCGTACAACAACACAGAGAAAACATAGCATCTCAAATGTCTCATTTTTGTATCAAGGGATATGTTGTGACTTTTGAAGATGGCGCTCATTTTGTTAAAGACCGTTCTTGCCTTTCCCATGTGGCACTTTATTTCCTGTTAATTGCTCCACTGTTCGTTAATAATAGTTCCTAGGTAACAATACTGTTTTACTCGCTCTATCTGGATCCCATTAATGTATAGATGAGCCCCGTTTATATTCTCCTTGCTGATAATCATTTGTTTCGTTTCGTGGGTATTAATGTTTAGTCCGTACTGTTGACTGTACTCGTTTATTCTGTCCATTAGCCTCTGAAGTCCCTCTAAACTATCTGCTATCACCATGGTGTCGTCGGTATATCTAACATTGTTTACTCTTTCACCATTTAGAAGGATGCCTTCGTCTATTCCGTAAAGAGCCTCGTTAAAAATTTTCTCTGAGTACATATTAAATATCAACGGCGATAGGATACATCCCTGTCTAACTCCACATAGTATTTTTATGTGATCTGTTTCTTCTCCGTTAATTTTCATGTATGCGGTCTGATTCCAGTAGAGTTCTGAAATTATTCTGAGGTCTTTGTCATCCAGGTCTGCCTCTTTTAAAATGTTTATCATCTTTTGATGTTGAACTCTGTCAAATGCCTTTTCATAGTCGATCAAGCACGCGTATACCTCGCAGTTAACGTCCCTGCACCTTTGAATCAGTACCTGTACTCCGAAAAGTGCCTCTCTGGTACCCACTACGTTAATGAAGCCGAACTGTCTGTCGGATATTTGTTCCTCGCACTTCTTATAAATTCTTTCATGGATGACTCTAAGAAACAGTTTCAACATGTGGCTCATTAGGCTGATCGTTCGATATTTTTCGCACTTTTTAGCCCCCTGTTTTTAAGGTATCGCTATGAATTCTGATTCTAGCCATTTATCAGGGATGATTCCTGCATTGTATATTTTATTGAAGATAGCCGTGACCCAAATTATTCCTTCTTCCTCCAAGAGTTTTAAAAATTCAGCTTCGATATTATCAGGCCCTACAGCTTTCCTGCTTTTCATCCGTTTTATTGCTTCTTCTACCTCGGATTTAAGTATGTCCGGGCCCGTCATCCTCTCTGAAAATGGATGCCTATAATCCGTTCTTTGATCTTGAAAAAGTCTCTCCAAATATATTCTCCATTTCGTCTTTCATCTCTTGGGTGTCAATGATTAATTTTCCATTGGTCAATTGGTATCGGTTTCCAACAGTCAATTGGTATCTGTTCTTATATATCTCCATAAGGCATTAAACATCTTTAGTAATAATTATTTTGCATTTTGTCCCATTTTTTTCATAATTTCACTTTTACACTTGGAACATTGATATACCGCAGTTCAAATATCTAAGAATTAAATAAGGAAATAAATTATAACTAAATTTCTACAGACACTCACATTTTAATAGCTTTCAAATAAATTTTCAACGACTTCGTTTCTTTAATTCATTAAATCGCGATGCATTTGCATTTTAGTCAATGTCATTAAATACATTTCTATAAGAACTTATTTTGCTGTTTTTTTAATATGAGATACGTGATTCCTTGTCTGTTTATTATGGTATTTTACATAATTCGATGATATTTATTAGAAATAGCCTTGCATATAGACGTGTTGTATATACTTATTATTTATTGTCGTTGGTCATGGTCAAGAATATATTTTATGTCGTTATTTAAAAAGCCCCGAAATTTAGTAAGAAGTCAACATCGTGTTTCCTTTTTGTATAAGCGATGTTAATAGAGTCAATAAATTCATCAATAGTAGATATAGGGCCTGATTCGTTAATAATTGTTAGAATCCATTTCTTAACAAACGAGATGATTTGTGTGGTTATGAAGATACCTTTTCTTTAACTATTTTTTAGCCAGATTTAGATTTGCCAAAGTACATGAAGGAATAGGAATAATGCCTTCTGCAGATCTCCTACATTATTTCAAGCAGAATTAGTAGTAATACATTTTTATATTCAAGAGTGCCCTACCAAATGGATCAATTTGGGCCAATATTTGTTGCATCTGACAATGAAGCTGTACGAAACTATAAGAGGTTCTTTGAGAAGATTTGTGTTTCTACGAAGATATTTTTTGTTAACCATTTTTTAACCATATTAAGATGAGTCAAAAACAAATGAAGGAATAGGAATAAAAGTTATTGACGCTACCACAAGACTACCAATAGCCCTCAGAAGTACTATTGTGTTTGCTATAACTTTTGAATGTTCAAATTCCCTTGAAATACTGCTGGTCTGTTTATAAAGCCAGGTTTTTATGTATTTCCCGCAAATGAGTACAAATTCGGGGTGTATGCCGTTAAAACCTGGGACTTTTTCAGGAGAAACGCCTTTTAAAGTCTGTCTCTATTTCTCTACTTGTGAAAGGGCGAGATTGTTCGGTCACGATCTATTTCAAGCAGAATTAGTAGCACTAGATTTTTGTGCTCAAGAGTGTCCGAAAAAACTGTTCAACTCGGCTAAAATATGACATCGAATCTACCCTCTGAAACTGTCTACAACTTGTAAGTTCGTAACAGTTCGGAATTGCAAACATTCCATTAAATAACTAGCCTAACAAAGTAATTCTGTTACAGTCGGTTCTCTGATCTAAGTCCCAACTGTCTAGTAAATTTATTAAATATTTTTTGCTATATTGATTAAAATTTTACCGATTGGCAGTGGCTGAAAATTACTATACAACCAAGCATACGTGCTCCTAGTGAATATTTAAACAACAAATATTTATGCAGTTTATGAACAATAGAAAACTGTGTCAATTCTTCTTCTTAGAGTACCGTCTCCCTACGTAGGTTGGCAATCATAATGGCTATTTTTATTTTTGAACTTGTTGCTCTAAACAAATAAATCGATCTGAATTGATACCAATCACGTAGTTTCTTCAACCATGAGTTCTGCCTTCGGCCAACAGATCTTCTTCCTTGAATCTTTCCCTGTATTATGATTCTCAAAATTTCATATTTTGGTTCCCTCATCACGTGGCCTAGTATTCCAGTTTTCTGGTTTCTATAGTGATGATTAGTTCTGCTTGTTTACCAATCCTCTCCAGTACTTCTTTATTTGTAATTCTATTAGTTAATGCTATTTTTAATACTCTGCGGTATAACCAGAGTTCGAAAGCCTCGATTCTTTTTAAATCGCATCTTTTTAATGTCCAAGTCCAGCTCAATTTAATAATATTGAAAATATATAAAATAACAGCGAATGATACGTAGTCTGATCTTCAAATTTCGATTTTTGCACGTTAGGAGTGGCTTCATTCGTATAAATGCTGATCTGGCAATCTCTATTCGCCTGTTTATTTCTGCAGTATGATCGTTGGTTTCATCGATCAAAGTTCCCAAGTACTGATATTTTTCTACTTGTTCTATTACGCTACCATTGATTGTAGGTGATGTATATTAAGTGGTCTTTTTGTAATTAGCATGTACTTCGTTTTTTTAGCGTTTATAGTAATCCCATCTTAGCACTATTCATACTTAAGCTTTCGATGTGTCAATTAAAACAAGTTAATTTTCGAAAATTTATAGTCGTTTATAGATTAATATTTACAAATAGAAAGATTATAATTAACATTCATTATTATCATGAATATTCATGATTATGCTACTTTTTTAATAAAAGAAGTCTGCAACAGTTAGTTCATTTGGGCTATTTATACGGAGATGGAGAATCTTTTGGGCTATATTTTCTGAACAATGAATTTGTTAAAATCTTATCAAGTTGAGCTTCTTTAAGGCTTAAAGTATAAGTGCCACAGCATAAGGGACTTATCGCTGGTAATGAAATTACCGATAGCCTTTCTAAAGAAGTACCTACTCATTTTATCGGATTAAAACCTTTAATCATGCGGTATAACAAAAAGCTTCATATAGAAAAGCCTACTTATTTATTTAGCCTATGGTATTTCGACGCATTTTTGAGATTACAATAAACCTTAAAATTGTTTTTATTATACAAACTAAATCATATAGAATTTATATGCAAACATCGCTTGTAGTTTGAGATTGTTTATGTAGTTAATCGACTAAGGCGTCGCAAATAGGAAATCTTGGAAGTGCCCTCATAGGCCCGCTGGTAGCAATTCTCAGACCATGTTCAGTTCTGATGCGTTCAAGTGTGCACGAGGTCTCCCACGTAGTGGGTCAAATCCAGGTCTCTCTTGCATAGAATCTCTGCAGCTTCTTCTAGACATTTTGTTTGTGTTAATAAAGCCCAGTCATCGGCTTAGCCAAACTTTGTTGATGTTGGTATCGGCGTGTCTGCGATATAAAGGCTAAAAAGTAGTGGTGGGAGTACCAAGCCTTGCAGTAGACTATTTTTGAATTTTCTAGGGTGTTCAGTTCTGATCCCATAATTACTTATAACTTATTATAGGTATACTCTATAGGTAAGCATATTTTTTGAAAGGAATATTGCGTAATAATTTATAAATCATTCCTTTTCGCCAGACTGTATCGAAAGTTGCTGCAGATGTATAAAAGCAGCAGAACTCTTTGGTTTTCTTTGAAAACTGGCTTCTTTGTAAGTACCTACAGAGATACAAGTCCTGGTTGGTGCCACCTCGATTTGGTCTAACACCCGCTTGTTCGATTAGAATAGCTTTGAGAATTATTGGATTTATTCTGTTCAAAAAGTTTATATGTTATAAACATTTGCTAGACAAATGCTAGACGCGTGCTATTTGCTACTTGCCACGTGCCACGCCACTTTGGTGGGCGCTCTCACTAAGGGCGAGCGCCCACCAAAGTGGCGTGGCACGTGGCAAGTAGCAAGTAGCATGCGTCTAGCATGTTACATAAAATGTAACCAATGCAAACAAATGATTAGATCAAATGAGGTCACTGTCATTTTGGGGTGCGTTGAATCATTCGTTTTCATTGGTTTCATTATAAGTTACATGCTAGACGCGTTCTTCTTGCTACTTGCTACGTGCCACGCCAGTTTGGTGGACGCTCCCCCTTAGATTAAAAAAAAGTACTTAGGCTTAGGGAAGCCTACTGAAAAATATTGATAAGGTTAAATGCAAACAGACATTTAATTACATTTGGCTCACTACCTGAAAATACTTTTGGAATTTAAAAAACAGCACTCATTAGACATTGGACCAGACAGGTACAGTGGCAGAGCTAATCCAACCACTCTTGAAAAGGGCTTGGAGAGAGGAAAAGTTCCCCAAAGAATGGAAAACGGGATTAATAATAAAGATACCAAAAAAGAGTGACAGAAGATATTGCGAAAACTGGAGAGGAATCACACTTCTGAATACTATAAATAAATTAACAGCAATAATTATAAACAACCGACTAACAAACAGTGTAGAACCAATGTTGAGGAAGGAACAAGCCGGTTTCAGACCAAACAGATCATGCGTGGACCAAATTAACACACTAAGAATAATTGTAGAACAGTCACAGGAATTCAACTCTCCTCTCTTTGTGTGCTTTGTGGACTTCAAGAGAGCTTTTGACACGCTCACACATACGGCCATATGGAAAGCACTGCAGGAAATAGGAATACCAGAAAAAATAGTAAATCTCACAGAAAGCAAAATCCTACACAACGGCATAACATCTGACCCAATAGCTATGCTAAACGGAGTAAAGCAGGGCTGTGTTTTATCCCCTATACTATTTAACATTATACTGGACTCCGTACTAACAAAGGTAAACTCTAATAGAGGAATTTACTGGGGATTAACAAACAGACTGGAAGACCTAGACTACGCTGATGATATATGCCTCCTAGCACATACAAAACAGGACATGCAACTCCAAGTAAACAAAGTACAAGAAGAATCAAAGAAGGTTGGTCTAGAAATAAACACCAACAAAACCAAAGAAATGCGATTTGGTACCAGAAACAACCAACCTATTATGATCAACGACCAGAAAATTGAGAGAGTAGCGGAATTTGTATATCTGGGCAGCATAATTGACTGTAATGGGGGTACAGAGCGTGATGTACATGAAAGAATAAATAAGGCTCGCAACGCCTACAACATGCTTAACAACATATGGAAATCCAGGATTTACCCAACTAAAACGAAACTAAAAATCTTCAACACAAATGTAAAAGCTGTATTACTGTATGGCTGCGAAACGTGGAAGATATCAGCACCCATAGTACACCAATTACAAGTTTTTATCAATAGAGCGTTACGAAAAATCCTTCGTATATTTTGGCCTAACCGAATCTCCAATGAAAATTTATGGAACCAAAGCAACCAAGAAAATGTCATAAAGCAAATAAGGCGAAGAAAATGGAGATGGCTGGGCCACACACTCCGTAGACCGTCAAATGACATTGCCAGGACAGCGCTGGATTGGAATCCCCAAGGCCGACGGAAAGTAGGCAGACCTAAGGGAACTTGGAGAAGGACAGTACTGGACGAAGGGAGAACAATGGGAAAATCCTGGCTTGAAATCAAAGCACTAGCCAGAAATAGAGTTCGCTGGAGACACTTTGTGGAAGCCCTATGTTCCTCTTAGGAATCTTGGGACTATATATATATATATATATATATATATATATATATATATATATATATATATATATATATATATATATATATACTCATTAGACATTACCTAGCTTACTATTAGCTTACCTAGGTATCTTAATATATCATCTTTAAAATGGACAAGAAGGAGGGATCAACATACAGATTCCGCGAAAATTCACCGAACATATTGCCTGCAACTGTAGCATAATTATACGCCAACGCCCGAACTACCAGTGACAAGTCTTTTTAGAGTTTGAGCAATTTGATTGCAGGCGTTTGGTTCACACAATTACCAATGCATTGTTGAAAAATTTGCGATTTGTAATAAAAACTAAAAGAAAAAAACTCAATTTTCGTATAAGTTGTTTTGGGAAACCGTTTGTATGTTTTATTTATATAAGTACAATAACCTCTTATTTACTATTGTGATTTTCGAAGAAATTGTTGTAACATTATATCACGCAAATGTTGCCATCAAAAACAATCATTTACCGGAAATCGTAACATCTTACCTGGCTTGTCCATTGCAATAAAAAACAATCAGTAACCAATTTGGACTAATTATAAGACTCGACAATCGTCATGAAGTGATGAAGCAAGTCTCGTAATTGGATATATTAAACAAATATTTTGGGAAATTACGCATCAGATTGTAACAAGAGAGTAGAATTATTTGTTTCAAGTAATTAGTAAGAATTATTTGTTTCAAGAACCATGTCCGTTTAATAATTAACCAATAATTAATTTACCAAGAATAACAGAATTAGTTAAAATAAAATTACAAAGATATTATTTAATAATTTGTATCTATTTGTTGTATTAAATGATTCTTGTGTTCTAGTATGCGATTTTGAAAGGGTTTTTTGTATGCCCGATATAAAATATTCTACACACACTGATATTTACTTATAAATTCCGTATTTTAAACGTATTTTAACTTTTTTTATTTGTCTCAACTTTTATTTTCAAACTCCGCCTCCGATAAGTGCTGGATGGATTGAATAGCTCAGTAAATGCAGATGCCGATCCTAAGCCCGGATAAAGGAGGAGGGCTGAAGCGATGGGCTAGCAACTCATTCCTTGTCAAAAGAAATAAATGCTAAAAATTTCGACCAAAAGCCTCGGAATACAAAGGATGGATCAAAACAAAGACGACTAATGCAACGGAAATGGAAAATAATATTGGCTACATAGAATGTACTAGGACTTAGAACCAAACAATCAGAAGTATTCCAAGAATTATCGGAAAGAAAAATAGATATGTCTATAGTAGTAGATATAGTCGGAGAATATACAAACGTTAGTAAACAAGAAGAAAACTGTTTATCAGAAATGGATGTCAACGAGAAAGGAGGAAGATTTCAAGATATATAAAAAATTAAATCGAGATGTAAAAAGAGAAGTAATGAAAAGTAAAAATGAGATGTGGGATCGAAGATGTGCAGGGGTAAATAGGTCTATGGGTGGAATAAGAGTTGGGCAAGCGTGGAAGGTGATAAAGTCTCTCCGGAGGAAAGGAAAGGAAAAATCTAACTTACAGTTAATAGATTTGAAACAGTGAAAACACCATTATGAGGTCTTTTTGACAGAGAATAGATGTAGAGATTGTAGAGATTTCAAGAGATTGGAATGGAAGAAATATCCGAACATACACAAATAATTTAGATAACAACCGTAGAGTTAAGCGATGCCATTAAAAGATCAAAAAACGGTAAAGCACCAGGACCTGGAGACATCCCAATTGAGTTTGTAAAGTATGAACCAAAAATATGACATGAGATTTTGGTTCAACTATTTAACGAATTCTTAAAAGGACAAAAACTCCCTGATGATTGGAATGCTGGATACATCAACTCAATGTTCAAGAAAGAGGATAAACGCAAATGCTCTAATTATAGGGGAATCACTATTATCAGCTCAGTGGGGAGGATTGTACGGTCGAATAATAAAAGAAAGAATAGAATCAGAATACGAAGACATAGAAGAACAAAATGGATTTCGTGCAGGAAGATCGTGCAATGGTATATTCGTTCTGCAGCAGGCAATCGAAAAACGGAAGGTAAGAAATCTATCTACCCACCTATTGTTTGTAGATTTAGAGAAGGCATACGATACGGTCTTCTTCTTAACGTGCCCTATCAAGTCCCCTTGACGTTGGCGATTAACATGTCGAAACTGTCTCGAGCTATTCTAAATAGTTGCTCAGCTTTCTTTATTTCTGTCCACTCCCTGATATTCTTCAACCAAGAGGCCTGCTTTCTACCAATTCCTCTACGTCCTTCGATTTTACCCATCATAATAAGTTGAAGAATATTATATCGGTCTCCCCTTACTACGTGTCCAAAATCTTTCTACATTTGATGTTATCAAGCAGCTCGCGAGCAGCATTTGCTCTTTCAAGGACTGCCATCTTTGTCAGCATAGCCGTCCATGGAATTTTTAGTATACGTCTGTGCAGCCACATCTCAAAGGCCTCCAGACGATTAATCGTGGATATTTTTAATGTCCATGCTTCGACACCGTATAAGAGGACTGACCAAATGTAGCATTTAACCATGCGCTTTCGAAGTTGAAGTTGCAAGTTATCATTACAGAAGAATGACCTCATTTTTAAAAATGTCGTGCGGGCTATCTCGATTCTACATTTTATCTCATGATCTGGATCTAGTTGTTCAGTAATATGGCAACCAAGATATTTAAAACTGGACACTCTTTGAATTATATGACCATCAACATATAATCGTGCATCTTGATGTGCTAAACGGCTAAACACAATGTGGTGTTTTGTTTTTGAACAGTTTATGTTTAGGCCAAACTCTCTTCCCACTTTATCAATGGCATTTAAAAGGCATTGTAATCCATTCATGTCATCACTTAAAATAACTGTATCGTCTGCATATCTGATTGTATTTATCAGAATTCCATTAACTTTCACGCCCCATTCTAAATTATGCAGCGCTTCTTTAAATATTCTATCTGAATATAAATTAAATAAAAGTGGGGATAGTATACAACCCTGTCTGACACCTCTTTGTATTTTACATATTTCTGTTGATTTTCCGTTTATGCAAGCTGTCGCTGTTTGACGCCAGTATAACTTTTCTATGAATCGTATGTCTTGACTATCAACTCCTTTATCTTTTAATATTGTAATTAATTTGTGATGCTGTACTCGATCAAAGGCCTTTTCATAGTCAATAAATACAGCAAAGACGTCTTTCCTTTGATGTGGACATTTCTGCAGTAATACATTTAGTGCAAAGAGGGCGTCCCGAGTTCCCAGTCCATTTCTGAAGCCAAATTGTGCTTCATCCTGATCTTCTTCACATTTATCTCTGATTCTACTGTGGATGATGCGTAGAAATATTTTCAAAGTGTGGCTCATAAGGCTTATCATTCTATAATCGCTACAGTTTTTCGGACGTTGTTTTTTTGGTAGTGTTATGAATTCGGACTTTAACCAGTCTTCAGGGATATCACCAGTCGAATAAACATCATTGAAAAGTTTGACCAGTCTTCCAATGTTCTCCTCATTTATAAGCTTTAACATCTCTGTCGGTATATTATCAGGGCCAACGGCTTTCTTGTTCTTTGCTAACTTTATAGCATGCAGTATTTCTGATTTTAGTATACGATACGGTACCTTTGAAAAAACTGTTTCAAACATTGACAAAAGTAGGTCTCAGTAGGGAGTATGTGGATGCTATCGCAATATATACAAACATGCAAGAAGTGTCGTTAAAGAAGGAAACTTTATATCTGAAACATTTCCAATAACAAAGGGGCTTAAACAAGGAGTGTTTATTTCCGACCTTATTTAAAATCTATATTCAATCATCACTAGAGCAGTGGATGAAACAAGTATCCATGATGGGAATAGAGATAGGCGGTAGTAAATGTCTAACAACTTTATATTTCGCAGATGATCAGATAGTCGTAGCGAATGATGAGGAAAACATGGAGAACATGTTTAAAAAACTAAAGAATATAAAAAATGGGGCCTCAATATGAATATGTCAAAGACAGAGTATTTTAAAATAATAGATGATGAAAAAGATCCAGAATTAGAAATTAAAAACACAAAAACATGCAATGAATATAAATATCTCGGATCTATAATATCTAAAGAAGGCACTACCAAAAGAGACATCGAAAACCGAACGCAGCAGGGAAAAAAGCGGTAAACATTCTAAACTCTCTACTATGGTATAAAGATATCAGACAAGAAATGAAATTGACAAACTATCGAACCTAGGTAGAGCTTATTATGACTTATGGGACAGAAGTTTGGATGATGACGAAAAAAGATAAAAGAAGATCATACAATACGTACAATAAGTCGATAACGTACTTTAATTTTACCCTGTCAAATGCCTTGTTCAGGTCCACGAAACACAAATATACCAGTTTGTTGTATTCTAGCGATTTCTACTAGATTTGTATCTGTTTACGTTTTTATGTTATCTGTTGGTACATTTTTCATTAGATTGTGTGTATTCATTTAACTTTAGAATTATATATATTTGGGATTTTCCTATAATCTCGAGTTACTAAAAACGTCACGTCTATAATAAATACACAAAAACGTGCAAGCTTAATAAAAGAATGGATCAAATCCTCTTTTCAATAGGTAGATCGTAATAAAAGATTCTAAGGTTTTTCCCATATTTCGCGGTCGGTTAATAGTCCATCTCTGCCTCTGTCTGGAATTTGTACTTTTTATAAATTTCACTAAAATAATAGTGGTATATATCTTGTAGTTTTAATCTTCAAGGAATTTTTTACTTTTGAAACTTTCTAGTTTTAATTTTCAAGGAATTCAATAACTTAATCCGGTTATCCTTAACGATTGTCTATGTTCGAAACTTTCTAGTTTTAGTTTTCATTGTCTTCTCAAAATAAATCCATTATTTTACGGTATTTTACGTTTACAATTCCTAATTGTAATTTTTAAGATATTTAAAAACCAATTCATTTATTTAATGGGTTTCTATTTTCGATGTTATTTAACTTTTAAAAGATCAGTAGGTAAAGTACAATTATTACTATTTGAATTTTATTAAATTATTGATTCATTATTTTTTTAAACACGTATGTTTTCGAGTCATAATTTCAGCCTTGTTATAATTTCTCTTCTGCAGATGATAATGCAGTTACGAAGGTTTGAAATCATTATTGCTCTTCTGATAGAATAGAAGAAATATGCTTTATTGTTACTGAAAATTGTACTACAATTTTATGGACAAAGCTTACAAAAAGTCAAAAAAATAACAATAACAATTAAAATTTACTAAAATTACATAACTCGTCAATATCACAAAATAAAACATAAAATATACAATCCATTAAGCTGCTGCATACGTGATACCCAAATATATAAAAATACTTTGTTGCTTATACCTAAACGTACTGTAATTTCTTAGTTATCCGTTAAGAAACTCTTCCACTGAATAATATGGTCTTTCAGATAGATAGGCTTTTGTCAATTTACGGAACTTAAGGAAAGAAGTTGTAGATTTAAATTGCAAATTGATATGGTTGTATAATTTTTTTGCCCAATATAACGTATATTTCTTTACTAACTCAGTGGACGTGATCGGTAAATACACATCAAAGCTTGAATTTCTGGTGGAGTAGTCATGATTAGGTCTTGCTGGAAAAACATGTATGTGTATGAATTAAGCAAACAGTTTCTAGAATATATAGAAAGGAAAGAGTTAAGATCCCTTGATTTGTGAAGTAGCTTCTGCAATGTGTTATTCGACTGACGCCAAAAAGATACCGTATTGCTCTTTTTTGTAATTTGAAAATAACATCAGATTGGGCAGCTATACTGATTGGTAACCCCAAAAAGAAAGGCCATATCGAAGATGACAGTCGAACAAAGAAAAGTATGTTATTTTGGAAGATGCTAATTGATTTCATTCGAAACAGATCTTATTGCATAGCAGGCTGAGGCTAGTTTCTTACTTAACAAATTGATATGAAGGAACCATTTAAGGTTGCTGTCTATACAAATACCAAGAAATTTTACAGAATCAACGATAGTGATCTGGCTTTTATTAAGAAGCAAGGGTGAAAAGCTTCTTTATAGGATAATGCTACTATCTTATTTCAGGTTAAAGGAGAGTAAATCAGAGTTGGACCAGGTTTTTAATTTTCAGTAGATCAGAAGTTATAATTGCATGAAGAGTTGTAATATTAAAGCTCCTACATATAATACTGGTATCATCAGCAAAAAGAAAAATCTTTCCATCGATTTTTAAGTTAGTGATGTCATTTATAAAGATAAGGAACAGTACTGAACCTTGTGGTATTTCACGTCAATGCTTTTGTGACTAGAGTCAGTATCATTTGCTCCAACTAGTTGTTTCCTATTTCTCAAGTAAGGTTGAAACCAATTCAAAGAAATACCTCGAATTCCGTAGAAATTTAGTTTTTTTTTTATCAAAATGTCGTGATTTACACAATCAAAAGCTTTGGCATAGTTACAAAAAACAGTGGCGGTATAAAGATTATTGTTTAGTGTTTGATAGACCTCATGTAGTACAGAAAACATAGTAACGCGGGTACATTTATTAGATAAAAAGCTGAACTGGCTTTGTGATAAAATGTTGTTTTAAAAGATTTGCTTTTTAAACTATTGATTGTTTGGATCAGTTCAGATTTATTATCTTCTTCTTCTTCTTTTTCGTTTAGCCATTCACGTCCACATCTGAACATAAGCCTGTTCAAGTCTTCCTTTCCATTGTTTTTCCTTTCCAATTTATTATCTGGTCTCATAAAAATGAATTCGAGACCTTTTTGAATTGGAGAGATTATTCTGAAGCTTTTTTCTTGTGGCATTTTAAAGTAATTACTATTAATAATGGGAATAAGCCATAATTAAACGTTAAAGTTTTTCACTTCGGAAATTGTTCTCAAAATATAAACCAAACCTTTAATACTTACAATATCTTGTTCAACAAAAAATAAATTAGATCTATGAAATTGTAACCTTTCGCGGATCATGGACAAGCTAGCTCTATGTAAAATATTTTCCAACCTTCTGCTTGGATATACAGTATACAGTACTAGACGTAATTTCAATCTGTTTGATATTAGGTTGTTGTCTCTACATCTTCGTAAAAGTTTTATTAAACTTTGACAATGTGCCAGTTTCTTGTATACAATTTCCGATCTCCGAAAATTTTGAATAACGCTGGGTCCATAACGGTTTCTTAATATTATTCTGAAGCTATTGTCTTGTGCCATTTTAAAGTAATTACTATTTAAATGGGAATAAGCCAAAATTAAAGGTAAAAGTATCTACGTTTATTGACGTTCCAATTTACACTTTGGAAATCGTTCTCAAAATACAAAAATCGTTTGTATTTTGAGAACGATTTCATGTCATTTTCGTTGACATTTCATGTCATTCCATATCATTTCATTTGTCACTAACAATATGCGTGTTAAATACAACGAAAAGATTGCCAAGTATAGAGATCTAAAAATACAAATCAAGAGACAATGGAGAATGGAAAGTACCCAGACAGTACCTATTGTTCTATCTACTACTGGTGTTATTCCCAAAAACCTCCTAGCGAACATAAAACAGCTGGGTCTAAATGAACACCTTTATAAGGCCATGCAGAAATCTGTACTCTTCGCGACGTCCAGATGTGTACGAAAATTTTTGGGAGATATTCCAACATACCAAGTTACCTAGGCTCGATAACACGGAAAGAGTCCCACTAGAGCTCAATCATTTTGATACCGTAGGTAGTTATCTGAAATGAGTGAATTTTCCCCGTAGAGGGAGTGTGAGCGGTATGGCTTCTTAATCTGGGATAATAATAATAAGATGTACCTATAACTTCTTACGTTCTTACGAGCACACACTCTTTTTTTGCAAATAATTAAATACATAACGAAACAGAAAGAATTTTAATAAAACAAATAATACAAAACAATACAAAATGAATAAAGAACATAAATAATACAAAATAATCCAAAACTTAGTATAACTAAAAAATGTTCAGGTATGTTCAAATTGCTTGCCATCTTGTACAATACTACAAATGATTCGATCTTTGAATGATTTAATTACATTATTTAACATAACAGGGGTTATTAAAGCAAACGCGTTTGTAATTCTTAATTTCATGTCATCTCTAGTAGTAAGAGGTGTAGCATATACAATAGTTTTAATATAACCCTACTTAAAAAAATCCATCTTAGTTAGTCCTAGTGACCTAGGGGGCGATTTATATGAACCACCTCTACCTATCCATCTGTTTGTAAATTTTCTGTTAAGGTAGTTCCTAACATTACGTGAGAAATAAGCAGGAGCTCCGTCCAACTGGAGCCATATTTTTGTTCGTAGACTAAGTGTAGACTAAGTGGAAGGTTCTCAAGCAGTGTCCAAAAATATTGTTTTAAAAAATTTAGGAAATTTGTCCCATTGAGATGTCCGTCAAAAAAATACGGGCCGATAACGTACTCGCCCATAATGCCGCCTCAAACATTAACACTCTATCGGTGTTGGCGATCAACAGTACGAAATAAATGTTTATTTTCTGTGTCATCATAATAAAAATTATGTCTATTTACTAGACCATTATTATGAAAAGTCGATCTGTAAACAATACATTTTAAAAAAAACAGGATCTTCTCCAACTTTATCTAAAGTCCATAAACAAAAATTTAAACGGTTACCATAATCTTGTTCTGTCAAATGCTGGTGAAGTTGAATGTGATACGGATGAAAGTGGTTGGTCTTAAGTATTCTACATACACTAGTTTGACTAATTTCTAATTCACACGAAATTTTTCTTGTACTAATATTTGAATTTTCCCAAACAGGAGGTTGGGGTTTTAACAGAAAGCAGGACATTAAGTTCATTAACGTTGTCACCAGTAACTGGTTTATTTTTGTTTACCTTTTCGTATGCAACATTACCAGTATCACGGAATCTATTAAGCAATCTCTCAAAAACTTCCTTGTGTGGGTGTCTTCTATCAGGATACTTTTGAGCATAAACTTTAGAAGCTAAGAGACAATTTTTCAAACATTCTCCAATGCAAAGTACCATGTCAACTCTTTCATGGATAGAGTAATTCTTCATTTTAGGAACAATGAAAGTTAAATATTACACACGAATGTTTATATTTTGACAATTACCAGACCGTAATGTCATACAATGACCATATCTTTTGTTTTAAAATCAATATAGCGATGAAGAGTTTAAACAATTGTAAATTACGCAAAAACAATGAGACTTAAGTATAGGACATCTTTATACCGTTCAAAAGAGGAAACTTTTTTTAGTATTACGTGTTTGGTACTTTTCATTTTGTATAATATAGGATTTTTAGGTCAGTCTTGCAACAGTCTGTAGTTGCAACCTGTAAGACTAATGAACTCGCCCGAGGGGCAATGTACAAGGGGAGTAAGATTGTAGAGAGAAGTTGTTATAATGGTGAAAATAACATAGCATTGTAAATTTGTTTGGTTAAATAAAAAGTTGGAAATATCAGTTGGGATATTAATTTTGGCAAAGAAAACCTACGTTAAAAAAAGTTAAAGTTCTTAGCGCAATCATTACGATTAATTAATATCCATGGTGTTCCATTTAAAATAAGCCTCATATTAGATATTGAATAATCCAAAATTGAAACGTAAGTTTTTAACACCCTGTAAATAAATGTTTAATAATCAATAATGGAATAAATTTAACCATTACCCAACTATTTTGCTGTAAGAGAAAATTTGTTATAATTACTTAAATAAGTCGAGAATGAGTCTTCTTAAAAAAAATTTTTTTTTGGTTATAATGTAGTAAGTTGTGGTTTATTTTGTATTATTTGTTTTATTAAAATTCTTTCTGATTCGTTGTGCATCAGCAAGTAAAAGTATAAAGTATACACATTTGTTTACAACTATATTGGTTTCATTTATAACAACTATGTCAAAATGATGGCTTTAAAAATCGAGAGTAACAACTATAAATATTTTGAAATCGAAAAGAAAATTTTAAATTACGCAAAATCTATCACTCCTAGTTATAGGACATTCATATACCATTCGAAAGTGGAAAATTTTTTTTAATATAATAATTCATTAATATACAGGGTATTTCATTTAAAATAAGCCTTATATTACACATTGAATAATCCAATAATGAAACTACAAATTTTGAACACCCTGTAAATAAATGTTTAATAATTAATCATGAAATACATTCAACCAATATCCAACTATTTAGAGGTATAACCAATTTTATTAGAATTGCTTAAATAAGTTAAGAATGAGTCCTCGTTTAAAGCTTTACATTTAAGATAATTTGACATAAGTCAGAACACTTTGTACATAGGTATAGGGAAGTCTTATAAAACTATACCTAATTTTTTGCTGACAATTAGAAAATGTAATAAAATATAGGGTGTCACATAAGAAAAAATATAACTTTGATACGCCGCACTTTATGGGACGCCCTGTATATTTCAAAATAATTTTAAAATGTAGCCCTTATCAACCTTCAAACTATAAATTTAATATTTTTTCAAAATCTTTTACCGTTTCGCTGTAATCTTCCGTCCCGTTAGTGGTGACTCACCCTGTATATGTATATGTATGATACAATCATGCTGTGAAATTAAATATATTTAGCAGACAAAAACTTTGAATTGTGATATTTTCGTTACATGTTGTTACACTACAAATATGCTATAGTGTTTCTTATTTAAGCCATATACCACACTCATTTAATTTTCATCGACTGCTATGTATGATAAAAATAACTGTAATACTAATGTTTAAATCACCGTATTAAGAAACTTGTTAAAATAGGTAACAACCAAAAATAGTGTTTTACTACCTACATAATACTCGATATCTCCTATTTAACTGTTAACGCTTTTTTATTTTTAAATCTCATTAAATAATTAAAATTAAATTTACTATGTGATATTACGATAAATGTTTTATAAAACGAATGTCTTATGAAGTTCGCGAAACTTATTATTGAGCAATATAAATGAAAAATGTTTTAAAGATTCTTAATTTTTTCACGAAATGGCTAGTTTTTTTTATTTGGTACTTGTTCAAGAAATCAATTAGACTATATACTTGTAAATGAGCGTTTCCGATATGCCGTCAAAAAAGTCACTACATTTCCTGGCGCAGATATTGGATCTGATTATGAACCACTTGTAGCAGATATTAAACTAAGGTTAAAACGAATTCAGCGACAAAAACCAAAAACCAATGTACTCAACTTCGACGATATAAACATATAACATTAAAAAAACTTTAAAAATAGAATAAAAAACATCGGAGAACAACTAGAAGATCCAGAGGAACTATGGAGTGAATTTAAAAACCAAGTTAACGAAATCTCCTAAAAAAATGATTATAGAAAAAACTTAATCAAGAAAAATAAATGGATGACAGACGATATCTTGAAATTAATGGAACAACGTCGACTGATTAAATCTAATGAAACAGAATATAAACACCTGTAGAGAAGAATAAAAAAGGAGATCAAATTAGCCAAAGAAAAATGGATGAGAGAAAGGTGCGACGAAATGGAGGATGTAATATCTAAACACGACTTATTTAATGTGAACAAAAAACTAAAAGAAGTGAGTAACATATTTAAAAAACGTGTTACCTCTGTACTCGTTGACAATAATAACAAACTTATTGGTTTTAGAAATGCTATGGAAACCAGGGAGACTTTTTTTGCGCTTAACATCCTATTACAAAAATGGAATCAAATTGCTATTGAAAAAAATTAAGATAACTACACCGATGAAATCTCCATACAACGAGGAGTCAGACACTTTTTATTTAAAAAGGCACTTGGGAGACAACCATATGGAATCAAAATCAACGGGGAACTACTTAATGTGATTAGATATGCAGACGATACAGTAATTCTATCAGATAATATTAAAGTTCCTCAAATTCTGCTTGATTGTATTCACAAGGTAGGAGAGGAAATGGGCATTAAAATAAACTCAAACAAAGCCAAATTTTTAGTGTTTAGTCGTGACCCACATCCCGATGCAAAGCTTCAATTAAACGGAGTCCAAGTTGGGAAAATTCACAAAATGGCATATTTGGGAACTGTGATAACGGACAAACTAGTTACAGATATAGAAATAAAACGTAGGATAGCAATGACTAAAACTAATCATGAATGTCATGACAATGACTAAAACTACTTTTATGAAAATGAAGTCATTTCTTTTCAATAACTATCTCAGTTTAGAAATAAGACCAAGAATGATTAAGTGCTATGTTTGATCCGTACTTTTGTATAGTGCAGAAGTGTGAACGTTAAAAGTATCGCTCATAAACAAAATTGAAGCATTGGAAATGTCGGTTCATAGACGAATGCTGAAGATACCTTGGACAGCAAGGAAAACTAATGAAGAAGTACTAAGGAGCGTCAACTGCTGGAACTGCTCAGTACTGTAAAATATCGAAAAATGTCTTATCTGGGACATATAGTAAGGGGAAGTCGATATAAAATATTACAACTGATCCTTAAAGGCAAAATAGAGGCCGTAGAAGTGTAGGAAGAAAACAAGTTTCTTGGTTAAAAAACATTCGTGGATGGATTCAGATATCAAATACAGGACAATTATTCCATATTGCAGAAGATCGAGAAGCCTTCGCAATGGTGATCGCCAACATCGGATAATTTTAATATGGCACACGAAGAAGACTTGTTGATCCTATCCTCTAAATATTTTTTTCCTAGCACAACGTTTTTTAAAAAGTAAATACATGTTTTTTCCAGTGGGCGGAGCCCATTTTTCTATCTTTTTTGGCCCTCTAGTTTCAGTCATTCTCTGCAGGTCTCCATACCAGTTTTGTCTTTTGGCCTCGGTAGTATCTATTATGTCTAAGTCAATTTTCATTTCTCTTTTAATGTCTTTGTTCCTCACCCCATCCAGTCTAGTGTGCTGGCAACATCGTATCCAATAGTCCATTTCCATTGCCTTAATTTTTGTTTTGTTTTTCTTTTGATTAATTTTCCAAATTTTGGCGTTTTACAACCCAATACTTTCCTTATTATTTTTTTATAAATTCTTCTTTTTTTTTATTTGTTATTTTATTATTCCACAATGGTTCGTGTAGCTGTCTAACGGCTGATCTTGCTTGGCCATTCCCAGAATGTATTTCTTCGTGCTTTTGATGTTACTTGGACTCTCTTGAAGGTTTCAGTTGATTTTATAGTTCTCATTTCAATTTGTAGGCTTTCTAATTTTTCTTCTGTAACTAAATACTCGGTTCACTGTATAACAATTGTAAGGCCCCACTTGGTGTACTCCTCGTCCAGTTTTCTAAGCACATAGTCTACATCGCTGTCCTCTTCAGCTAGAATGGCTTGGTCGTTAGCAAAGTGTATCGTGTATAATATCCCGTCTTCGATTGGAATCTGCCTATTACAGCGTTATCTTCTCCACACTGAGAGCACCTCATTCATATATATTTTGAAGAGTGTAGGTGCTATGCAGCAGCCTTGCTTGAGAACCTTACTAATAGAAATTTTTCTAGTTAATTTGTTTCTAGTTTTAATGTTTACCGTCATATTTTGGTAAAGCTGTTGTAGTGATTTTATATATTTTTATTTATTCCTTGTTTTTCTATTGCTACCCAGAGCATTGAAAGTGGTACACTATCGTATGACTTTGTCAGATCTATAAAGACTACACGAGTTGAAAGGTTGTGGGTTAATATTTTTTCAATAACCTGCTTAAGAGAAAATATGTTGTCTATACAGGATCCGTCTGCACGAAAACCATTTTGTTCTTTTTTCTACTCTCTTACTAGTAAATTGTATATTACCTACTATTTGGATGCTAAGTAAATGCATCATAACAGTTACTGACACGTAATGACTAGCACGTAATAAAAAAATTACGCTTCAGTTTTATAAAAATGTGTAATATCACATAAGCCTCGTAAGTCAGTTGGTCGAGTTACCATGGAAACGAATAAACAGACGTTATTTTGACAGATTAAAAATTATTAATCTGTCAGTGTAAATATAGTGGTGATTTAATTTTTATTTTTATAAACGAAAATAATGGTAGAAAAAGTATAGTACACAACTTGAGTTGTAAGCTTATTACATGCTTGTAAAATTACTGCGCTCGCCGCTACGCGGCTCGCGCGCAACTTTTTTACTCGCATGTAATAAGCTTCTTACAACTCTCGTTATGTAATATACTATTACATGTGTCATCTCTTGTCCAATTTTATTTTTATTATTTTTCCATAGAGTTTTACGAGTGAATTTATGACACTTAGCCCCCTGTAGTTTGGAGCAATCCTTTCTATCTTCTTTTTTGTAGATGTTGTTAATATGTACTTGTGTCCACTCCGGTGGTGTGTCATGTCCTTAATAGAATAAGGTGAAGACATACGCCAGTAATTTCCGCAATACTTGTAGGCCGTGTTTTAATAATTTGTTCGGTATACCTTCTGGTTCATATGCCTTTCGATTTTTTAGATTTCGTATTGTATCTTCGTCTCTTATAAGAATAGGAAGACTAAGATGAGCAGGACATCTAGCAAGATCACAGCAGAAGAACCCTTCTAAAAGAATCCTTATGTCACAACCCGTGGGAAGTAGAAAGAGGAGTAGGCCAAAACTCAGATGGAAGGATAGTGTAGATGAGGGTGGTAGAAAGATAGGCGCAGCAAACTGGCAACGGTTGGCAATGGATAGGACTGCCTGGCGTAATAGACTTGAGAAGGTCGAGGTTCTTTCATAGGGCTGTAGTACCATTGATAATGATTGTATCTTCGACTTCCAGTACTGTTATTTCATCGTCTTCATTGTATTCTACTTCATTTGTTGTTGTAATGGTGTTCATAAATTGCGGTCTTGTATTAGTCAGAAGTTTTCAGTAATGTTTAATACAAGATCTTTCTTCTATTAAATCTGTTCTACTCACTTCTTTTCTGTTTGTTCTCAGGTTTTTCTATTGATTTCCATGCTTCTCTTGATCTTGTTGACCCTATATCTTTGTTGAACTCTTCGCATTTACTTTCCCAGGAAACATTTTATACTTTAGTTAGTAGATTTTTTACTTCTCTATTTGATCTTGCATATGATCGTCTATCATCTGGATGGTTTTGTTTGCAGTCACTTCTGATATGCTTGTTTCTTGTTGTGTAGTGCACTAGCGATGTCATTGTCCAACCACAATGAAGTATCTTTTTTGTTCCTTTGTATCGTACCGAGTGCTTCATAAGCTGATTCGTTGACTTTATTTACAAGAGTAGATCAGGTTTGTTAATTTTTGACTGAGCCATAGGTGGAGAAGTTAATAAATTTATCGGGAAATCGTCAGGAAATTAAAGATGTGGTATGTCGTAAAGGTTCTTTCTAACTTTTTCATAAAATGGTGGATGTATTCTTGTTGCAGAGGAAGTGTCATGAAATCGATCTGAGAACGTATATGTATGAGTACGATGATCTTTATTGCTAGCTATTTTGGAAGAATATGTTGTAGGGAAATAACTGGAAGTTATATCGACTATTGACCCATATTATGAGTAGACAATAAATACTAATTCATGATATAATGAGTGGTAAAATAGAAGGAAGACGTAAACCAGATCTTAGAATATTAATATAGTAGCTGGAAAATTTGAATAGTTGTAACACAAATAAGTTCTTTATATCATCGGTAAATAAAGTCAAGTTAGCCTTGATGATGGACTACTAAATTCCGTTTACACCTATGTTTTTTGCTTTATATCGGTTTTTAATAATAGCAATAGTATAAAAACCATAATAAGTGACATTCGAAAATTGTGGGGTCAACAACTACTGCTATCATTAAACAAACATTAAATAATACAACATCGATGTAACGTTTACTTTAAAGATACAGCAAGATGTTTTAAGGCAAACATTAACAGAAACTTGAAGCTAATATTAAAAGACAATGGAAATTTATTTTATAAATATTTAAGTGTCCGTGTAATACTTTTCTATATCTTTTTATTATACAAGGGTGGAAAAGTACACAATAAGAAAGAAAAAGAAAATGTATAAAAATTATAAACCGTATGAAAATCAGAAAAATTGTACACTTTTGATCATCTTGTAAAAATTTTAGAAACTGATAATTTATTCGGCCAAGTCCCTTTTACTTTTTAAAACAACTTTCGAATGAATTGCAAGATTTTAATGTGCCTCTAAACTTTGTTTAAATATTAATGAATGATAAATCAAAATATATGGAGTGCAAAAAATTAGATCGGCAATAAAATATAAAGCTGGAGGATCGTACCTACAGATATGTCTCTTTCCAGCTTTCCTTACCTGGGCTGAATAATAAATAGCAAAAACAAAGGCAATTAAGAAAAAAAGCAAGAATATTGTGAGCCTAAGCTAAGGTTAGTTTTGTTCGGCTATAATGGAGTTATTAACATTATGTACTGATAATACATATTTTCAACTAAATAATGAATTCTATAAACAAAATTTTGGTCTAGCAATGGGCTCTAGTTTATCTCCATTCTTAGCCGATATATTTATGGAAGACTTTGAAACAAATATCATTTCTAAACAAAATTTCAAACCCACAGTATGGTGGAGGTATGTAGATGATGTATTCTCAATATGGCCTCATGGATCAGAGTTGTTGGACACATTCCTAAATGATATAAACGATAAACAAGAGACAATAACATTTACCATGGAAAAGGAATATAATAACACGCTACCTTTCCTGGATGTTTTAATCTCTAAGAACGATACTGGATATGAGACTCAGGTGTATAGAAAACCAACACACACCAATAGATATTTAAATTTCAAATCGAATCACAATATTAATGTAAAAAAGGGAATAATTAAATCCTTATACGATAGAGCCAAAATTACTTGTTCTAACGAAAATTCGTTCTTGGAGGAAAAACATTTATTAACATCTGTTTTATTAAAAAATGATTATCCTTCATCGTTTATAAATAAGGAATTTTCAACAATCGATCGAATAGAACAGAACAACTTAGAACGAGATCCTACAGCATACACAAGGAATAATATGAGGAAAATAACAATGCCGTACATAAAAGGATTATCAGAAAAACTTAAAAGGATAGGAAATAAATTCAACATTTCAACAACATTCAAAACAACAAACACGTTGAGATCTATTTTGTCCAAAACCAAACCTAACAATGAACAAGAAAGGACAAAGAATTGCATTTATAAAATACCTTGTGAATGCGATCAGTTTTATTTAGGTGAATCATCAAGGCCATTAAATGTTAGAATAAGTGAACATCAATCCTATATTAAAAATAGAGAATTTGATAGATCTCAAATCTGTAAACACGCATGGGATAATGAACATAGGGTTCAATGGAATAATTCAAATGTAGTCCTAAAAGAAACGGATGGTAAAAAAAGAAAAATCAAAGAAGCGGCTCTAATTATGCTACATGAAGCCAATTGTGTCGCAAATTCCTCGGCAGAATGTAGTAGGATCTGGTTACGAATATTGAAAGAGGAAGTTATTAATAAGAAAATACCAGTATTAGTAAGTCAGTAACATATAGAGGATACATCATTTATGTTTTTTAAATAACGTAACATATAAAATCAGAATTTTGATGTTTGTTGAAGGTAAACTAAATTCACGAACAAATACTTACAATGTCGGGATAGTATTATGAGGTTTTTTTTTCTGGTTTTTCCCTCATAATTTACTATGGAATCACTAACAGGAGAATTTTACTGTCATCATGTCATTTGTTTGTCTTTTTAAAGACGAATTACATGCTATGATTTTTTTCTGACGGATATTCTCAAGTTAAAGTTGATTTCATGTAATCGATAGAACTATCTTATAAGTAAAGTCGTCCCAGGAGCGCAACTCAACAATATTGGCAATATCATTTTAAAGTCGTCTACTTTAAAATGCATAATGTATGTCTGAATTGTCAATATAAATGAGTCAGATAAAATTAAATTATTAGAAGATTTTTTCACTATGTAACAAAAAACAAAATTTGTTTAATTTACTGTTTGTATTTTAAGAACGATTTCCGAAGTGGAAATTGAAACGTCAATAAACGTATTTTTATCTTTAATTGTGGCTTATTCCCAGTTTAATAGTAACTAAGGTTAGTTGTTAAAATGGTTCATACCCTGAGAACCGCAGTGGTGGATAACAATAATATAAGGAAAATGATCAATTTATATTGGGAACAAAAAGCGAACGTATTGGTGGATGGACAGTATACGATCAATACAAATCCAGACAGAAGTCTGTCAGGGTTGCGTGCTATCGCCACTGCAATCCAATATATACTCAGAGCAGTGTTTTAGAAAGATACTAGTAGATCATACATAGGGAATCAAAGTCGATGGTGAAGCCATTAGTAATATCCAATATAGAGATGACACCATATTACTTGTAGATAGCCTGCAGGCTTTCCGATTTCTTATCGATAATTTGAAAGAATGAGTAAATAATACGCACTGAAAATGAACATTACAAAGACGAATTGTATGGTCAAATAAGTCGAAGAACCAACGCACGATAATATGAGCAAATAATCAGGTAGTGTCAAAGTTCACATATTTGGTGAACTATCTAGAATATCTAGAAATATTTTCCGGTGATTGAGCTGTAAAAATAATATAAAGATGAAAACCCCAAGGACAAAAAAACAAGAGGAAGACTCCGCAAAAGATTTTCTTCTTGTTGTAGTGCCTATCCGTTTTGGATGTTGGCGACCATCATGGCAATCTGTATTTTGCAAACTGCTACTCTGAAAAGATTTGTGGTTGTTGTTGTAAGCCTCGTACGCAGATTTTGCAGCCAGGAAATTCTTTGCCTTCCTGGTCCTCGTTTTTCTTCTACTTTTGCTTGAATAATTAATTGCAGCAACCCATATCTTTTGGGCGGGCATGTTTTCGACGCTGAAGTACCTAAGGGTCTTAAAAGTACCCTTGTTTTGAACGCTGCCAGAAGGATTATCGCAGGTACCAGATATTAGATATAATTAGGGTTTAATGATGGTCATTGAGATTTACTTAGTTACTAGTTATTAATTTGTCAGAGAATAGTGAAAAGTGAACATGGAAATTTCAACTTTAGTAAGTAATCGTGGTAAAATTTTGCTCAAAGTGAACAGTTTTACTTTTTCTCAAGATAAAGTACTAAAATCGGGAGAAACGTATTGGAGGTGCGTAAAACGGTCGTGTAAAGCGAAGATATTCACGAAAGGGCCAGAAAAGTTAGTGATCCGAAGTAATCTAGAACATAATCACGAGTGTGATATCAAGACGCTAGAGAGATTGTGCGTAGCAGTGCCAAAAGGAAGGCTAAGGATAATTTGACCGAAAGGCCGTCCAAAATCATACATAGTGCTTTGAAAGAAAATGTAGATTGCTTGAGCCACATGTCTGTTAAAGACGTTAATTTAATACGAAATCAAATATACAGTGAACGGCGAATGGCTCAACCCAAACTGCCCAAAAGTAACGAAGAAAATATTGCTGTTTTTTTGTACTATCTTTTTGTATTTATTGTGGTTAACAACCTTTTCCTTTTTGCATTCTTAATAAAACGTCCTGGTTATTAACGTGATCGGTATAGGATATCTTCAGGATTCTACGATAAAGCCACATTTCGAAAGCATCAATTTTCTTAGAGATAGCGTCTGTGAGAGTTCACGACTTTTTAATTAGTCTATTTGATATGGTCTATTTGATTTCCCTCCAGACTTCCTGGTCTCATCTATGTTATTGTGTGTATGTCTTTGTGTATATATTTATTATATCAGTAGTAATATCCCTAGGACATTGATAACAGACGAGATAATTTCATGACAATCGAAAGCTCGTTCCTTGGTTCCTTGGAAAGTTCCTGTTACCAAGCAACGAGCTTGAGAAATTTGTCATGAAATTATGAGGCATTCATCAATGTCCGAGGGATATTCGGCGGATAATTTTTCGAAAAAAAAAATCATAACTCAACATAACGAAACATTTATTTATTAAAAGTACAGTTAGTGAAAGTGCAATTATTAAAATTTAAGTTAACATTAGATTCGTTGCTGTTCTCTACTATAGAAGATCTATTACCACGCATAATATTTATAATCTTGTTATGGTGTTCTTGATCGAGATTCAAGTATGGTTTTATATAATGTTCCCCAAATATATTTGTGACTGTAGGTTGTATTTTTTGGGAATTTTTTCTTTGATTAGCGCATTTATACTTTGAACATTCTCATTGCCGAAACGTGACATTTTGAAATTTATTTGGATGAAGTTGTCAAACTCGATCGTGTTGTCATAGGGATTGAAAATTGCACTGAATGCAATTATCAGTCTAATGTTGACATGATTGGGTGAAATTGTTCCACATGACACAAATTGACGAAATTTGAATGGTTGTTAGAACAGTCGAAAAATTATCACCATAATTAATGCCATTGCTAAATGACATCTTTCTCCATTACTGTTTGTGGTGTCAGGTATTGAGTTTGCACCTGTGACCTGTCTAAAGCAAATTTAAATTATGACTATATTTAAATTATAAAAACTATAAATAGGCCATATCAAGTTTAGCCAAGTTATAATAAAAATATAATAAATTATTTAACCTTAGTAGACAAATTTTATAGCATTTCAAGGTTTCCAAAAAAAAGATGTAATATTTTAATTCAAATGTCACGGCTAAAAATATGTGTATTGTTTGAAGTTACATGGATAGGTTTTTTTCGAAAACAAACATTATTTCGAATACATTAGAGTTTAATGAAAGTTAATTTAAGTTGACGGTTGATATTTCGAAAATTACTATAAATTAACTACTAAGACAGTAACAGACATATATAAAAGCAATGTAACGAACATCGAGCAAAAAGGCAATAGAGGGAATGTAAAGGTAGTGGGGGCAAACATATTGTTAGACAGGAAGTGCGATCTTTAGAGGCCACATTAAACAAGACAAGAGAGTATCTCTCCTTGTTTGACATCAAATTTAGTTGGGTTATGTTATTGTTTGTCCCAAATGTCACATGAAATCTTATTTATATTGAAGTTTTTTAACAATTGTGTCGCATTTTAGACTCTTATCATTAATAATTAATAAAAACTTTCTCGTCTAAGACACATTTTGAAAAATATTATATAGCTACCTACTGTTGATAAGTATCGGAAAATTTAAATTTCGCGCATTCGCATTTCCGGATATGTGCGCCATCAGAGGCCACTTTTTTGGTCTCTTTTTCATAAGGATTAGATTCCCTCTTTTGTCTTATTGCTCGATGGTAACGAAGCAAAAACTAGCAGAGTAAAAGAGAAGAAAACCAAATAGTGAATTCACAGTAGGACAAAGAAAGACAGCAGTAAAACGCAAAACACAAAATTTTGCAGCTGAATAAAGAACACTGAAAAAAAAACATTAAGCACATTTAGAATGCCTATTTCCAAAAGTTTTAAATACTTGAAAGTTTTTTTGCATAGAAAAGGGCATTCAAGCTTTCAAATAAAAGTCGAACCATTGAAATCAGTTAAATAGGAGTGCCTAGGGATTTTTTTAAACAACTGTAAATTGTTTAAGCTAATAAACAAATATAATAACTTCTTCAAGTTTCAATTAACATTTTTGTTTCTAAACTTATGTCGAAATTTCAGCAAAAGTCGCTTATTTTAAGAGAAAAACATTAATATCCAAAATTATTATTTAATTAAAAATAATATTTACAAGTAAATAAATTTAAAATAATTCATAAAAAATACTACAGTTTACATTTATATTGTAATGTTAACTAACGAAAAAAGGAAAAATGGCGTAATTTTGCAAGTGAAAATTCATTTCGTAAATATGAAAAAAAAAAATAATAATTTTAGTATAATAAAAGTATAATATTTGTAAATGGGTATATTTAAAAAACCCTTAAAAGTGCTACATAAAAAAACAAACGTTTTCGGAATAAAACATTCCATCATCAGATTTAAAATTGCAAGGTTAACATGCCTGAGCCACCAAAATATCAGAGTAAAAACCTTCTTTTACAACTACATGTAATTTAAAGGGTTTTTACCCTGATATTTTGGTGGCTCAGGCATGTTAACCTTGCAATTTTAAACCTGATGATGGAATGTTTTATTCCGAAAACGTTTGTTTTTTTGATGTAGCCTTTTTAAGGGTTTTTTAAATACCGATTTACGAATATTAACCTCTTTTTTTGTGATACGTGGTATACAGCCAGCTACAGGAATTTTTTTCCTTGTGGATTTTATAATATTTGAATGTTTTAACTCACGGGACTCCAGTTTAAAAAAATGATAACTGGTCCACTAAAAGTTGAGATAATTGAAATTTTGTCGCTATTTTGAACTCGTTATTTCATTTTTGAGACCGATGAAAATTGCTATCTTCACCACTACCTCTCGTAGATTTTTCTGAGATAAATAAAGTTATAAATCAACAGTTTAACCAAATTGCATAAAAGAAAAAAGGGGAAATTTATATCTACTAGGTACTTTTCACAACAAAGGTATTTGTTTATAAAACAGATCTCAAACATTCGTACTATTGTTGTAAATGCCAGTTAACTTTGATCGATCATAAATTTGGAATTTTTCTTTTTTAAATACGCGTCTTTTGCTAAACTTTTGAGGTAAGTTTAGAAAAAAATTAAAAATTTAATAAGTTATTGTATTTGTTTATTCGAAATAATATATACTATATATAATAAATATATATATCGCAATTCTGAGAACAACTGGAGTTGACGAACAAGACTTGCGAATTATATAAGAACTATACTGGCACCAAACGGCAACAATTGAAAAAGAGCACACAACATCCGAAGATATACAAATCCCACGAGGAGTGAGATAGGGATGAGTCTTATCACCGCTACTGTTTAATTTGTATTCGGAGTCTATATTCAGAGAAGCGTTAGACCATGTCCAAGGCAGAATTAAGATTAACGGAATTAGCATAAACAACATCAGATATGCTGATGATACTGTCTTAATAGCAAGCAACGCACAAAACCTACAAAATATAATAAATGCGGTAGTTCACCACAGCGAAATGTTCGGTTTACATCTAAACGTTTCCAAAACTAAAACTTTAGTATTTTCAAAGACACCAATACACGTACATGTGTATGTCAATGGTTAAATGATTCGTCTTCTTAAGGTGCCTATCCGTTACGAATGTTGGCGATCATCATGGCAATATTTATTTTATCTGCAGCAGCGCGTAAAAGCTGCAGAGATATTGTATCGAACCAGATTCTTAGGTTATTTAACCAAGATGTTCTTCTTCTTCCTGGACCTCGCTTTCCAAATATTTTTCATTGCAGGATGGCTTTAAAGAGAGCATATCTGGATCCATTTCGCATAATATGTCCGAAGAATTGTAACTTTCGAGATTTAATGGTGGTCAGTACCTCTCGGTTCTTATTCATTCTTCTAAAGACCTTGTAATACATACCCTTTCTGGGCGTCTCCGCTATCACCACTGAAATACTTTATAGACCCTCAAAGGATGCTAACCCTGCGAGTGGCTGCAAGGCTTACTGGCCCCACTGGTCCGAACTGACTGGTTCGTCTTCGTGGATTTACGAGAAGATAAGGGATTTTCGGGATAGGGGTAAGGACTCCTAGGTCTCAGGTCCTGTAAAGAGCTGAGGTTATGGGCTTACTTTTGAAGCCGGAGATATGCATAAGCAGAATCCTGTACTCTCCTAGTCTCTGTCCGAATCGGCCGAAAGGAATATTAAAACCAAATTAGAGTCTACAATATATTGAAGGTACCCTGTAGTTTACAAATACAATCGTTAATAAGTCATTCGGCGCGCCGGGAGACGAGAAGCAAGAGAGTGAAGAACTGACAGTTGTACTATTATAATTGCTCAGGTTAGTATATAGAAATCTGTTACCTTATGTGTAATTAGACTTTCAACAACGACACGTCTTCGGTCCTCTGGAGTTCGGTCAGTTGAGGGGACTCCTCCGTTGTTACGAACTTACGAGTTACCACCACTAACCTGACTACACGAGATACTAGGTCGCGTGTTAAGCGCTCCCCGGAGACATACCGACTGCCTATTACTGATCGCGTACTGGACGCTATCGCGTCCGACCCGGCAATACTGCCTGAGCGGGCAATCACGGTGCCCAGCTATCACTGACTGACTCGCTATTACTGACTTGGTTGACCAAGTTTTCTAGTTTTTATGTCCTGCAAACATTCTTAGTTTTGTTTTGTTATTTCTGCTGTACTATTCCACGTGTTGGAATATAACATGCGATGGTGTGTCGCTTCGTTGTATTAGTTTACATGAAGGTCTTCGGATTCCGTAATTCTTAAACATTCGTGCTTGTATCAAACTAGGTCAAATTGTTATACTTTGTATAATTTAAATGTATAAGTTAATTGTATTAATTATCCCTTATTTAATTCGGAATATATAATTATTTTGAATAATTATTATCTTTCTATGCTACTTAGCCCTTATTTTTTTTCTATTCTTCACTCACTTGCTATGTTTACATTACAACCTCATTTGGGTATTGGTTAGTACATGGGGTCTTAAGTATCCTCCGATATAGCCACATCTCAAATGCTTCCAGTTTTTTGCAAATTTCTTCATTCAAGGTCCACGATTCAACACCATATAAAAGGACAGAGAAGACGTAGCATCGCAGCATTCTTAGGCCATCCGCACATGAAGCTACTAAAAAGAAACCAGTCAGTAACTTTAGTTACCAATCAGTTGTTTATTAGTTACTGTCCATGTATTTTAATGAGTATCCGCACACAGCGCTACTAGTTAGTAACCGGTCTCTAATGCATCAGTGATCAGTCGATAGCAGACTGGACGTGCAGGCAGGTCGCTTGGGGACTAGTTTCTAGTTTGTGATATTTTTAAAGTTTACACGCGAAATGGCGAACTTGATAGAACAGTCGTTTAATATAAAATTAGTGCAAGAAGTGGAAAAACATCCCTGCCTATACAACAAAGGCTCTGCAATTTATATTGTTTGCAATGTAGGGATGAACCCAATACCTCCTTGTTTTCTGCATTTTACGTCTTCTGTTATAATAATAAAGAAGAATATCTTCATCACTTGAGTAACTAGACATTTTTAACGCAATAATAACATTCAATAATATAATATTAAGGTTAACATTTCAACATCCTATAACAAAGCTACTCGTACAGGCAAGAAGTGACTCGTTTCTATTAATTTTCAGTAGCGTAGTGTGCGAGCCACAGTTAAGTAGTTGGTTATTCTAGCGACCAACTAGTTTAGTTTCTTTTTAGTAGCTTCATGTGCGGACGGCCTTACTTTTGTATCAAGAGTGAGGTTGTGACTCTTGAAGAAGGCCCCCATCCGATTGAAGGTGGATCTAGCTTTTGCGATGAGTGCTCTAATCTCCTGGTTGTTGGTCCATTCTTCATTTATTATGGTACCGAGGTAGTTGTAGTGAGTCACTCTTTCTACGGGAGATTGGTTGACGTAGAGTTGACCTTCTGTTATCCTTTTCTTGCTAATTATCATGAGCTTTGTCTTCTTAACGTTTATGTTGAGTCCATATTATTGACTGTAATACGGGATTTTGTTCTTAAGACCTTGTAGGTCTTCTAAGTTGTCCGCAAACACTATGGTGTCATCTACATATAAAACACAATGACGGTATTAGATTTTGATTCGATACAGAGCAGAAACAAGCCGCATATACGTATTTCGACCTCTTTAGGTCTCCTCAATACCGTCATTGTGTTTTATTTCTTTACTTCGTTTGGAGTACCAGAAATCGAATTCACTACGAATATTGGCCATGATGGACGGCATTTGGAATGCAATTTTAGATTACCTTGCCGATTTATTCATCAAGCTTTTGCTTCGCAAGTTTTAGGAAGCACGGTGGCTTATATTTGAATTCGATTTCGCCAGGTAGAAATCGTATGATTTCTCTTTTTGTTTCATCTGCATATCTGATGTTGTTAAGCCGGTAACCATTTCGGTCGGTCGGTCGGTCAAATGATAGAAGTGGTAAATTCCATAAAATATTTTGGAGCAAATATCAATAGTGAGTGTAATCCAAAAAATAAATACTATCAAGTATCGAACAAGCAAGGAAAACATTCATGAGCATGAACACATTTTTTACAAGATCAGACCTTAGTCTGCAGCTTAGAATCCGAATTATTGGATGTTACGTTTTTTCTGTCTTACTGTATGGCTGTGAAATTTGGACAATGGACTCTGAAATAGAAGAAAGAATAGATACATTTGAGATGTATATATACAGACGAATGTTGAGAATTCCATGGGTAGAAATGTTTCAAAACCTCGTGGACCTTGTAAATACGCATGCCCGAAAAAATAAATGGATCCTAAAAACATGCACCATTTTAATTTCACAGGAAATTGGACGACAGGGTAGGATTTGCACGTGCTAATGATGTCGAGTATTTTCAATAAACATGACATACTATGTTTCTCTAATCTTAAACATTCCAGTTAGTGATCGAATTTTTATTTTATCTCATATTGGAAGATATAATAAAAATTTACGACTTCCCGTCTTCGATAAGAATTGCTGTGAAAAAATGTTAAATATTGACATTGCACTAATTTTACTTGGAAATAAACCTTTAAGAACTGAAAAAAATCTAGAGGACAAATAAATAACAAATTAATGTATGATAGAAAAATAATAGGGGTTTGGTCTTAAATTCAACAAAATATGTTTATACGAGACGCAAACCTCGAATTCCTTGGGAAAAATATTTGCATGAGATTTTTGCATAATGACTTTCATAAAAGACTATATACATATAACAGAATAATGTTCAAGAGGTTCCCATACAAAAAGTGGTCCTATTTTAGTTTATTAAACAGTTTTGTATAAATCGATTTATAGGTTGGGATAAGAGCCTTAAACAACTAAAAGCAATGTTTTAAAATCAAATAAGCCCAAACTAAAGTATCAAAAACTGATAGAAGAAGGTTTGGTTAATTCGAAAATAATTGTGTGTTTTTAAGCCATTTTTCGTTTTTTTTTTTATTTTTAGATTGTTATAAGGTATAAAATAAAAATAAAAATATTAATGCTATTTCACTAACGCAAAAACTAGTTCGTCTCTGTCTCGCTACGATAGATAACGCACTGAAGAGAACTGCATGTTTTTAGCAATGTCACAGTATAGTGCTTAATTTTTAAAGCACTATATTGTGGCAATGTCTGATTTCGTTGTTTCGTTCGTAGATCGACGTCACTAAATGATTACGCCAGGTCCAGGACATTATGAATTACAGTAGACTCGCGATTATCCGAGGTAATTAGGACCGAGACTACCCCGGATACCGATGTTATATGTTATATGTACTGATAAAAAAATGTGTACCTACGCAAATAATGATTAATGTGTTTATTTTAATAATTAGAAACTAATATAAAAGTAGTATAAAAGATAAAACAATTTACCTTATAAATGTTATTGTTTAAAAAAGTCTTTGATTGATTTTTGTTTTAACTTCATTCCTCTTTTTGGGGCGGCGATGTTGCGCCAACGTTGAAAATTGAGCACGTCTAATGGTGTCGATTCTTCTTGTTGCTCGATGTATGCGAGGGCTGCTTCAAGGGACTTCAATCCATCGGAATGAGAAATTTTTTGAGTTATCTTATCTGTATCTTCTTCATGAGTGACGTTTAGAACTAGATTGGCAATTGCATCATCTGTCAGTTCCATTTCTTCATCTAGATTCATCCAATCGATGATGTCTTTGTTTCCGATTGGTTGTTCTACTGGTAATTGATTGGCTAGGTTGGTTATATAATCAACTTCACAGTCATCAGTTTCATTTTGAACGCCTTGTGTTTTTTTTTGTTTATCTTAAATAATTTTTTCCACGAATTCTGAATAGTGGACACTTTTACATCGTCCCAAGCAGATGCAATCCAATAGCAAACATCTTTAACCGTGATTTTCTTCAATGTCTCAATTACAGTCAGCCCTTCATCCAGCTTAGTTAGCAGTACCTGAAGAAGCTTCCGCCGATAATTCCTCTTCATTGCTTCTATAACGCCTTGGTCTAGGATTTGGATGAGAGACGTCACATTGGGTGGAAGGAACACAGCTCGTATGTCACCACTAATCAATTCACTCGCATCTGGGTGGGATTGTGCGTTGTTCAACAACAACAAAGCTTTCCGAGGCAGATTTTTGTTTATTAGGTAGGCATCAATGACTGGCACAAAGTTATTAAAAAACCAGTCCTTAAAAGTGTTACAGTCCATCCATGCATTGCGTTGGTTGCTATAGATTGTAGGTAAGCAATTTATTTGGACGTTTTTGAATGCTCTTGGATTTCTGGGTTTTCCGATTAAAAGAGGTTTTAATTTTAATGAACCAGAAGCATTGTTGCAAATCATGATTGTGACTCTCACTTTGCTTTTTTTGTAACCTGGTGCAGTTCCTTCATTTTTAGCAGCTAGTGTTTTCGATGGAAGCATTTTAAAGTTAAGGCCTGTCTCATCACAGTTAAATATTTGGTCTGAAGTTAGTCAATCTTTAAGGATAATGTCTTGTAATTTTAAATAAAATGTTCCAATTTCAGTTGAGTTAGCAGAAAGTTTTTCGCCACAAATATTCAATTGTCGGATGCCATATTTCTTTTTCCATAAGTCAATCCATCCTTCACTAGCACAAAAGTTTTTTTCTTCATCAATAAACTTCTTCTGGAATTCGATAGCTTTTGCTTGGAGTATTGGACCACTTATCGGGCTGCCCAATCCTCTCATTTGTGAAAACCACAAGAACAATGCCTCAGAAGTTTGTTCATAGTCCCCTTTCTTCATAGTCTTCCGGGCCAATTCACTACCACCACTCACACTTCGGTTAACCCACTGTTCGATTTTATTCTGCTTACGCTTCCAATCTCCAACAGTTACTTCTCCGACACCTAAATCTGAAGCAACCTTCTTTATTGATTCACCCTTGTCCAACCTCTTAATTGCATTCACTTTTGTTTCTAAAGATACAACTACTCTCTTCCGCTTTTCACTCATATTGCACAGAAAGATGCTCTCTTACACTCACAAAAATCAACTTATGAAAAATTAATTATGAAACTTAAACTTATAAACTCGAATAAATACACAAAACAGTACATAAAAGCAAACATTTCACCGTACAGTAATTTGACTTAATTTGACGATCTGAACGGCAGCAAACAAATAATTTGACGATTTGAACGACAACAAACAAATCGGTAGTTCAATTCACACTGATTAACATAGAAAGTAACAGGAAGTTGTAGACAAAACACGACACAGAAATTTCTGGAAATAAGGCGGTGACCAATTTCTCAGAATACCAACTCGATATCAGCTTGACACAATTCTCTTCTTATTAATAATCCACAATTTTCAATGGATTGCCCATATAACAGCAGCCGATATAACTTGTGACTATCGACCCTTTTTTTATTACTCGATATTGTGATTCAACAAGTACGGCTATAAAAAAAGTAAACCCCAGGCAAAATTTTGCCTCGGTTAACCGAGGGGCTCGGATAACCAAGGCTCGGATAATCGAGAGTATACTGTATTTACAAAGTGTTACTAATGTAAAGAGGTAGTGGAGGTACTTCGTCGAATATGTGAACAAAAAGAATTACTAAGAAAAATCAAAGAGAGGAAAAAGCAATTGGCGGTGTCAACGAACTATAGGGGGCGCTTTGACAGATGATCAGCTGATCACGCACGTAGGAAAACAAAACGGAGCTACCATAATCTTTGTAGGTGAATGATTGCTGTGTCTAAAAATTATCCGTATTTATTACCTTCCATTTATTTTTTTATTAACGCAATGGCAAATAAAGAAATTGAAGTTAGTCTGCTCCATATTTTGAAATATATAGGAGACACAAAAAGACCTTTAAAAGAAAGCGAGGCCTTGTTAAAGGCTGGCCACGTTGTGTTGTGTGGCAAATATAATAACAAATTAGTAGGTTTGTGTGTGCAAACGACTAATTTAAATTGTGCCCCACATGAAATCACTGTGGATGTGTTAAGAGACGAGTGTGGGTGGCAAAATGAACTTGTAAAGCCCGCCAGTGAGGAATGTGCGTGTTTTATTACGCATTAGTCTAGCATTCACCATTTCCTCATTGATTTTTCTTTCGTGTTTTCCTTTAAGAAGGCATTGAGAGGGAACAACACCTTTCTTTGAAATTTCTTTTGCCCTGCTGCAGAAAAATTTGAATTAAGATCTATTTTAGTGTATAGTGTATATATTTGGTTAGGTTAGGTATGCACATTATATATAATAAATGTTGCAATTTTGTTCAGAAAATTTAATTGAAAAAAAATCTGTTGATATAAAATGCTGTGAACACGATTGATATCGATTTCCCAATTTTTAATTCCTGTGCACAACGATCTTATAGATTTTTGTCACGAGGAAACAAGTGCATAGTTATTCCTTCCGATCGATAATTACTGCATTGCGGTGCAAAGCAATACGGTTTTCATTTACTTTTTAACATTTTGATACCTTATTGTGCTTTATTTAATAATATTTAAACTGTTTATAACTATGTTATGTGTGTAGAACTAAATACAAAATGTTTTGTTATCCTACGTGCACCAGTTCAAAATTTTACCGCACCGTGCCGCCTCTTTCGTTTGACATCGCCAATACTTGGGTCATGTGTTGAGAGGCAAAAAATATGAATTACTTCAAGTTATACTGGAAGGAAAAGTACAGGGTAAAAGATCAGTAGATATACATCAGGGGCCTTATTCTTGAATCAAGAGAAAATTTTACTCCCCACTTAGCTAACTCGCTTTTCTACTCCATCATAATTTCTCTCGATTTTAAAAAGCTGTATTCTTGAATACGGGGAGTAGAAAGGAATGAGAGAAACTATGAACAGTGTTGCCGGGTTTTCAATGAAAATTTTAATCAATCACAAAAGTTAATTATTGACAAAGGACAAGATACTGTCAACCGTCAACCTGATCACTCCCCTTAGTGGTGGGCCAACCTGCGATTTTTGTGTAGCTGTGACAAAATGTGACTGCTCCAGTATTGTCACGGGGACAAAAAGCAGTGATTTTTTGGAGCAGTTTAATCTTAACCGCTACCCTGCTACTATTGCTACCTTTGAAATTTCCAAAATATATTTTAAAATTTGTCAAAATTTTCTATCTGACAAAAGAAATGGGTCCGTTGGTTGGAGGATATCCCGGCCAATTTGAAGATCTTCAACTGCCTCCAAAACATCATTAAACATAATATAATTCCAGTAGAGCATATGATTGATATCCATCTTTTATTAACTTCCGCTTTTTAAAAAACAAAATAGGTACTTCCCTAGGTTTTTGAAAGGTTATGTATTGTTATTTTCGCTCCCATTTACAATTTCTCTTACCTACTATCAGTAGAAATTCTTATTCCCTTAGGGAGTAACATTTCTCTCACACATTAGGAGAGTTTTTTTTTCAAGAATACAGCATTTTCGGTTTTAGGGAGCCACGCCTACCTTTACATCACTTTCTCTTGCAATTTCTACTCCCTGAAATTCAAGAATAAGGGCACTAATAGATCACAATTGCCATTTGGATCGCCAACCTTCGAAAGGAGACGGCGCCATGAGAAGAAGATTTGTTTATTAGCTTAAAAATTGTACAGTTGTTTAAAAAAATCCCTAGATTCTTCTATTTAAATGATTTTAACGATTCGACAGTGTAAGTTTTAAAATTGACACACTGTATATGATTCACCCAAGTGAGAATGTTTCAGAACAAATACCGCCTGGACTAAACGTCATGTACAATAACGGAGTTATTGTTTATAAGGAAAACTTTTATGGATCGGTACACCTGGACCTAACATTACATTATTCAAATGATATTTTAATGAATACTTAGCTGTCCTTTTATGTCAACGTTACTATTTCAGCGTATTATTTAAAAGCTCTATTTTGGAGACACTAATAGTGTAATTACTAAACAGAAAATTCCATTTACTTAAGTAACGTAATATCAAGTAAATACAATAGTTTCTGAAACTTCCTATTTCCTATTATTTTACTGAATCGCTAAGACTTAGTTCCTATCTGCAATAATGATTTAAACACTTTAACTAATAGGTCTCTCATTACTAATGCGTAATGTTCGATGACTAAAATGATGAATAACAAACAAGTATAGAAAACTTATATTTATCTATTGTTTAAATCGTAAAAATGGAAATTTATTATATCTAAATGTGTTGTATATATTATAACCAGTTTTATACATTTAAAATTAGTTTTTTGTACAAAATAAATTTCTTTTTTATTTTTCTATTATCATAAATTTCATGTTCATCCTTTATGTCTGCGAGCATTACTATTAAATGCATGAATAAAACATGTTAGAATGAAATAGTTTATGCCAAACAAAAATTAATATGTTTTTATTTGATATTAGATTATCATATAGGAAAATAGCGAATTCGCAAAATTAGGCAGGTAATTACAACATTACTTTATTGCTGTTGATTTTTTGGTAGGACATAAAGATTAGTTTTTTATATTTCAAAATAAGTATAATTAGACATGGAACTAGGATTTAGCAAAGCAAATAATAGTTATTTGTTAACAATTGACGCCGTTATGCTTGGCAGATTCTCGTCTGATATATTCGAGTCAAATTATAAAAATTGAAATATATTTTTTAAATATATACCAAAAAATTTAATGAGTTTAGTATACATTTTCAGAATTCATAATTCTTCTTCTTTTGTAAATAAAAGAGGTATGCAATAGTAATTTTATTTAAGCTAGTAATATAATGAGGTAGGAATTTCTTGTTTTTTTTTTGTTAATTTTTGCCAACTTTGTTTTTTTCCTCTTAATCTTCTTCCCGGAACTTTTCCAGAAACAGTTAATCTCTCCAAACTATCGTCACCTCTCCAAACTGTGGGAACCACGTGACCTAAAAACTGCAGAATACGTTGCAGACATATTGTGGACAGCCTTTTTTAACTTTGAATTGGTTTAGAATGGAAACCGTTGTCCTATGAGCTGTCCAAGGTATGCGCAGCATTCCTCTCCGGCACCACATCTCAAAAGAGCATCAATTTTTTGGAGCTAGTGTCAGCGAAGAGTCCAAGTCTCTGATCCATATAGAAACATTAAGAATACAAGGGCATTCACCAGTCCCATCTTGATATTTTGAGAGATAAGTCTGTCTTTCCAAACTTTAGTTAGGCGACTCATCGCATTTTTTGCCATACCAATACGTCTCCGAACTTCTGCTTTACAGTTACCATCGTTAGAGATAGACCCAAGATAGACAAAACTGTCCAGTATCTTTTATTCCTGTAAAATGTTAGACAGTTGAATGGTGTGGAATCTGCCGACCACCATTATTTTTGTTTTATCTTTATTGATTTTCAGACCAACGTTATTACTTTTGTACTTAACTCTTCGCAGGACATTAAACATTTCCTGCTCACCATAAATGTTGAATAAGTAAGGTGACAACACGCATCCTTGTCTAACACCTCTCTCGGTCTTGAATTGGTTTGAGAAATTCTGATCTAGTCGTACTGTTGCTATATTGGACTAGTACTTATTTTTAATAAGTGTCATCAGGTGCATTGGAGTGCCCATTTATATTAAAATAGACCACAGATTTATCCAGCGTACACAATAAAATGCCTTTCCCGCTTGTTCCTGTGGTATTTGGTAATGTAGATAGATTTTAATATGTTTTTAATGATATGCAACAAGATTGTACTAGCATGTGTTATTAGTGATAGTGTGCGGTAGTTTTCACATCTGGTAGTAGTTTCTTTTTTGTGTAGCGGTATATAAGTTGAGGTAAAATAATCAGATAGCCATTTTCCTGAATTCCAAACAACGACACAGATAGAATGGATGATATGTAATCCTTTGTTACCTAGTAACTTTAGTATTTCACCTGGTATTGAATCAAAGTCTGGGGATTTATTTCTCTTTAACGATTTAATTGCATCTTTGACTTCGGTGAGTAAGACAGCAGGTTTTCTAAGTTAGTCAGAGGGCCACTGATTTTCTGCTGGTACCTCGTTATTTTTATATAACTCGCCACGGTAGTTTCGCCATGTTTCCAATTGTAGTTTAAGTTTTAGAAAATGCAGAACTTTATAAAGAATAATTTTTTCGTAAAACTAAAAGTCCCATTTGGTGCTGACTTAATTGGAGAGACACTGTGTATAAGAGTAACAAGCCACACTTGAACAAAAAAGTACTTATTCCAATATCGATTTATCCAGGAGTAGGACTGGCAAACTGGTCCCATAAATTGACATTTTCAGCAAAATTCTGCTTATTCGTATGAAATTTAGAGATTAAGTGGCATCTTCTACTCTGACGACTGGAGCATTAATCATTTTAGTTTTATAGCCATTTTTGACAGACAATATAAAATTTGTTAGACCATGGGAAAATAGTAATACGCTTAAAATATTACACATAAGGTTATGTCCCTACTATTGAAAATGGTATATACGTGACCTTATCGAATTTTTTAATGTATCCTTAAATGCTAGTCGCATTATTCAACAATGAATTTAAATGTCGTTTTAAAAACCAAAGCTTTTAACGTCAATGGATATGTAATACACTATCAAAATAAGCCAATTTAGATAAAGAAAAATATACTTAGTGTTATTTATGGGCACCTTGAAAAAAATAAACTACCTAGAAAAATAATTATCATATTTTACATGGTAAAGCAAAATAACTGCTGCTCACAATAGTAAATCATCGTGTTCCATTTTTATGTCAACGATATGGGGAAATTTTAGAAACAAAATGGCTCAGACTCCTTGCATATTTACATAATTTACTCACGAATTATCAATCTGGAAATCATTATCAAAAAATCTATAATAACATTATGAATGATCTTAACCTATAAATGTTTATACTGTTTATTCAATTGAAACTACTAAGAAGAAACTACTAATATATCACTTGAAGAACTGCAGGTTCTACATGTGATGTATCCTAGGAGACGTGATGCTCCATCCATTTGTGAAATTAATAGGTTGTACACGAATCAGTCCTTTTTATATTTGTACGAAGTTGTCGCTATACATTTCTATAATAATCTATAACACATCAATGCTTAGGTCTTTTAATACTACCTACAACTTTGATCTTGAAACATACTCAAAAGAATTTTCAAAATCCCCAAATGACAAATATTATTCTTTTCCCAAAGGTATAAAACTTTCTGCTATATGTATAATGAATAAATTGTATGTACATGATCTATTTGATGTAAATTCACTTTGATCTTCTCGCAGATTCAATATTTAGTGTGATCGGTTCGGTGGATGTCTTTTATCGTCATAGAAATTAATTTCTAACCAATGACAAGCTGAGACGACACGACACACCCACCAATCAGGGCAAACTCGAGCTTATCTTGAGAATGAACATAGTTAGTTTCTCATTAATAACTTTACTAAACAGTTAGATGGAGTCTTCTACGGAAACAGAAAGAAATATAGAGAATGATTTGAGAACAAAGAAAAGAGATGAACGAACTTATAAAAACGAAAGACATTCAGAAGTAAACATGGGCAGACTCCTTTCGATGCCTATTTGATAAAGGTAAATCAACCACTAAAACTAATCAAAAAAATAATAGAACAAACCAGAATTACTCAAGAATAGAGATCAAGCATCCTAATATCTCTCTTCAAAAAGGCAGACCAATCGGACCCAAAAAATTACACATGAATTCATTTGTTAATTACAACACTAATATTAACAATTAAAGTGATAACAAATAAACTGAATGAAATTATAACACTAGCAGAAGATCAACAAGGTTTTAAGTCGGGAAGATCATGCACCGACGCTATAATTATAATGAGGCAACTGCAAGAGAAATCGAGAAATCGTTAGAATACAATAAACCGGCATATCTGTTTCGTGTACCTTAAGAAGGCATTTGGTAATTAAAGAACGTTAAGCACTCATTGTAAACAAAATAGATACTTTTAGGAATAATCAAAACGATCACAAATATCGACCAAAATAACACAATAAAAGTAAAAGTAGAAGAAGAACTAATTGCTCCTATTGAAGCTGGCAATGGGATAAGACAGGGAGATTCCCCGAGTCCTCTTTTGTTCAAGCTGATTATGGATAAAATAATAAAAAAAGTAAGAACTAAAAAATGATACCAAATAAGAGAAAAACAACTTAAAATAATCTGCTATGCAGGCAACGCAATACTACCCTCTCAAAGTGAAGATGATTTACCAAATATGCTTCTTCTTCTTAGGGTGCATGTCCGTCGGAATGTTGGCGATCATTCTGGCAAAATATGCTGCACCAATTTAATCTAACCGCCAGAAAATTTATTAACTAACGTGTTTATAAACAGCAAATTTACTGGGATGTAAATTGGAGCTGGAAGGTCAGATAATAGAACAAGTGATGGAATTTAAATATCTAGGTATCACATTATTAGAAAATAGAGCCGCATATTGCCGGAATGAAACAATATGGAGAAATGAAAATATCGAAAGAGTAGAATGAAATGTTCATATAGGCCGAATTTGACAACAAATCGAGTAGTAAAGATGGCTAGAGACGGTTTCACAATAGAAAGACGATCAGTTGGACGACCACGAAGACTAAGGAATGACCACTTACTGGAGGCACATTGATAAACAGGCACTGTTACGTCTACATAAAAACAAGAAGAAGAGGACTAAACAGTTGTTTTATTATACTACCTGCAATTAGACCTCGATAACAATTAGTATTTCCGCCATCTTCCACTCTGATAGAACCTGTATCTGTCGACAGCATGTTTGTGTAATCTTGCTTTTTCCGTTCTCTAGACCTCTAGAGCCTCTTGCTTTTGGTGATTCTATAGGAATATTTCTTGGACCTGATAATCGCCTCCATATTCCGTTCTCACAGACCGCTCCGAATATCTTGCCTAGCACCTTTCTTTCAAAAATCAATAAAGCGGATTCATCTGCTTTAGTTAGCGTCCATGCCTCTGATCCATGTATGAGAACGGGGACTATAAGTGTTCTATACAGCCTTAATACGAGTTTTTTGAGATAGACGTTTGTTAGCTAAGTACTTTGATAGACCATGATAACACCTGTTTGCAATTATTATTCGTCTTTTTATTTCTTCAGATGTATTATTGTTGGGGTTAACCGATGTCTCTAGATATATGAACTCTTTGACTGCTTCGAAGTTTTGGTCATTGATGATTAAATCTGCGTCAACATTTCCAGCTCTTGTGTTTGTGTTAGTCGCCATGAATTTCGTTTTAGTTTGATTTATATGTAACCCCATTCGTTCTGCTGCTGCTACTAGCTCGGTTAGGATTTCCGCAGTTTTCGCCCTGGTTTTTGTTATAATGTCCACGCGTCGTCTGCATATGCTAGAATTTGGACTGATCTATTAAATATTGTTCCCCTGCTATCTAAATTAGCGTCTCGTACAACTTTTTCTAAGGCGACATTAAAAAGCTGACACGCCAGCGCATCTCCCTGCCTTAACCCCCTATGTAATTCAAATGGAGTTGACGAGTCGTTTTGAATTTTTACTGCTGATAGCATCTTCGCCATTGTCACTTTTATCAAACATGAGTTTTTTGGAATTCCTAACTCAATCATAGCGTTGTAAAGACTTGGTCTTAAGACTTTTTAACCAACATTTATAATAAAATAACTGATTTTAGTCTTTCATTGATAATTGTTAGAAGTACTTTGCTCGCGTGTGATATCAATGCTACTGTACGGTAACTACTGCAGTCTGTCGGTGAACCTTTTATATATGGGAATAAACATGAGTTTCTGAGTTTCCCCAATCATTTGACCACTTTCCAGATGTCATTTCAAATTATACTATTACTTCCGTCCCTAATTCTCCCATTTCGTTGAGTTTTTCAGCTGTTATTCCATCTTCGCCTTCTGCATTTCGGAATTTTAGCTTTTTAATTGTCGCCTCAATTTCTAATTTCAATATTTAGTAATGTCTTAAACAAATGTCCTGATGGGTCCCTGGACGAGAAGTGAGTATCCCTGTTTTTCCTTATATTTGTTTTATCTTAATATAATTTTCTCTTTTTATTTGATTCAGTTATAGGGATTTTATGAGGTTTTTTGACTCGAATAGACACACTTTTTGCACTATAGATTATAGTTATGTATGTATACACTTGTATATGTACACTTGTGTATGCACTTATGTGTACATGTATACACTTTTTTTTAGTATTAACTATATTGGAATATTGATATTATAAATTTTTTTTTATTATTTCTCAATACGTAATTGGCTAAATAGCTAAGTGTTAAAGCCACAAAAAAATTCAATATTTGAGGTTCTTTTGTACTGTATTATTGCCTGGGTAGTTGTAAGAGAACAGTTTTTCGCAATATTGTTTCCATACCTCTGCGATACCATCTGGGTTTGTTGGGTATTATTGGGATGGTATTTCCACCCTTATCTTTGATGATATGTGTCTGCTGTTTGAATTCTCTCGCTAGATACTTGACTTTTCCCAAAAGTTCTCTAGATTCTTGGCAGCCAGCATGATTCTCTAGTTGCACACATATGTTTTTAATATAATTATTTTTGTCCCTTCTGCACAAGTGTTTTATAGTTGAATTTATGATGCATATCTCTATTCCTTTTTGTTTTGAATTTGATGTGCCGTTTCTAAGTTTTTGTCTTTTTTCTACAAGATTGAAAGTCTCTTCAGTCATCCAATGTTTTTCCTAGATGTTTCCTGGAATTAGTATTGTTGATGGCTTCAGTGATCCATTTCTTTGTGTATTTCCACGTATTGTCAGGGTCAGTCACTGGTAGGTCAACTTCTGCTAATGCCTCTCTAAACTTTTCCAGGTGTTTTGGAATCATTTTTTGCCTTTAATTTGTGAATTTTTGATTGTGTTACTTAATGCAATGTAGTTGGAACCACAGTCTGCAGCTGGTTTTGTCTTCACGTTGATTATTGAGCTCCTCCATCATTTAGTGACAAGAATATAGTTTATTTGGTTCTTGTATCGTCCTCCAGGCCAAGACCATGTTTATAATCTTGATAATCTTATAGCGTTTAGTGCACATTATTTTTAAAATAATTGCTAATAGGACAGAAGGCATTTTTCTGAATTGATTTTAAACGTAAGAAATCTTTTAATGGTTTTTGATGTGATATCCTTTCCTTACCTAGAATAATAGCCCAAAATAAAAACAAAATATTAGTACGTAAACATCATTTGTTTTTTTAAGAAAATTTGTTTAATGATAAATTTTAGTAATTTGTTTTTACTTTGTTCCAGGCAACATAGCAAGATCAACTTCCAACAGCCCAAATCCCCAACACAATGATCAAAAGACAACAAACAGCAAAGTTTCAATAGATACTACATCTATCACAACTAAAGAAGATATAACACAGAAATCAGCGTTGAACGCTACAATAGACGGAACTAGTTCAAATGTAAATCAAACAATAAATTCAAATTCAACATCATTAAAAAGCACCGATTTAGAAACCACCACTGAAAATGTTGAAACCACCACTGAAATTGTTGAAGCCACAAATTCTTCCAACTTTGTGTATACTGTAATTCCCACTGAAGAGAAAGAATCCAATAATTCTCAAATAGATACTGAAGTTGAGGATCTACTAAAAGTACCAGAGCACACAGATGACGATTCAGTACATATAACAAACGATCCCGACCCGATTATATTTTTAAGCGACGATTCAATTAATGGTTGGAAATTAGGTAAGAATTTATAATTTTACTATAGCTTATCACTCACATTACCTTAAATATTTTTCTCTATTTTTGTTAACATTTTTAAATATAAATAATTATTTTGATGGATGCATTTTGTCTTCTTCTTCTTCCTTCTTGTATGTAAGCTTTAAAGCCAGTTTCTTCTTCAATATTAGCCTCCTAAATTGTTTATATTGTCGCATCATCTTTTTCTTGGTGTGCCAATACTTCTTCGTCCATTTGGTGACTTATCTCGTGCTATTCGTACAATTCTATCATCTGCCATTCTACTGATATGTTCGTTTAACTCCTGTTTTTGTTTTTTCACACATCCATTTATGTCTTTTATATTGCATGCTCTTCTTATGTTTTCGCTTCTCTCCCTATCCAACAGACTTTTCCCTGATATTCGTCGGAGTATTTTCATCTCTGTTGTTTCTAGTAGTCGTCTCATTTTAGATGTGTCAGGTCTTGTCTCCGCCGTGTATGTTATTATAGGTCTAATTGCTGCTTTATAGATTCTTGTTTTTGTGTCTTGTCTTAGGTGTTTGTTCTTCCAGATTTTGTTATTAAGAGGTCCCGCCACTTTACTTGCTTTTAAGTTTCGTTGCCATACTTCTTATTCAACATCTCTGTATTATATTATTTCTATTTCCAGATACCTAAACTCGACAACCCTTTCTGGATCCTGGCTTGTTCTAGGATTTTTCGCCATTCTGTTTTGTTCTTGGCTTTGTTTTTCCAGTTGGTAATCTTAAGTGTTATCAGATCTTGTTCCACTTGTTCCATGTATCTAAGTTTGGGTCTTCCCTTTGATCTTCTCTCTACTGGTGCCTCATTATACGTTTTAGTGTTTCAGTCTACAACATCTGTTCAACATGGCCCATTCAGCGCAGCTGTCCGATCTTTATGGATGTTATGACCTCGGGCTCATTGTATGCTGTGCAGTTCAAAGTTATATCTTCTGTGTCATATGTCATTTTCCTTCAGCCCCTTATAATTGTGTCTAAGGATTTTTCGTTTAAACGTACCTAATAGGTTCTCAACGCTTTCCGACAGTGTCCATGTTTCTGATCCATATATAGTGTGACCCATTTAGATTGGAAACACCTCTATAAAATTTGAAGTTGTTAACCGATTTTATCCAATCTTTTTTAATGTCATGTACTAAAAGGTCTATTGCGGGACAAAATATGAAATATTTAGTTAAATTTTCAGGGCATTATACGATACTTTTTCGTCGTCGAAAATGAAGAATTTGTATTAGCGATTTTGTTATTGTCGGCCGGTGTTGTTCAGTGGCGTAAAATGTCTAGGCCACTAGATTTAGAGTGGCTTTAAATAGCTATGACAAAAATTTCGTTAAGATATATTTTTTAAAAACAAACTTATGATAACTTAAAATTTTAAAACTCACTAAGAAAAAAACAATCTGTATTAACGTTAAAAAAACACTCTGTATTAACAGAAACACGGAAACAAAATTTTAGTTTAAATTCTAGTTGCCTCGAACAATCCACCATCTAATTGGATACATTTGTCGTAGCGTTTATGAATATTTCTAATTACATTTCTTAGTTGTTGGGGAGTAATTTCTGCACATTCCTGTCGAATTCTTGCACGAAGTTCGTTTACGTCTCTTGCACGGGTTTGGTAAACTTTTTGTTTGATAACTTCCAAGAGAAAGAAGTCTAAAATTGTGAGATCTGGTGATCTGGGTGGCCAATCTATTAACGGCCTACCCCGGCCTATCCAACGGTTCGGAAAATTTTCATTTAGCCATTGCTTAACGGTTCTGGCGTAATGAACAGAACATCCTTCTAACTGGATATACAAATTTAATCGTTCATTAATTGGGAGCTCATGAATAGCATCCCACAAGTTGGTGTTTAAAAATTCTAAAAAGTTCTGTGAGTGCTAGGTTTCTTCAAAAAAGAAAGGACCAATAACTCGCTCGTTCAGTATACCACACCAGTCATTGATTTTTTGAGAATACTGGCTTTTACAGTTTATTGCCCAATGGGGATTATCTGCTGTCCAATAGCGACAATTCTGTGATGATACTACTCCGTTTGTAGTGAATGTGGCTTCGTTGGAAACAACACGTTTTTTAGAAAATGTATATTGTTTAAATATTCCCCTTGGGCCCATAAACAATATTCTAGACGTTTTGCTTCGTCGCCTTCTTGTAATGTGTGTAAGAATTTTTGTTTGAAAGGTTTAATTTTATTTTGAGAGTCTCAAAAAACTCGTATAAGGCTGTATAGAACACTGATAGTCCCCGTTCTTACATACGGATCAGAGGCATGGACGCTAACGAAAACAGATGGATCCGCTCTATCCATTTTTGAAAGAAAGGTGCTACGCAAGATATTTGGAGCGGTCTGTGAGAACGGAATATGGAGGCGTAGATATAACTTCGAACTGCAGAATATCTACAAGCATACGTTTGGTGGTAAAGATATTACCACTATAATTAAGCGAAACCGCCTGCAGTGGGCAGGACATGTAGCCCGGGCCCCTGAATCGAACATGATAAAAAAGATTCTAACAGCGCAACCTGTGGGAATGAGACGACGGGGTAGACCAAAGCTGAGGTGGATGGATGGGGTAACACAAGATGCGGAGAAGATCGGATTCGGCAACTGGAAAATTCAAGCAAGGGACAGAACAGAATGGCGTAGAAAGCTTGAGAAGGTCGAGGCCCTTTAAGGGCTGTAGCACCAAGATGATGATGATGATGATGATGATGATGATGGTTTAATTTTATTTACCTTAATACATCGCCGAATACTCTCTCGAGGCACATTCAAATATAAACTGGCATTCCTTAAACTGGCATTAGGGTTATTTCTGAAATGATCCAAAATGATATGATCATTTCCTCTTCTTCTTTGTAACGGGTTATTTTTTAAAATTAGTTTTAATACTGCACCATATTCATTAAATATTCTATTTGTTTACAGTACCACAGCTAATATTAGGACGATCCACATGTCTGTCATTAAATATTGTACAAACTTCCCTGGCACTTCTATCGTTATGTCCCAAAAGACGTATAATTTCAATTTTTTCTCTTAAACTTAATCTTGCAGCCATGACACAAAATATTATTAAAACCTTAAATGCTAAATATTTTAAAAGTTTCCGTTGTACCTTTTCAATCTGTTGCATATAACATTTATAAATGGGATACCAAATTAAGCTACAATATTCTAATTTTGTTCGCATTATCGATATATACAGCAGTTTAATCGGTCTTATATCGGTAAAATTTCTACAGTTTCTGATGATAAAACCGTACATTTTCATAGCATCGGATACTTTCTGCTCAATATGGTTGTTAAAGGTTAATTTTGAATCAAATATAATACCTAAATCTTTAATACCATTAAATTTTTCAAGATCTGACCCTGAATTACATAATTAAAATCAACGTTATTTTCCGTTCTAGAATAACTTACTACTTTACACGTATTGGAAAACAAAAGTTTGTTTTTTATCTAAGTATCTATATAATTTAGATCGTTCTATAAATTTATACAGTTAGCAATTGTTTTAATTTCTCAGTATATTTTAAGTTGCTAAGTCGCTAGTGCGTCCGTATCGAAGCCATGTTATTGTTGCTTCTTAAAAGGCAGAAAATATTGATTTTTCACGTTGAGAACTCCTATGAATAGCTCTTCTGACGAGACCTATTAGGTCGAAATACGTATCAAGAGATACATAGGATTTGTTTGCGTGAAATCAAATATTTGCTGCCTTTTCTCATTTTATTCGGATTTACTCTGTGGGAGTACAAGAAGCACAATTCGCTAAGGATTTCAGCTTAGTTGTAAAAGACATGTCGTGGAATGCAAATTTTAGATTCCCCATGTCTCTTTTAACATCTTTTATCAACGTCTGTTTGCCTTGCAATTCTTAGAAGGCTCAGATTATAAAGCAGAAATCTGAATTGTGTTTCTAAACTATTTTACGATTGTTAAATTAGATGTCGCTAGTGCGTCCGTATCGAAGCCATGTTATTGTTGCTTCTTAAAAGGCAGAAAATATTGATTTTTCACGTTGAGAACCCCTATGAATAGCTCTTCTGACGAGACCTATTAGGTCGAAATACGTATCAAGAGATACATAGGATTTGTTTGCGTCAAATCAAATATTTGCTGCCTTTTCTCAACATAATTATGTAGTTGATTTGTAAAATGCGATTATCTCGAAAACTGTTGAGTTTTGAAGCTATTAACAAGTATACCTTTTTATTGTTAAAATAAAGTGTCCTTAATATTTTTTATCACAAACACCGGTAACTTAAAGAGCAAAAAAGTTAAGTGTAAATGTATGCCACATATGTGGCATATGTGGCGCCCTCTATAAGCTACATTGAAGTGTGCATCAAATTATAATTCCTGATATTCAATAATACTCAGTTATGAATTTTTATACATAAATGTTAACAAAAATGAAAGTTATAGCAAAAATTAAAGTTTTAAATTTCTACTTTAACACCCTGTATCTTTCTTAATATCAACATTTTATTAAAGCAATTTTGCTTAAATCGTAATATTTCAAAGTGTATAATCTACGGTTTCCTTTTATACAATTACTTAAGGACCACCCTGTATAGAGTTACTTCGAAAAACCTTTGAAAAATTGGATAACGAAGATACCGGTCTGTAATTGGATACATTAGATTTGGTTCCGTTTTTGAATACAGGGCATATTTTTGCATTTTTCCAAGATTCGGATAAGTTCCCGATTTTATTGATAAGTTTTGAAGTGGCTTTACAAATACCTGAGAACAATCTTTCACTAAAACTGCTAGAATATTGTATGTAAGAATATTGTAGTATGTATTTATGTAGGCAATAAATCCTCTTTATTATTGTAAATATGTAAATAGAAGCCTTTTCGTTTTATTTCACACCTAAACACCAGATAAAGTGTTACATGGTGACAATATTCATATCATTTTAGCAAAGTACAGTTTATTTAAATATTTTTACTTTATCGGAACGTAGGCGGTATACAACTTATAATCGAGGGTAAAATTGAAGGCAAGAGAGGAATGGGACGCAAGAAAATGTCCTGGCTCCGAAACATAAGGCAATGGACAGGGATTAACGACATACAATCTCTGATACATATTGCAAGAAATAGAGAGTTAATGGAAAATGTGATCGCTAACATCCATTAGTGGATTTGCATCTGAAGAAGAAGAAGAAGGCGGTATACATATATAAAATAAATATATTTATATAATATTATAAACATATCTAATCTCAAACAGTTTTAAATTTTAAAATTAACTCGTACTCTTATTTTATGTTTAGCTCAAAAATATCACGAGGAGCCTGTGCTTGAACGCAAAGGTTTAGTACCTGGAAAGGTGGCGGCGATCTTAGCTGGAGTATTTGTGGCATTATCAGTTGTGGGCTACGTTGCATTATTAAGTTGGAGAAGATATTTAGAGTAAGTAAATACTTATGACCAAAATAATTCGAACAATGCTTTATTTATTTTATTTTAATCCATATCAACCTTTATCAATCTAGTTTTTAGCGACATATATACATTTACATAAGATAATTTACTGATAAATGTTAAATTTTGTTTAAATATTAATGTCTGTGAGGAGTTTTATGAAGCGTTCAATTTTACAATTTTGGTGATGAGGTTGGTCCTTATTTCTAAAGATATATAATAAAAGTATGGCAATGTTGATGTGAAATTTGTTTCTTGAAAACAAATGATAAAAGGTGATAGATCATTGACTAAAAATAATTGAGACCTCCTTTCTTATGAATCACCTGAATACAACAGAATCTCTCAAACAACTCTATCTTGTGCTTTTTCAAATTAATGAACACCATATGGGCGTTTATTTATTTTTCCTATATTTTTCTATCGGCTGCCTACCTAACTACCACAATGCTGCTATTGATACTACTGATTTGAAAAATATTGAATGCCCTAAAGCTATGATTTTCTACAATGTATATATGGGGGAGTAGATCACGCAGATCAAATGATTACTTGGTGGAAGAAAGTATTTTTTAGATTGCTAAAGGTAAGAACTCACTCGCAAAAAAAATTCATTTTTCGATTTCGTAGTAGATGTAGCTAAAGAGTTGATTAGTAAAGGACCACCAGAATCTTTGTACAAACAGTCCAGAACACAGGGCAGGGTTTCAAAGATTTTCAAGTTTTCACAAATGTTGAAGATCATCTTCCAGTTGACAAAGACGGCCGAAACAGATGCATAAGGTGACAAAAGTTTATTTGCAAAAATCTTAGATATTTTAAATAATTTAGAAAATGTCTTCTTCTTCTTCCCTCTTGTATGTAACAGGTTTTAAAGCCTGTTTCTTCTTTAACATTAGCCTTCTAAATTGTTTATATTATCGCACCATATTTTTCTTGGTCTGCTAATACTTCTTTGTCTATTTGGTGACTTATCTCGTGCTATTAGTACTATCCTATTCTCTGCCATTTTACTAATGTGTTCTTTCTACTCCTGTTTCCGTTTTGTTACCCATTCATTTATGTCTTATATATTGCATGCTATATCAAGGAAAATCCTGGCCACTTCTTAATAATAGGTGGTGACTTCAACGCCAAAATAGGCACTAAAGAAGACCCCTCTGAAATAATATTGGGAAATTTTGGAAGCGAAGGCAGAAATGATAGAGGCAAACAACTACCGACTTTCCTTTTGGAAAACAATCTCTATCAAATGAACAGCTTCTTTAAAAAAAAACACACAAGATGGACATGGGAAAGTCCTGATGAAAAAACAAGGAACGAAATCGACTATTTCTTAACAAACAAAAAATAATTATTTAAAGACGTAAATGTGCTAAACCAGTTCAGTACAAGCAGTGATCATAGGTTAGTAAGAGCTACAATAACGATATCAACCGAAAAAGAAAGACTCAAATGATAAATAAGAAACAACCAAAGAAATGGACAAATCCAACTAACATTCAGGAGTTCGAAAAATATATTGGGAATTCATTGAAAGATACAACAACAGCAGACATCAATATATTGAACAAACAAATAGTCGACACAATGCAACAGGCTAAAACTAAATATTGTCCGACAAGCAAAAAAGATGAAAAACTGAGTCAACCAACAAAAACCCTTATAGAACTAAGGCGACAAATGAAAGGAGATAAGACTGCAAGCAAAGAAGCGATAAATCAAATAAATAAGACGATCACAAAGGCAATAAGAAAAGACATAAGAAACTACAATGTAGAAAAAACAAAACAGGCAATAGCGAAAAATAAGAACATGAAAGTTTTGAAGAGGAGCGTACAAAAAGGGAAAATAGAAATTAACAAACTGAGAAACAGAACTGGAGAAGAAACAACGAACAGAGATGAAATATTAAGAATAGTCGAAGAGTTCTACACAGAGTTATATAGATCAAGAAAAAAAGATAACAATACGGAACCTCCAATTACACTAAAAACTGGGGTATTAAACCAAGGATCAGATTTAATGCCCAATATAACAAAATCAGAAATCAAAGAAGCCCTGAAGAAAATGAAAAATAATCGAACCCCGGGTAAAGATGGAATAGTATCAGAAGCACTAAAAATTGGAGGGGATGTATTACTTGAAAAAATTAAATAACTTTTCAATATCTGCCTTTACAGCGCCAATATTCCAACAGACTGGAACAACGCTACTATGATTCTATTACACAAAGCAGAAGACAAAGCAAATTTAGACAATTACAGACCGATTAGCCTCCTCAGCTATATACAGATTGAACGAAATAAATTCGGAACATAGGAATATAATGTATTTCGGCTCAATTCTGCTGTAGGTGGTTGGCCAACAAAATATTGTCAAATATTTATATTATAAAAATCCAATACTTCAGTGGGCTGCTGGATTCTGAACTCATAAAAATTGAAAGCTACACATAAATCTACGATTTATGCTGTCAAACCAGTTATAGTCCAGGAAATGAAGCATTTCACCTCGCAATTATTTCGTGCTCCCTGGATTGACTTGAAATTTAACAGAGGGTAGGTAATAGCCTAAGGATCAAAATCTATATCGAACCAAAGTGCGCCAAAGCCTAGGGGGTGGTTGCCACCCCAATCTCCGGGGTGAAATTTTTTTTTACGTTTTAACTACAGTTTTCGATTAAAAAAGTGATTCTAAACAAAAAATGTGCTATACATTTTTTTTATAAAATGATATTTTTCAAGTTATTCGCGATTGAAAGTAATAATTTTTGGACGAAAAAATCCACGTTTTTAATCGATTTTTCGCGAATAATTCGAAAATGGTGCATTTTATCAAAAAAATTGTAGAGAACAAATTTGTAGCTTTTAAAAAGACAAATACAATTCATTTTTTAAAATGTTTTTGGGATATAACAGGAACCGAAATACGGCCTATTAATGTTCAGCGGTTTTCTTTAAATGCCAAATTTGAAAGATTCAAAATCAAATATCGGGAAAATGATGCATTTTTGGAAGAAAACTCACAAAACTTTTTTTAAAGAGCATAAATAGACCTATCATAAAAAAGACTCTAGCTGAAAAATTGAGTGAGTTATGATGAAAATAAGGTCAATACCTCATTTTTTACGAAAAAATCGATGAAAACAACCCCCTAACCACCCCCATAATTAAAATCGATCTTCACCCTTCTGAAATTCCCTTTGTACATGTATTGTTAATATGTCCAAGAAGTTTGACCCATTTAAAATGCTTTGTGTTATAAAAAGTACAGCTTAAAGCGAGAAACGATTTACAATTTCATATTTTTTACCCTTCTTTTTTTAAATATGCCCGAAAATACTCAATATATAAAAAAAATACAAATTACCAAATTGTAGCTTTTTTAATGACTAAAATTATCCTTCATTTAGATTTGTTGTACAATGAATATTTGGCAAGATATAGCCGTTTAAAGCATCGATTTACGATCAAGCACCATCTTTTTCGATCCCTTTAAACTCACCCCATTTAAAAACCAAGGGTTCCAAAAAGATTTAATTCACAGATTCTTGTAGCTCTTAAAAACCTCTACAAATCGTTTTTGAAGAAACACTCTATCGTTAAAAATTAAAGGAAATACGTTAAAAAAAACCAGTGAATTTTTTTCCGGAAAATTTTATTAGTATAGTACAGTACATTTCGGAGCATAGTAATCTACAAAACCGGTATATTAGCTAGTGGGGCGTTATACATTCGAAATTTTAAGCGTTCTTATTTGGAAATCCCATACAACAGAATAAAACATCTGCTCATATGTCTATGGCTTGGCAATGAAAATATTAGAGCAACAGATTGGGGATGGTATTCCAAAGATGGTTTGTTATTACCCGTACGCATGAACAAACAACCTGCACTCGATGAACTTTTGAAAATTATTTTTTGGCAATGCAAAAAAGGATGCGGTGTTTCATGTGGGTGCAGAAAAGTTGGTTTATACTGTAACTCTACTTGTTCTGGGTGCTCAGGTGAAGGGTGCAATAATAGTCCACCAATAATTGAAGATGAGGATGACATAGATCACGATGAAGATGTAATTGATGACGAATAAAATTAATATTACAATTGTTTTACCTATAAATGTAAATATTTTCAACTATTTATGTAAATGTATAAGAATACATGGTGCCTTTTTATGTTGATAAATTTTTTTGTATTTAATTCTACTTTTTTCAATTTATATCTTATAAATTAGTTTATAAAAACTGCAATGTTGTAAAGGGTGATTTTCAAAAGTTGAAAAGTTGCAAAATTTTGGCAAAAAATTGTTTTCACCTATAGCACTCATAACAATTGATTTTTAAGGGTTGAAAATGTATGAATTTGTATTTTAAAGTATAAAAAAATCACTATTTAACTAATCCAAACCAAATTTCACTCATCTTAAGATTTATAATATTATTTTACAATTTTTGAAAATTAGAAGTAGTTTTCACCCCTAAGAACAATCAGGGTTCATCGGCATGACATAAACTATAAAGCAGAGGGTGAGTTGAGCTTAATTCCAAATTTTTATGCAAATCGTTCCAAGGTGAAATCATTTTCTCGCATTACTAATTTTTTTATATTAATCTCTAATAAGGGTGCTTTTTAAGGGTTGAAATATGATGGAACTTTATTCAAAAGCACGAAACTATCATTATTTAATTAATTCAAACCAAATTTTACCCATATTCAGGTTTAATATGTTATTTTATAATTTTTGACAATTACGGGTAGTTTTCACCCCTTAGAACAATCAGGGTTCGTCGACATGACATAAACTATAAAGGAGCGGGTGAATTGAGCTTAAATCCAAATTTTTATCCAAATCGATCCAAGGCGAAATCATTTTTTTATAATTGGTAATTTTTTTACATTAATCTCTAACAAGGGTTGCTTTTTAAGGGTTGAAATATGATGGAACTGTATTCAAAAGTATAAAATAATCATTATTTAACTAATTCAAACCAAATCTTTCCCATATTCAGGTTTAATATGTTATTTTATAATTTTTGACAATTAGGGGTAGTTTTCACCCCTAAAACCCTTCAGCGCACTTCGGTTCGATATAGATTTTGATCCTTTGGCTATGACCTACCTTTTGTTAAAATTTCAAATGGATACATGCAGGACGAAAAAATTGCGAGGTTTTAACTATTTTCGAGCTTTATTTCCTGAACTATAATCGTTTCCTTAGACAAACCCGTCTTATGCAAACAACATTGTTGTGAGACAGATAGTTGAACGATATTTTATACAATGTCTATACCTAGGTATGGATTTATTTTTGTCCGAGTTTTATATTGGTCCACTATTTCAAATGCAGTTCAAACACACATGTATTAAATTGTATGTTCCGTTTTAATTTGGTTCAATCTGTATATATATATATATATATATATATATATATATATATATATATATATATATATATATATATATATATAAGTTGTTTACGCGAATACTATTTAAGAGAATGGAAAGAAAATTAGAGACTTATCAACCAAGGGAACAGGCAGGATTCCGAAAAAGTTACGGAACAAATGACCATCTACAAAGTATAAAAACCCTAATAGAGAAAGCAGTCGATTTATCGATTTTCACAAAGCCTTTGACACAGTTGAGCTAAGCAAAATATTACAGGCGCTTAAAGAATGCAGGCTAGATTATAGATATACTAAATTATTATACAAAATATACCTGCAGGCAACAACCACTGTCAGACTACATACAAACAGTAATCGCATAAAAATAGAACGGGGGGTTAGACAAGGAGACCCAATGTCACCTAAACTTTTTAATACGGTGCTAGAACATGCTTTTAAGAATTTGGATTGGATGACAAAGGGAATAAAAATAGATGGAGAATATCTAAACAACTTACGTTTCGCCGATGATATACTTATAATAGCTGAAGATCTAGGTATGGCAAGAGAGATGGTACAGCAACTCGTTATGGCTACAGAAAATGTAGGTTTAAATATAAATATCTCTAAAACAAAAATCATGACCAATTTGGTACCCAACCAGAACATCAGTATTGGTGGGAAAGAAATAGAACTCGTAGATAGATATAAATACCTGGGACATGAAATTATGATTGGCAGAGATAACCAGACTTATGAACTGAAGAGAAGAGTCATCCTTGGGTGGGCAGCATTTGGAAAACTGAAAGAAACTTTTAAAAGTGAGCTGCCCACATGCCTAAAGAGAAAGGTATTTGATCAGTGCGTCCTCCCAGTTTTGACGTACGGAGCAAAAACACTTACCTTAACAAAAGCAGCAGCTACCAAACTGAGAGTCACGCAGAGCAGAATGGAGCGGTCCATGTTAGGAATAACTCTGCGAGACAGAATAACCAACGAAGACATTAGGAGAAGAACCGGAGTGACTGACATCATCGAGAAGATAGCCAGACTAAAATGGAGATGCGCAGGACACATAGCCAGAATGACAGATGGGCGATGGACAAAGAGGTTATTGGAATGGAGGCCAAGGGAAGACAAGAGAAGCGTGGGTCGACCACCTACAAGATGGACTGACGATTTAAGAAGAATCAATAAAAATTGGATAAGAGCGGCGCAAGATAGACGGGGTTGGAAACATGAGGAAGAGGCCAATGTTCAGCAGTGGACTCTTGAGGCTGGATGATGATATTGCATGCTCTTCTTATGTTTTCGCTTCTCTCCTTATCGAACAGACTTTTCTCTGATATTCGTAGAAGTAATTTCATTTCTGTTGTTTCTAGTAGTCCTCTTATTTTAGATGTGTTAGATCTTGTCTTCGCCGTGTATGTTAATATAGGTCTTATTGCTGCATTATAGATTCTTGTTTTACTGTCTTATCTTAGGTGTTTGTTCTTCCAGATTGTGTCATTATGAGAGCCCGCCGCTTTAATTGCTTTTAAACTCTGTTGTATATTCGTACATAGTCGTACTTCTTCCTTCAAAATCTCTGTAACTATATATATCCCAGATATCTAAACCTTGCTTCCTGCTTCATTATTTTCTCATCAATTTCGATTTTACATCGTAGTGGGTATATTTAGATGTTGTCATACATTTGGTTTGTATGCCGCTTGTTTGTGGTCTGCCAATATGATATGAAAATTGAAATACAATATGATATTATCATATTGTATTTCTTGGCTGTTGTATTGAAGATGTGTGTTAGCACAGCCTCCTACAGTTACTGCCTCCTACAGTAACTGTAGGAGGCTGTGGTGTTAGTCTTTGGAGCCCGTCATCTGTCTGCCGATTAATTCGGCGTTGTCTGCATAACATAATATTTGGATTTCTTCGTTCCTCATTCTCTATTCATGACCTTTACGTACTGCTTTTATTATTTCGTCCATTATTATATTAAAGAGAAGTGGGCTTAACGGATCACTTTGTCTGACTCCTCTTGGTACTGGTATACACTGTGTTAGTTTTCCATTTATCTTTGCCTGTATTCAATTACGGAAGTAGATGTTTTCGATGGTTTGTATAATATTGATTGGTATGTTTCTTTTATTTTCTAAGATTTATGGAGCTTTCTTTGATATCCCTTGGACGTTCCTTCTTCTTCTTAAGGTGCCTTCTCCATACTAAAGGTTGGCTATAACTACAGCAAATTGCTCTCTATCTTGAGCTGTTCTTAGTATCGAATGTGTCTCCATAACTGTCCAGTATCTTACGTTCTTCAACCAGGAGCATTTTCTTCTTCCTGGACTTCTTCTTCTTTCCATTTTCCATTCCATTATAAGTCGTAGGAAGTTGTATTTTTCTCCTCTGTAAATATGTCCTAGAACTCATTTTTCTGTTTTTAACGATATTTAGGAGTTCTCTCTAAGTACCCATTCTTCTTAACACCTCGTTGTTGGTCACGTGCTTTGTCCAAGAGATCTTCAACATCTCAAAGGCTTCTATACGCCTCATACTTCTAATTCCGAGAGTCCATGTTTCCACTCCGTATAGCAATATGAAATAAATAAACGTTTTTACAAATTGGTATCGGATATCCAACGATAACATAGAGTTTATTAGGAATTTTTTCATTCGTTGAAATGCGGACCTAGCATATTCTATATGAGCACGTATTTCGACCTCGTGGTCAAGATCGTTTGTTATACAGCAACCAAGATACTGAAATCTTTGTACTGGTTCTATATGTTTGTTATAGATACGAATATTAATGTCGACATTTGGTGCATGTGTAACAGCCATTACTTTTGTTTTATTTGTGTTTATATTTAGTCCCAAGCTATCTCCCTCTGGTTATGACATTCAAAAGTCATTATAAACCCTCAGCACTGTCCGCAATAATGACGGTGTCGTCTGAGTAACCTTAAGTTGTTTACGCATTCTCCGTTGATTTTTATTCCTTCTTCACTATTTTCGAGAGCATTTTGAAAGATCTTTTTGGAATAAGTATATATTAAATAACAGTGGAGAAAGTACACAGCCCTGAAGAAACTCCTCTTTTATTGGCAATTCTGCCGTCAGACGATTGTCTATTTTGATAGACTCTATTTGATCCCAATATAGTTTTTTAATAAGTGCTACAGTGTTATGGTCTATACCATGTTGTATTAGGGTTTCTATGAGTTCTGTGTGTTTTACTCGATCAAACGCTTTTTCGTAGTTGATAAAACAGAGAAACACGTCTTTTCGCTGATCTCGGCATTTTTGTAGTAATATCTGGAGGCCAAATAATGCCTCTCTTCTACCAAGCCCCATACGAAATTAAAATTGATTGTCGCTCAGGTTTCTTTCGCATTCTCTGAATATTCGTTAATGTACAATTTTGAGTAACATTTTCAGAAAATGGTTCATCAGGCTAATTAATCTGAACTGTGAGCATCTATTTGCTTTCTTTTTCTTGGATATAGGTATAAATGTCGATCTAATCCATTCTTCTGGAAAGATTCCAGTGGTATATATTTTGTTAAATAATATTGTTAACGTCTGAAGATTTTCTTCATTGATAAGCTTTATCATATCTACTTATATTTCATTTGGACCTGAGGCTTTTCGTGGCTTTGCCGTATTGATTGTTTTTGTAACTTCCGATGTTAATATATCAAGTATTGTTTCTTGTACTATATTCATTTGTGGTTCTGTTCTCTCGTCATCAAACAGATCTTCGATGTATTTTTCCCACATATCTCCTACTTCTTCTGGACTAGATACTATTTCGTTGTTATCATCTACTAAAGTTGTTGGACGTTCCATGTCGCAAAAATCATTTTCCTGTTCCGCAGCATTTTTCGTCGTCGTATATCAATACGGTTCCGAGGCTGCATTTTGGAGTTTTTAACCTTTACCATTTTTGACGAGTATCGAGTGGTTAACCCGATGCCCCAACCCCCAACTTGGAGCTTTTCTTCTCCTAGATGCTTTGCTTTCACTGCAGCTTAAGAGTATCGTCTGCGCTTTTATACAGTAGGTGTAAGACGTCTTTGACTTGGATGCGATTGAAAGCTTTTTTAGATCTATAAAACAGATATGCTGGTTTATTGTACTCGATGGCCTTTTCTGTGATTTGTCTTAATACAAATACGGCGTCTACGTAGGACCTTCTGAATCTGAATCCTTGTTGTTCATTTGATAAAGTTTATTGATTTTGTTGGGTGCGGTGTTCAGTAGATTTATACCTCTATAATTGTTGGGGTCTTTTTTATCTCCTTTCTTGAACACTGGTATCATTATGCTATTTATCCATGCGTCTGGTATCTTGCGGTGCAATTAGTTTTTGTATAAGTTTTGTCATCTCTAGGGTTATAGTTTCACCCCCGTGTTTTAGTAGCTCTATGCTTTTTCTGTCTGGTCCTAGTGACTTTTTGTTTTTGTGTGTATTTATGGCTATCTCTACTTCCTGAAAATTGATTTCTATTTCGTGTCTTAATTCAGGTACGTTATTGTGTTGATTATTATTTTCGTTTCCTTTAAACAGTTCTATCAGGTATCTTTCCCATTCGTTTGCTGGTATGTTATTGTATTCCTTTAATTCTGCCATTTCTTTCCGTTGGTTTCTTGTGAATCTCCAATATTTGTTTTTGTGTACCGTAGAAGTCGCTTTTTGTAAACTGTTCCCAGTGTTAATTTTTTGTTCATCTAACCAACTGCTTTGTTTCATTTCGTATTCTTCTATAAGTCTCGGAATTCTGGAGTATTTAATGTTTTGTACTTCATGTAGGCCTTTTGTTTCTTCAGAAAATGCCTGTAGAAAATGTATAAAATAAAACTCATTTATCACTATTATAGTAAGTGTTTTCTTCTTAGAAACAGGGACATTTTTTATGATTTTTATAAGGTAGCCAACGTGTTAAAATTGATTTTAATGGGGAGAGGAATGAAGAAAGAAGAGGTCCTGAGAGAAAAGCGACATTAGTAGCTGTGAAATATACGATTTTGGTACGAACTTCGCAATGCAGGTGAAATTTTATATCTGCTGAAGAAAGAAAGTTATGAATGAATGACAGATACATGTGTACACGCTAGAAGCGTAGAAATTTTAAGAAAAAGACAGAAGAAATAATAAAGTATAAAAAATATGAATTACTGCCATACATTTTTGAATTTACGTCTATCAATAAAAAATATAATTACCTACAGTCAAAATTACTTCTAATAAAATGACCTTAAACCCTACTCACTTTACAAGTTAATAAATCTTTGATTAGATCAATATTGGCACAGAGCAGTAGCAAGACAAACAAAAACAAGTTAAAAGTCAATTAAGTGCCGTTGATTGATTTATTAATACATATTGCATATATTTTAAAGTTAATATTACAATGTAGAAACAGTTCAGTAAACGTAAAATATCTAAAGTTATTATTTTTGGGAATAAAAAAAGAATTTTGGATATTAGTTTAAATTTGGGAAATATTATAAAGGAATAGTTCTATGTGTCACAAAAAAAACAAAATCACTGTGTTATTTGTCAATCTTCTGGTAGTTTGTGATTACAATTTAAAATTTTTCTACACTAAAACAAAGATAATGTTCTGAAGCTATTTTCTTGTGGCATTGTAAATTAATTACTGTTAAACTGGGAATAAGCCACAATTAAAGATAAAAATACGTTTATTGACGTTTCAATTTCCACTTCGGATATCGTTCTCAAAATACAAACAGTAAATTAAACAAATTTTTTTTTTGTTACATAGTGAAAAATTCTTCTAATAATTTAATTTTATCTGACTCATTTATATTGACAATTCAGACATACATTATGCATTTTAAAGTAGACGACTTTAAAATGATATTGCCAATATTGTTGAGTTGCGCTCCTGGGACGACTTTACTTATAAGATAGTTCATTCGATTACATGAAATCAACTTTAACTTGAGAATATCCGTCAGAAAAAATCATAGCATGTAATTCGTCTTTAAAAAGACAAACACATGACATGATGACAGTAAAATTCACATCGAAACTGAACTCACTAACATTGCGAAGGTTTATTAAATGAGCGTTACTTGTCTTCCCTCTTTCCTTGTTTAAGGCCACTACCCTTCACAATTTTAACCTCCTTTATATTACCACTAAGTTATGCACCACATGGTACAGTTAGTATATTTGAAACTGCTCTAAAAATTGTGAAGATTTTTTTAGAAATGCTTATCTTAACTAAAGACGTGACTCAGAAACTTTTTTAAAATCTCAAAATTGGCAATTTGAAGTACATAATCTGTGTGGTCTTCACAGGTTATAAAATTCACAGATTATTTTTCATGAAGTACATAATCAACAATAAATAATTAATAATTAAATAGGTAAAGAAATAATAAATAAGACTTACAATCAATTATTTGATTAATATTGATATAAAGTGATTGTGAGTAAGTCTTATTTATTATTTCTTTACCTATTTGAAATGGACTCACACAAGCAACACATTCATGATTTTAATTAATAATTAATTTATGATTAATAAACAAATCAACAATGTTTGAATAATATTTATTTTCATTCATTATACTTTATTTTAAAAAAATAATATAATTACACAAATCACATAAATCATCTTTGTTGCAGAAATAGATATGGTAACAGGGAAATGCTAGTAGAAGACGATTATTGTGAAAAACAAATGAATGATTTAGAACATTTTTCAGTAAGTAAAATTTTGTATATAGATCATAATCATATATCATCATTATCATATATCGTCATCATCATATACCAGTGCAGAAAGGGCTACCCTGATCTCTTTGCTCTCTTCTGATCTTGTTTACCAGCTTCTTCTATTCATTCCTCTGTTTCACTATCTTATCTTATCTTATCTTATCTTTATGCTTCGTTTCATGTTATTCTCTTTTAGTTCTTTTTAGTTTTTTTTCTTCTAGTTAATTTTCTAGTGTTTGTTTCATGTGTATGTTTTTCCTTTTCTTCTTTTTCTTGGACTTTTGTAATGCAAGCCTTTTAAGCAATTCTTGATGATAAACTTCTTAATGTATGACTAATCCATAACCATTTAAGGTTTCTAATTGTAATTTCTAATTTTTCATTATTAGTTAACCTATATAGTTCTTTATTTACGATTATATTTCACCCTATAAAGCGTAAATTTCTTTCGTTTATTAAAATTATCGACAACCAGACCTTCCACAGTAAGCAAAGATAATTTTACACAAACCCTATTCTCATTTGTATGTTGTTCGTTGTGTTTTGTGTAGTTCAATTCAGAAATTTTGTTCTAAATAAGTAGTAAGGCATATATCATCAGCAAACTCACACCAACACTTTTTATAACAAAGACTGTTATAAATAATGTTGGTGTAAGCATATATCCTTGCGTCACTTCTTTTTTAATATATGTTTATTGTGACAGTTTGCTGTTATACTTTTTCGATGTACTCATTGTAGAAAAATCGTAATCATCTTTATACAATTATCTCATAATCCATATTGTTTTAATATAACCCACATTATATTTCGGTTAATTGTATTAAACGCTTCTTTACGCCACTATTTTGGAGACAATTTCAAACTGTTTGCACTGAATTTTAAAAAAACTTTAATAGTCGCCGATTTCCCATAATAGTTCAGTCGTTCAGTCGTTCAGATCAACAAACTAAATTTTACTGAGAATGTCAAGTTTGGGACCACAGAAAGGCTTTAGACTAGAATCCTCCTGCATAGACCACATTAATACTGTGAGGGTAATAATGGAACAATCGGTTAAATGGAACACACCCCTATATATGGTTTTTGTTGATTTTGAACGTGCCTTTGATAGCTTGTCTCACGCTGCTGTATGGAAAATTTTAGAGCTAAGAAACATTCCGCAAAAAATAATTTCTATTATAAAGTCACTATATACTGATATGAAATGCAGCGTGACACACAATGGGATCAACAGTTACGAATTCGACGTACCTACTGGAGTTAGACAGGGATGCGTGCTTTATGCGTTTCTTTTTAACATAGGTATAGACTATGTTCTCTCCAAACTAGACTCCGACACAAGAGGGATACACTGGACGTTAACCACACGCCTAAGCAATCTAGTATACGCGGACGATATCTACCTATTAGGTCAAAGATTCCAAGATCTGGCTTACCAATTGGAAACACTTTCCACTGAAGCCAATGAAATGGGTTTAAAAAACAATATTACTAAAACCAAGTCTATGAGAATAAATGCAAGGAACAACACGCTATTTACTATCGACAATATGCAGATTGAAAATGTGGAAAACTTTACGTATCTTGGAAGTGTCATAACAGAAAACGGAGGTACAGAAGACGATATTCGTATGAGGATACGAAAAGCCCAACAAGCTTTCAGCACGCTCAACCCTGTCTTCAGGTCTGGCGAGTATATTACAAGGACAAAGATCCGAATATTCCGATCAAATGTCATGTCTGTCCTACTCTACGGATGTGAAACCTGCAAAGTGACAAACACCCTCACAGACAAACTGCAGGTCTTTGTTAACAAATGTCTACGAAGAATTGTTCGTATATTCTGGCTTAACACCATCAGAAACGAAGATGACCGAACCTGACCGAACAAAAGAGGGTACAAAATGAAATTAAGTCCAGAAAGTGGGGTTGGATCGGTCACACACTCCGAAAAAATAGTTCCAGTTTCGCAAAGACTGCCCTAGAGTGGAATCCCCAAGGGAAAAGAAAAAGTGGTCGCCCAGACAAACTTAGAGAAGATCCATCATGGACGAGATAAGAGGCCAAGGAAAGTCTTGTAATGAGGTGAAGGCCTTAGCATAAAATAGAACCCGATGGCGCGTTTTCACTGAAGCTCTATGCTCCACTTAAGAGTTCAAGAACCTTTCAAACTGAATTTAAAAAAAAAACTTTAATGAGTCGTCGATTTCCCATAATAGTTCAGTCGTCCAGTGGTTCAGACTAACAAGCTAAATTTTACTGAGAATGTCAAGTTTGGGACCACAAAAAAGATTTGTCATTCCTACCTCCGGGGTTTCCCCTAAAATCCTCTCGGTAGAGGGGAAACAACATAAAACATCGATTTCTCAAGAATCCGTAGAAATGTAGCTGACTTAATTTTGAACAAAAATGTCTCTTAGCACTTTTTGTGTGGAATGAACCGTTCTCTCAGAAACAACGCTTGAAGCGAACGGCGATTTTGAATGTCAGTTACGCGAACAAAATCAGTTTTATAAATAAAATGTGTATCGATAACATACAATCAATCAATCAATTAATGTATCAATTTTTTAGTTCGATGGTAAAAATTTGATATCTTTTAAAAAAGACTGTCATATCGACTAAAACCATAATGCGTTTTAAATGAGAAGAGTGCAGATTGCGTCATCAATTGAAGTCAGTTTCTCTAAATTTGTATAAATAAAAGTTAAGAGTTTTTTGCCATTTTTTTTTAATTATAAACAATTTTTTCTTTATAATATATATTTTTTCTGTTTTACTCGAGTTAATACATCTGACTATAATAAATTGTAACACCCTAACGTAATTTTTAGGGGTAAACATGTCTTACAATCTGGGTTTAATTAAATTGCTTGCTTGCTTCAGGAAGTCAGTCCCTCACAGGCTCTCGAGTCACCTGCACTCTAGGGGCTCTGCTCCTTCTTAAACTTCCAGAGTCTGCGGCTGATTTATCATTTCAACTACATATTGGTGTTTTATTTTATCATGTAAGGAACAGCTTGTATTTTCAAGGCAAGCTACACCAAATACATCATTTATCCATAGCCCAAATGGACTTAGCAGAAGATTATTCACTTGTAACGCTCGCTCGAAGCCCTCTGCAGAGCATGCGAGGACACAAAGGCGGTTAGTCCTCTTTCTCCGACGAGACCAAATTTCCTTTTTTTAAGTATCCTGAATATGTATTTTAAAATAAGATATATTGTAAAAAAACAAGTCAACATTTTAGAATTTCTCGACAGAATCTCACAGAAATCTAGGAGCATACTAGGTAGGTAACACAAAGGCTTTCAAATGAGGTCTTATATGCCAAATAGTTTGGAAGGGGTAACCTTCAGTCACGCACTGTAAATGCCAATGGCTGAGGGTTTGTGACAGAATTTCTTACTATCCCGTGCATGCTGCTGCGTGCTGCTGCCATTCCTCTCAGGTCTTCATAACCATTTATTTCTTGATTATCCTTTTCTTCATTAACCTCCATTACCTCCTATTAGTACTCTCTCAACCTATGTATTACCTTACTACTTTTTACATTGTCCACTCATTATTTTATGTCTATCAAAACTGTATATTTTCATGTTTTTAAGAGCTCCTTAACAACCTGATTTCAACGAACTATATCATGTAGGGTATATTATGAATAATATAAGGTGAAATTTTGAAATTAGGTATTTTCTTCAAGACAATGAATTCATAGAATATCCGAGGTAATTGATTGGATTACATTAAAATAAATGCTCAACATTGTCTCCACCTTGTTGTTGGCAATAACACAGTCTCCTATAAAACTCGTTCCGAACTTTGTTTAAAGTTTGAGGTGAAATATTCCGTATTTATGTAGTTATCCTTACTTTTTGAGGTCTTCAATGATAGTTGATTGTGTTGCATATACTTTGTTCTTGAGATAACCTCACAAAAAAATCCAAAGGCGTAAGATCTGACGACCTAGCTGGCCGCTCACTAGTCCTCTTCATCAAATCCATTTATTGAAGAAGATTTCATTCAAGTAATTTCTCACCATTAAAGCATAATGGGGTGTTGCACCGTCCTGCTGGAACCAGTCAGTTTCATGCGGTAGGGTCAGATCTATTGAATTGGAATATAAGTTAGCCAACTAAGGAAGAACATCGTCCCTTAGCATGCTTAAATATTTTTCCGCTGTCAAATTATCATCTTTAATATAGGACCAATAATATGATCTCCTATAATACCTGCCCAAACATTCAACTTTTGAGGATACTGAGTGTGGGTCTCTTCACTGTGTGAAGTTCGATTTTCTTTTTAATGGTTTAGCATATCTAAGTTCTCTGAATTGTGCATAAATTTTAGACACAGTACCTTGTGAAATATTAGGCCACTGAGGATTCCTCTGATTAAATAAGTTTACTACTTCAACTTGACTTCTACAATTCTCCCCGTAACCGATCATCATTAAAATCTCAATTCGGTGGGCCTTAGTTAAATATTTCATTTTTATTTCTGCAAGAAATTAGTTTTTAATTAAGAATTTATTATTGTAATGTCAAATGTCAACAGCATGTCAACTGATTGATAACAATCCGCATTATCTATACAGTTTTTACCTATTCACGACAAAAAATGTTAACACGGTTACTAAACAGAAATTTTCCCAATATACAGTGTACTGACACTTAGAGTAGAAGTCTATTGTCTGTATTTAGCTAATTTAAAATAATATCATAACACGTGATAAATTATTAATTTCAAAATTTCACCTTGTATTATGTATTAAAGACCCTACATGATAGAGTTCATTGAAATCAGGTTGTTAAAAGTATTTTAAAAACATAAAAATATACAGGGTGTTTCATTAAAAATAAGGATTATGGACTATGCCAGATGTGCGTGGATCACCCTGTACATTTAAACTTATGTTTAAAAAGCGCACATTTAAATTTAAAAGTTAACGTGTCCCAGAGTTTTTGATTATTTTCTATAATAAGGACACAAACAATTTTATTTCATAAGTGGTTTCCACACTGTATAATATCACTATTCAGAACAATCACCGTTTAATACATTTTTATGATCATGTCCCGTATACACATTTACTAATACAAATATAATTTTTTTTCAGATCTAACCATGTTTTCTAATACACTAACATTTATAATTCCTACCTGCAACCAAAGAGATTACAGTTATAATTATGAAAAAAACGAGAAAAGAGTTTACTGAACTGCATCTAGAGATAAGCCCACGATCGACCCACCATCAACCATCATTAGCATGGAATGGATGGAAAACGGTTTATTTATTATTTATAGATTGTGATATATCTTTACATTCACTCATGTTTAGTATATTATTTTGTAAATAGTTCTAACAATACGCCGGTAAAGACTAGATATATTTTTAATCTTTTGTAGTGTTTAGAAAATTGTGTTTTTACTGGGTGACATATCGATAAGTTGAAATCAAATTGTCATATCTAAAAAAATCAAAATTGAGTTAAAGTTTTAGTATAAAAAAATTCCAGCATTGTAGTTGTATTAATGCTAAACTTGGTATTTAGAATAAGATTACAACTGTCCGATATCAAACCAAATGTAGAAGAACTTGGTTCAAACAAGACACAGCTTCAATACTCTCATTATTGTTGAGAGTTTTATAAAGCCTTATGATTTTGAATTTATTAGTAGCATCATACAACAAAAACACAATATTCTTCTACTAATTTGATATAGCTTCCTATAGAGATAATATATTTTGAACTTTAGAATTTTCACAGTAATATTTGATAACAAGGTGGTAAATAATATGTTCAAAGTCATACATTATCATCATTATCATCAGCAGTCCATAGTCGTCCACTGCTGAACATAGGCCTCCTCGGAAAACCTTAATTCAGACCAATCTTACGCTGCTGCAATCCAGTTGCTCCTCTTTATGTCGTCAGTCCATCTTGTGGGTGGTCTTCCGGGGTTTCGTCTATCCGCTCTCGGTCTCCACTCCAAGATTTTTTTGGTCCACCTATTATCCTTCATTCTAGCGACGTGTCCTGCCCATCTTCATTTAATTTTGGCTATGTGTTTTATAATGTCTTCTACACCACTTTTTCTACGGATTTCTTCGTTTCTTACCCTATCTCGCAACGTTATGCCTAACAATGATGTTTCCATTCCACGTTGCGTCACTTGTAGTTTTCGTGCAGATGTCCTTGTTAGGGTAAGTGTCTCTGCGCCATATGTAAGGACAGACAGGACACACTGATTAAAGGCTCTTCTTTATAAGTTGATTGGTATATCACCTTTAAAAATATCACGCATTCTTCCATATGCTGCCCATCCCAGTGTTATTCTTCGTAGCAGCTCAGCAGTTTGATTATCTCTGCTAATTTTTACCGTATGTCCAAGGTATATATATAGCTGTCAACAATTTCAATTTCGACGTTTTCTTCCCTTAGGTAAAGGATGGCTCGGAACTAAATTTGTCATCATTTTTGTCTTTTGGTAGTTAATATTTAGACCTACTTTACGTGCTACGTCGCTGAGTTTATTCAACATATCACTGGCAGACTTTAGATCATCCAAAACCAGAACAATATCATCTGCGAATCGTTGTTGACTAAGCATCTCACCATCAATATTTATTTCTTTACTTTCCCATTCCAGTGACTTCAAAGCATGTTCAAGTATAGTAATGAACAACTTAGGCAACTTAGGCGACATAGTATCTCCCTGTCGAATACCTCTCCTGATATGTATCTTATTGGTAGGACTGTGCAGATTTATAGTTTGTTGTTGTAACATTTCTGTGTATATTTTCCATAATATTGGTGTATCAAATAATACTTTCTCCTGTAAAGTGATACAGAAGAAGATTAAATCGATTTTAATAATGAATAACACAAATTAATGGTTTAGAGACAGATTTTAATCTTTTACTGTGAGTGAACTAGACGCGTAATACCACATTTTATCTTCGCATTGCAAGACTGCAGGGCTGAGCTAATTAATTCCTTCGATATAAGAATTTCAGCAATAAATATTTCACTGGTTTCACCCTTTTCCCGTCGCACATTTATGGGTAAAAGGGGAAAAGAATATGGCTTTATGAGAATGATTTGACTGAAGTTATTTAGAGATTCTACTAAAATTCCAACAATTATAATCAAATTGAAATTATTTTTTATAGACAATTTTAGAAAAGCCCTTAAAAAATATATAAAGCATGTATTAATGACAACTCTTTAGTGTTGGGTAGCTTTAGCCAATAGGTATTTCGAAAGAGAGTGATATTTACTTAGTACTAAATAAGTAAATTTTTGTTCCTTCCCTTATGAAAATGATTGTCAAATAAATATATATTATCTCTAAAATAATATAATTACTATATTTCTACGTAATTGTAAATTGTAAATATCTAATTATATTTTTTTATGTAGAATTCATTCTATATGAGACTATTAGTCATAATAATTAAAAAAGAAATATTGTAAATTTAATTCGACTTGCCATATAAAATAAGAAGTTTTTAGATTGTAGAATGTAAGTAATTTTAAGTTCTTTTAAATTGATGAATGAGTAAATGTGAATGATTGTAATATAATTTGTTAATTTTATATTGTTGTTTTATTTTATTATATTATATAATTTAAGTAGCTGTGCTGATTTTACCTAAACGAGAATGTGGCCTGTTTTGCGGGAAGCAAAGTAATCGATGTACACTGTAAACTATTTTAATGGTATTAACAAGAAATTACATACTACAACAAGTAAGAAAACAATGTCGCTTAGCAGGTTGGCATATGCATGTTCTTACTGCACCTATTGGGCCGCTGGAATGTATGTTGGTTTGAGTCGATCCATGGAAATTTGTTGAGGAACATTTTGTAGATCTACTGTGATAAACTTTTCACTACATTCCAAAACTCGAAACGGACCGGTATAGGGTGGTGTAAGTGGATGCTTTACTTTATCGGTCCGAATCAACACATGAGTCGTGGTTTGCAGATCCGCTTGGACAAAGGCAGTGCGGGCTGAGTGGTTGCTTGTCGGTACAGGCCGCAATGTTCCCATGGTCTCACGTAGTCGTTAGACAAAACTATGTTCGTCTGGTGCAGCAGCACTAGGGAGAAGCAGCTGTCCAGGGAGGCACACTGGCTTACCATATCGGAGGCTATACAAGATATGTCCTGCTTGAAAGCGTTTCGAAGTCTAAGCATGACCAAAAGGAGGGCTTCAACCCACGATACTGTAACAGTGGCGGTAAGAGCAGCTTTGAGTATTCGTTGAAAACGTATAATACACGCGTTTGACTGTGGGTGGTATGCAGTGGTCTTAATATGATTGTATTGTATTGAGCTGACGAACCAACTGGCTTACAAGTTGTCTACCTCTGTCTGTAGTTATGGTCGCTAACACACCAAACCGGGATATCCACCCCTCGAAAAGCTTCTGTGCGACTACTTCGGTTGTAATCTGTGGGATAGGTATGGCTTCTGGCCATCTCGTGAAACGGTCGACGATTGTAAGCAGATATCGAAAGCTTTGATTTGTTGGAAGTGGGCCCACGATGTCGATATGTATGTGTGCGAATCAATCGTCAGGCATTCCTAGAGGTTTCACAGGTGTACCAGTGTGACGTCCAATTTTGGCACGCTGACATTGGATGCACTCTCGTGACTCGTGACCATTGCTTGACTTGGCGATTCATGTTATGTCACACAAATCGTTCGGCAACCATTCATAATGTAGCAGCGTGCCCTGGGTGGGACTACGTGTGTCATTTCAAGACATCTCTTTGGAATACAACTGGCTCTTAAACTCGTACACGACCATCTTGGACTGAACAAAAAATGGGTCGCTGACTGTCTGGTAGAAGTATGCGTTGTAACTATGTAAGGAGCTGGCAGAATCTTTCAAGGACTATTAGAGACCCTCATCTGTTGTCTGATCTTCGAATGGTAATGGGTGCTGTAAGCGTCTACTTCAGGTCGTGAGAGACAATCAGCAACGATATTTTCTGCACCCTGAATGTGTCGAATATCGGTCAGGAATTTGGCCAATAAATTCTAGTTGACGTATCTGTCGTGGAGACGCACTCATGTGGCTGTTGGAAGGCAAACTCTAAAAGCTTGTGATCAACATGACCATAAAACGTCGTAGCTGTCGACGTAGGTTAAGGAAACTTGCGAATCGCACTAACTTTAGCCGGCAATGGAAGAATATTAGTTGTTGATTTGGAGTCCATTTGTTTCCAGAATCCGAAGTACAGAGTATTAGGTGTTGCTCCTGCTCGGTCTTAGTTTCCGAGGCAACCAAAATATCGTCAATGTATACGTAAACATAGGAGCATTCTCGAAAAAGGTGGTCGAGAAATCTCTGGAACGTCTGGGGAGCATTTCGCAAACCAAACGGCATTCGTACAGACCAAATTGAGTTATTACAGTCGTCTTTTGTACATCCTTAGTGTGGGCTAAGATTTGGTAAAAAGCAGGTATCAAATCAATACATAAGAAAATTTTCTAACCATGTAGCTGGTTAGCAAAATCCTGGATGTGCGGTGTTGGATAGTGATCCGATTTTGTCATGGCATTTAGACGGTGAAAATCTCCACAGGCACGCCATGATCCATTAGACTTTTGAACCATGTGAAACGGGCTTGCCCAAGATGACTTTGATGGTCGGATAATGACTGCCTCCATCAGCTCGTTGAATTCTGCTCGTGCAGCTTGAGGATGGTCTGGTGGGAGTCTTCGTGGTTTAGAGAAAACTGATGTACCTCGAGTCTCAATATAGACTCAGATTGAGAGACTTGCTAATCTTTTGTTTCTCATGTCTACATTAATGCCGCGGTAGGACAAAAAATCGGCTCCTAGTATGGATGTGATCACATCTTTGACAACAAATATCCATGTTACTGGTTGGTCTAGACCAGGGACTAGTGTAAGCAGTTTCTGTCCATACGTTTGGATGCAAGATCCGGTGGCAGAATATAGGCGTACAATGCTGTACTGCGTCGGAGTGCAGATTTTATGTGGAAGCACACTTAGGTATGCTCCTGTATCGATAAAAAACTGAAGTTGGAGAGTACCATCGGTAATGAAGAGGCGAAGTGGTATGTGAGGGACTGCCGTTGCCGCTATTACTGCGCCCTTTGGTCGTTTTTTGTAAACTTGCAGGTTGGTCTACATTTCTTTGCTTGCGCTCTAAATCTTCGATGGATGGTAGTAACACTGCTCGTCAGATGATAACGTGGTGCTCTTGACCATTTGAAGCTGTTGCCCTTCTTCAGATACAGTTATTCTTTTGGATAAAGCATTAATTTGGTCACTCAATGCAGCCACTGCTTTGTCTAAGGTGAGGTTTTCGGTAACAGCGATGACTGGCAAACTAGAACACGGGATATACTTATCGCCTTTCTTAGCAAGTTCTTCTAGGTCTCCATTGAGAATAGATATAACACTTCGAACTGAAGGTGGTAGGCAATCCAACCAAATATTCTTAAGAACGTGTGTACTAATGCTATCCATGGCCAGAGCTTGCATTCGATGAAGTAGTTAAGTGGGTTTTAAGTCACCCAAAGTGAGTTCCATTAACCTGTGGATATTTTCATCTTGGCTAATGCCATATCTTTCGAGAAGCCGGGCTTTTATTAATTGTTCGTAGGCATTGCCGTTAGTTGAGTTTCTATGTTTGCTATTTCTAATAATATATCATTTATTTAAGCTAGCTACTATGTCGTCAAACTTACAGCTATCTGAAGTGATATTTGCTTGTCGAAATTAAGCTTCTAGTCAGAGAAACCATAGCTCTTGCTGGGCATGCCAGAATTCTGGTGCTTTGATGCCTACTCTTGTAATTACAGTCTGTTCATCATTTTCACTATTCCTAATGGTGTGACTTAGTGCTGAATCCGTCATTATGTCGTCGTTGGTGTGTATGGCCAATGGGGCCATTGGAAAAGAACTTTCATGAACTTTTTAGCTACTCAGGTTGTCACTTCCGCTGTTTCTGTTGATACTGAACCACCCCTAGACACAAATAATATTAATCTAAAACTGTTAATAAATTATTCACCAAGAGTGTATTCCTAATAAGTGATTGTATACAATGAATCCATTCAAACCATTGATACAATATACATCAAGCCAAATAATATTATTCATGCCCGTCACATGCCCACTAAGACGATAACCACTAGACGATAACAGACAGATAATATTATCGATGATTACATCGAATCTTTAAAACAATTAGCAAAAGACTGCAATGGTACTGCTGTAGATGCTGAAACTAACAAAAACAATACGAGCCGATACCCCAGATTTGGGCAGCCTTAGCTACCCTTATAAGCTTCCATTCTTTTAACATATACCCCAGTTTTAAGCTAGCCTGTAGGAACAAATACAATTTTTGCAAATAATATAATTTCTCTTTTGTAGATGTATTGGAAAAATTCTTTCATGGTAATTTATATGGCTTAAATAAGTTAAGCCGTCTTTTGGCCTTCTTTTACCACTCGACTCCAGTGTACTGCCATGTGTCTAATGGTATCAGTTTTGTTTCAGACTCAGAAAAGTGCACCCTGAAATGTTATTTCAAGGTCTCTTCATCATTCTGAGTTTATGACATCACTTCTTTTGAAGTGAGGATATACTTATCTAAGGGTCCTTTCAAAGAAATTTATGGAGCCTTGGAGATTTCTGTATTCTGTTCTCTCTACGCAATGCTTTTCCCATGATTATATTTTTGTCCTTATGTTCCTTATTATATCTAGTCATAGCTTCAGCATCTTCTTCGATTTCGCCACACTCACCTGATCTTTTGGTGAACTTAAATTTTCCTTTAAGAAGAGCGTGTCGGATATTCCATAAAGTACGTTAGATAGGTAAAGGGTTTTTTATCTTCTTCTTCCTTCTCTTTATAAGCAATTCTGCTTGTTCATTGGCGGATTAATATCTCTATGAAAGGTTGTCACTCCATCTTTTGCGCGGTCGTGAGATACTTCTTCTGTCGATTGGTGACTTATCTCTTGCTATTTTGACGACACGGGTCTCCTCCATTCTGCTTATGTGGTTACTCCATTCTTTTTTTCTATTTTGTGTACATTCATTTATACACTGTACGTTACATTTTCTTCTGTCTTCACTTCTCTTTCGACCTCTCAGCGTATTTCCTGTAATTCTTCTCAGTACTCTCATCTCTGCAGTTTTTAGTAGCATTTGCATTGTGGCTGTGTCAGGTCTTGTTTCTGAAGTATATGTCATTATTGATCTTACACTGGCTTTATAAATTCTTGACTTCATCTCAGTGTTAATGTGTCTGTTTCGCCATATAGTTTTATTTAGGCATCCTGTCTATCTATTTGCTTTTTGTACTTGATATCTCACTTCTTTGTCTAGGTCTTCACAGCTAGACAGTGTAATTCCCAGGCATTTTATTTCCATTACTTGTTCAATACTGATCATCAATTTCTATTTTACATCTGGTTGGTGCTTTGTTGACTACTTTTGTTTTAATTTTTTGGGATGAAATTTTCATATTAAATTATTTTGCTCTTATGTTAAATCTGTGGACCTTTGCAGACTATTTTCATCTTGAGCTATCAATATTGCGTCGTCTACGTAACAGAGTATTTTTATTTCTTTGGTTCCCATTCTGTATACTCTTCCTTTGTTAACGCTTTTGATGATTTCATCCATGATAAAATTGAAGAGCATGGGGCTCAATAAATCCCCTTGTCTTATTCCGCTGCCTATTTCTATAGCTTCTGTAAGTTGTCCATCTATTCTGACTTCCATTTTGTTGTTTTGGTAGATGTTTTAGATAGTTTTTATAATATTTAGGGGAACTTCTTTATTATACAGAAGATCGATTACATCTCCGAGTCTTACTCTGTCAAACGCTTTCTTTAGGTAAATCAGACAAAGAAATGCTGGTCTATTATACGCTAGTAATTTGCTTTATAACAAATATTGCATCTGTACACAATCTTCCACTACGAAAACCCTGTTGTTCATCTGATAAACTTATTCTCTGAATTATCATCACTTGTAAAATTTAAGTTGTAAGTTTTAGCGTAGTATTTAATAATTTTATACCTCTGTAGTTTTCCGGCTGTTTTTTAGCTCCTTTTTTGAATAGTAGAATCAGTTCGCTCGTTCTCCATTCTTCCGGTATTATATTGTGTTTTATAATTTTATTCATTAATGTTTTTAATTGTTCTGTCATTGCTGCTCCTTAATATTTCAGTAATTCGTTTGGTATCCCGTCTTTACCTGCTGCTTTTCTGTTCTTCATGTTTACAAGTATCTTCCGAACTTCCTGTACATTTATATTAAGTTCTTCATTTGTGGTAATTTCTGGTGTTTTTAGTTCTAGCGCCATTTGTTGTTTCTCTGCATAGAGCTTTTTTGGGTAGTCAATCTAGGAGTTCTTTTTTTGTGTTTTGGTTGTATTAGTTCCTTTACCTCCGTTCTTTGACCTCTTATTAAGCGCCATATTTCCTTTTGCAGACCGTAAAAATCATGTTCCATTTCTTTCGAAAAGCGCATGTGGTTTGTTGCTAATTGTCTTGTATGGTATGCCTCTTGTGTTTTGGTTGACATGTATTTGAGGTAAGTTTTTCTCCTTTTTTTTACATTTTTCCTTCACATCTGTACAGAACTGTAATTGGGAAAGATTTATTTTTATTTATATTTCATCTAAGAAGAACGTGTAGGAAATTCCATAAAGTAAGTAAGATAGATAAAAAAATTGGCAAACTTTTATACGGTCCGGTTTATGTTATGCAAGAATGTAAAAAATTTCAATTTAAAAAAAGTGATTGGAAAATTAATATTCGAAATCTATTAAATCGATTTTAATAAAATTTGGTGGGCTGTTTTATGTTTTTCGGGGAATTATGAATGTCTTAAGTGCAATTTAAGAAAAGGATTGTTTCCCCCTCTTTTTTTTGTATTTATTGCTATTTTGTAGCAACGGCAATAAATTAAAACATTTTTAACCAGATGTATCTTATAGAAAATTCAATTATCCTCATTTTATTTTATAACGACTTTGCTCCAAAATAAATCTTTTTAAAATTATAAGGAAATAAAGAAGAAGAAAAAACCGATGGTTTTGGTAATTTTTAAATATTTTAATTTATTTATTAATATTCTCGACCTCTATTTAAGAGGGAGGATAAATAAATTATTATTACTGAAGTTTTCACACAACTTTTTCTGCAAAAACCAGAATGCCACCTCGCACATTAACGTGTAGTCGTTATTCCACAGATCCGCCCTGGTCTTTAAGGAATAATACAAAATAAAAACAAATAATAAAGTTTATTCTCAAAGAATCGTACATAAAGAAGCAGTATGAATGATTTCCTCATCACAGTTTTTGTTATAAATATCGATATAAATCTTATGAAATATACAAAAGCGAAAGCTTATTTATTTCCGTATAAACATTAAAAACAACAAAGCTCTTTGGTGCAGTAACCCAATGTTCACGTTTTACGATTACGTAGATCCAGAACCTCCACAGTTGCGTTGTTATCGATTCGTACATGGTCAGCTTCCTGTAAAAACAATTAAGTATTATTTATACTAAGATATAATATCGAATGGTATCACAATCCGAAGTAATGGATGTCAAAAGAAAGCATGACAGATTGGTCAAATAAATTCGATATATTGTAGTAGAAAAAAAACTGAACTTATCTACAACTAGAATTATGTAATGTTAAACTGATATGGCTACCGCTAAATATTACAGCTATATGCCAGACACACGACCACGGCAATATAAAATGTTTTAAAAACTATTAGAGATAGATGTCAACCGTTCGAACAATCTGACTGACAGCTTGGGGCCTATCAACGTAACCAATAGTCTAATTTGAACGACGACCCCATGAAAGAAAGTGCATACTAAAACTATGAATAATTGTCTATTAAAGCTGGATTCAGTAAACAAATGAACTGTGAGTCTGAAGAAGCTTCCAAGACGAATGAGTGAAAATCCTTAATATAATTATTAAAGGATGTGAATGTGGCTTTGAGGTAAATTGTGTTAAAATATATAAAAGTGAAAGTAATGACAACAAAGTGAATAAATTGTAAACTAATGATATGTTTTGTACACACTTATGAACAAACTAATGAATTAAACAAATTAAAAGTCAATTTTAAAGTTATGGTCAAATTGTAAAAAATACCATTACTATAGTAGAATCCACAGTTAGAATGCAGTGTTGATCTTACGGCGCGTAGCGATGCCGCTGTTGTCGGCACAGTGGTAGGTGCGTGGTAGTTTGGCGATAGACTGAGAAATCAGGACCGTATGCGCTTCGTTTCAAAAATCTTTACTCATTAATTTAACTGAGCTAAATAAGAGAACAAACAACAAAAACAAATTGATTCTATAAAAATGCCTGTATAAATAAAAAATTTAATACCTCTAAAATACTTATATACATAATACAAAAAATGCAGGTAGTTTACCCTATACGACACGATAAATATATATACATAATATACACAAGGTGATCATAAGTGAAATGTAGTGTACATACAGTACTAAAAAAATGAGCATTAAATCTGAGATATTTCTCGTTAATTAATACTAATCGCACTCCATATCTAAATCGTCCTCATCCTTTGAATCATCTCCTATATTAATTATCACCGGTTGATATTTCCTGCAAATTGTCCACCGCAAACATTTTTTTTTCTACTTTCTTTACGTGGTTCGCTAAATTATGCCATTGCTCTTTAGACATGCTTTGATAAGCTTCTTTTATCAACCGTTTTACCATTTTCTTTAAAATCAACCTTGTTTGAAGCCTCATACCTTTTCACTTGAATCCACACCATCCCAATCGGGCCGCAGTATCTAGTAATTCACTTTTTAGGCAATCTTCCTTGAAGAAAATGTTCTTTTCCGTTAGCCAATACTTGATTTGCCTTTTGTTCCACAATTTTTTCGGGAAATCAAATTTGCGGGAGTAGTATGACGTGTTATCTAAAACGACGTTTTCCTTGACTTTCGGCAAGTGTGGAATTAACGTCCTCTCACACCATTCTTCATACAGATCCCCGTCCATTTCGTCATGGTCATCAGCGGTTCCTTTCTTGGCCAAGAAAGTTAATTCGGCCATTGTCACAAAACCAGTTTGCTTCCAGCATGAAGAAGAACAAACTGAGGACCTTTTTGAGCTGGAGCTTTCAGTCCAGTAGACAGCCCTTCTATGAAGGCATCTCGTGGATTCTTGATCGTTGTGTCCCTCCATTCCTTTTTGACTGAAGCACAGACGTTAATCCAAGACTCATCAGTATAAACAAGGTTTACATTATTTTTTTTCCTCAATGTTTTATTTGTCTAAGGTACTTGTGTCTCCAGGATATCTTTTCTTTCCATCTTTATCGAATCTCGATCTCTTTTACGATATTCAAAACCGATGTCATTTAGTAGCCTACGAAATGTAGTTTTTAAAAAAACTGGTAGGTCCTCATCATCCTTCACTCGGTTGGAGGTATGTTTCCAAAAAAAAAAAAAACATGGACAATTTTCCTTATTCGAGATTTCACTTCCTCATCGTAAGTATTCTCACGTGAATTGGAGTGGAGACTGTTTTTCTTTCTTTTTTTACCGGTTTCATAAATTTTGCGAACACTCACACCGCACATTTTCGAAATTTTTTCCAATGATCAAGCTCTCACCAATTTTTAATCTCAGATGATAGTTTAATACATTTAACAGCACACGTTGTACTTATAAACTGATAGTAATGGTCTGTTTGAAGCTCACGGCAGATACAAGCAACGGCTCCATGATGTAGATACTTTCATCCGCTTGCGAAAATGAAATATAACTGAGCTTTCATAGTTTTTGCCAACAAGTTTTTGGTCTAATGGCCAGTACCCAAATCGATAAAGAGACATGCTTGCTTTGCGTGGACAATGCGAGATTAAAAATGATTTGCTTCTCCTAATGACTTTATAATGATTTTTATTTCTCAAAGAATGTGTTTACAATGGAAGCTATTGAAAATAGATAAATATAGATAAGCGATCGACAATGAGTTTTTGATATATTTTACTTTTTTATAGTATTTTTCTTCGTGTTTTTGTTTAGTTCGACAATGTGACTCTCTTATCGATCATCGTGACATCGATGGTTAAATCATGCTTTAGTTGAAACAATACTCATAGTCTTTTATACAAGCGTAGGCAACTGTGTTGTGCGCATATATTCCAGTTCTATGATTCTTAAATGTTGTCCTGATGCACCACTCGTGCCAAACCGGCAACGTGGTCGGCCGTTCTCTCGTAAGAAGTACATTGTCTATATTACCTGTACGGCATTCTAACTGTGGCTTCTACTATAGAGAGGGATCCCATCGTTCAAAAAAGTTTACAGTTTCTTGATCAAAATTTAAACGAGTTTTAAAAAAGTCATTCAAAGGATAGCTTACAAAACATAATATGTTTGGATATGGTACGGGTGAAAGCACCCATCCATCTGGAGAGTGCTGAGGTGATACTGACTCAGTTTTACATATCACCTTAGCACTGTTCGGATAGATGGGTTCTTACACACTTTTAAATTATATTTCTTTTTAATTTATACACAAAGAAGTGAACGCTTCGAACGGAAAACAATGAACTCATTTAAAACATTTTTTAAATAAATTTTATTTACAGTACAAAAGATATTTGAGAATCAAACTTTTACAAGTAAAAATACATTCATTAAACTACATGAAAATTTCTTTTAATCGCTTCTTTGAAAATGGCTACCCAATCTCGTCCAATTTGTTGGTGAGTGTCACATTTCTTCGAAACGAATCATCCGAAAGCAAAAACCAAACTGATTTCATATTCTATACTAAATTCTATACTAAATGAAATATTGTTATAACTTTTTTAAATAAAAATGAATATGTTTGGTTGTAGTACCGACTATAGAGAGACATCTAAAGAGTGCCGTTTGGTTTATGTTAATAAGTGCAATAGTTTCGAAATACGAGTGACACCTAATTGAAAAAACGTAGTTTCGAGAAAATCTCGTTAAAGTAAATTTAGTGACCGGATAAACAGCTGGCGCGCTCCGCTCTCTCCTCTTCTTAACCTACTTCAAGGGAGTATGGGCCTTCTTGACTAATTCTATATCATTTCTAATATTTTCTAGCAATAAAAAAAAATCGTTTTTTTTTTAAATTGTTTGGAGAAACCTGCCTTAAAACTTTTGTTTCTGTTTTTTTATATCCATATGTAATGTTTATTTCAATTTTACTTAATACTTACAACAAATAGTGGTTGTTCCGTTGCGTGCGAATGGAAACCATCTTGTCTGCAATTGGCAATTATTTTCAGACCATAGTTTGGAGTTAACGTAAATATGCCGGTCCTAAAAAAAATTAACATATCGATAAAAGATGATAATGATATAAAACGTTAAACAAACTAATGTATAAGGACAAACCAACCTAATCGCCTAAGATTTGCAACAAAATCTCATCGAATCGTTTGTAAATTGTGGAACGCTCTTTATTATTTTTTTTGAAACGCAACCAAAAATACGGAAGGTATGACAATAGTTTGAGGTTCCAAGGAGTAGTGATGATCAATATAAGATGTTGCTTCCTGATAACACCTCTAGCCACTCCTACTCAATTCCTATCCTCACCTTCAAGAAGTGTGACTTAATCACACGGGTTGGCCCTGGCAAACCTAAGTAACCCTACCGAAGATTGGATAACCAACCCCAATGGAAAGTAGGGTCAGGGCCGACGAGGAAGGGAGAAATGGTCCTCCGAAAAGGGGGTTAGGCATAGGGCTAACAACCCTATCGTAGAAAACACACGTTGCGAATGTTCAAGGAACGAAAACCGGACTGATCAAACAACGACGACTGCGTGAGAAAAAGGGTACATGATTTAAGAATCGCGACATGGAACATCCGATCCCTATACAGATCGGGAGCCCTCTAAAATCTGCTCGGTGAACTGAATAGATATGACGAGGAAAAGGAAGACGATGTCAAAGAAACATTCTATGAAGAACTAGAAGCTGCATACCATTCATGTCCAAAGAATGACATCAAAATTATTTTTGGTGATCTCAACGCAAAAATAGGAAAAGAGCAACAATGCCTACCAACTATAGGTAAGCACAGCCTTCATGAGGTATCCAATAACAATGTCATCAGACTAATAAAATTAGCAACTTCACCTAACATGGTCATTGCCAGCACATGCTTCCAGCGAAAAAATATTCATAAGGGAACGTCGAGATCTTCAGATGGGGTCACAGTAAACATGATCGATCATGTTATTATTGACTCTAGACATCACTCAAATGTAATAAACGTATGCAGCAGAAGAGGGGCAAATGCAGACTCGGATCACTACCTAGTGGAAAGTAGAATAAAAGCCAGAATCTCAAACATTAAAAAAAAAGAGATCCAAAATTGAAAAATATGAAATAAAAAACTTAGCAGACAACAGCAAAAAGGCAAAATACAGAGGATATATAAAAGAAAGGCTAGAAAATAGACACAAGCAGGAGGATATAAACAGAGAATGGGAAGCGTGTAAAAACATCATACAAGACGGGGCCAAAGAGACTCTGGGTCTACAAAAACAGCCCAAATCAACTGAAGGACAGTAGTTAGATGAAAAGTGTCGTAATATAACAGAGAGAAAAAATAATGCACATCAACGACTACAACAACGACATAGAACACGAAAGGCAGAGGAGGAATATATAATGCTTAGGAGGGAAGGGAAGAAAATACATCGCAGAAAGAAAAGAGAACACATAGAAAACGAACTCCAAGAAATGGAAGAACTAAATAAACCATCAGAAAACAGAAAATTCTACCAAAAACTTAACAAAAGTAGAAAATAATTTAAACCAAGAACAATGATGTGTAGAGACAGAGGAGATATAGTAACTCAACAGAATGAAATATAACAAAAATGGACATAATTCTTCAAAACGTTTGAAAAAAAACGAAGATCCACCATATGATGGAATTATACTGGATCAAACAGATACCAGAGAAACAACCCCCCTTCAGTAGCTGAAATGCAAGAAGCAGTTACCAGACTGAAAAACAACAAGTTACCTGGATTAGACAACATTAGCGCAGAATTAATAAAGGTAGGTGGAGACTCCCTATTGAATGCGATACACGAACTAATAGTGAACATATGGAATAATAAACAACTGCCACAAGACTGAAATACCGGAGTAATTATCCCTCTACATAAAAAGATTCCATGCAAAAACTAGCGGGCAATAACGCTACTGACTGTGGCATATAAAATACTGTCAAATATTGTGTATGACCGATTTAGACAATATGCGGAACAAATAGTTGGGGGATATCAATGTGGTTTCTGCAGGCAGAAGTCCACAATAGATCAGATCTTCGTCTTGAGGCAAATCTTGTAAAAGACTAGTTTTAGAATTTAATATAGACACACATCATCTTTTCATTGACTTTGAGAGTGCCTATGATAACATCCATCGAGAATTTCTGATCCATGCACTGAAAGAGTTTAATATTCCAACTCAACTCATTGATATAGTAAAAGAAATACTTAAAGTACAAAGCAAAATTCGAATTCAAAACGAACTAACAGATACAATCCATGTGAGAATGGGCCTACGACAGGGAAATGCCCTATTCTGTATTCTATTCAACATCACATTAGAGAAAATAATTAGGGAGTCAAAAGTCAACACCAGAGGAACAATAATAACAAAAAGTGTACAAATATTGGCATTTGCAGATGATGTTTATCATAGCTAGAAGCGAAAGAGAGATGATAGAAGCATTTAATGCGATAGAAAGAGCGGCACAAAACAGTGGCCTAAACATTAACGAAATAAAAACCAAATACGTACAGGCCAGTAAATCGACAGGTCAAAGAAACCTACAGAATCTGACAATACGAGACTATAACATCCAAAGCGTGAAAAGTTTTACATATCTAGGTTCACTAGTTACCGCAGATAACAATATCAGTGAAGAAGTTAGGAGAAGAATACATATCGCTAATAAAACATATAATGGACTAAATTAAACATCTAAGATCTAATAACATCACAAGAAAAACCAAATGCAAAATATACAAGACCCTGATAAAACCGGTCCTTGTATATGGATCAGAGACGTGGACACTGTCGAAAAGCGATGAGAACCTATTAGGTACATTTGAACGAAAAATCCTTAGACACACACACACACACACACACACACATATATATATATATATATATATATATATATATATATATATATATACATATATATATATATATATATATATATATATATATATATATATATATATATTATATATATATATATATATATATATATATATATATATATATAAGGGGGTAAAGGAAAATAACATAAGGCGCAGAAGATATAACTTTGAACTATACACAGCATACAATGAACCCGAGATCTAACATCCATAAAGATTGGACGTCTGCGCTGGATGGACTGTTGAACGGATGATGGAGACTGAAACGCCAAAACATATAATGAGGCAAACACCTGTAGGGAGAAGGTCAAAGGGAAGACCCAAACTTAGATACATGGAACAAGTGGAACAGTATCTGAAAACACTTAAGATTACCACCTGGAAAAACCAAGCAAAGAACAGAATAGAATGGCGGAAAATCCTAGAATAAGCCAGGACCCATAAAGGGTTGTCGAGCTACTGATGATGATGACAATAGTTTAGAATCATTAAAGATGTTAAAAACCATATTAAGTGAGACATAAGTCTCCGCGGAGTGACTGCGAAACATAAATTTGTTACTGCTGCTATGACGAGCATTTCTTCAGTTCCTGACGTGAATCCAGTCGTTCCTTGGCAACAATAAAGGGTAAGTGGTTATTTACATAGATTCTTTGTGCTGATAAGACATGTGTAGACGTGTAGACGTTGTGCCAATTGATTGTCCTTATATTTACAACCATACACATTTCTTCTTTTACTGTTTGAATTAATTAACCAACCAATTTTCAACATAAACAAAACCTATAGAAAAATCAGTACAGAAGAAAAGAAAATGGAGACACGACAAAGATAGAGCAATAATGTAGACAAAGATCTAGAAAGGTTCTAAAACAGTTGTCAATGTATCAAAAAAACGGTTGAACGCAACATATAGAGTAGTACTATTTAAAAACGAACTGAAGAAAAACACAAAACCAAAAGCAAATGTTGGTAAAGAGGAACTCGAAGCTATAAAAGCTCTAAAGATGAGTCCATAAGAATAATACCAGCTGTCTAGGGTAACACAAGTGTAATTATAGAAAGAGATTATTACCAGGAAAATTTCAAGAATTGGTCACAAATGTACGTTACATCAAACTAAAAAAGGACCCAACCAGCACAAATTTAAGGAATGCCTGACAGACTACCAAAGAAGAACATTAACACCAGATAACAGTAGGACAACATACCTATACAGAGTTCCAAAAATTCACAAAGAAAATGTACCCCTCAGACCAATTTGTCGTAGCATAGGTTCTCCTTGAAATGGACTGCAAAGTTCCTCCTAGATACAATGCAGCCTTTAGCACAAAACACATCTTTTATCAAAAATTAGCAGAAATAGTGCACCATTCTAACAAGTGCTAGTCAGTTTTGTAATCACCAGAATTCTGTAAACAATAAGAGGTAAATTAGAGAAGGATGATACATTGACAACAAAAAACAAACTGAATGTATCTGCTATCACTGAGCTATTAACACTTCGAACAGATAACACTTATTTTCAAAAGATAATGATTTCTATATTATATCTATTCTATATATGATCTCTATGATATAATTTCATTCTTAGCAGATATATTCATGGAAGATTTCAAACAAAACTTTGTACACAAACAACAAAAACAACCCACAGTAAGATGGAGATATGTAGATGTGGTTTTCCTTTGGCCTCACGGACCAGAAGCATTGAATAAACACAAACGGAAACTACACACATGCAACTAAGTTTACAGAAAACCAACACACATTCAGATATTTAAATTACCACTCCAATCACAACGTAAACCTTGATCGATATAAGATTTTTTTAAATCTTTTTTAAAAGTGATTTCCGGAGTGGAAATAAAATATAATAAAAGACAATAATAAGAACTAGAATAGAACTAGAATGTATCTATCTCTCCACCGTCGCGTCTATGATCATAATAAAAAGAGAAGGATTGACTTTTGCCTGCATAGTGTTAAAAGTTATCAATGAGCATTGATCAGAAAGTCAGCGTCGGAGATACCGGGAGGAAATAATTAAAGAGCACGGAAAACAATGAATAATGGCAAAACTCTAGCTGTGAAAGTATACACTCTTCAAAATAACTGTTAAGCTCACTGACTAGATATAGTTTTTATTGACGTTTTCTTTTCTATCTGATACATTCAAGTTCGGTTTATCGAGCTCTGTAAACTAATAACTGTACTAAGAAAAATAATATCAGTATATACTTACTCATTATACTTAGGTGCACATACGATGGCAATTGCTTCAGGCATTAACAACTGGTAGGGACAATGTGTATGCAGATCCACACTTGAAAGAAATGTTGTTTGTGTTGGATGTGTCTAAAACAATTATGATCATTAACATAGTTTACAAATAATATCAAATAAAGACTTCCAGAATATTAGTTTGGAAGAAAAACTATATATGGAAATTCAAATTTGGAAATAGTCAAAGTTTGCGTATGAACTTTAAGATTAAATTTGAAAAAATGTTTTTGGCTCTGTTGTATATTTAGGAGTTTAAACAGTAAGAATTATTTGAATGCTTTAAGTAGACTTTACTTGTTAAATACTCTAAACAAGAGATAAATAGTGGATTTTGCACCTATTAATCAACAAATATTACTCTATTGCAATTTGATATCAAGTCTATCCCGAGTTATCTATTACACATAAGTACGTTAAATTTTGAAGTAGATATTGCAACTACATAAAGCGCTAAAATCGCAAACATTGCCTTGTACGAGGTAATTGTAATTTTTAGATCCCTTCTGACACCTAGACAGAAAACGAGAAAATCATTCAGTAACACATAACAACGCATGGGATATGCATCTCCGACCGTCGACTTTTGTTTTCATTACGCATACCCGGTTCATTTCTTATAACATGAACTCTATAAAAATAAACTGACATTATAAGGCGGTGCATTTGTATCGGTTTTTAATAATGTGAACAATTTTTTGTGGTTGAATTAAAAATGAAAGCGCAATTCTTTAAAAATATAAAACAAAAAATATAGTCTTATTGAAAATAAAAGACAATTCCTAATAAAATAAGAAATAATTCTTATGCCCTGCAGAAACTTCTGCGGACAGATGTACTAGTTTCTACAGACTTGAAGACTTCTCTTATTCCGTTTTTTAATTCATTCAAATTTTGTCCCCAAAAAAAGAAATCCATGAGTGTAAGATCTGGAGATCGCACAGGCCACTTAATATCGCCTGTTCCACTGATAATTCGATTCGAGAAAGTATTGTTTAAGTTAGGGATTGCGATTCAGCAGCATTTTCAGTCTAGCTGGATTTTTGCAAGATTGGCCTGAATCCAGCTGGATACAGCAAAATGTGGAATTAAAATAAAAACACAATTTTAATGTTTTTTTTGTTCATTTATTACTTAAGCTTTTTAATACAAACTAATAAAATAAAACCTCAAAATAAAAATTATCTTGATGTTATTAGGTGTATATAATCAAATTAGGACGTATAATCAGTCGCAATTCGCAATCAATCTTACCTCTCTTTAACTTAAAATGTATCAGCAAGTATCAGCTAAATGTAGAGCAAATGCCACGATTATCATGAGATTAAAAAAAACTCGTGCTCAGTAAGTCGTGAAAGTGAAACATAGGGCACATAGTGTCACAAATGAAATTTTATACAAATGAACGTATCTGTTGTAAGAGTAGTTCATTTGACCCAAATTTCATTGATGGCAATTTTGAGCTGACACAAGTTAAGTAATATGTTTTTCTTCCATGGCTTACTGAGGACGAGTGTTTTTTGGATATCATGCTAAAAATTAGTCTGTATTCTAAATTTCTAAACAACAGAAACATGAATTATTCAGTTTTTTGGAAGTGAGACCTTAAAAAACATATTTTATCTATCGTCTTATGACGATAACTACTTCGCACAGATCTGCACATATAGCCAGTTGCGGAGAAAGCCCTTTTGGCCTCTACGCTGATCGGTTTTAAGGTCATCAAATAGTCATAAATCATAAACAAATGATTGTTTCATATTCATTAGTGTCGTCTATTGGTGCTTGTTCTACTTCTCTTTGAGGTTTCTTTTTATACAGCACGTCTACACACGGCAGTACAGCAGATTGAGAGAGGCACTTATTAGGCGTGAAAACGCTTTTACTGGCAAGAGCAGAAAGTCAACTAAAAATTAGACAAATTGAAGAGGTCTAAGTGTCAATGGGTAGGCGTAGGCGGTGTACTCGAGAGAAAGGGCGACGCGATGTTGCAGTTCAATCGCACTTGTGGCACGTCCTACCTGCTAGCGCGATAGCGCTAACAGGTAGGCTAAGGTAGGCTAGGTAAGAAGCTAATGAAGACATGAAGTAACTTATTTCGAATTTGACAAGTTTGTAGATCCGCGCTGCTGGATCCAGCATGTAAAAAATAACGCTGGATCCTGCTGGATTACTGGATGCTGAATCCAGCAATTGCAATCTCTAGTTTAAGTACTCCCTAATTATTCGAGCGTTGTGAACTGAATAGCTGTCAAGATGAAACCAAACATTCTTCAGATTTACATCAGAAAGATTGAGAATAGCGGAAAGAACCTAATTCTTTAACAAATCGAGGTATACTCTACTATTCAAGTTGCCCTCAATAAAAAATGGACCTATTATGTTGTCTCTTAAAATGCCAGTCCAGACGTTAATTTTTTGAGGAGGTTGAGTTTGGTAAACAACACTTCTGTGCTGGTTTTATCGCGCCCAATAGACACTTCTTAAGCGTGATAGTTTCTGCGGTTTTTAAGGTAATAACAACTTTCAAAATTTTTAACAATATTATAAATTGACTGTACGACACGAATTGGTCTCCCCTCAAAAAACACAGAACATAAATCTACACATTGCTGTCCAGAATTACCAATATAAAACCATTTTATTATTTGAACCTTTTCTGCGAGCGGGTAAACATACATGTTGTTTACAAAAATAAAATAAAAATCTACGCTCTTATTGCTTTAAATAACCACTGTGCAATGACAAATTATAGGCGACGGATAAACGGATGTTCGTGGAAAGTCTATGACCGTGAATAATTGAAAATCTGTTTAGGTGAATCTGTCGAGCTCCTTGAGATAGCAAAAATTTATTGAGGTAGCACGCCTTAGATGGATCGGGCATGTAACAAGGCGAAAAGAAGGTGCAACCAAACATCGCCCCAGCAAAATCTTAAATTCGACTACGACTCCCGCATGGTGTAAATACTGATATTTTTTCTCGCGACGATCCAAGCAATCTTACCTTTCACCCTCTCTTTCTCGGTTGTACAGAACTCACTTTTTAGAGGCATCTGTCAATGTAAACAAACAATTGGAAAAAAACCAATAACCAAACGAAGAATACGTTTTACCTGAGGCAATTTGGGTGTGTAAAATGAATTACTCTTTCGAAGATTTGAAAAACGCAAATGCAAACCTTATACAGAGTGAAAAAATGCTACAGAGTTAGAGCATGAAGAAGGGTTGTCCCCGAAAGTGGCAAATGGAGAATTGTTCTGAAGACTTTGGCTTATAACAAGCTGTGATGCCACTGATGTTCATGAATTAAAAATCTGAAAATCGATCGTTATATTGATTGCTCAATTGAAATCGTAAAACATAATTGAGAACAAAATCCAGCAGACCTTTCCAGGATTATCTATTACTAAAATCTTACTTTTATATATTTATTTGTCGTACTATAGTTAGTTTCTACTTTCGTTTGAATAAAATATTTGTTGTTTGCTTTTCAAGATTAGTATTATTATTATTTAATAAAAAATGGCTAATGAGAATAATAGTAAATAAAAAACAATAAATAAAATGCTATTGTACTCACATGTATCCATCCAATGGTAATAAGATTAAATGCATCTTGATATTCGAAAATTTCCTCTTCGTTTGTAGCGTGGCAAGTATCTGACGTCCCTTTTTGTTTTGGTAAAATCATGTGGGTTATAATCAATTCGTTTTTTTCCTGAAAAGAAAAACTTTAACATTAGGATGAAAAAAAACTATAAACTTTTTCAAAACAATTTGTGGCTTTTGCAAGGAACATATGTTTACTATGAGCATCTCTCCCCTCTATAGTGTATTTTTATGTATGAGAGAGTAATAAAACAATAAATTATGTATGCAAATCCCTAAACTGTTGATACGGGTGACTCAATGAAAAACAGATATTTGTCAACAAGTTTACAGAAATATATAGGAAAACAATTTTAAATTGAGTATGACCACCAGGTATAAAGGTTGGAGCAGAATAGAATACAATAGTTGTGAGGGTTAATAATCCCTAAATAAGGTTGCCAGTGTCGGAGTGATGGAGGTTAACAGGTACTAATGAATTTGCAAGAGATGTAAGATGTTTATTTTATTGGTTATATATAACAAATAAAAGTTTAATAAGTACCTACCTATTTGCAAAATAAAGTTTAATTCTTTAGATAAAATAAAACGTTTTATTTTATCTGAAATGAGTGCATTCCACGAAGTAAGGGTTTCAACAATCAAACATTTAATTCTTTAGTTCCAGGAATCTACGACAGTAATTCACTAGATAATTACCTTCTAAACTTATTCCACAGAAAATGTGATAGTGGGTTTTTCCATTTTGTAGGAAGGTCCAAGTGGCGTATTCAAAATTCTTAACAGTTCACTAAAAGTAGGTACTTCAGTTGCAAGGTGCAGTTTATTGTGTATACTAGTGTTATGGAAAATTTGGAAGTGCCGTGTAAACGCCGAAAAATTGGTCCTTTAACAGTTAATGAAAAAACATTAATATTTAATTGTTTTAAATCATTTACAGACAAACGTTTATGTGAAAGTGTTGATGAGACCGTTGAGTTAGTTAGCAGTACACTTGGTGTTGGGAAATCTACGATTTACAGAGTTATTAAAGAAGAGAAATGTGGTAGTTTTCAAATGCCACGTAATGCTCCAGGGAAACCAAAATTTCAAATAGAATATCATTTTAAAGAAGGACTTCGACGGAAAGTGCATGAATTCTTCTTTAGACAAGAATTTCCAACATTGGATAAAGTTCTTGTCTCAGTTCGAGATGATAAGGATTACCCAGAAATGAGTTGAAGTACGTTATGGAAACTTTTAAAAGAAATAGGCTTCCGCTGGAAAAAGAATCCCAGAAAGTCTATTTTATTAGAAAGAAGCGATATTGTCATATGGAGAAGACATTTTCTAAGAACCATAAAGGAAATGAGAAACCAAAAAAGAAAAATATTTTATCTTGATGAAACATGGATCAACGAGGGTCATACACCAAATAAATTTTGGCAGGATGAAACTGTTACAAGTCAAAGGCACGCTTTTGTAAATAACTTATCTACTGGTTTAAACCCACCATCAGGAAAGGGACGCAGGCTGATAATAGTACACATTGACAGTTCAGACGGTTTTGTTGAAGGTGGTTTATTAACTTTTGAATCAACTCGTACCGGTGACTACCATGAAGACATGAACGCTGATGTCTTTCAAGAATGGTTCGAACAAATGATAGATCTTCTTCCTAAGAACTGTGCAATAGTAATGGATAATGCAAGTTATCACTCCAGACTTATAGAAGGACTGCCCACAACCAAGTGGTTAAAAAAAGACTTGCAGAATTAACTGAGTTCAAAAAATATTACGTACCATCCCGGATCTATAAGAAAGGAACTTTATTCGTTGTGTGCCCTTCATAAAGAAAAATTTTAAAAATACGAATTTGATGAAATTGCCAAAAATCGTGGAATGACAGTACTTAGATCCCCACCATATCATTGTGAATTAAACCCGATTGAACTGGTATGGGCACAGATAAAGAGTGAAGTTTCAAGAAAAAATACCACTTTTAAAATTCATGATGTTAAACAGTTGTTTTTGGAGGCCGTAAATAATGTAAAACCTGAAAACTGGGAAAAGGCAGTAAATAACACTATTAAAGAAGAGGAAAAAATGTGGAAGCTGGACAATATTACTGATAAAATGATCGAGCCAGTTATTATAAATCTTGGTTCTGAAAGTTCATCTTCTGAATCTGATTTGGATTTGTAACAAGTAGCTGTAAGTTTTATATTAATATTTTTATTCATCTATTTAACATACCTTAGACGGGTTTAAAAACTCTTTTTCTCTTTTGTAATTTTTAAAAATTAAAAAAAATGTGAATTTTTTAAAACCCTTTTTAATGTAGGCCAGTCAGTTCTAATATAGTGTGTGATAAAAGGGGTCACTTTTGTTTACATACACATAACACTTTATAACACTGAAATAATTAATTTATTTTTTACAATTATTCAAAGTAATTTTTCAATTAATCTTGAACACGCCCATGGAGTGGTCGAAGGTACCAGTTAAAATTATGCTAATTACTCTCTCGTTCATAAAAATAAACTATAGTGAAGTAAAACACTTAAGTATAAACTTATGAATTTAACAAAATTCTTACCAATTTTCCGCATAGTATACCACACGTTTCAATATTTTTAAAAGTATTCGATTGGGCCATAGCTTGGAACAGCGTCATTAATTGAACAGGCACGACTACGGGTCTCAACAGGTTACTATCATATCTTCCATATATATCCGATGGTTTTTTGGTTCGATCGATTTCAGGTCTTCTAAAAATAAAGTAACAATTGGTAAGTTTCTAAGTATATAGTGTGTAAAAGCCAAATGGAATAAATTCAATATTTAGGTTACTGTACATATTTATAAAAAATCCCAAAACACGTTAAATTTAAATTATAACTTGACATTCTTTAACGTGAAAATGCAACCCCTACCTTCAGCCCCCTTAGAATGACAGGTACAACCCCCAATTTTTAAAATAGGAAGTGTAGGCTAGTGATATATCGTTTGAAAGGTCTTTTCATTTTTTATTCAAAAATGATGTCGCTTTCAAGTTTATTAAGATTAATTAAAATAAAATAAATTAAAATCATGTGGTTACCGAAATTCGCTACAATACAATCAAAAACTAAAATGTAATGCAAAACGTAATTAAATGTAGAACACGAAAAAGAACTGTGAATGTTAATGAAGTAGATGTTCAAAATGTTCACCGCAAACATCTTGGCAACATCCTAATCTCAAATAAAACTGTCTTCTAACATTATTTAACATAACAGACGTGATCGACCTAATCGCAAGTGTTATTCGTTTTTTTTAAGTCATTTACATCAGAAGGTTTAGTTTTATACACATAGCTCTCCACATATTCCCATAAAAAGAAATCTAATTAATAAATCACCGATTGGGAAATATTGTATCAAGGTACTTCCGGACATTAAGTTGGTAATGTGGTGGTGCTTCATCCTGCTGAAACCATATCGTAATCGCTGTAACTTGAGGGTTTTCTGGATCAGGATGTAAATTTGCCAACGTTGGTATGACATAATTTTGAAGAAGTGCCAAATAATTCAAAATTAATGGGAAAAACCCCGTAATTGGCTGTATACCATCGTTTAAAAAAACACAGAAGTTAAAACACTTCACAATTGTGTATTTTGGTATAAAAACATACAAGTACTTAAAAACTTTTTAAAAAAGTGTCGTCAACATTTAAAATTATGGCAGAACGTTTTCAATCTCTACAGATCATCTTCAGTGCCTTTGGTATTTGGTGCTAACAATATGGTGTCTATAAGACTTCCATGTGTTGGTTTAAAAATTTTTCACATTTTACATTTAATAATGTTGAGAGTCTAGGTCGATGACAATGGAATTGGTTTTAAATTAAAATTTACTTTAGGGACTACATGTCTCTTAAGCTCGAATTCGAAGACATGTAGTCCCTAAAGTAAATTTTAATAAAACCAATTCCATTGTCATCGACCTAGACTCTCAACATTATTAAATGTAAAATGTGATAAATTTTTAAACCAACACATGGAAGTCTTATAGACACCATATTGTTAGCACCAAATACCAAAGGCACTGAAGATAATCTGTAGAGATTGAAAACGTTCTGCCATAATTTTAAATGTTGACGACACTTTTTTAAAAAGTTTTTAAGTACTTGTATGTTTTTATACCAAAATACACAATTGTGAAGTGTTTTAACTTCTGTGTTTTTTTTTTGCCAAATAATTGTTGCCATTCAAGTTGCCCTCAATGAAAAAGAGACCAATGATATTGTTTCCTACAATCCCTGCCCAAACATTAAACTTTTGAGGGTATTGAGTGTGTTCTTCTCTCATACAGTGAGGATTTTTCGTGGCCCAGTAGCGGCTATTTTGCCGATTAGCATGACCGTTAAGTGAAAAAGTACACTCATCAGAAAACATAACGTCTTCTAATTTGATAATATTGTTATCCAACATGTCTATTATTTGCTCACAAAAAAAAGTTCTCCTATCAAAATCGTCTTCCATGAGCTCCTGAGTAGGTATCATCTTATATGGATGCAATTTATTTTCTTTTAATATGTTTACTATCGATGTATGGCTAGCATTGAATGCAGTGGATGCCTGTCTACTCGATGTATGTGGATTTTCCTGAAACTCAAGCAACACATTTAATTTGAGTTCATCACTCAGTGCATTGGCAGCTGCTTTTTTTATCTGCCTTACATGACCAAACTCGCGAAACTGCTCCTCTATTTTACTTATTGTTCCCTGGGATATAGGCGGTAAATTAGGAAATATCTCATGAAATAGGCAAGTTACTTCCTGTTGTGTTCGGGTGTTATCTCCGTAACCAATCATTTGTAAAACTGTTATTTTATGCATTTCCGTAAATCTAACCATTTTTCAGAATTGTAAAGTTTTTTAATGGTTACCATCTAAAAAACCACATTGCTATGGTTTTTGTTCACTTTCTCATTATCAAGACCTAAACGGGAAATAAGTTTTGAGTATATTTTAGCGAATTTCGGTAACCACATGATTTTAATTTATTTTATCTTAATTAATCTTAATAAACTTAAAAGCGACAACATTTTTGCATGGAGAATGAAAAAATCTTTCAAACGATATATCACAAGCCTATACTTCCTATTTTAAAAATTGTGGGTTGTACCTGTCATTCTAAGGGGGTTGAAGGTAGGGGTTGCATTTTCACGTTAAAGAATGTCAAGTTATAATTTAAATTTTATGTGTTTTGGGATTTTTTATAAATATGTACAGTAACCTAAATAATGAATTTATTCCATTTGGCTTTTACAAACTGTATAATGATGATTAATGACAATGATGATGCAAGATGTCATAAATTACAAAGATTTAGATTTGCAACAAGGTCTAGAATTTTGCATTGCCCGAATACAAAAAAATCCCTTGTATTTTATCTGTCAAACAACAATACCACGTTTAAATGCTTGCCCGTCATGACATATTTAAGTAACCCACGAAATAATAGCTTGCTAGAGAAGCACATTTCTAAGCAAAGGAAAGCAAAACACCAATGGTTTCAAAGAATTAAATAAACAAATAAAGAACGGATTAAAGGAAGACTTAAGAATCTATAATGAAAACAAGGTAGAAAAAATAATAGAAAAGAACCGAGGCCTGAAATGTTTAAGATCAAACTTAGGAAAGCCTGCAATAATCTGATTAAAGGATAAAGATGGAAAAGAAATAAGAGAAAACAATGAAATCCTAAAAGTTACTCAAACATTTTACCGCGATTTATATTCCTCAAAAAAGAACCCAGATAACACCGCAAAGGAAGATCTTAAAAAAAAGATAATGAATGTCAACTCAGAAATACTCCCTAACATAGAATCCTTCGAAATAAAATAAGCTATGGTACAACTAAAGAACTATAAGGCTCCGGGCCCAGATGGAATACTTGCAGAAATGTTGAAGGAGGGGTGTGAAATTATTCTCGAAGAATTGAAAAATGTTTTCAACGAATGCCTTCACAGTGGACAAGGCCCAGAAGATTGGAATGAAAGTTTGACAATACTTCTCCCCAAAAAGGGAGACAGGGGAGATCTGTAGAACTATAGGCCAATCTCCCTCCTGTCCCAAATGTACAAACTGTTTATGAGAGTAATAACTAATAGGTTAACGCCGATGCTCGATAGCTATCAACCGGTAGAGCAGGAAGGATTCCGAAAGGGTTACAGTACAGCGGATCATCTTCTTACAGTCAGAACTCTAATAAAGAAAGCCAATAAAGATCACTTGAACTTATACATTGGCTTCGTTGATTATGAAAAGGCATTCGACTCCATAGAACTTTGGGCAATAGACAGAGCTATGAACAACTGCAGGATAGACTCCCGATACATAATGCTCATACATAATGTTAACAAGAAAGCTACAATGAAAATACAAATAGATGCGAAAACCAAAGCTATACTAATCAACAGAGGAGTTCGCCAGGGAGATGTTATCTTATCAAAGCTATTCACACCTGGACTGGAAGACGTGTTCAAAGGCATTAACTGGGCAGATAAAGGAATAAATGTTAATGGAAGAAAACTCAGTAATTTAAGATAGGCTGATGACATTGTAATATTCGCTACAAGTTTCGAATACAGACCATGATGACGTAACTATTTCAAAATGAACTTGGAAAAAACAAAAATAATGACAAATATACCACACATTAGAGAAATAACGTTGAACGACATAAATTTAAAAACAGTAAGCGAATACATCTACCTGGGACAGATAATGAAAGTTAACAAAGAAAATCAAACTGCCGAAATTACCAGAAAAATAAGATTAGCGTGGGCAGGATTTGGAAAACTGAGTTGGATCTTGAAGAGCACTAAAATAGAACAATATTTGAAAACCAGAATTTACGATCAATGTATCCTCCCTATACTCACGTATGGTTCACAGACGTGGACACTCACTAAGTCTAACATGGATATAATATTAAAAGCACAAAGAGGGATGGAAAGATCCACGCTCGGGGTAAGACTTATAGACAAAAAAAAACAAACAAATAGATTAGAAGCAAAACGGATGTAAAAGACGTAGGAGAACATGCTGCCAAATTAAAATTGAGCTTCGCAGGACACAATGCCCGACAAAAAGATAAGAGATGGAACCACAAAATACAACAATGGAGACCATGGTTAGGAAACAGAAGTAGAGGAAGACCAAAAATGAGATGTGTGGATGATATTAAGATGATAGGAGAACACAACTGGAAGCAAGTGGCGCAAAATAGAATACACTGGATTGATTTGTGGGAGGCCTATGTCCAAAGTTGGATTACTTAAGGCTGAAGAAATAGCTTGCTGATTTTCGTTTGATTCTGTATGATACTCAATACTAAAAATAACATATTTAATAGACAAAATATAATCAAAGTAAAAGAAGTAGAAGAAGAAAAAAGAAATGAATGTAGGAGAAATTTTAGGAATAAAATTAAAAAAGAGACATAATTGTTTAATTAGCAGCAACGTTAAGTTCGACATGTAGAAAATATCGCTCAACTGACTCTCTTTTTGCAAGACAAGCGATCCTGAACAGGGATAGACTTAACCAAAACTTCTAAAAAAGAAAATGTTTATCAAGAGAAACCAACAATTCAAAATCTAATTCAAATCCAAAAAAAGGCGTACTGTAAGCTTGTTCTCATCATCATCATTTTGGCTTTACAACCCTGTGTGGGTCCTAGCCTCCCCACGAATTCTCTTCCAGTCGTCCCTATCCATCGCCTTCCTCCGCCAAGCACGTATTTCCATATTTCTCATATCTTGGTCTATGTTATCTAGGAATCTTGTTCTGGGTCTTCCTCTTTTTCTTTGACCAATAGGTCTATCAAGGAGCGTTTTTCTAGCTGGGTCGGTTTGCTCCATCCTCATTACATGGCCTACCCACCTCAGACCTGCTCATCTGGTTCCTGGTATATTCTATAGAGTTCGAAGTTGTATCGTCTTCTCCAGACACCATTTTCATTTACCGCTCCATAGATTCGCCTCAGTATTTTTCTTTCGAAACATCCTAACATGTTTTCATTGCTTTTTGTTAAAGTCCAGGTTTCTGAACCATATGTTAGGACTGGGCGTATTATTGTTTTGTAGAGTTTTACTTTTGTATTTCTTGATATAGCTGTAGATTTAAAAAGGAGATTAAGCCCAAAATAGCATCTATTAGCCGTGCAAATTCTGCGGTTTATCTCTGCGGTAATGTCATTTTCAGTATTGACGAGCGTTCCCAGGTATACAAATTCGTTAACTGCTTCGATGACGTCGTTTTCTATAACAAGTGGCCGTCGTATTTGTGGTTGCGGACCTACTTTCATGTATTTCATTTTATTAATGTTTATTATTAAACCCATTTTTGTAGCCGCTTCCTTTAGTGCTACATATGCCTCTCGTGCTGCGTTTTCCGTTCTCCCAACAATATTGATATCATCAGCATATGCTAGGATTTGCACAGATTTGTTATATATTGAACCGGTAGTTGTGATTTGTGACGTACGTATTACTTTTTCCAGAGCTAGATTGAATAGTATACAGGAGAGTGGGTCTCCCTGACGTAGCCCGTTATTTGTATTAAAAGGTTCAGAGAGTTCCCCCTGGATTCGTACTCTACATTCAACTTTTTCAAGGGTTAGTTTGGTTAAACTTACCAACTGATTTGGTACTCCCAGGTCTATCATTGCTCTAAACAATTCTCTTCTATTTACAGAGTCGTAGGCTGCCTTGTAGTCTATAAATATGTGGTGCGTGTCTACACCATATTCCAGTGTTTTCTCTAGAATTTGTCTCAGGGTTGAAATCTGATGAATTGTTGATTTACCACCTCTGAAACCAGCCTGGTATTGTCCTATTATTTGCTCTGCATACGGTGCTATACGATGGCATAGTATATTGGAGAATATTTTATACGCTGCATTTAGGAGCGTAATTCCTCGATAGTTAGAGCATTCAAAGATATCTCCCTTTTTATGTATGGTGCAAAGTATTCCAATATTCCAATCACAGGGGAGGGACTTCTGTATCCATATTTCTTTTATAAGCTGCTGTAGCGCTATTGTGATATCGTGGCCACCTTCTTTATATAATTCCGCTGGAAGATTATCTATTCAGGGTGATTTGTTTCTAGCTAGTTTATTGACAGCGTCTTTAACTTCCAGGATCGTTGGTGGGTTCTCCTCCCTCTCGTCTGCTCCGCTTACCTCACAGCTTTCGTCTTCCGGGTTTTCTTCTTCCTCTATATTAAGTATTTGGTTAAAATATTTCGTCCATCGATTTAGTACGTCTGTTCTTGTTGTTAATAGATCGCCATTCAAACTTCTACATTGATTTGTGTTGCCTTGAATTCTTTTCTGATGATGTTAACTTTCTTATAGAATGTTCTGAATTCTTTCTCTCTGTTGAGGTTTTCTATATATTGAAGTTCCTTTTTTAAGTGGTTTCGTTTCTTCATTCTGTGTATTTTCTTTTCTTCTCTTCTCTTTGTCTGGTAATTCTCTACACTTGTTCTAGTCCGGCGGGTAAGCATTTTTGCATAAGCTTCATTTTTTTTTCTGTGTTGCGTGTTTGCATTCATCGTCAAACCAGTAATTTTTTCGGGTACAAGTTTCTGTTCCTATTTCATCTTGTGCTGCTGACTCAATATCTTTCTTTATCGTGTTCCAGTAGGAGTCTATATCTCTCTGGTCTTCTTCGCTTGGACTTTGATTTCCTAACCTATTGGTAATATTTTCCCAGTACTGTTTTGCAGTAGTTGCATCTCTCAGCTTCGGTACATTCCATTTCTTTGTATCTATTTTTTTTTCTTTGTTGGAATTTGAAATTCTAGCCCTTAGTGTTGAGATCACTAAACAGTGGTCTGAATCTATGTTTGCGCCTAAGCTTGTTCTAGTTCACTAAAATCGAAGATTAAGGTATTGAGACTTCATAAAAATAGTGCAAAACATAAACAAATGATAAAATCTCACAGATATCAAGCATCAATAGTAATGTTGACTTAATTAAAACAAAACAAAAAATATATTAATTACCAATACTGTTAACGGTAACTTATCAATACTTTCGTATCAATGTACATGCGTAATGTTTGTTTGTCAAAGCAAATGTATCTAGGATATACTCAATCTACGTATGGACACGTACAAAAAAATTCCGAAGATTTTAACATATCAGACGAGGATTGTGATACTGAACTTGATCTTAATTTTCAGTCAACCGTGTTCAAGCAGGGAAATTACTGAGGAAGTAAACTTAACCCAAAGTACTGTTCGAGGTATTTTAAAAAGAAATGGATATCGGTGCTATATTTAATTTAAACCACTTAAGAACTTTTTCCTGAGGACAATATTAAACAATTTTTTTTAAAAGCATTTTATTTACTGACAAATCGACATTTTCTCTTCACAGGAAACACAATCCACTTATTGTTGAATATTGGTCTCGGGAAAATAAGTATCTAAGTATTCCTGTGCATACACAATACCCACGAAAACATAATGTTTGCTCGGGGATTTTGAGTGATTATGTAATAGGCTCCTTTTTTATTAAGGTAACCTCAACGGTACTAAATATCTCGCCCTAAGCCATGATTTTAACGTGAAAAACAAACCCAACTCTACATCCACTTATAGATCCTTATCTTATTTAGGACCAATTTCAGAAAAAATATCAAGAGTACTTTGTAATACAATCAGTAACTTAAACATTTCTTTTAAAATCAAACACAACATTAAGTCCATTTTTAGCAAAACTAAGGACAAAACTTATGGACTAAACAAAAGTGGTATTTTCAAATTGTCTTGCGATGATAGTAACATGACTTATATGGGTAGAACAATGAGAATCTTGGCTCAAAGAATCAAAGCTCAAATATCTGCCCTGCGATATTAAACTGAGATTGAAACTTGTAACGGTGTAAATGATTTAAATAATTCGAAATGTGGGTGTATTGTTATGATTTTAAATGTTATGGCATATAGAACTGTAAATATTTTATGACTAATTCTTTTTTATTGATTCTCGTAATTTGTAGGTCAAAATCTACCTGAGCTTCGATACCAGTTGTTTACAGAAATATCTAGACCCTAATTTTAGTGAGTCATCCACGACTCGAAGTTGAAAAAGAACTAGTCTCAGCGGTTAATTGCCTTCACCGAAAAAACCAGTATATTCCATGGGGTTCTTTGCAAAAGTAGGTCACCGAACTTTCCAGATAGCGGAAGTTTCTTTATATATAAAGACGAAATTTTATTGAGGAACTTAGTCATAAGAAGATCGGGAAACGCGATTTACTTGTAACGAAACGTAACAAATAAATTTGTATTTAATAAGCTATTTAATAAATTAGTAATTAGTTATCGTGAGTTTTAATAAATTAGAATATAGACAATAAATTAGAATAAAGACAAATAAATTAGAACAATAAAAAGACATAACAGTATCCATGAATTTTCAAATACATTTAAACATTTCTAACGAATAACATATTAAATACAGAGAAACAACTGTTGAGAGTTCCAAATCTTACATATGGAAAGGGAGGGGGCGCATAATCGTATGCAATTGACTGAAGCCTAAACCGGCACCAGAAAGGTTGCCAGGTCATAGTTTGTTTCTTCAGTAGATTGAGAATAATGGATACACATATATCAATAAACAGATTTTTTTCAAAATATATAATTGAACACTGACATAGTGATCACTTTTTGAACATGATTTGATCATTACATATTTTTTAGTAGATCGATATAGTGTTTCGGTAAATCGGTAAATCGAAGTTAAAATCAGTAGATCTACTGAAAAATCAGCAGACCTGGTAACCCTGTGAGAGGAAGTAATGGGTAACGTACAGGCACCAAAACATAGTGGTTACATTGAAACTGGGTTTCACTTTTCGAAGGTTTATTAAATGAGTGTTACCTGTCCTCTCACTTTCCTTGTCTAAGAGTAAAATAGAGGGAAAACATGGCATTCGAAGAAAAATTATCCTTGTCAAAAATTAGAAATTGAACAAGACTTGGGTTTGAAGAACTGATCCTTGGTAATTAACACTCACGGATACACCAAAGAATTAAATCGATTAGTAATTGTAAAACATGTAATACTTTAGCTCCAAACTAGCACTTTTGAGATATGTATTTGTCTTCTCTGGTTAGTGAAGATGGACACAGAAGAAAATAAGTCCAAATTTGAGCTGCTAAAAATTTAGTAAATACTTAGGACACACTTAAGAACACTAGGAAAATAGAAAATAAAGAGAAAGGTGGAAATATACAAATGTACTTACTTAATTGGAGATGGAGGCAAAACTTTTACTTGAGGCTCCGGCTGCACAACGGCAGTTGAAGGTGGAGGCGCTGTTGGTATCAGCGGAGCATCACTATCTGGGTATGCTATATCATCTAAGCTTTCGGGAATTTTTGCTACAACAACTTGTTGTGGAACAGTTGGTGTAATAATAGGCAATTTAGGTGTTGGACGCAATGCGACTTTGGCTTGTTCCTCTTTCCTTTTTCGTTCCAACTCTTTCTAAAATATTATTATTGTTTTAAGATTGGTACATATATTAGAAGATTTTGTAATAATATTTAACAATTGAAACACAATCAATAACCATTTTGCTTCAGCGGCATTAGTCTTTTCTCCAGCTTTTTAAACTGTACTCAGGTGCATAAAAATGTTAACAAATTTTGACTTAAATGAATTTTTTCTTAATACGTTCATTGCCAAGTGTATATTTCAGAAGACATTACAAAGTAAACACAAAATACAAAGTAAAACTAGGTTATAACATAAACGTTCTTGAATAGAAACATTAATGACAACATTTGGTCCTGTTTATCTATCCCCGACATAAAATTATTATATTGTACTATTGACTGAGATTTCATTTCAGTTCGGCCCCTTCGATCTGTCATTTCAACTATTTCATTGTCATATTGTGATGAAGTATAGCACACGACTCTCTTATTTCTCCATTTCCCTATAATTATATTATTTGTACATTTTGCGATAGTATCTTCCACCCTGAGCTTGCACTCTGTTACATATTTGGGAGAATTCTTTCTACCAACACGCAGAGTACCGATACAATAAGTTCCATTACCGAGTAATGTTTTAGCAAGCCAAAACTGTTGTAGAAAATGTCAATGTATACAGGATGTCCCAAATTTAGTTTTAAACTCAATAACTTCATCACAACCTTATCAGTGTGTCTCTTTCCATAACATAACATATATAACTTTATGGCAAACTTGTTCCTTTTATTTTTGATATATTGGCGGAATACTAACCTTCCTCGCCATAGAATCATCGATTCGTCCAGACTTAGTTCACGACCAGGATAATAAATTTCGTCCATCCTTTCATTGAAAAACGTAATTAGGGGACGAACTTTGTAAAGCCTATCAACAGATTTCTTTTCATTTACTTTTGGGTTTCTTGCGAAGTGAAGGCATCTTTAAATCAGTAAAAATCTATTTCTACTCAAATTTTCGAAAATGACGACAAATTTAACAAATCGCCTTGTTTCCAGTAATCCACCACACAGTTGAGTCTAATTGTTCCCATAAAACAAGTCGAATGAAAACTAAAAATTCTTCATTTCTCAGATGTTTCCACTCCGCTATTCTAGATTTTTTATTTTAGGGCCTAGAAAAATTTCTATGGTATATTAAATTATTTCAGACACTATGTCGTCAATGAATTTGTCCATCAAAAAATGTATGAAGTAATCAATTCGCTGGTTACCAGGAACAGGAATAAGCATTTTTTCCCGTTTAACAAACGGAAAGAATTGGCAATGTCACTTGCTCATCAATCTCGGATTCATCACTTTCACTTCCTCTAACAAAATCACTATCATCATCGGAATCGTACATGTAATCATCAGAAGAACACTAGTTTTCTAAGTAATAAAGTAATTCTGTTTCGGTCAGAGGATTTCTTGACAATTTCCCTCTTTTAGGTTTATACGAAAAAACAACACAGTCATCCATATTCATATCACACGTTACAGCACTGTAACAAAAAAAAATCATCGGAACCAACACAATTATAGGCAAAAGCAAAGCCTTAAGTATGTGCCAGCAGCTTGAAAAGCTCTTAATATTGTGTAAAGAACATATTGTCAAAATAAACATATTTTTAACTAGAATTGTGGTTAATTCTCATTAAAGATAGTAAATAATTCCAGATGTTATGATCATCTTCTGATAGACATTCCTGGCGTACTGTAGAACAGTTTAAGTTGTGTTAATCTATTATCATCATCATAAGTGGCTCGACAATCTTGGCCTGCTCACAAAGAAGTCGCCACTTCTGCCGATTCCTAGCAACTTCCCCCCATCTTCTGACCCTTAGAATCTATATGTCTTCTTTCACATCATCAATCAATCATCTCTGTTTTCGTCTTCTGCTTCTTGTTTTGTCTAGTTTAGAAAATATTAATCTCTTCGTGTATTCGTGATCTGACATCCTAGCAATGTGTCCAGCCCATCTAAGTCTCTGCACTTTAACGAATTTCACAATATCTGGATCGGTGTATAACTGATACAGTTCAAAGTTGTATCTTCGACTCCATAGCCATTTTCATTTACAGCCCCAAAAATATTTTTAAGAATTTTTCCCTCAAAAATACCAAGCAGTCTTTCATCATTTTGAGATAACGTCCACGTTTCAGCCCCATATATCAAAACCGGTCTTATTAAGATCTTGTATATATTAAGCTTTACTGCACGTTTTAATTTTTATTTTTTAAATGTTTCTAGAGACCGTGAACAATTCTGTTTGCTATTGCTATGCGATCCACGATATGTGAATTCTTTGACTTTCTTAAAGGCATGGTTGTTAATTTGAATTCTTTGTTGGATATTTCGAGGGTTTTTAGAAACTAACATATATTTGGTTTTCTCCTCATTTACCACAAGTTCTACTTCGCTTGCCGCGTCCGCAAGCCTTATAAATCACTGCACAATGTCTCTCATACTTCTGCCTACTATAACTATATCGTCAGCGAATGCGAGAATTTGCGCTGATCACTTAAAAATAGTTCCATTAAAGAGGAGACACGTCAGCGCGTCCCCCTGTGCAATGTCTAATATTAATCTATTATATTCATTTTTATTTGATTGTTACTTCTGTGCCATACGAGGCTTTCTCACTTTTTTTTGTGCAAAATGTGTTTTATTTATATGTTTTTAAATTTGGACTTAATTGAAAATCTAAATGATGTGGCTTAATATGGAACATCTATCTTTTTACTTGTCTAAAAATTATCAAATTTGGGACAAAAATAATAAAAAAGATATTTATGATCTACATATTTCAATAGTATATCTAAAATAAAAGCCACCATGTAGCAATTTTAAAATGAATTCAATAAAAGTAATATTTATCAAATTATGATTGTTATGAAACTCGTTAAAATATCTGTTAATTATAGGAATAGAAAAATAAGCTGTTGGTCTTTAAAAAATTAGTTTATATTCAGGAGCATAAAAATCATAAAAAAACCTATTGACCTCTACTGATAACTATCTGTGGATATTAAACTACCAACTGATATTAAAGCAGTTATTGGTTCATTATACCAAATTATACCATATACCAAATAAATTACATTTAAAATACGAAAAAGACCTAATAAAAAGACCTCCTACGATGGAGGAGAAGACCGAGGAAGTACAGACCACTAAAAGAAAAGGAAGGAAAAGAAAACAACCTATGCTTCCACCTGAGATAAAAAATAATACCAAGTTGCGAAAATATTGGCGTAAGAGGTTCAGTTTGTTCAGCAAGTTCGATATGGGAATTAAACTAGACGAAGAGAGTTGGTATTCCGTAACGCCCGAAATAGTTGCGAAACGCACTGCTGAGCGATGCCAGTGTGATATAATCATCGATGCCTTTTGCGGAACCGGAGGTAACGCTATTCAATTCGCGTTAAAATGTAAAAAAGTAAAGACCTAATAAGCCTTAAAACTCTTGGAGATGTGCAGATTAATATAATAACATGGACAGACAACTTCAGCATTATGAGAAAACCAAAGATAGCTTCTAGGTTGCATTGCCAAACTTTAAAGGTTCAGTTGAACACCAGAATATCAAAAGTAGATTGAATGCTGTCATTGCATAATTATTTAGAATGATATGAGCTGACTAAGATTCAGAAATAGGATACTTAAAACTGTTTTGATTATATAAAAAGTACCTACTGTTAAATATTGTTAAATCAGAAAATAATCACATATATAAGTTGTAGATCAAGTTCCGTATTTAATTTTGAAGTTGGTTTAAACAAAAAGATCTTAAGCAGGAAAGGATTACTCTTTAAACAAATTTTACTGTGAGACAGCTACTAGAGATAGCGGGAATAGAGCCCTTTATGCCGACCTGTATAGTTCAGGGTAGGAATTCATGTGGGAGGCCTTGTATCCAGGACTCCCACAAGACAAGCACTTTGCTAATAAGAGAGCCTCTATAGCGCATCAGAGCGCTATCAGGGGGAAAGTGGCTGGTCTGAAGCATTGGAGTGGAGCGGAGTGATTCCGGATTACAAGAGTTAATCCTCCTCGCTTCAATGAATTGTATCACCCTAATGTCATACTTAAGGGGTGTGTAGGTCTCTCAGGCTGGGTTAAACTATTGCTTGCATATGACAGATTTGACAGACAAGTTTTGAAATGGAGTACAAGTGGACTGGAACCGTGAGTTGTCTTTACAGGATCGTAAAATATTTGGCATTTAAATGGATTATCTTAAGTATTTATACAATATTAAATACGATATAAGTGGTCTACAGGACACACTATATACCAAACAGCTGGTCAGATGATAGTGATAATGGATTGTTCAAAAACATTTCAAAAGGAAGCAGGTTGTTTATCATATACAGTGGTGGGCAAATACTTTTCATATCGAATCCCCTTTATATTTTTACATCAGTTGCCAAGTGGGAGACTACTATTACAATGACATGAATGCAGAAAATCACAAATAATGGTAAAAAGAACAGTTAATTCCAATTTGCCTGTAGGATTTATTGTTGTCAGTGGCAATACTCCATACCATAATGTACAAATTAATAGAGCACTCACCATTCCCAAGTGTTAGATCAATGTTAAAACCACAACTGTATGAAATCATCAAATGATATAAATTTGACAAGTTACAAAAATGTGGTCATGTTTCCTTAAAACCTCTAAAATCTTAAAACCCAAAAACATGTTAGCATGTGAAACAATTTGTGTTGACAGAGAAGGTGGCCCTTAAAACCTAAAAACAGATAAAGAATTGTAGAGAAGTCAATTTGACTACCAAGTGTCATCTCAAGAAATGTTATTTTAGATAGAAAGATAATAAATGTGTCAACTTGTGTTCAAATTTGCATGGTACTGAAGTCACAAACATTCAGACAAAACAAACGGATGGACTTAAATAAATGTATCATGTTCAACAGTTGTAGCTGATTATAATCAGTACATGGGAGGAGTAGATTTTACTGATCAACTACATGGGTCATATGGATTCAATCATAGATCCAAAAAATGGTGGAACAGATAATTCTTTGGATTTCTTGACATTTCTTTTGTCAACACTTTTATTTTATACTCTCAATCTGAAGAAGAAGCGATGACACTTTTAGATTTTAGATGATCGGTAGCTTTTGAGCTCATCACTAAATTGAACAACAATGTGATAAACAACAAATGACAAAGAAGTAGCAACAATCACATCCAAGTTTCAAAACACAGGATATGCCTATAGTGTGCCGAAGGATATAAGGTTAGGGAACAGAGTTCATTGAATTCAGTATTATATTGAATATGAAAGATGTGAAATGTGCTGTTCTCAGGCAATACAGTCTTGGTTACATTTAAAATTTATTACTTGCAATGTTTGTTTGTTCAAATGAAATGAAAAATTGTTTTAATGAATATCATGACATTATGTAAATAAATATTTGTAGCAACACCTCTTACTACCAATTTTTTTTTGTAATATCCCTAAGTTCCGAAGGTACTTTACAGTACCACTACCCCCATATGAGATAAGTGGGAGCAAATATTTTTGACTCTAGTTATATATGTTTAGAAACATCAGTTTACATACAAATTTTAAATAAGTTTATTCTTTAAAAAAACTATGTTTGGGACACAACGGGTTAAGCAGTAATTTAAAGGCTTTAGTTAGTACTTCTTTTGTTTGTTATAATTCTGTAAAGTATTTACCCTTGTTTAGATTTTACCTTCATGTTGTGTGCCCCACCTATGTGGATGGCACCATTTGGCATTATCTGCATATTGCATACTATCAAAAAGTTCATGCCATAGTGGTTGATTCTGAAATAAGTTCTGCAGTGAAAGTGTTAAGCATTTCTTATTTTTATTATTTTCCATTATTTGTCCACTTAAGTATATACCTGCATTTTTATTTAGTGGTATTTTATGTATCTGTAACATTTTTGCTAATCACTATAAAGTCTTTACACTTTATGTCTCCTTTTTCTACTACTGTTATTCTTTTATTCAAGAGCATTACCAATAATTTTAATATTGTACTAAAACTGTTTTGTCTGTGAAAATAAAATTTTATAACCTCTAATGCAAACAATACAACATAATTAGAAATACTCTATGCTGCATTGAGCATTTTGGTTATTACATCAAAACAATGGTTGAAAATATTCCTCTACTCATAATTTGAAACATATTTTGTGAGTATCTTGTCATGATATATCATTAAGGTAACACGAAGCTGATGAAATATTATTCCGTTTATATTTTTAAGTTAATACCAATATTGTATTAGCAAACCACATATTAATCAAATTATATTATAAAACCTCACAGATATTTTCACAAAAAATATGACCATAATTTTTATTGTCTCATATGCTATTTTACTAATATTCTACAGTTAAAATGCATATTATGAAATATAGTTAAAGGTACTGGTTGATATTAAGGAGAACAAGAATTGAGAATTAATTTTAGGAGTTATCTAAATGTTGGAAAAAATAATTACCACAATGACTAAATTCACCAATAAATGTACTGATTTACCAGCTTATGATAAAATTAAAAGTCTATATGTCTGAAATGAAGATACATTGTATAGACAATGATTTCCTAGATCAGCAAACATGCTTAAAATTGAATGGTTTCAATCAAGTAAAACCGATATTCAAAAGTCAACTCTCCCAGTAGGTAGTAATCAAAATTAATTAGTAGTTCAAAAATAATAAATTGCTTAAAACTTGATAAAATTCAAACTTACCCTTTCCTGTAGACATCTCTGATAGTCAGTAGTATATTGTTCCAATAATAACGATTTTAGTTTTTCAGCCTTCGGTAATATTTCCCTTAAGGTTGCTTGGTTTTTGGCTTTAATATCAACTGCCACAGAAGCAAATCCCGGATGCTTTCTAATCTTTTCAAGGAAAAGAGTCATAAACTTCAGATACAGGACATAAGCATTTTCCAAGCTACCTTCTTTGTAATATACATTAGCCATTCTTACCATTTCCTGACCTGAACGATAGTACCTATATACAAAATATAAATTTACCTTTTTAGAAAACAAGAGGTATAATCCTACCTTATAGGTGGAACATTGGGATCAGCTTCTACTTGGTTGATGTAGTCTATTAGCTGTTTCAAGCGAATTTGAGGTTCTAACGTGTCTAAAATATGATCATTCGTTTTTTTGTTGGCCATTTTTTTTATATATATTAAATGTTTTAAACCAGTCAGTAACTACATAGAAAAAATTAAGCTTGTCTGACTCATATTTGTTTTGACTTTTAATTATTTGATTTAAGGTTAGGTAACATTAAATAGACATACTTGTCTATGCTTTGACTGTTGACGACTGACATGCGACTGACGTAGTTACGTTACGGAACTAAAAGTATTATTTAAACGAAAGGGGATGAATGCCCAAATATTAGTAAAAGAATTTTATTTGGATCTTTAGAATATAAACGCGGATTTATAATCTAGTTTTGGAATGGTACAAAAATATATTCGATAAATGCTTACCTCTGTCTAATTTTGTAAAACGATTAGCGAATTTTTTCAAATTTTATTGAAAACAAAAAAACAAATCTAACTTACCATTCAAAATTCATGATATTTGATGATAATAGTGGATACATTTTGACCATTTTAGAGCTTTCTAACTGTTAATACCGATTCATCGCCTCTATTCTATGTAGGTAAGTTTGGTTTTCTTCCAGTATGTTCCAGTATGCAGGAGTTCCTTCTTCCCTTTCCTTTCTTGTATCATCATTAAATTTATCTCCTGTAATGCTATTATTTCCTCTGCTTTTTCTTAGTCTAAGTTTGGCTCCTTTAACTGTAAAATGCCTGTTTCTTTCATTAGATCTCTTCTGAGTCCTAGTTAAAATTGGTTAAGTAATAGTTCTTTGTTTTTCTTCTTAATACCTGGTTGTTCTTCGGTTGTTGCTCCTTCTAAATCTTCTTCTAAAACTCTGGCTGCTAGTATTCGTAGTCTTGTAGTAAAATCCGATACGCTCTCGTCGTGTCTTTGGAAGCAATTTGAAAGCATCATCGTCCTCTCTCCTGGCAATTTTTTTGGTGCAAATTTTTGGATTAGTTTCGCTTTTAATGTTCGGTCTGATTTGAAAAATTGGTACGCCGGTCCTGTTAATTTTAATTTTAATATTTGTAAGGTATCCTTTTCTTTCCATTTATCTAATTGTGGGCGCTGTTCTAGTTTCTCGAAGTATCGAATGGTATCCTTTGTATTGAAATCTTCTAGAGTAGCCGCGACAACTCCTAGGGGTTGCGGTGGCCATGATATCGTTACTGGGGTAATAGGCGTTGCTTGAGGCATGTTTAATTTTTTTTATATGTTTATTACAGTATGATATGGTAATTTACGAAGTTAAAAAACAAATATGTAGAGAACAAAATTGTTGTTAAATAAATAAAATTAGAAATACACGCTCAGTAAAATTGACTGGTCAATTAAGCTGTTGGTAAATTTTTTTTTTGAAAAATTATGTAAATTGTCCTTCCTTTATCTTATAAAAGCAATGTATAAGCGATTATACCTACCGTTTTATGGCTTGATGGAAACCTGATGGAAATTTTCTAGACTGATTTATTTGCTTATTCAACGAAAAATTATGCACACAAAAAGGAATTATTCACTATATATTTTACTCTATTGCTGTATAAGAAAAAAAATGGGAATGTTACTGGCGAAACAAAATTTCAACGATGGAAGAAATTCTTATAAATATAGAAACTTGTAAAAGTTTACAAAAAAAACGGAAGAAGTGACTTAATCAGGTTCAGGAGGGTAGGGAGATCTGGAAAAAGAGGTTAAGGACTTCTAGGTCTCAGGTCCTGTAAAGAGTTGAGTCTATGGGCTTACTTTAGAAGTCTGAGAAATGCATAAGCGGAATTTGTGTACTCTTCTAGTCTCTGCCTATAACGGCAGGGAAGGAACAAAAAAACCAAATTTCGAGTCTAAAAATCTGCAATTCTACAAATGTATTAGTATACTGAATAGTACAATTAAATTAACAAGCTGTCAGTTATAACCAATAAAGATTCGTTCAGGCGCGAAGGGAGAAGAGACCTTAGCAAGAAATTAAAGGGTGGACAATCTACGTTTTCATATATTACTTGGGTTAGTATATAGATTTAGTTACCTTTGCGTATTTAGGCCCTAGCTAATGAATACGCCCTTCAGTCCTTCTGGTATTCAGGTTCTTCTGGTGTTCTTTATTTTCTTGCTATGTTTACATTACAGTAGCTTCCAAATATAAGAGTGTCTCAAATTAGGACCCCGAGTAAAATTTTTATTTATTTTTTTGTTTTTAGGCGCCGCCAAAAATTAAAAAATGGAACGCAAATGATATAATACAGTAAATACAGTAAGAAATAAAGAGATGGTAGATTTCAAATATTTGAAAGTCTCAAAAGTTTTTGGAATACCAAAAGGTACCTTAGAACGATATGTGAAATCACACAAGACTCCAGAAGAACTCGCTGGGATTTCAAAAATAAGTTTCGGGCTAAGAGCGCGTGATATAAAACGGCTTGCCTTTTAACTTGCAATACGAAATCGTTTACTGCTGAAAATGTATCCAAGTTCTTTGACCTGTGTGAACCAGAATATCAAAACCTAACTAACTCTGTACAACGTATATTGAATGTGCACAGAGCGACGATGGAAATATCTTGCAATGGTTTCCGAAAAACTGGACTGGTCTCCATTTTTTTTAATTGCCATATTGCCAGAATCTGACAGGCAACGGTGGGGGAAATCTTTTTTGGGCCTCTACGTCACGGAACAAGACACCCTGGTATCTTTTGGCCGAGTGGGATACTAAGCCAGAAGACACCAGGGTAGTGCCGGATTAACCGTGTTCCGGCTAAAACCTTAACCACCGTTCCAGAGAGGTGGTCTTGCCACTCAATAAACAACTAAACATTTATACATAACCATACCTATTACCGTAAATCAGAAAATATTAGACCATAAATGAATAAACAATATTAACTATAAATTTTAGATCCTTGGCTTAATTTCCTCTTCTGTCCTCCTGTTCTTTTTTCTTCATCACCCCAGAAATCAGACAGTGTACTTCTCTCCATTCTTTCTATCCTCTCAACATAATGTTTACAATATTTCTTTCATCCAGCCCGAAACCCATTCGCCTCTCGAAATCTCCCATCTCATTTACCCATCTCTGGCAGTTAAAAATGTGAGCGGGAGCATCCGGTACCGCACAAACAGTACAGTCTGCCGAGGCAGATTTGCCTATTCTATTTGTGAAGGTGCCAAAACTACCATGTCCGGTCAGAAACTGCGTCAGGAAGTAGTCTAGTTTCCTGAACTTACATTTCCACCACGGTCTCAGATCGGGAATAAGCTCCTTCGTCCACCTTGCCTTTCCACTATCATTCGCCCATTCTATCTGCCACTCTACTATCGTTCTTTCTCTTTCATTCTCATGTATATTTACATATATCCTCCTCGCATACATCCTCGCTCGCTCTTTACACAACAAAGCAATCGGTATCACAGATCCAATGACATATAGAGCCTCATTAGAGACTGTTATATATGCATTAGACACCCTGAGGAGCATTCGCCTTTGCGAAGTCTTCATCAGCTTGGCGTATTTCGCAGTGTTTAGTACACTACACCACACAGGGGCAGCGTAGGTTACTACCGACTGGAAAACTCCATTTAGCATCTTTCTTTTGGTGCTTCCTAGGCCTCCAATGTTTGGCATCAACCGTATCAACGCTTTCAGATTTCGGTTTGCCTTCTCTACTTGCTTTTGGATGTGTACTCCGAACCTTAGACCGACAACCAGACTCCCAGATATTTAATGATTTAACCGGTGCAACGAAGAGAGGATCTTTCCAGAGTCCCTTTAAGAACTAACACCTCAGTTTTCTGAGGCGCTACCTGTAGATCGTTCTCTCTAATCCACCTACTAATGCGACGCAAGGCTGTATTAGCCGCATTAGTCATGTCCGTTTTCTGACTCGCCTTCACAACCAGTGCGAGATTATCATCATAAGCTACAAGAGTGCATCTTCTTGGCATCTGTAACCTCAACACCCCGTCGTACAGGACATTCTACAGGATGGGACCTAAAACTGAACCCTGTGGAACACCCTGCGACAAACTGGTGCTGGTATTTTTTTCTCTTATGGACCTGTCAGTAAAGTATCTATCAATTCCGTTAACCAGGTATTCACTAACGCCCATTTCTGTAAGCCTGGACATGATTTTTTCCCATGATGCCGTATTAAAGGCATTCTTGACATCGAGCAGGATGAGAGTCACCCATCTTTTTGTATCCTGCGTAACTAAAGAGGTTACTTCTATGACCGCATCTATGGTGGACCTTTTGGCCCTAAAACCATATTGGCGATCGCTCAGCGCATGCTTTTCTTCTAGCTCTTGCTCAAGGCGGCCTTTTATAAGCTGTTCGTACAATTAACTAAGAAATCAAATTGGCCGAAATCGTACTGAAAAATCTGGTCTCAATTTGTCGCCGTATTTTTAGGGACTTTTAAATTTGCAATTCAGGAGCACTTGGAAGCACAAAACGAAATGGACAAACAAATAATGGAATCAATCCATGAACAACCAAATCATCCAATGCGAGAACATAGAACTAGTCTACAAATACCTCATACATAACTTGTTTCTCCGAAATACATCTATCCAATCCCTACATACAAGAGAGATACCACTAAAAAACCACATGCCAGATCAGGAAAGGCTTCAGTTCCTTCTCTTACACCCTACAAAGAAGAATTAGAGAAAATTTTACAAAAAAATATGTATATTAATAGATAATCAATCTAGACATAACTTTAAATTATTATAAACCATTACAGTGAGATATTGGATTGTAACTGTCACGTTTTGAAAAGGCATTTTTTCGCCCCGGATATTTTATAGTTTATAATTCGTAGAATAAAATATAATGTTAGTTTTTCACATTTTTTATCGTTCTTATAATACATATTAGATTAATCTTGGTAGTTTAGCTGTTACAAAACTTATTGGCACAAAATACAGGTCGTGTTCGGTAGGTAATTGAAGTATAAAATTACAGTAGATGCATTCCAATGTTCCTTGTGCCAATACTTTGGGTTTAAAGAACCTCCAAACATTTTGGATATTAACACAACCTTATGATCTCTGTTCATTTAATCTATTAGACATTAGATACGGTTTTTTGTTGTAAATGATAAAAATTTTATAAATTTTTGAACGTTATTTTTTTTATTTAGATTTAGTGCAATTCCGTTATCAGTAATGGCAACAACGAATTTATTCACGAGCCATTGTGTCCAGTCTGAACACAGGTTTACATGGGTTTACATTGGGAAAAAAAGGTGTACCAGTTTTATACGACGGGAAGTGTACATACTCTTTACATGTAATAAATTAACGCAGTGAAATTATAGACATTTATTGTAAATGGAATAAGTACAAAAATTACAATACGAATGAAGTTTATAATTTTATAAATAAAATATTACTGTGTTTTATCTTTAGATGTTAAGATCATTTTTAAAAGAAATATCAATATATATATATATATATATATATATATATATTATATATATATATATATATATATATATATATATATATATATTTACAAAGTTTCCAGTGGCTATATTAACTTTCTACAGATCATTAAAACAATATTAACTTTATAATAAATAATCAAAAAATGTATTGTAGTTATATCCAGTGCATATTGATTATAATAAAATTATATTTGTTGCCAAAATAATTAACCACTATATTATTTATATGGGGATAGGGCAACCCATTTCCTGCAGAGTTTTGGCATTTTTAACATTGTTAAGGGGCGTAAATATTTTTTCTTTATTATTACTAGACCTGTTGTATTTTTAAGGTGCCAAATCTTCGTAGTTTAAAACATAATTTTTGGCTATTTGGCATCAAATATTTAAGTAACATTTGCAAATAGTTTTTATATGATAAAATTTAGAAATTCTACTATAATATAAAATGCGCCTTTTAAATTCCTAGAAGCAATATTTTATTACAAAAACTATATTTAATAAAATCAGGTACGGAGTGCTATGTAAGAAAGACGAGTGGTTTTCTGGAATATATTGAGTCTTTTCCATCATCCAGTAGAAGCCATCCATTCTATTTTGCTTTTTAAGCTCTTCTCCAACTAAATGACGAACCTGCTCGTTGTATTGATTCAGCCATTTTATCTACAAAAAATCATTTATTTAGTTGATTTTATAAAGGTACAATATTTAGAGCCGAGACAAACTTATTTTGGTTTACTTTTTGTAATACTTCCTAGAGCTATTCAATATTTTGCTTAAAACCTGTATATAAATGAATAAAATGTAAGATTAAGTAATAACGTGTATCCAATTATACAGTAGGTATATAAGATATGAATGATAGAATATATCAAAACAACATAAGCTTAAAACTATGTCAAGAAAAGGTAAAATAAACGAACCATTATGTTTTGTTAAACGTATATAATACGTTTGATTTGAAGGTGATTCTCTAGAAAAATCAAAAATACGTGCTTTGACGTGCAATTTTCGAGTGCAATCATAAACATAACTTTAATTCTTTCTCTCTCTTGCTCTCTTTCTCTCTATCTTTCTCCCCCCTCTCTCTCCCTCTTATGGTAAATATTATCTTGGGTAGTAAATAATATTGTTGTAACTAGTTGCCCATTTATTAATCACTGCTTTGTACAATATTTCACTATTATAAACTTAAATATATCAGTACTTAATTGACGCTGGCCATAGTGTCGGTATAATAATTAAGATCTCCGAGAATGATTGGTGTTGCTTTTAATAGCCTCGGCCTTGCTGACTCAGCGCTCTTGTTACTATTCGTGTCAAGTGTATTCCCTGACCTACACCACAAGTAAGTCGTGCAATTTTACTAGAGTGCTGACTGGCTGTTTTAATTAGAGTATGTTATATATGAATGACCTCGATTTAAATTACCGAATGTTTACATAAACAAATGTTACACGAGTATGAATTATAATATTATTTTATCTGTAATTCTGATATTTAAGGGTTGATATTACACCATCCCCTTTTGGGAAAAAAATTTCTCTTTTACAACTGTCTTATTCCTCTCTCTCCTTCTCTTCGGAAGAAGAGAAATTTTTCAACCTCAAGTAAGTACTGTTTACCTATGCTACTGTGTACATATATACATTATCTTAACTCTAAAATATATGTGGTAAAATAGTTTATTCATTTGTCCTTTCACTTTTCCCGCGATATCATTAATATTGTCTCATAAAATCTCCGCGTTCACTTGTGTCTACTAATTGTAAGCGTATAATCTATTTTTAATGACCTCCCTAATCTTTCCGTTATCTAGCCTAATTTTACAGTTAACATTATTTAATTCTGTTATGACAAAAGGACCTGCATAAAGACTATCAAACTTATTATTTTCTTCTCTTTTGAGCAGGACTAGATCTCCTATTTTAAAATGTTGAGGTGCTGCAGTTAGCTTGCTTGCATCTTGTCTTTCCTTTTTGTGTTTTAGTAAGAACGTTTTAGCTCTGTCGTGTGCGATTTGTAGTTTATATCGGACCTCATTGTAATAGGCATCTATGTTATAGCATGGTTGAATTTCCTGTGTGAGATCTTCTGGTAACTTTGCCTTTCGCCCATACAACAATTCAAAAGGTGTGTAACCGTGATATGCATTAGGGGTAGTATTGTAACAGTATGTGAACATTCTGCAACACATATCCCAATTTTCTTTGTTGTCGTCTATGAATGATCTTACGTATTCATTTAGTGTCCTATGTAGCTTCTCACAACTCCCTATTGACTGAGGGTGGTATGCTGTTGAAAAATTGTGTGTGATCTTTAGCATTTTAGTTAATTCATTCATTACTTCATTTTTGTATTCCGTGCCTTGATCCGTTCTAATCTGTTTCATGAGTCCGTATGTAGGTATGAAATTATCAAAAATTCCACGAGCTATCGTTTCAGCTTCTTTATTAGCTACTGGGATACTTACTGCGTATTTCGTCAGTTCGCAAATCATCGTGATACAGTATCGATTGCCTTCACTACTTTTAGGGAATGGACCTATCGTGTCTATATACACTATGTCCCATGGTTTTGACGAAGTGTCCGATATCACAAATTCTTCGACATGTGATCTTTTTGGTTTATTAATTTGGCATTTATGGCACTGTTTAATATATTTACGTACGTCCTTTTCCATGTTCTTCCATCTAAATCTTGCTTTTAGTTTCTTTACTAGTCTATTATTTCCCACATGACCTCCAAACATCGGGTGATTATGGTATTCTTCTATTATTCTTAGTTTTTCTTGTTCGTCCTCTATGACTTCTGGTACTTGACATATGTATATTTCTACATTTTTCAATATCTTATTTCCTTCGTTTATGAATTCTTCAATTGTGCACGAATTAAAAATAATATCATTTAAATATATTTTTACTTTACTTATTGCATTCTCTACCGCTAGCTGATCAAGCTGTACCAACAATTGACCTAAATCAAAGTGATTAAATCCTGTGGTCATGCTCTTGCTGCATTTGATTTTGTTTTTGACCCGAATGCTCAGTCTTGGTGAGACTCGGTTTGCTCCAAAAGACAAAATTGGTAGTCTATGCGCCTCCATGTTGTTTAGTACCTTTCTTACTGTTTGCTTGTGGGTTTTATGTTGTGATATAATTTCCTCTTCTATTTCCCTGTGCTTCGCACTTTCGGCTTTCTTCTTTGATTGAACTCTGGTTATAGCTAAAATATGTTTGTTGTCTATGTATAAGTCTTTCAATTGATTTGTTGATATTCTCGACAGACTGTCTGTGTAATTATTTTTCCCTGTTATATATTCTATCTCGAAATCGTATTCCTCTAAATCTAATCTGATTCTTGTGAGTTTTGAGGTAGGATCTCTCATTGAAAATAGGTGTGTTAGTGGTTTATGATCCGTTTTTATCAAAAATGTTGGTGCTCCGTATAAATAACATTTGAAATGGTTGATTCCCCAATGGATTGCAACTAATTTTTTAATTATTATAGGTTTGTTAAGCTCTCCTTTGTTGAAGCTGCGCGATGCGTAAGCTATTGGTAAATCTGTTCCCTCGTAGTTCTGACTTAGAATTGCTGAGCAACTTGCATTAGATGCGTCTGTTGTTAGTATGAATTGTTTGTTGAAGTCTGGGTATTTTAAAATAGGTGGTTTTATCAAAGATGATTTGAGTTTCTTAAATGATTCTTCACAATCTTGCGACCAAAAAAATTCTACTCCTTTTCTCGACAATCTGTTTATAGGTATGCATATCTCTGCAAAATTCGGAATAAAACGTCTATAGTAATTACAAAATGCTATGAATCTTTTGGCTTCTTCCGCATTCTTCGGTGTCGAGTAGTTCTCTATTGTCGAATATTTCGCTGTATCCGGCGATACTCCTTCCTGCGACAGATCATGTCCCAAATATGTAACTTCTTTTCTAAAAAATTGACATTTTGCTGGGTTTAGCTTCAAATTAAATTTCCGACATATCTCAAATGTCTTTTTTAAGTTATCTAAATGATGCTTTTCTGTTATTCCTATTACTACTATGTCGTCCATATACAGAAATGCTTTCTCCGGTGTTAAACCTGTAAATGCTATTGACATCATTCTCGAAAAGCTATTTGGGCTTATATTTAGTCCAAAAGGTAATCTGGTAAATTGAAATGCTCCTTTTTCCGTGCTAAAAGATGTGTATTTCCTTGATGACTGTTCTAGTGGTATCTGATGAAATCCTGACATTAAGTCTATTACTGAGAACCATTTTGCTCTACCTAGTTGGTCTAATATTGAGTCTATTCTTGGTAACGGAAATTTATCTGTGACTAGTTTCTTGTTTAGCTGTCTGAAATCTATACATAGTCTCCATGCTTTGTTTCCATCTATAGCTTTTTTCGGTACTAGTACGACTGGGCTGTTGTATTCTGATGTCGATGGCTCGACAATTCCTTGGTCTATTAATTGTTGTACTTGTCTATTCAATTCTTCTGTCTGCGAATGTGGTGTCCTATAATTCTTTATGTAAACTGGTGTGTGTTCTTTTACTCTCAATTTTTGTTCATAAAAGTTGTTGCATGTTAGCATATCATGTCTTAATGCAAATATATCTGCAAAATCTTCGCATAACGATACTAATTTATCTCGGGTGTATTCCGGTATATCTAGCTTTAATGTTTCCCGTAGTTCTTTCTTCCTGTCCTTGCTGTCGTTGATTAATCTGTATACTTTAAACAATTTCATGTCTGATGTTTTGATTGTACCCGTCTCTATCGTAGCAGTGTCGTAAGTCGTATTTAAAATTTTGATATATGGGTTATTCCTTGATATTATCGCTCTCGCTATGAATATTCCTGGTAGTATCTCCTGTTGTTCCACTAGTCTATCTGCCTTTAACTTTTGAAAATATTGAACTGTTCTGTAAACTTCACATCTGGGTGGTATTATAATTGTGCTATCGTCTACAGTATCCAAAATATTTGTACTGATGTAATAGTTTCTATCATTTTTGATATGTATTTTCAAATTTGCGTAATCTAATATGCATTGAAAATTTGTGATAAAATCTCTTCCAATTATTCCGTCTGTTGGTATAGGAAAGTTGTTTTCTACCAATTGAAAGGTATGTCCAAAAAGATTGCCACGTACGTCTAGCGTAGTTTCGATTTCTCCCATTGTTTGTAGTTCTCCTCGAGTTACTCCTGTTATTCTTGCTTTTGTTCGGTTTTACATATTCTCTCATAGAGTCTTGTGTACATTTAAGTATTGAAATATCTGCTCCTCTGTCTATAATAAATGTATTTACTTGTCCTAAGATTCCTGTTTTTATTTTTACGAAGTTTGTAAGGTTTAAGTCGAAATTGTAGATAAAATATTCTGATTCTGTCATCTGTTCATCCGTCTCAGATGAGAGTTGTTTGTTCAAAACCCCAACTGTGGGTTTTCTGATTCCTGCGGACTATCTTCTAGTTCTAATAATCGTATATGTCTGTTGAATCCTCTTGAATTTCCCCTCTGTGCCTGGTTATCAAATTTTCTGGACCCTTTTTGCTCATGTTGACGGTGGTCTCTTTTTCCATTGTTTTGTTGCGAGAAATTTGGTCTTCTCCACTGGTTATATCCATTATGATATCCTCTTTTGTGCTGGAATTTTCCTCTTTTGTTATAGTATGTTTCATAATTTAACACTCTTCCATGTACATTGTCTTCTGTTGTGTCTATTGATAGGAATTTTGACATCACCTCTTGTGGGGTTGTGAAATTGCCTGCCTCTAATATTAGCTTGGCTTTGTCTGTGCTGGCGTTACGTTTCATCGTAGCTACTACAGCCTCTGTTGTATATTTCTTAGCTAAATCTCCTGGCATTCCCTCTGTTATGTATGCCACTTTTAATTGTTCGGCTAATGCCTCAACCTCGGCTGCGTACACAGCTGCATCTTTATGTCCTTGCTTCTTTTTGTCTAGTTTTGCTATCACCGTTTTCGGCGTATCACCTTTTAGTTCTCTCTTCAGTGTTGCCTGTATGTCTAAAATAGTGTCTTCTGTGGTTACTAAGTTTCTGGCTTTATTTGTTAACCTTGTTTTTATGAGGCTTATCGCTGTTTCCTCATGTCCTACTGCTATTTTCTGTAAAAGTTCGAGCGCGTCCACGAAGGATTGTAGTTTGCCTGTGGTTCCGTCAAATTCACTTGGTAAGATTTTGCTTGCAATGTTTAAAAATTCATTGATGCTAAGCGTCATGGTTTCTTCTTGTTCCGTGTCACTTTGATCTTCTTCTATATTCTTATCAATCTGTTGATTTATCAGATTAGAAACTAATATTCTGGAATTTATAGCTTGGAATGATCGTATGACTTTGTCTCGGTTTTTGTTGAAGTATCTCTTACAAGTTTCTCTCTGGATATCAGTTAGTGCATCCCAATTTTTGGTTATGAGGTGTACCAATCTATTATAAGCTTCAATTATTTGTGTCGTTATCTCAGTTTTTACCTCCTTGCTTTTAGGTATCTCCTTTTTTAACACTCTTTTGCTCTGCTTAGTAATATCCTGCGTAATGGCTTCAAGTATTTTGACAAAATCTTCCCAACTGCTAGGCATTTAAGAACGAAAACACAAATCCGATAGTCTTATGTAGTACGATAAAATTCGAGAATAATGTAGCAAAAAAAAAAAATATAATATCGTCAAATACCCATTAAAATTCAATAAATTCAATAAATTTAAATAAATTCAATAAATTAATAAATTAAAAATTATCCATACTAAAATATAAGTGAAATTATCTTTAAAAAGTCATAAAAATAATAATTAATATTTAACAAAGTAACTGCTATGTTAATATACGTGTGAGGAAGTGCAAAAAAAATAGATAATATGCAGACTCACCACTTAAACGTCTAAATTTGTTGTTGATCTCGCTGCCATGTCCCGGTGTATGCTCCGCTTCATATTTCTCCTATGCGCCTTCCATAACGACCATACCAATTTTAGTATCACGACCGTGGTAATGATGTATAAGAGTACCTTTATTTCTTCGCCTGGTCTGACATCTTTACTTTTTACTATGAAGTTGCTGTTGACAACTCCATTCTCCTGTAGGTCTGCCTTGGATGACTTTCCTCCCATCCTATACTTCTGGAACGAAGACTCCTGGTTTCTACCAATTCAGGATCGCCATATGGTAAATATTATCTTGGGTAGTAAATAATATTGTTGTAACTAGTTGCCCATTTATTAATCACTGCTTTGTACAATATTTCACTATTATAAACTTAAATATATCAGTACTTAATTGACGCTGGCCATAGTGTCGGTATAATAATTAAGATCTCCGAGAATGATTGGTGTTGCTTTTAATAGCCTCGGCCTTGCTGACTCAGCGCTCTTGTTACTATTCGTGTCAAGTGTATTCCCTGACCTACACCACAAGTAAGTCGTGCAATTTTACTAGAGTGCTGACTGGCTGTTTTAATTAGAGTATGTTATATATGAATGACCTCGATTTAAATTACCGAATGTTTACATAAACAAATGTTACACGAGTATGAATTATAATATTATTTTATCTGTAATTCTGATATTTAAGGGTTGATATTACACTCTCTCCTTCAGATACTGGAATATTCTGTAAAACATTACAATGTACTGGAATGATTTAACGAGTCTGACTATATAGAAATATTGTAGTAGACGAATCAAAAAATCCCACCACTTGATAAATTGTTATGATGTCTGATTCGTCGAATACATTCTTATAAGAATTCTTTCAAGGGCCAGAAAATTGTTACATCAAGATATAGATTCTGCATAAGGCGTTAAAAAAAGCATAATTCCTTTACTTCGGCCACAGAATAAGAAACAATCAGAATGCCCACTCTCCTTGAAAAAATCAGTACGCGCATCTCGTTCGCGCAGTCGTTCAGCCATGTTTTAAACGGAACCAGTGCTGTTCAGTGAAAATTTATCTGACGTGCGTTGAAAAGTTCAGAGGTAGCGTGTGTTAGCACAGAATAAGATTCTCAGTCTAGAAGATTTTGTTACGTGTCATTTTCAAGCCTTTTCAATATTCCTGTGGTATTAGTGTGTTCACTATTCGTCATTTGTGTTATATATAAATAATATAAATGTAAATATATTATTTATAATATATATTATATATTGTTACGAACATGCGTTCGGCGTGGACCATATAACGGTTGCATCTCGAAAGCGACTAGAAGTTTCCGGCGATGTCTCGAGTGCGAGTGAGATCAACCCGTCAAATAGGAGCATTAGAGTGGGCTACTTTAAAGTGATTTAGAACATAGTGACTTTCATATATAAGCGTACCTTCTAGGAGTTAAGTTTAGTTGTTAAGATATTATCGAACTGTAAACTTATAAAGAAATATATTTATATAAATTCGAACCGCTCGTTTTTTTTAATCTCGCTACAGTTGGTGTCCGGTGTGAGATTTAGAAATAAATTCAGCAGTGATTGCTAAATAATAAAAAAAACTTTTTGAACTTTTGAAAAGTACATTTTAAAAGTACGTCTGTGCCTGATCAAAATGCTGCTAGTACAACTTTTAGTAAAACAGTTGCGTAAGCGATGAAGACTGCAGCGGGTCCAAGAAGATCCTCCAAGAACGACTGAAGAATGTTTTTAACAAGAATGGAGATGACCCAGAGACATTCCAGTTTCAATTAACAGAAGAAACAGTTTTACCAAAAATGAATGAGACATTTAAAAACGTCTCGCAAATCATTGAACAATCTTCTAAAAAAATTAAAGAATCTTTTCGAAAGAATTTCGAAAGATTCGATGAAATGTCTCAAATTATTAAAGAAATAGCTAGACAAAATGACGAGAAATTCGAAAAGGTATTTAGAAGATACGACGAGACTTCTCAAATAATTAAAGACGTATGTATTCAGAATAACGAGAAATTTAAAGAAGTCTCTAAAACAGTTGATAAAGTAGAAGAGAAGATCAAACAGTTAGAGAGCATGATAACCAATACAAAAGTGCTACCACCAGTTAATACAATAGCCTTACATCCGGTAGTGAAAGAAGAATCACCTAGAGACGAAACGACACATCATATGCGATTCAAATTGCCACCATTTAATGGAAAGTTTTCTTGGTCCATATACCTTAAACAATTTGAAGTTATTGTGACAGCCAATCATTGGAGAGAACAAGAAAAAGCTGTTTCCTTAACTGCTGCTTTACGAGGTGATTCTGCGGATATCCTAAAATCTATTCCTAAGGGTAAAGAAAAGTGTTATTAGACCTTGTTCACTCGACTAGACAAACGTTACGGAGATGCCTATCTACAACAAGTCTACAAAGTACAAATAAGAAGTAGAATCCAACGAGCAAGTGAGAATTTGCAAGAATTTGAAGCAGATGTTGCTCGTATAGCGTTGTTGGCCTATCCAAAGGCGCAAGACAACATACTGGAACAAGGGGCTGTAGATACCTTCATCAATAGGTTGAGAGACAGTGAACTACAGAAAGCTTTATGACTAGCAAGACCGAAAGTTTTAGATGAAGCGCTCGCCATTGGCTTGGAACACGAGACAGCTAGTCGAGTTTCACTGAGCTATCGAGTACGAACCTCTGAAGATAGCGACGTACTAAAAGACAAACGTCTGGAGGAAATCGTACGGAAAGTAGTTCATAACTTGATGCCGAAGAGACGTGAACCGAGATGTTGGAATGGTAACCACGTAGGTCACATCCGTCGTAAATTGCAAGAAAATAATACAACAGTCAGAAAGCTAGAACAGATCGAACACTGGGCTGGAAAAATCATTTAAATGCTGATGATCAGTCAAGACGGCCATAGAGTGCAAATCGTAATCATTGCCTTGAATTAGAAGAACGACTTTGCCCCGTGAGACGAACTACCGTTATTAATGTTCAATGGCAGCCTCAACAGCTACAAGATGCTCAAGCAGATGATCCATGTATAAAAAGAGTATTGGATTGGATGCGTCGAAGTGAAAAGACATTATTAGTGCATGTAGTCCCGAAGTAAAGTGTTACTGGAGCCAATGGAATTGCCTAGTGCTAAAAGATGATCTTCTGTATAGAAACTTTGAGAACGACGATGGTACAGAATCTAAGCTTCAGTTGATTGTACCTAAAAGTAAAGTGTCAGAAGTATTGCGTCAGTTGCATGACGCTGCAACAGGTGGATACTTTGGTATGACGAAGACTCTGCAAAAGGTTCGATACCGGTTCTATTGGGTGAACTGTAAAGATGATGTAAGAAGATGGTGCCGGTGTGTGCAACATGGTCCAGTTGGTAAAAAGAGGGCACCCATGAAACAGTACAATGTTGCTAGTCCTATGGAAAGAGTAGCAATCGACATTGTAGGTCCACTTCCAGAGCTGAATGATGGAAATAAATATATCATGGTAGCTATGGATTATTTTACGAAATGGACTGAGGCTTACGCGTTACCACATTAAGAAGCTGCTACCGTTGCAGAGGTACTTATTAAAGAATTCTTCAGCTGATTTTGTGTTCCCTTGGAGATTCATTCCGACTAAGGGCGAAACTTCGAGTTAACCCTTTTCCAAAACGTTTGTAAATTGATTGGTGTAAATAAGACCAGAACGACACCCCTGCATCCTCAATCAGATGGAATGGGGATGGGAATGGTCGAGAGAATGAACCGAAAGATGGGTAAACACCTGTCCAAAGTTGTATCAGAACATCAAAGAGATTGGGACCAGCACATTCATTCATTCCTAATGGCCTACCGCTCGGCCATGAATGAAACTACAGGCCAGACTCCAACCTGCCTGATGTTAGGTCGTGAAGTTCGTTTGCCCTGCGACCTAGAGTTTGGCTGCAGACCTTCCGAAGAACATGTTGCAAGCGACGATTATGTCGACTGCCTGAAGTTAAGAATGAACAGCATTCATGAACTTGCCCGACAACACATCCAGTTAGCGAGTGACAGAATGAAAGATTAATACGATTCTCAATGCAAAAGTGAAAGGTATGAAGTAGGTGTAATCCCCAACGTCCGGAAGAAAGAAGCCCGAACCCTTCAACATGAGATAAAAGATGACCGGCGACCAAGCTTTAATAAATTTATGTCAAATTACGCAGAGAGAAAGAGTGCTAGATTCGGCGTGACGACAGAAGTTTAGCAGGATCTTTTTAGTGTTCAGCATTACGTCTTTCTAGCCCACTTTGTTGCCCAATATCTTGATATGACTTAAGGAATCTGATCTGTATTTAATAAGAAGTTCGGTCGTTTCCGACCGGGAAAATCAGCAACCTAAAATTGGGAAAGTACTGAGATTAGAAGATGTTCCTCGATCTTTGCTGTATATGGTAACCAGGAAGTCGTAGACACGGCAATCTACGAGGATATATGGCGTGCTCTAACTAATTTGAAGAAAATCGTCTGCAATTATGACATCAAGAATTTAGCCTTACCCAAGATAGGCTATACGCTAAATAATATAGATTGGAAGATTGTCAGAAGCATGCTTGAAGTGATCTTCCGAGAAACCGGCGCAAGAATTACTGTGTGTTGCATTAATCCGGAGAGATCATGTCTTTGGTCTCCACTCTAAAATACGGTATGTCTTTCGGTTATCTGATAATCTGGCGACGTGTCCTGCCCAATTCCATTTTAACGACGCGATTTTTTCAATAGCGTATGTTGTTTTTGTTCTACGACGTATTTCTTCGTTTGGGATTCGATCTCTCAGAAACACCCAACACCGCGAATTTTATTACCTACCTTTTTTTGTGAGTGTTAATGTTTCCGCTTCATAAGTGAGTACAGGTAACACACATTGGTCAAAAATTTTACTTTTGAGGCATATAAATACATTATTTAATTTACTAAACGCTACCCAGGCTAATCCTATGCGTCGTGGGAGCTCACATGTCTGGTTATCTCTGTCCAATCGAATTTCATGTCCCAGATACTTATACGATGTAGTCTGCACAATATCCTTTCCAACAATAGCAATATTTTGATTTAGCAACAGATTAGTCATTATTTGCGTCTTGTTCTAATTAATCTTGTAGCGTTTTAAATTTTTTAATATTTAATATCTATATAATAATATAAATTCTGTTTTAAATTTTGTAGTACGCCCCTGAAAGAAATTTTAAAACGATCAATATATTATGGCATTTTAAGTTGATATTCTTAATATCAAGTTTTGTATTCAGTTTGTTTCAAAATATATATGTTTTGTCTCTGTTACATTGTCAGGTAGAAAATTATTCCGGTTAAAACTAGGAAACTAAGACGTATTAACGCTATTATAGGAATATTTTTTGTATTTATTTACATTCAAAATCCCCCAATTCATACGTGTTATTTCTAACTATTTTAAAAGTAAATATTTCAAGATGTTTTTTGTCGGTTCGGTGTTCAGAACGAGGTCAAGAGGGAGATTGTTTATTTTAAGTTTGTAGGCACAACTGGTCCAGGAGACGCAAGGGGAATTTATTTGGTGTTGAATTTGTAAAATGTAACGCAGATAAGAGTCAAGCAAGATCATTGGAACGAGGAAGACGTTTTGCGGGTTTTGAATCCACGACCGACTTTTTTTTGTAATGTTTTAATTTCAAAACCAGTGAAAGGTTAGATTTACTCTTTGCGAAAATGGCACTTTAGAACAGAGTATCAACCATAAGATTTGTGCAGTACACCGAAACTAATGGAATTTTGAAAAGCAATATATAGTGAGTCCCTACCAGCTTTCGTTTTGTTTGTGAGCTTGCTCCTACACCAAACCTGATTTACGACTTAGATCGTCGTTCCTGAGTATGGAAATGGTTTCCTTTGTTCATGTGGAGAATTTGTCCGGTTAGTTTCAGTCCCAGAGATGTAGCAAGTTTCAAAGTTAAGTGCAAAATTTGTGAAATAAGGTAACATTCAATATATTAATTTTTCCAAGTAAAATAGACATTATTTTTAATAATTACTTTCATTAAAAATTAAAAGAATTCATAATAATTAAAATTTTATATTATGTTAGAGGCGTGGCTAAAAAAATGTCATAATTTATTCTGTCTTAAAATGTTGTGTTGACATATGACATTTTGGCTCTAATCTGTCGTTGTTGTAAAACAATTTTAATTTGATTATTATATAGACAATATATTTCATATATAATGTTAAATTTTACGATATTTTTATAAACAAGAATATCCTTAATTATAATATTCTATTTTGGCCATATTAATAAATAACCTAGGAACCATTTCGAAAAATTTTGTAGCAATCTCCTTTGTAAACAGATAAACATGTAAGTTTTTAGTAATTTTGTATTATGTTATATAGTATGCTTCTTGTGCAATCTGTATTTTTGATAACTGTTTGTTTGAGACAAAAATAAACATTTGATTGGTTTCTCTGATCCATTATTATTTTTATTTAGAAAAGTCTCCTAACCCTTGTATGTATTCTTGATTTTAGGGAAGAAGAAATTTTCTTTTTTCCAGAAGGAAGTTTTCTTCGAAGCGGCGTCCTAATAGAAATAGCTAGAGGTAATCTTGTCTGCCATATCTTGTTCATAATTATTCCAGGAGATTTATGTAAGTATCCCTTTGTTTACATTTTGTAGATACGCCAATCCGACCCATTTATTTCAACATATCCACGAGCCAGCTCTCCAACAACCCCCTGAGTGCCGTACGCACCAGTATCGATTATTTTGTTTGCCCTATCTCTACCCCCAGTAGTTTCTGTCCCCAATCTTCTACCCCTATGTTCTTGCCCTGAGGTAGGCAAAATATATCGTTACAATCTTTAGTCCGACCTTCAAGGACGCGTGATATAATTTTTGAAACATTATTATTGCATCATCCATACGATCGGCTATAAGGACGATGTCATCTGCAAATCTCAGAAAATACTTCATTAGAAATACAATACATCATTGTTAATAATTTAGAAAAAGGTAATACTTGAATTTACACAGTTTGTAATAAATTATCTATACTTTAAACTTTCTACTATCGAATTGCTTTTTAATATTTACCTGATGAATTGATAATAAGTGACGTTTTATTAAATTAGGTTCAAAAGGAACGTAAGTTATCGTCCTAAAGCCATAATATGATTGCGTACTATGCCTTAACCAAGGTTTTTCTACAACTTGCAGTATATTTCCTAATCTGACACCAAAAACACCTTCTTTGTAGTAACCGGGAGCTAAAAAAGAAATTGAACACTTAATTTACCCAGTAAGTTTTATTTTTTTTTTTAGTTACCATTTGATAGAAAGTATCCTGGTTTAAACACTTGTTGGGCGCTAACTTCCGAATTAAAATGTACTTTAATTGGTGCTGTAAAAAAGAAAAAAAGTGATATTAATGATAGGGATAATATTTAAATACTTTATAATTATAAAGTCAGAGAACACAGACATGGTTTTGTTCGGATACACTATCGGACAAAAGTATAGAAATTCTTTAACAAATTTTTCAAATCTAGATATTACAATATTATAAGAATGATATCACATTTAAATACATTGTGTCTTAACAGTAGTGTAGTGTCAACCCAAAATATGACATCAGGCTATTCAAAGACCAACGCACAGAACAAAGTGTAAAACAGTATACAGAGTGGCCCAAAAGTCTGGAAACGGCTAATTATCTCGTAAATTACCAGACATAATTATACAAAATTTGAGATACGCCTATTTTGGAATACGGAGATTTTATATTTGGTATTTGCAATGTTGCCAGATTTTCAGTTTCTCTTATATTACTAGTAACTTTGGTTTTTCAAATACATCACCCTGTATATTCAGTTATTATTGGAATCTCCTATTCGATACAAGTTCAACCATATGTAACACTTATAATTTTATATAGTATGGAAGGTCTTAAATACATAAAAGAGAAGTCTGGCAACGCCTAAATTGTTTCAATACATTTTTTAATACTAACTATTTTCAAATACATTAAAACGTAACAATTAATAGTTTAAAATATTTTTTAACATAATAGTTACGTTATTAAGTGTTCAAAATGTGGTCCATTTGTGAGTTGACAGCACTCTAATCGATGGTAGAATGCGTCTACCACATTTCTCCATGATTGTCTAGATATTATTCGAGATTCATCGATAATTCATTGCCTTAGCTATGCAAGACTTGCTGGTTAAGTTTTGTAAACTGAATTTTTCAAGTATCTCTAATAAAAATAATCTTTAGGATTGAGATCGGGTGAACGTGGAGGCCATTCAATTCTACCTTGTCTACCAATTTATCGTCCAGGAAATATCTCTATATCTAAATATCTAAATATCGCCGAACATTTACACCAACTATCTGACGTTAAATTTCTTTTGACAAAAAATGACCCAATTGAATAAGTCATTTAGATTAAGTTATTGCCATTGTCGTTTGTAGTGTTTTCTCTATATGGTCCTATTGTTTTATCGTTTATTCTTCTACTAGTTCTTGCATTGAGGTCACCTAGTATAACAGTTTCCCTTGTTTGACCTATTTGAGAAATAGTTTCATCTAGGACTTCATAATATTTTATTTTTTTAATTAAAAATCCTTTGTAATAGGTATATATTTTAGACCCAAACGGGCTAAGTTAAAAAGACAAAACGTTTTCGGAAACCATGTTCCATCATCAGTGTCTAGGAGTACATGAATGTAGCCACCAAGATTAAATATGTGGGTAAAAACCCGATAACAGATGTTTAATTACATTTAGTTTTAAAATTGTGTTATGATGATTTAAGATTATAGAGTTACCGATGGATTAGGTAACATGGCGACATATGACTCCACGTTGAAGTTGCTAGTCCTGAGACGGTATGTCTTCGAGGACTGTATGAATGCAACTAACTAACATGTATACTTTTTGAGTTGTAACGGTCTTCTTCCGCACGCAGGATATCTGCGTAATGTTGTGGTTGCATATTTCACTACAGCACAACTGTTTTATATGTTTGTGCTGTAAATAAGATATCTGCAACAGTATATAACAATATATTTTATTATACTTACATTCATGAACTCCCAAAAATGATCCAATACCATGTCCAGTCTCATGGAGATAGTCCAAACCAGCTTCCCAAAGTGAAGCTCGAGCCATGGCGTCTGCTACTGCCATCTTCATATTGCTTGGAAAAGTAAGCGTTGATAGTTGCATAAGACCGATGAGTACCCTTGTATAAGCTTCCTGCATTTGGTCAGTTGGTTCACCAAAATGAAGCGTCCGGGTGACCTCAGTAGTACCCCCTGAAAATTATTTAACGTTAAGAATAAAATTGTTGTTGCAAGATTTTTCAACTCACTCGGCAAAAGACCTTAGACAGGCAATGAAAAGCAACAATCTGAGAAACAAATCATCAGATCCCATATAGTGGTCATCCGATAAAAACAGTATTGCAAATTTGTATATCATAAGGGAATTCCATCCCAACTTCAAGAACAACAATATTGTTTTGAACTCTCACCAATCATAGTTACTATACCAATCATAGTTACGATCATAGTTGTTGTTTGTTGGATCATTTTGAACAAAATAGATCTCCTGTAATTTTTCTGTAAACTTGATCGTTTTCGAGTTATAAACAATTTAGAACTCTCACCAATCATAGTTATACTATTCACCAGTCATAGGGTCTATCATAGTTGTTGTTTGTTTGGGTTTATATGACCGCAGACACTAAATTAATTCGCCAATATTAACGATTATAATGAAAAGTTGCTGGTGGGATACACATTCATAAATGTTAGGGAAAAGGGTCTAATGATCAAGGGTCTTAGCCTCATCAAGCCCTTAAGAAACTAAGGATATCAGACTAGGATATCAGTATATAAGTTCTGATATCCTTTAGTTTCTTTACTACACGTTTAAAAACTCAGCTAAATTGTATAACAATAATGGTATATTGATATATATATATATATATATATATATATATATATATATATATATATATATATATATATATATATATATATTTTCCTAGGGTTGATTTAGTGGGTGCAAACAATAAAAATTTGACGACAGTAAACGAAGGTTTGGGAGTACGGATCAGAGTGGGAGACAAATTCCATATTATGAAATGTGTGGTGATTGAAGATTTAAATCATGATATGATAGCGGGAATTGATGAATTGAGGAAAAAACATATCACCATAAATTTTTTGGAAAATAAACTGGAAATCACAGCAGAACCAGACAACACAGAAGAAGAAAAGTAAACAGATAGGAAAACAAATTCTGGAAGGATCAATGCACAGGAAAAACGCAAAGAAATCGATATGACTGTGGAGGATAAACCGAAAGTACAAGAACAAAATCTAACAGAAGAGAAAAAGAGAAGGAAGAAAAAGAAGAAGAGTTCGAAAAGAAAGCAGGAAAATAAGATGGAGACAAGAGAAAAACAGGAAATAGAAGGTACAGAAGAATTGTGGGCAACCGACGATAAAACAGAATGGAAGCAGGAAGAAAAAGAAGGTATCATCAGAGAAATGAAAGGAATAGAAACATGGTGCTCGGAATATCAAAGGGAATTAGAGGATAAAAAGAAAACAGAAGAAAAAATGGCACTGATGGACGAGAATCCAGAATTTTGTGAAGAAATATTATGGACAGTGAACACATGTGAACAAAAGGAGGATGAAAGAAAAATAAATTGTGGAGAAAACATGGGAAAGAAAATAGAGAAGATGTTTGGAAACCATGGAGATCTTGTTAATGAAGTAAACCGAGTGGCTAAAAATTATGAATTTTCTTTTAAGGGAAAATACTTGGAAAAATTTAAAACGAAAATATATCCAATCCCGTATAAAGACAGGCAATATACGGGATATTTTAACATTCACGACATTTATCAGTATCATAAGTAGATTTTAATAACATAGTGAAATAATTTGATCCTAGAAAACTTTTGTCATTTTTAAAATTTAACAAAGAGTTTTCGGCAGATCAAATGGCGGGGATTTGTTATGATATGTAAAATCGAGAAAAATATTGGTTTGATTAAAATATTTCAAAGTTCAAAAACATTAAAATAATTCAGATAAGTAGGATAATAACCAACAAACATTTCGAAGAAGGAAAGTTTTTTAAATTTTTGGATTACCTGTATTAAACAAAATGTAAGCTATGCATAAATTATTTTCTTTGTTATACTATACTTGAGTGACCCGCATAATTTTAAGTGAAATCCAAAGACAATTGAACCGGGTTTTTCCAAATACATTAATTCAGTGATTAAGGATAATAGAATAGATTTTAGAAAGAGGTTTTTGTTAGTTTTTAAGAATTGTAGAAAAATATTATTTGTAAATAAGTTTTAGGAAATTTTATAATTATAGGTAAAAATTTGTTTGTTATCGAAATGAAAAAATGGGGGAATTGTGACGAGTTTTGATTGGCGGAGATTGAAAAAGGTGGGATAGGTATGTAGGAATGAAAGTTTAGCTAGATTTCGGAGTGAGAAAAGATAGTCAGTTGGTTTTCCAAGTCTAGAAGACGAACAGTGATTGTTCTCTGGCGGTTCCCGAGAGGTAGCAAGCAGTAGTGTTGAATGTTAGTGAGTGTTTGTGGAGTTAGTGTATCTAACAGAAGCTGAAGCAGCAAAATATTGTAAGTCATATTTTTCTACTTATATCCCAAGAGTCACTGTTCAGGCCAACGAGAGATTCAGTTTATCGTAAAGAGAAGATATTCCAAGAGTCATTTTTCACTCTGGCCAACGAGAGATTCAGTTTATCGAGAGGAGAAAGGCTATCATAATTTGAATAATTCGTGCTTTTGAAGGAGATCATTAAGGACGATATACTTGCAACAATTTGTTGTAAGATTGCTGATTACCTAGGGAGCGCCTGAGAGTAGATAATATAATCTACAAGGAACAAGGATTTGGACCACTCATCATCAGAGAGAGATATTTTTGTTTTCTGCAGTTTTTTCTTTTATTGATAACACAATTTTTACACTTAATTTAGAAAGGATATAAATATTTTGATTAGGAGAGTTAGAATAATTTGGGATTTTGAGATTTCAATTAATATTGTTTGTACCATTAATTTTGAAGGTTCACGTACGTAGAACAAAATTTTGAGAAACAATATATGAGATTTTATTTATTGAAAACATTTGAGTGTGAATTATTTCATTATTTTTATTTCAATATATAGTGTTATATCATATGTGTTTTTTATTATTCCGGTATTCTTTGGACCTTACCTTTCACATGTAATAGCATAGATATTGAAGCACGAATTTAACCCTGAGATAAGAGAATTAAAAAGTGTGATAGAGTCATAATCATATCATTTAAATCATTTTAATTAATTAATTAATTAATTAGCTAATTAACTGCTTGGCGCACCAAGACTTTAAATATCACAATAATATATATACCTCAAAACATTTATCAGCAATAGAAGTCACAGAGGAAAGCAACACGGAGGTTAACTCGTCTTCTTCAACCCTCCTATCCAATTATAAAGAACGCTGAGCTAAGAGTAGCAGGGAAAAAGCAGAATCTTTTGCTGATCACCTCGCAAAGTTTTTCAGCTATACCCGCCCGACAACGTTAACTATAATTAATAACTATAAATTAATAATTAAAATAATGTTGCATTATAATTTTTGAATTTTCTGATGCAAAAATCTAGAAAATTCTTCTGCTCAACGAACATTTAAAAATGAAATTGTTAACAACAAATCTTTTTTCTGAAAACAAATTATGCTTTTTGACCTGAAACACTCAATAAATTATAAAAACAGCAAAGTCCGCTTTCAGAAAAGGTTGCTTTACTGGAAACATTTCTTCTGGTGAAAACGATAATGACACAATTGGAGCAAATTTTAAGAAAATCAAATAATACCATTGACGAAAATATAGAATTTTCCACAGTTTTTCAAGTGGAAAATGTTTTCCGGAGAAAATTTTCCAAAGAAACCAAAGGGGACCAATACCTCGTAGCTAACCTAACATATACTCCTATCCGACACAGTAGTTGATATCGAAAGTAGTTTTTCTATTTATATTCTGACAGAAAACATAGATTACCTTTTTCCTGGATGTAGAAAACATTTTGTATAAAATGATTCAGTGTTTAGTTCAAGTAATAGAATAATGTATTATTGTATGTTTTTATTACCGTAGTACTGGCCTCCGGAATCCAAAACAACCGTACTGTTTTTAAATATCTGGATGTTGGTATTGTCTGTAGTTTCATAACTTGGAAATGCTCCATTAGACGCAAAGGCTACTCTTGTTCTAAAACTATTTCCCAAACTATGATTTTGTTCGTACCGGTATTCATTTAGATAATGAACCAGATCGCTTTCCATAATTTTTTCGTCTCTTTCCATCTAAAAAGTTTGAAATATGATTAATATCTAAAATATTTTTTTATTTATCGTATGTTACTTGACACATTTACATTTAAATTTACATATATTTTGTATAAAACATGATACATATTTTTTACAAACGAACATATAACTATTTATATAGTTTATTGACTCTTAAATCGCCATTAGAAAATCTTGTGGGACACTGTTTTGTGATGTGACATATGGTTTGTGGTTGCCGGCAGTCACAGAGTGGGGATGGTCGTTTATCCCATTTGTGCATCATGTAACCGCATCTGCCGTATTTGAGTCTGATTGAGTTCAACATAGTCCATGTGTTGCATGGTAAGTCAAAACCTGATGATTTTTTTGTGATGCAGGGTAAGCTGCTATTTTGTTGTTCCATCCATTCTCGAGTCCAAGTGATCGTTAAGTTGAACTCATTTTCCACTGCAATCTGTGCTGTTGTTATTTTCGTTCGTCTGGAGCATAAACGGTTACTGTTAGCAGCATTTATATCTTGATGAATTGGCAGGGTCTCGTTACTAAGTATCTTTTGGTACTCACTAGTGAGGGAGTGTATACGCCGTAGTCTGGGTGGTGGAATGTGGCTCAGTACTGGGAGCCTTTTGCATAGGGGTGGATTTGATAACGTCAGCTATCATTCTCATTGTTGCTTCGTTGTTGTTCAATTGGGCATCTAGTTTGTAAATATGTGGGCTATTAAACCAGGCTGAAGAGAACTATTCCGCGGTTGAAAAAACAAGGCCCAAGGTAGATGATCGCAAGGTGGAAGCCCATGCTCCCCATATTGTACCGCACAGCTTCTGGATGATGTTGTTTCTGGATTTAAGTTTTTCCGCTGTTTTTGACAGATGTTCCTTAAAAGATAGGGATGTGTTAAGATTCACTCCAAGACACTTTCGTGTTTTATTGTGGGCGAGTGTGGTGTTTTCGAATTTGATGTTGAGTGTTCTTTCTGCAAGCTTGTTATTTAGGAGGAGACTGGAAATCTCTGTTTTGGTAGCGTTTGGTTGGAGATTCCATTTACGGAAATACTTTCCCACTGTATGCAAGTCCACCGTGAGGATTTCTTCTGTTTCTTCAAATGACTTACACCTTGTTGCAAGAACTCAGTCATCGGCGTAACCAAACTTACTTGACCTTGTTTCTGGTATATCAGCGACGTACAGGCTAAAGAGGACAGGAGCTAAGACAGATCCCTGAGGCACTCCATTTCTCAGTTTTCTTGGAGTATTGATGTCGGTTCCCATCATCATCATCATCATCATCAATGGCGCTACAACTCTTTGTGTATGTACTGTACCAGTAATTCCCATTGTCGCACTCCTATTTTTTCTAGATCTTCTTTGACTGCATCTTTTTACCTTTTTCTAGGCCTCCCTATAGACCTTCTTCCATCTGGCCTTTTCCAGAACACATTGTTTATAAGGCGATTGTCGTTACTGCGTATCACATGTCGGTTTCCATGACTATTTGAATTGTTCGGTTGGCTAGCATGCTGTTGATTATTCGAGCGGTGGATTTACATTAGATTGTACAGAGGAGCTTGTATATTTAAAATAAAACAATTAGTACAATTAAACCTTTTATTTAAAAATTCTTTATAGAAGGTATATAAATTATATTCTAAAAATATTCATCATAACTGAAGTTACCAGATATACGTGAGTGAAGCTACTAAATATGTGGACAAAACCCCTTTAAATGATGTTAACTTTGTTAATGATTACATTTGTGTCGATAAATTTAAATAATCTTAAAAAAAATGTTTAAAATCCTTTATAAAAGGTATATAAAAAATGCCCCAAACGGGCTATCACAAACACATTGCAAAACGTTTTCGGATTGATAAATCCATCATCAGTGCAATCCTGAAAGTATATAACCACTTTAATTAAAAAGAACGTTAAATTAAAATGTTGACAAAGGTTAGAGCAAAATGTGGTTAATACCTACTTACGGTTGTACATGCTAGTAGCCACCAAAATATATGGGTCAAAACCCTTTAAATGTTTTAAATTTGTAGTTGTTTTACATTATTAATAGTTATAATTTGTGATGTTTAAGTTACCGTTGGATAGGTAACATGGCGGCGTATGACTCTACATAAGTAAAATGGTCCTGAGACGACGTGTCTACGAGGACCTGTTGATAACAACTGACCAAAATGACATTGTTGACATGTTAGGAGGGATGTTGTGTCAGAGCAGTCAGTGTAACTTACGGTAGTTGTCTAAAAATGACAGATGTCAGACCTATTTAAAATTGAAAAAAGTTAAAATTATAATAATGTAACAGTATCAACCATCAATATTGTAATCTGTATTGTAAATTAATCAAATAGCTATATTTGAAACATTGAAAATTGGTTTTTTAAAAATTAATGTGGGTCAACTGGAATTTATGAAATTTTGTAGGATTGATAGGCAACCAACTATACATGTGTAAGGATCTATTTATTTTAAGCTAAAGATTTTGTCAAAAGGCCCTGTATGTTGTGAGACATTTGGACATTTGGTTGTGGTGCACAACATACAGGGCCTTTTGACAAAATCTTTAGCTTAAAATAAATAGATCCTTACACATGTATAGTTGGTTGCCTATCAATCCTACAAAATTTCATAAATTCCAGTTGACCCACATTAATTTTTAAAAAACCAATTTTCAATGTTTCAAATATAGCTATTTAATTAATTTACAATACAGATTACAATATTGATGGTTGATACTGTTACATTATTATAATTTTAACTTTTTTCAATTTTAAATAGGTCTGACATCTGTCATTTTTAGACAACTACCGTAAGTTACACTGACTGCTCTGACACAACATCCCTCCTAACATGTCAACAATGTCATTTTGATCAGTTGTTATCAACAGGTCCTCGTAGACACTTCGTCTCAGGACCATTTTACTTATGTAGAGTCATACGCCGCCATGTTACCTATCCAACGGTAACTTAAACATCACAAATTATAACTATTAATAATGTAAAACAACTACAAATTTAAAACATTTAAAGAGTTTTGACCCATATATTTTGGTGGCTACTAGCATGTACAACCGTAAGTAGGTATTAACCACATTTTGCTCTAACCTTTGTCAACATTTTAATTTAACGTTCTTTTTAATTAAAGTCGTTACATACTTTCAGGATTGCACTGATGATCGATTTATCACTCCGAAAACGTTTTGCAATGTGTTTGTGATAGCCCGTTTGGGGCATTTTTTATATACCTTTTATAAAGGATTTTAAACAATTTTTTGTGATATATGGTATACAGCCAGCTACAGGAACTTAGTTTCCTAGTGAAATTTTAAATAATCTTGTTTTAAACAGATTTATTTTTTAAAAACACAAGACTTCCAGGGGTTACTAACCCTCCTTAGACACTCTATGTATGTCATAGAGACACCTTACCTCGGGTTAGCAATTCCTGGGAGTCTTGCGTTGCCATGAAATAAATCAGTTGAAAACATCATTTAAATTTATCAACTTTCAAATTTATCATTAAATGATGTTTATTTAACATCATTTAATATAATAATTGAGTAATGGGCAATAAAATGGCATTGGGTCGTGCATGCAGGCGAGGAGTAGGCAGACCACAGAAGAGGTGGGTAGATGATATCAAACTATCCGCGATCAAGCAGTGGATGAGAATTGAAAAGAGTAGAAATCAATGGATTCAGGTCAATGGAATTCAGGTCAATCAATGGATTCAGGTCATTCCATGGAATAGGATTCAAATCCGAAATATTCTGTGTAGACGCCGTATTTGTACTAAGACTAATCACAGAAAAGCCATCGAGGACAATAAACCAGCATATCTATGTTTTATAGACCTGACAAAGGCTTTCGATCGCATCCAAGTCGAAGACGTCTTACACCTACTGTATAAAAGAAACATACCAATCAATATTATACAAACCATCGAAAACATCCATCTCCAAAATCGAATACAGACAAAGATAAATGGAAAACTAACACAAAGCGGAGTCAAACACGGAGTGGACGAATACACGCTGAAGAAGAAGAAGATGTAATAATTAACAAAGTTAAGATAATTTAAAGATTGTTTACCTACATATTTAGTGGCTTCACTCATATGTACCTGGTAACTGCACTGATGATAAACTTATTAGTCCGAAAACGTTCTGTAATGTAACCCGAAAGGGTTTTTTTTATAATATATATACCTCATGAAGGATATTTTAATTAAATGTTTTTATGATTTATATTCATGGTATATAGACAACTATAGGAATTTCATTTGTTTGTGAATTAGTACAATATTAGTTTGGTTTCCAAAACTTAAGATTATTGATTTAACCCTTAACGATTTTTTAATTTAAATCTAGTGTTTAATGTCTTTTTTCTAGTGTTTAATGTCTGTTTGTCATTTGTGTTTTACCTCTTCAGTTTTTGATTTTATTTTATTTATGTCACTGATATGTGTCGCCTGCCTAGCTTTTATCAGTATGATTAATATTACTTACCTTTTTATTTATATATGCAAAACAATCACACACCGCAGCAGCATCTCGAATACTAGTATAGTGCATCCATTTTATTTCCACCTCATTCTTAACTGCCTTCAAATAAATGATCGGAGATTGTTTTAACATCCTTCTATTTGCAAAAACGTGCTCATAAATAGCATGGCTAGCTCCAGAACTGTATACACAATGAGAAGGTATCAGCACTTTGTGGTACCGTTGCGACAGAGTTCCTAGATCCAACCATATATCGTCATATTCTTTTAAACTAAAAAGGATTTTAATTATTACATAGAATTACAAATATTATGACAATTTATTCAGCTAGGGTTCTTGATAACTAATTTCGGGAGGTGTACTTAAGAAATACAGACAGCAGCAAACACAAAAAACGCTATCCTCTCAAAGGATAAAATGTTCCTAAATGCATTCGAGCTACTGCATTCTGCTGAATATGAATGTATATAATCACGTAGATGACCGAAGAACACAATGAGTTATTACTAAGATAACTAAACATCAAGAAAATGTTAAGAACGAACTCAAGAAACAGAAAAAATAATAAGTTTTTTTGGCCATTTTTTTGATTAAGAGATTGTCGGGAGAAGTTTATTGTATCGAAAAAAGTGAAAGTTAAAAGAGGTAGAGACAGATCTCTCACAAGATACATGGACCACAAAAATTAAAAGAAATTATCTTTTTTACGATTTATAATTGTCCAATTTTCTTTCCGGTCTCTCTGACGTTGGCGAATCATTTTGACGAATTTTTCTCAATCCTGCGCAAGGTTAGAGTTGGTTAACATTGCAGATATCTGTCCTATCTTACTGTCTATTATTATTTGTGTGATTGACTGATTTGTGTGGATGTGACCCGATTTTTTCGACATCTGTAGCATTTTCTATTCACCCCGTATATAATAAAACACCGACAAAGATTCTTAATCTTTTTGTGTCTCTAAGATTGGTAATGTAAACATTTTCAAGTCTGTTTAAAATGATTATAATTGCTCTTTTGATTGATTATGGTTCCGCCTAGATATTTTCGCTGAAAATAAATATGAATCTGTATGCTGACAAGAGCTCTATCTAACAACGAGCTCTATCAACTGTATAAGGAAACACCCCTGTCAGACTTCATTAGAATACAAAGATTGCAATGGGCCGGACATGTGATACGAATGGGAGAGGATAGGCTACCAAAACGAGCACTGGGAAGTGTAGTGCCGTAGAAGAAGAAGAAGATGCTGACAAGAGAATTATTTTGGGAGGATGATGTCACTACTTAGTGATCCGGTTGTCAGAGCAGTCGACTTCATTGTTTGAGTCCGGATTTTTTTGTTATCGGAAATTCGTTAGTGTAGCATTCTAAGAGAACAAATTTCGGTCTGAACGGTGAAACATGGCAGAGAGTTTAAAAAAACGGCAAGTTTTCATTTAATTTTATGAGTTTTGGTTAGAAGAATGTGATTTAATCTCAAATGCTATGTGGCACACTTTGTGAAGTGAGATAATCACCAGTTTGTTGGTGTATTTCATGTCAAGGGATCTAATAACAGCATTTCTGAGGGCTAACTGGGCCTCTATGGTTTTGAGTGAAAATTAGGCAGTCGAGTTTTGAAGAATCATATAGTTATCATTCAGGAAAACCTGAGACCCAGTTTTGGTGTTTGTCAGCCTCCATTTTGTGTTTCCTACGGGTCGGATCCAGATCGTTGAAATTTGTGGGGGACAGTGCTTTTTGTATCCAATTTCAACGTAACAAACTTTTTTAAAGGAAATAATAATTAGCCAGTGAAGAAAACAGTTTTTTTTTTAATTTTTCTAAATAAACATTTTTCGTTAATATGCTAAGATTTGCTTTCATTATAAATTAAAAAGTTTATAAATAAAAGTTTTATCGATCAGCTAATTGCCATCAGCTAATTTTCTTTTAAATGAAATTAACTTTTGATAATTATTTATTATTCAGAAAAGTTTGGTATTTCATTTTGACATATGACAGTCAGTATATCCTTTTTTGTCATTTGGTCTGTAACCAAAAGTCTGTTTTGTTAGAAGGTTCAATGTAACAATTGTTGATAAACATAGTTTAAATTCTGTTTTGTTAGAAGGTTAAACTCAATGTAAGGTTTGTTGATAAATTTGGATATTTTTATTTGTAATAACTGTTTACGTGAAATAAAAATAAATATGTATTGTTTCTTTTTAAACCAGGAGTTAAATTATTTCTTTTAAAAAGATATTCACCCTTCAAATTGTTAAAGAGACAAAAACCTTTCTTTCTTTTCAAGTACCAAGAGGATTCTTTTAAACAGCGCCCTATTTTAAATAGTTTAGGGATATTCTTGTGTAACATTGCCCAGGACATATCTGTAATTATTTTTTTTATTTTTTTTTGTAGTTAGTCCCCACTTCTTCTTCTTTGAGTGCCATCTCCGCGACGAAGGTTGGCAATCATCATCGCTATTCTGACCTTCGAGGCAGCTGCTCTGAACAATTGTGTTAACACTAGAAGCACCAGAGCGGTCATTTTGACTGCTTTTCATTTTTGACACTGTGTATTACCTATTCATAAATGTTTTAGAAACTAGATAATTTATGACTTTTCCTAGATCTATTTGAAGATTATAATTTCTCTTTTACAGGTACTTAGCGTAATTACTTTTTAAGATATGGTAACGTATACCTAGAACTACCATATAGCAGTCATTTTGACTGCTTTCTATTTTCGCCCCTTATTGGTCTAGAGTATTACTCATTCATATTTATTTTACAAAATTTATGATTTGGGACTTTATTATTTACTTGAGGATTATAATTTCTCTTTTACAGGTACGTAGTATAATTACATTTTGAATATATTTATGTTGATGTCTACCTAGAAAAATGCGGTCCTAATGACGAGCTAGTCTAATTTTTGTTCTACTTTTCTGGGAAGTTTTTACTTATTTTATGTATAAAATACATCGAAAATATTTGTTATTATGTAGTTTGAGTATACTCTTTGCAATTGCATGTTCAATCTGTATTTTGAATAATTTTACATTGTGATTTTTATTATTTCTGCTGTTATCATGTCTCGCCGATATTTGACTCAGCAGGAGCTATTAGAGTGTCTACAGAATTTGTCAGAAGATGAATCTATAACAGAGTTATCTGATGAATGTATCCGATAATGAAATTGACGAGTATGTGCCTAATACATTTGATCAAGGACATTCATCGGGCAGTGATTCTGAAGGTGAAGTTGAGATTGAGGTGATGCCCAGTACTTCTGCTTCAACTTCGAATGCAGACTTCAATACATCTTCGGAAATGATTACCAACCAGGTAGGAGGAATTCGCAGAAGCAATTTAGGAAATTCTTCCATAGATGCCATAGAATGGGAGTTACTTGACAACAATGCTAGTACACCAGGTAAGCAACTATATTATATTAGTAGCTTCTATTTATGTATTCACTTAGGTGTATAATATTTTTGAGTATATTCTTCTTGATGTCACGAATATTGGCGATAATCATGGCAATATTTATCTTATCTGCAGGATTTTCTTCTTCCTGGACCCCGTTTTCCAAATATTTTTCCTTTCAGGATGGCTTGTAGAAGGGCGCCTCTAGATTCATTTCGCACAATGTTTTCGAAATATTGTAACTTTCGAGATTTGATAATGGTCCACGGGATTTGAAGTGTTCTCCAATTTAGCCACAGCTCGAATGCTTCCAATTTTCTGCATATATCTTCGTCAAGGTCAACTATTCAACACCAGAAAAAAGAACAGAGAAGACGTAGCATCGCAGCATCCTTACTTTTATACCAAGAGAGGGGTTATGGCTCTTGAAGAAGACCCCTATCTGGTTGAAGGTGGATCTAGCTTTTCCGATGTGCGCTCTTATTTCTTGGTTGTTGTTCCATTCTTTATTTATTTATTTAAATAAATAAATAAATGAGTATATACCTGCATACTTATTTATCTCGTTCATTTTAGGAAGGCGTACCAGTCAAAATGTTCTAAAGGAAGCTGCTAGACCAACCCCTCATGCTAAGAGAGGCATTATTAGAGATTCTGCAGCTATTGAATGGCGGCTGTTGATTAATGAATGCATACTCCGTAACATAAAATCATGTACTGTTGCTGAAGGTAGAAGAAAACTCAAAGATGAAAATTGGCAAATTTCTATTGAAGAAATCGAAGCATTTATATCCTTACTGTATGCTAGGGGAGGTTATATGGCACGAAATGTTAGCATAAAGATGCCGTGGTCTGGTACATGGGGTCCAAAATTTTTTCAAGAGACGATGTCTAGAAACAAATTTACACAAATAATGAGTTTTATCCGTTTTGATATAAGAAATAGCAGGTCTGAGCGATTATCAACAGATAAATTTGCACTTGCGTCGGGAATATGGAACCCATTTATAGAGAATGGTATATTTTGTTATACACCTGGCGAAAATATAACTATCGACGAACAGCTTTTTTTCACGAAGGCAAGATGCCGCTTTACCCAGTAAATAAATCCGACAAGTATGGAATTAAATTCTGGCTTGCAGGTGATGTTGAGTCCAAATATTTGTTGAACGGATTTCCTTACCTAGGGAAAGATAAACAACGACCAGCCAATCAACTTCTGGGGAACATGTTAGTCATCTAATGGAACCATTTATAAATAAAGGAAGAAATGTCACGACGGATAATTTCTTTACGTCCATAAAGTTGGCAAAAGAATTACGAAAGAAGGCTACCAGCATTGTTGGAACAATCAACTGAACAAGAAAGGATATTCCACTGTTAGTAAAAAATGAAAAGATGGAATTGTACAAAACAAAAATTTTCAAACATGAAGACTTGATGTTAACGGCGTACCAGGGAAAAGTCAACAAAAATGTTGTAGTGCTGAGTTCTTTACACTCGAATGATATTAAAATGGGCACAGGTAAAACGAAAAAACCAGAAACCATTATCTTCTACAACAAGACAAAATACGGAGTAGACGTTGTAGATCAGATGGCTAGACTGTATTCAACCAAATCTGCTTCAAGAAGATGACCGTTGCAAGTTTTTTTTTAATATTTTAGATATGGCAGGAATAAATGCTTGGGTTCTGTATAAGAAAGTTACGGGCAGTCAAATATCTAGGCAGGATTTCCTATTTCAGTTAGCAAAAGAATTGCGAGAAGATCACATGACTAAGGGCAGGACAACATCAACGGATACAAATCCAAGAGGTACAAAAAAATCACCAAATAATAAACGTAAGCAGTGTCAAACAGGGAATTGCAACAAAAATAAAACATTTGAAATTTGTCATATATGTAAAAAATTTTGCTACTGCATAAATTGTACTTAAATAATTAAATAATTTATTTAAATATATTAAATATGTCTTTTATTATTAGTTATTAACTCAATATAGGTTTTTATCAAATAAAAAAGAATACAAAAACGGTTGGCAATAGAAAATTCTAATATCCGTCATTTTGACCGCTGGTGGTGCTTCTAGGTATGCACAAATGCTGGTGCTTCTAGTGTTAAGCTGCAACCAAACCACTCTCTCAGGTTGGTTCTTCAACCAGGAAACGCGTCTTCTTCCTACGCTTTTCCTACCCTCTATTTTTCTTTGAATTATGAGTCTCAAGATGTTGAATCTTTCACCTCTCATTACGTGTCCGAGATATTGCAATTTCCTTTCTTTTATGGTATTTTCCATTTCCCTCTCTCTGTCTATTCTCCTTAACAGGAATAGGATACCCATGGAATCCTTAACAATCTTCTAAATGTCCACATTTTAAACGTGTTAAGTCGATTTATTGTATTCCGGTTTAATGTCCATGATTCAGCTCCATAGTAGAGTACATCGTGTACATAGCATTTAATTAGCCTTATTCTGAGAGTCAATTTCAGATCGTTGCTGCATTAAATTTTTTCATTTTCACGAAGTTGGCACGTGCTTTTTCAATTCTGACTCCTATCTCTGCAGTATAATCGTTATTTTCTGTGATTATCGTTCACAAGTAAGTATATCTTTTTACTCTCTCAATCTGCTGGCCGCCTACCGTTAAGATTTCATCTGTATTGTTGTTTTTGCTGATTTTCATGAATTTGGTTTTTTTTGGTGTTAAGAGAGAGTCCATCTTCTCCACTATATCTTAATATTTTGTTCATTATTCTATCTAAGTTTTCCAAGTTGTCGGCTATTATGACTGTATCGTTGGTATACCTAATGTTGTTAATTAAACTTCCGTTCACTTTTATGCCGACTGTCTCGTTACCAAAGCTTCTTGTATGATTTCTTCAGAATAAGCATTAAACAATAACGGCGAAAGTATGCAAACTTTCCTGACCCCTCTCCTTATCTCCACTTCTTCTGACACTTCTCTTCCAATTTTCACATTTGACCGTTGGCTGTAGTATAAATTTAATATCAATGTTACATCCCTCACATCCAGATTCTTGTTTTTGAGTACTTCTATAAGTCGTCCATGTTTTACTTTATCGAATGCCTTGTTGTAGTCTATAAAGCATACATAAAGAATCCGAACTGGGAATCACTAATATATATGTCCAGCTTAGCGTGTATTCTATTATGGACAATTTTTAGCAGAGTTTAAGGTATGTGAGATTAGACTGATTGTTCGATAATCACTACATTCTTTGACATTTACTTTCTTTGGTAGACAAATAAATGTTGATTAGTATTTCCGTGGAATGATTCCTGTGGAATAGATTATGTTCAGTAGTTGGACTAAAAGATCTATGTTTTTTTCATCGACCAGTTTTAGCAATTTACTTAGTAATTCATCTGGACCAGCAGCTTTATTAGTTTTCATGGACTTAACTGCATACATAACTTCTGACTTTGTTATTTCGGGTCCCACGTCTTTACTCTGATTATCTTCATATATATTTTCCTGTCTCTGGTCATGGAATAATTCCTCTGTATATTCTTTCCATCTTCCTAATTTTTGTTCCGTCTCCAATAAAATGTTTCCTTGTTTATACAATAGAATGCTTGAGGTTTTTTTGCTACCCCAGCTAATTCTTTAACTTTCTTATGGAGATTGAAGTTATCATATTTGTTTTGTAAGTCTTCTATTTCTTGGCATTTTCCAGGGAAATAAGTCTCTTTAGCTTCTCTTATTTTTCTTTTTATTTGATTATGCAGCTGTTGATACTGAGATGTTTATATTCTTTTGCCTTCTTCTGTCCTCCATCATTTCCAAGATTTCTTCTGTCATCCAAAATCCTTTCTTGCATCTGGTTGTTGTGAGTTCTCTGCGACTTGGTTCGATAATTGCATTTTGAAAAAATTCGTAACTAATACTTTGATTTATTTTGAATATCCATTGTTTATCATTTATGTATGCCAGGTTTAAATGAAAGCAAATTAATTTAGATTTAATAAGGTGCAAATGATTGAATTTTGAAAGAAATACTATTTTACAGATTAAGTAGATTACTATTCAAGTAGTATTAATTAAAATTAATAAACACAAAGGCCAACTTACATTACTGCATCCCTTTCTATTAATTTGGGATCATAATGAAGATGATCTTGTACTGCTTTGGGAACCTGACTCATATTAATATACAAAATCACACGCTCCATGTCCAATATCACATAACTTCTTATATAAGGAGAATTCGGCACATCTCTACCTCTGATATTGAGTAGCCATGCTATTTCGTCTAAAGCTGTTACTACCATAGCATCTGCTTTATGTTTTAAAAGTTCTGTTCGAGTTTCATCTACCTTTGTGGGATAGTCCTTTCCTAAAAATATTTTAAATTATAATATTGAACTATAAAAAGAGTTTGACTTACATGTTCTACATAAACAAATACCGGTTAAGTAAACAATATATACAGTATGACTCATTTAGATTGGAAATAGTTCTATAAAATTCCGTTTCTATAAAATATATTATATATTTCTATAAAATGGAGTAATATTATTCTATCCGAGACTGGTACGAAATTGGTCATATATTTACTCAGTTTTGAGTAAATACGTGACATAAACAGTCCCCTAAACAAAACTACAGGTTCATCAGTTCTTCCACCGAAGAACTGATGAACAGTCGAAGTCACTAAAGTATAAATTGGCAAGTAATAATTCAAAATGATTACACAACATAAGATACTTTACTTTGTTTTCGTATAATGGATTTTTTGACAAATACGAACACAATACTGGTAATCTTTGTAATCTCATCCAGACAATAATGACCAAAAAGACTTTATTTCTTCGGTATTTGTAGCTACCCACTTATGAATTCTAGTTTTTGGACCATGATCACCCTGATATGCATATCGGTTTGTTTCTTGCATAATTTACTCAATAATATCGTCATTCACGACCATCTACATTCTTCCATATTAAGGGTATGTTATGATCAATCGAAATGTCATCATCTTCTGAAGAGCTTTCATCATCTGGCAGTTTATGTAATATTTTCAATAGTATCGTCTTTTGTTCTTGAGTTTTGTGATGTTAAAGGAAAATTTTGTAAATTACTTTGGTCTATTTTTAGTATTTTGCTTTCAGGATTACCTTTATTTGACGAAAAACTACTTATTTCATCATCTCGTCTAATAAGAGTCATTCTTGTCTTATACGAGAAGCAAGCCTGCATTACATGGCTCCATGTATCCAAAAGTTATTTTTGGCCACGAGATGCACACGTGCGTCTCAACTAAAATAATTCTAAAAATAATAAAAATGTAAGATTTTGTACTTAAACTGAGGAAAAACTATTTAAAATGCATAAACTAATATTGTAAACGTGTTTAATATTGTGGCTCACTTAACTTTTTTTACTATGCATTGTGGCGTCTAACGTGTTAAACAATTTTCTTTGTTGTCATTTCATGTAATAAAAGATATACTTCCAAACATATTTTAAAATGCTTATTCAAATTTCCAGTACATACTACGATACTTTTCGAGTCAGAAGTTCAATTTTTGATGAGAAAGTTTTTGATTAAAAAAAAAAGGAAGTTATAACAACTAAAAATTTTAAAATTCATTAAACTGTGAGTCTTTTGGGGTTTTCATTTGTAAATGTCTATATTTGACAACCTTTATGTCTATGTTTGGGTGCTTTTGATCTCTGTCAATTAATTCACTTTCTTTCAGATTTACTAGTTGTGTCTGAGTATGAGAATTCGTATTTGTTATTTTAATCTGTAGTCAAAATCCTCTTCAAAGGCTTACAATGGATTAAACCAGGGGTCTCCAAACTACGGCCCGAGGGCCACATCCGGCCTGCAGACAGATTTTGTCCGGCCCGCGGAGACATACTTGAAAACTCCTTTTAGAGGACAAATATTTTTGAATATTTTTGTAAAGAAACACAGAATGGTAATGAGTAAAGACATGTATAATTTATGCAGTAAATTTAACTTCAGCATATAATAACTAACAAATTATTGAAATATATCCAACTAACATTTTATACATTGTAAGTAATGAACAACACATACCTTATAACAAACATGACATATGAAATGCTAATGAGATGTATGTAATTGAGATTTTCCACCGACAATAGTTTGTAGTTGTGGACTAATTTTATTTGTATCAATTATTAAAAGAGATTTAAGATGCTCGTCAGTTAATTTAGATCTGTATACCTTTTTGTGTACTTCATTTTGGAGAAGGTTTTCTCACACAAATAAGTAGTACCAAAAACGGAAACAGCCCACGAGCAAATTTATGCAAATTATCAAATTGTGTCAGTGGAAGACTCTTATAAAATTCCAACAAAGATGAGTTTTCATATTTGTTCTTAATTATATCACTGCACTGAAGATCAATCATTTCCATTTGAAGTTCCGGGGCTAGGGTTTCAATGTCAGCATCAAAAGGATTCTGAAAAATCTTAATTTGATTCGCAATGGCATCAAAGTCCGAGAAACGAGTATCAAAATTTATCTTCAAAGCACTCAAAGTTTCGATTGCAAAATCGATAGGAAACTCAGTCTCAGTAGTGTGGCTGAATATTTTACATGTTTTAAAATGTGAAAAACATTTACTTCGTAGTTGTGATTGAAACAGTATCAATTTCATCCGGAATGACTTGATATTAGTGTATAAATCAGGAAGATGCTGGTTTTCTCCTTGCAATCTCAAATTCAGTTCGTTCACATGTTTTGTCGAATCAACATAGAATGCTAACTTCCATAGCCATGCGTTGTTTTGTAATTCAGTAAGAGGGCGGTGCTTTTCATTCAAAAAAATTTCGATCACTGCTCGAAGTTCAAAAAAGCGCTGAAGGACTTTCCCACAACTAAGCCAGCGTACGGCAGTATGATAAGGTAAGTCTATTTCACCAATCTCTGCAATAAATTGTCGGAATTGTCGGTGATTCAACCCAAAAGATCTGATGAAATTAACAGTTGATATGACTGGTTTCAGAACGTCAGACATATCCAAACATTTTCTGCACAAATACTGTTGATGAATGATACAATGTAAGACTAATGGTTTTAAGCCGCCGTCATTTTCTACAGCCTTTGACACAAGAGCGATCACTCCTTTATCTTTCCCACTCATGTTTTTGCCTCCATCAGTTGTAATACATTTCAAGTTTTTCCATCGAAGGTTCTTTTTATTAATGGACATTTCAGCTCCTTAAAAAATATCGGTACCAGTAGTTGTGCCATGAATGCTATACATATCAAGAAGTTCTTCGTGCACTTCATAGCTTTTATCTACTCCTCTAATATAAATCAACACCTGAGCAGTATCTGACACATCCGTTGACTCATCCAAGGCCAAAGAAAACCACTCAACATGTCCATTTTTGTCGAACAGTTGAGAGGATATAAATTTTCAGTGATGTTTTCTACCCTTCGAGCCACAGTGTTTGCTGACATACTGACAGTTTTTAATAAATTTACCTTTTCAGGGCACATTTCTTCGACTACTGCAATTATGCATTCCTTGATCATTTCTCCATCGGTGAATGGTTTTCCACGTTTTGCAATTTCAAGAGCCACACGAAAGCTGGCACGAGTTGCCGCCTCTTGTTCAGTTTTGACTTTTGTAAATAAAGATTGCTGCGATTTCAATCCGCACTTCAAAGCTTGGAATTTTTCTGTCCGCACAATTCTAGTATATTTTGAGTAATTTTGAGTAATTTTGAGAATGTTTTGTTTCATAATGACGTTTCATGTTATATTCTTTAAGAACGGCTATGCTTTCATTGCAAATCAAACATAGCGCCTTGTTACTGGACTCAATTACGAAATACTGAATGTTCCACTGATCTTTGAATTTTCTGCATTCACTATCAATTTTTCGCTTCTTTTCCATTCTACTAAATCACACACAAAAGCAACAATTCAAATCAAATCAAAATACTGTTACACGCACAAACTTGTTTTAAGGAGGTACGCCCTATTTTATTTCACAACAGTTTCATAGGAACTGACTTGTAGTTACGCCACTATTGTCATCGCTTAGGTGGGGTCTTTAGTTTCCTCCCAGTTATCAGGTGCGTAACACTTAAGTGATTTGCGGCTATTATTTTTCAGACTTCTTATTATTTCGGATAGTTAAGTGTGTTTGTGACAATTTCTAACGATGACGTTGAAAAATAGTAGAAAGAATAATTATGTTATTAGTGGACAATCTCGGGAGAGATTGGAGATTTCCACTGGTGGAAATATTTTGTTTGTTCATGTCTACCTTGTATTAAATTAAAATATATCAAAAATAGGTGAATATTTGACATACTTAATAATGTTGACAGCTTACCACACTTACAAAAAATTAAATTATTCGTTATTTTACAAAAAATGATCCACACTTCAGCAAAATTCTATTACACATAAAATACAGAAATATATAAAATATATAAATAATAATAAAATATAAAAAAATATATATAAAATACAGTGTTTCCATCTTGGCCCTCGGAACTTACTGGAGTAATCAGTATGGCCCTAAGGCTGGAAAGTTTGGAGACCCCTGGATTAAACGGTTGATGTGTCTGAACAGATAAATATGCTTGCTAAATCACAAATAAATAAATATTGTTCTGAAGCTATTTTCTTGTGGCATTGTAAATTAATTACTATTTAACTGGGACTAAGCCACAATTAAAGATAAAAATACGTTTATTGACGTTTCAATTTCCACTTCGGAAATCGTTCTCAAAATACAAACAGTAAATTTACTGTTTGTATTTTGACTAAACGTATTTTTATCTTTAATTGTGGCTTATTCCCAGTTAAATAGTAATTAAATAAATATTGATAACAAGAAACTATTACCTGTATACTCTTCATCTAAAAAGAATGCATCTTTGTTTATTTTCTCTGGTCGTTCATTTTCTGGCCAGATTATATCTACCAAGCTAACGTTTAAAGCCACTAACTGAATACGTGATCCTTTCAGTTCGTGTTCGAGTTGATTCCACATGTGATGAGAAACCAATTTTGGATTTAAACCTAACCTTGAACCATGTGGGAATTGTTTTATAATCCATTCCGCCATTGTTGGAATATCTCGATGACCTTCTCTAAACAGCAACCAGTTGCAATCGATTTGTTCGTCAGCTTGAAGATGAAAGCGACCGTCAGTCCATAAAGCAGCTTTGTTTGCAGTAACGATGATGTTGGTGTAACTACCAGTAAAGCCTGATATGTAAGACCACAGTTTGTCATGTTCAGCAACTTCGGTACTCTAAAATCAAAAACGGGCATTTACTACTAAACAAATAACTAAATTTGCTATAAACACATAATAAAAAGTACATAGATAATTATTTAAAGTTTATGTTAGACAAAGATACATGATGGAGCCTTGTAACTGGCTACCTACATCATGAGAGTTGGAAATCTTTTGATTCCAAGCCTTACTTCAAAGGACTTGTGAATGGATGCATCTCCATAGGTTTGGATCTTCAGTGACCGTTGAAGGATAAGGATTTTTAATGTGAGCAAATATAGCTCTAGAGAAATAAAATCACTTTTGAGTTTATCGATTTATAATTAAATCTTTTAAGAGTAGAGAGGCCCAACACGGCCGTAACTTACTATACAATATCAAATGTACTCTTTCTTTATAACACGTAAAAGAAAAACCGTTATGAGAATTTGCCCGATTTCGGCGGAGAGAGAATATTATATTTAACACATGAATTGCGAGTTCTTAACTACTCGCTGTGATGGCTCCATGGCCATGTGTCAACTTGAACTGCTCTTACTGAACTGATAAAACACTACATAATGCGTAAAATGGGAAGATTACCCCTATTTTATTTAGGTGTGAAAAATATTTAACAGGGTCAGACGTCAAACGCCAGGGTGTCGCGTTCAAACTTGATAAAGTGTGTGTTCTAGTTATTATACACTAAGAAAAGTAAAAGAGTTACATTTTTATTTTATATTTTAAAAACAATATGTTCATTTCTGGAACAATACAGTAACGCAATTATATCCGCAAAAACCTATCCAACTGCCGACATAGGATCAGATCACAACCCAGTAGTGACCAAAATTAGGCTTAAAATGAAAATAATAAAGAGAAGAACAACAAATTCAAAAATCGATGCAAGTAAATCAACAACGGATTAATGAATGTTAAAGAACAAATTCAGCAAAGTACTGAGACGGAGAAAAAAAAAGGTTATTAATAAAGACAGAAATAGATAAAAGCCAAAAAGAAATTCTAATACAAACCAGATATAAAAAGAAGCAATGGATGACGGAAGAAATTTTAGATTTAATGGAAGAAAGACGTCAATATAAGAACAAATATAATCAGATGTACAAAAAAGTGGATAAACAAATATAATACAGAATTAAGAAAGCGAAAGAACAATGGCTAAAAGAACAATGCTCAGAAATAGAAGAATACCAGAAAACATGATAGTTTTAACACACATAAAAAAATTAAAGAATTAACTCACAACAATAAAACAAGAAAAGCGGAAATACTGAAAGATGCAAAAGGGAAACTTGTGTTCAACTAACGACAAATTAAAGAGATGGTCAGAATACATCAATGAACTATTCAAAGACAATAGAACAGAACAGATGGACATAGAAGTAGAACAGGATATGGTTTTAAAGATATTAAAAGAGGAAATTAAAATGGTATTAAAAAACAGCAAAACTGGTAAAGCATTAGGTCCAGACGAAATCCTCACAGAAATCTTAAAATGCATGAATGATGAAACCTTGGACATTATAGTAGACTTATTTAACTCAGTATACAAAACAGGACATATACCGAAACAATGTTACTCTCCACATTTTGTGCTATCCCTAAAGATACAAACGCTAAATATTGCAGTGAATACAAAACAATATCACTAATAAATCACATTCTCAAATTATTCCTGAAAATAATACATGGTCGTATAAATAAAAAACTGGAAGGAGGAATAGATGATAGTCAGTTTGGGTTCAGAAACGGACTAGGAACCAGAGAAGCGTTATTTGCTTTTAATGTGTTAGCTCAAAGATGCATGTATATGAATGTTGATGTGCATGTTTGTTACGTTGATTTTGAAAAAGCATTTGACAAAGTAAGGCATGGAAATTTAGTCAAAATTCTAAAGACAAAAAACAAACAATAGGGACTTACAAATAATAACAAACCTCTACTGGAATCAAAGAGCACAAATCGTAATAGATAACGAACCCAGTCCAGAAATTGAAATCAGGAGAGGAGTTAGGCAGGGATGTATTATGTCTCCATTACTATTTAATGTATATAGTGAAGCCATTTTTGAAGAAGCATTACTATCTCAAAGTGAAGGAATAATAATTAACGGAAGATCTATTAACAACATAAGGTATGCAGGTGACACCGTGATTATGGCAAGCTCTGCTGAACAACTCCAATTACTTCTAAACAAAAGAAACAGTTTCTGTGAAGAATATGGACTAAAAATGAATATGAAAAAGACCAAATACATGATAATAACAAAAAAAAAAACAAATATACCAACAAACATACATTTGGGAAATGTATCGATAGAAAGGGTTGATAAATACAAATACCTAAGAACCTGGATTTCAGACAATAATAATCAAACAACCGAAATAAGAGCTAGGATAGAAATAGCAAGAATTGCGTTTGTAAAAATGAAAACAATTATTTTCAACAAAGATCTTAGATTAGAACTGAGAGAAAAAAACACTGAGATGTTACGTGTTTTCGATTCTGCAATATGGACTTGAAAGCTGGACATTGAAATGTCGTGTTACAGGAGGCTGCTTAGAATTGCATGGACAAAGAAGAAAACTAACACGGAAGTATTGCGAGAAATGGGCGAAGAATGCGAAATAATAAACACAATAAAAATAAGAAAGATACAATATCTAGGACACATAATTAGGGGACAGAAAGGTAAGAGGAGGAAGAAAGAGAGTGTCATGGTTGAAGAATTTAAGAGACTGGTATAAATGCAGTTTGATAGAACTCATTAGAGCAGTAGTAGATAAAGTAAAGATAGTGATAATATCTAACCTCCGATTGGGAAACGGCACTTAAAGAAGAAGGTAAATCGATGTTCCCCCTCCCCCTAAGAGCGGGGTTTTAGAGGAAAGCCCGTGGGTCGGAAGACTTTTTTGGGTGGTCCCAAAATTAAAATTCTCTGTAAAATTCAGCTTGTTTGTCTTGTTTTTAGAGATCGAATATGTGGCGATTAGACTATAAAGTTTTATATACAGTGCTTTTCAGATAAAACTATCCACCTTAAATAACAGGCATAATATCATATTTAAGGTTGTTGGAAAATGCACCCTCTCACCCCCTGTATCAACCCTTTATTTTTTTTTAAATTACTTCCCCCTTTTTTTGTTTTATATTTGGATTCTTCTTTTTGTTCCGATTTCAAAAATGTATCATACCTTTGGCTTGAAGTGATTAGTTTATCAGATAGACAATTTTCCTGTTAACAAGACAGTATCTCCCTCACCTTAATTGACTCTAACAAAATAGGTTGTAGCATAATTTAAACTCTTTAAATATTTAACCGTACTATTTGTAGTACGTTTAAAAACCAAGAAACAAAAATATTCACTTTTTATTAAAGTTTTATCAAAGGTTTTCGAACATTTCGTTTAAATACTCCCATAAGAAGAAGTCTAGGGGTGTTCAATCCGGTGACCTAGGTGGCCAATCGATCATCTGTCGTCTTTTACCTATCCAAGGACCGGGAAACGTTTCGTTTAAAAATTATCGCACAGGTAAAGCAAAGTGTGGAGAAGCTCCATCATGTTGAAATACAACCAAATCATCGGAAAGGTTATCATCATTTGCTACTATTGTTCTAACGATCAACCACGTGCCTATATAATTCAAGATACGATGCTACATTTAAGTTTCCAGTGATAAAGAAGGGTCCGATAATGTGATTACGTAGAATACCACACCATACGTTTAACCTTTGAGGATGCTGTGTGTGAAATTCGCGTACAATATATGGATCACTCTCAGCCCAGTATCAGCAATTATATCTGTTCACCAAACCGTTTAATGAGAATGTGCATTCATCCGAGAAGCAAATATTGTTTAACAATTGTGAATTGTTAATGATGCATTTTATCATTAATTCGCAACATTCGCGACGACGATCAAAATCTTCTTCATTTAACTCTTGTACTAATTTAATTTTATATGGATAAAACTTAAATTTATGGAGGACTCAGAAGGCTGTAGAAGATGAAACACCGATTGCTCTGCTTATTGTTGACAGTGACTGTGATTGTTAAGAGTCTAAGTTAACTTGCCCTAAAACAGCTACTTGGATTGCTTTTTTATTTACAAGTTCCTGTCGGTTATGTTTTTTATTGCAAACTGACCCTCTTGATCTAATTTTTTCTGCATCAGTTCAATCACACACTTATGAGTTGCATGTCTATTGTGGTGTGTTTCATTAAAAATTCTAGCAGCAGCTCTTGCAAAATTATTATTTTTGTAGTATAAACCTACAATTTCGATTCTTTCTTGCAAAGTGTACACTATTTCAGCGATCAAATTCCACACGTATCAAAATAAGCTGTTACTTACAAGTTATAACAAGTTGTCGCTATTAACCGATTAAAACAAATGTAAAAATGATATCGAAAACCTTTGATAAAACTTGAATAAAAAGTGAATATTTTTGTTTGTTGGTTTTTAAAGGTACTACAAATAGTACGGTTAAATATTTAAAGAGTTTAAATTATGCTACAACCTATTTTGTTAGAGTCAATTAAGGTGAGGGAGATATTGTCTTGTTAACAGGAAAATTGTCTATCTGATAAACTAATCACTTCAAGCCAAAGGTATTATACATTTTTGAAATCAGAACAGAAAGGAGAATCCAAATATAAAACAAAAAAAGGGGGAAGTAATTTAAAAAAAATAAAGGGTTGATACAGGGGGTGAGAGGGTGCATTGTCCAGCAACCTTTAATATGATATTATGTCTCCCCCTTCAGATATTAATTGACGTGTTTTTGCGTTTTTTCCAAAAAATTAGAGGTTCAAAAGTTATTTAAGGTGGATAGTTTTATTTGAAAAGCACTGTATATTTATTTAATATTTTTATACTTTTGAAATCAAATGACTTTTATTGTTTTTTATTTATTTCAGCTTGTTCTATATTTCGAGCTCCCAGTACTAATAAATGAATAATAAATATATTTAATTTTCATAATAATGTCAATTGTTATTAAATAAATATTACATGACCACTTTTATTATTATGTTTGTTTTTGGAAGATATTATCTTTTGGTATTTAGTTGATTGTGCTGTCTCTAACTTTTAGTAAGCTCAGTCACACGAAAAAAATTGTTTAGAGATGAGGCCTAAGTTTATTTTTCCAGAACTCTATTATCTCTCAAAATTGTTTCAGATTTATCCAAATCTTAGTACGTCAGTGTCGGAACGTATTTTGGATTGCATAAAAACAGCTTTATGCTTGTTGATGACCATATTCGTAAATATTATTGGTCTAAAAGCAAGGAATGTGCTTTTGCAGAATAAAATACTAACAGATAAAACAATTGGAGATTTTTATATGAAAATTCTTGTCATGCAACTTTTCGAACTTTCCCAAATATTTGTTATACAGTGTCACCAAGAAGATTGGAAGACACTCTTAAAAAATTTTATGTGTAATAAACATAGCTTTTTCTTAAAAAGGATGATATTTTTTACAGCGATATTGGTAAACATTGGACGAGTTCTATTTATGCAATTTTATTTAGATACTAGCTTTATTAATACAATGCTGTATCAATTACCACAGTTTATTAACTTATTTATGACACTTTTAACTGCTGTATTGTTTTGCACTTTGGCAGGTGGCCTCTTGAGAGAAATTGAACATATTAAATCAAGGATAACAATATTGATTAAGACAGCTAAAAACGGAAAATCTATCACCAAATTGGTTAATGAGTATATTTTATCAGTAATTGAAATTATAAAGAAAATTAAAGCTTTGAATAATATTTACGGGTGTCAAATTCTATTGCTTTCAGGTGTGATGACAATATTTTTAATGGTTTCTTACATTGGTTATGATCGATACGGTCAACATACGTTGATATTGTACATATTAAAATACGTTCTAAATTCCATATTCTTGTGGGTAAGTTCTTATCAATAGTAAACGTTTACAAACGTAAAGTTCTTTTAACCCTTCGGTACACCGGTGATAGTTTAATACACTAAGAACGGGTTGGGTCTGAGAAGCCCAAAAATTAAACTAAGAATTTTTTATGTTTAATTTTGTAACAACAGGTTTGCGTTGCATATATTAGAACTACTACTAAAGACAATTTACATACATTAAAAGAAAATGAACTTTTATTATAATACTAAAACTAAAAATATAAAAGAAATTACGTACTGCATTATGGCCGATTGATTAGTGATGAGAATTAAAAACTGATATAAAAGAAGTAAAAACGGAACAAAAACAATACAGAGAAGAAATGAGGGAACTCAAAACTGAACTAGCAGAACTAAAACAAGAGAATAGTGAAATCTGGAAAGAAAATGAACAAATCAAAAAGGATCTGAATGAGACAAAAGGACACCTTGAAAGGCTGGATAGAATAAGAAACGAAAATAATGTGATAATACAGGGAATGACAATATAAACTGGAGATAGAAGAATACTAAAAGAAGTGATAGAAAATTTTATGACAAAAGAGCTAAATATTACCGTAAATATAGACGAAGCAGTGAAACTAGGAGATAAAACATGTTTAGTCAGACTGTCAAACAAAGAAGAAAAAACAAAAATTATGGAAAACAAAAGTAAACTTAAAGAAGTGAAAAAAGAAAAAATATATATAAGCAATGATCTAACGACAGAGCAATTACAAATACAGAAGGAAATGCGAAGAATAGCAAAAGATGAAATAAAGAAAGGTAAACGTGTCCAAATTAAGGCCAACAAACTTATAATAGATGGTCTAGAAAGGAGATGGAATAGAAACACCAACCAGCTGGGGGACCATCATGGAGGTGGTTCAAAAAAGTAGCAAGATATGAGAGGATGCATTATTCGTTGACATACGAGGCAAAGAAACAGGAAATGACAGCAGATAAACCCAGACACAACAAAAGTGAAATAAAGAAAGATGGACAAGAAAACAAAAATAAAGGACGAAGACAACAGAACAAAAAAAAAATAAAGAGTTGAAAATAAGCACATGGAACATAAGAACTATGCTAGCTCCAGGAAAAATGCTAGAAATAGGAAAAGAACTCAAAAAGTATAAGATAGATATTGCAGCAATGCAAGAATTACGCTGGGAGGGACAGGGACAGATTGATAAACAAGACTTTACAATGTTATATTCAGGAGGAAAGAAGCAAGGGCAAAAAGGCGTGGGATTTATGATACTAAGGCATCTAAGAGAGAAAATTATAAATTTCAAGCCAATATGCGAAAGGATGGCCTATGTTAGAGTCAACAGCAAACCATTTAATATATCAGTCTTGAATTTATACGCTCCCACAGAAACAAGCAATGCAGACGAAAAATAAATCTTTTATGATAAGGTCGAAGAGGAGATAGAAAAAATACCCAAAGAAGATGTCATATTTGTACTAGGAGACCTCAACGCCCAGATTGGAAAAGAGGACTTTTTACAACAAATTGCAGGAAAGCATACAATACACGAAAACACGAATGATAATGGGCAAAGACTATGTAACCTAGCAACAAGAACAAATTTGTAAATAAGCTCAACAAAATTTGAACACCCTAAAATACATAAGGTAACATGGAGGTCACCAGATCAGAAAACATATAGTCAAATTGATCACATAATGATTATTAAACGAAAACAGTCGTCAATTAAAGATGTAAGAACGTTCAGAGGTGCGTGTGCAGATTCAGACCACTACATGGTCACAGCCACTATAAGACAAAAATTTAAAATTGAAACAAAACAAAAAAACCAACATAAAAAGTGAAATGTCAATAAATTGAGTAATGAAGAAGTAAGATAAAAATATGAAGAGGCAGTAACAGTTCAAATAAAAGAGAAATATAAAGCAGAAGATATAAGCACAGAATGGGAGACAATAAAAAAATCAATAGAAGAAGGTGCAAATATGCTGACAGGTAAAAGTCAGGCTAAAACAAAAAACGTATGGTATAACCAAGAATGTAGAGAAATAACAGGAAAAAAAGTGCAAGCCAGAAATAAATGGCTAAAAACAGATAAAGAGGAAGACAGAGAAGAATATAAAAAATTAAGAAGGAATGCTAAGAAAATGATAAGGCCAAATAAAAGAAGATGGGTAGACAAAAAAATGCAGGAAATAGAGCAGGAAATAGAGCAGGAAAGAACAAACAGAAATGCAAAAAGTTTTTACAAAAAGATTAAAGAACAAAACAAAAAATACAAGGGCAAAACAAACGGAATAAAAAATAGAGAGAGAATAGTGATAATAAAGGACCAAGAATACAAGCAAGTATGGAGAGATTACTACAGAGAGCTCTTGACGGAGGAAACAACAGAAGAAGAAATGCATAACGACGAGGAAACGGTACACGAAGAAGAAGCAGATGAAGTAGACGAAGTAGACATCGAAATTTCAAAAGAACCAACATTAGAGGAATTGGATGAAGTAATACAGAGAAGCAAAAATGGAAAAGCCCCTGGTAAAGATGGAATTAATATGGAACTAATAAAATACGGGGAAGGGAACCAAGAGAAAAAATACTGGAACTATTGAAAAATATATGGAAAGACGAGAAAATGTCGGGGGACTGGGAGGTAGGGCAGATCATAACAGTACATAAAAAGGGAGACCAACAAATCTGTGAAAATTATAAAGGAATCACATTACTAAATACAACATATAAAATATTGACATCAATAATAAAAAAGAGGTTATCAAAGATCACAAAGAAGACAGTAGGACAGTATCAATGTGTATTCACAGAAGGAAGATCTACAATAGATGGAATACACACAATAAAACAAATAATGGAAAAAGCAAACGAGTATAAATTAGAATTGGAAATGTTATTCATAGACTTCAAACAGGCATTTGATTCATGTAAAAGGAACGTAATGATAGCACTTAAAAAATTAAAAATTCCACATGAACTCAGAAAATTAATAGAAATGACAATGAGAACTACAAAAATAAGCATAAAGACACAAAGAGGAGATACAGAGGAATTCAGTATAAATAAAGGGATGAAACAAGGAGATGCCTTATCAACAACGCTATTTAATCTAGCATTAGAATATGTACTGCGAAATATAAATAAAGGAAATCTCAGAACAAGAGGTGGTCAAATAATTGCATATGCAGACGATATTGCTATTATTGCAAAGAACAGAAAAATAATGAAAGAAATGCTTGAAGAAATAAGAGAGAAATAGGAGGTAATGGGGCTAAGATTAAATCAAGAAAAGACAAAAATATTAAGATTAGGGAAAAAACCAATGAAAGAAAAAATCAAAATAGGAAGTTCTGAGTTTGAAAAAGTAGAATTCTTCAAATACCTAGGAGTTACAATAAGTAAATCCGGAGAAAGGAAATCCGAAATAAAAGAAAAAATATTAGCAGTGAATAAAGCTTATTTTGTAAACAAAAGATTACTTAAAAGCAAAACACTGACTAAAAAAAGTAAGATGAGCATTTATAACACCATAATTAGACCAATATTATTATATGCAGGAGAAACAATGACGATGGTTAAAAAAGATGAAGAAGACTTAAGAATAGCAGAGAAAAATATTATGAGAACCATACTAGGACCAATCAGAACAGAGCAAAATGAATATAGAAGCAGAACAAATGCAGAAATTAAGGAAGAACTTAAGGAAGACATCGTAACTAAAATAAAGCAATGCAGAGTTAGATGGTTAGGTCACATTTGGCGAGCAGGCGATGAGGCAGTGACATACGCAATGATAGAATGAAATCCAGGAGGAAGAAAGAGAAGGGGAACACCGAGATCAAAGTGACTGCAAGAAGTTGAAGAAGACCTCCAAAGGGCAGGAGTCAGAGAATGGAGAGGAAGAACTAGAGACAGGAAAAAATGGAGAGATATTGTCAAGAAGATAAGATAAACAAAAGACTGATTCGCTTAAGAAATAAGATCTAGAAAGCATTTGCGGTTTAACCCCACACTGGGGTGCATAGCCATTATATATAATATGGCCGATGTTTAAAAAACACCTTGTATATAACTTATTCAGTCATTTCATCAATGCATATGCGAGAAACAGGTACGGTATGTTCTAAGCAAATACATTTTGTACAATAGTGACACGTGTATTGAGTTTTACGATCTCTAAAAGCACAACGCCCCTTTTATTTTGCAATTCCGCAGGTGCTACACCACTGAGCTTAGCAGCAAGCTCTTTTATATCTCGTGCCAAATGAGGAGATTGAGCTTTTTCTTTTATATTGCCCATTACTAACTGAAGACCTAGTTCTTTTAAAAAAAAATCTTCTTTTGCTTGTTTTTGTATCCAAATGCCTCTGTATCCAAAATGTATTTATTGCAGCAACATCAAGCAATCCATAAAAGATGACCATAGGCCAACGTTTTGTATTTCTTGCGATAGTATAGGAACCTCGAAGTTGATCAACCGTGTCCACACTACCTTTCGTAGAGTTATAGAACGTTATTACTTCAGGTTTACTTTCGTCACACGTTGTCGGATCGATTTGGTCACAAGGGTGTAGGGTTGATAAAAGAACAACATGTTTTTTTGGTTTTGGTGTATAGGACAATAGGACAGGTAGGTATATCTTTGGTAAATCCAAACATAGTTGATTTTGGCGGTCTATTGTTCAATAAAAATTCGGTTGAGATATGCCTTTTGTATTTCCGTAGGGTGCCTACAATTGTTAGACTATGATTTGTCACAGCTGAGAGAATATGAACCTAGCGGTTATGTACCGGCATAGATTTCTAATTGATAAGTATAGAAAGTGCGAGAATCCACCAAAGAATATACCTTCAGACCGTATCGGTCCAGTTTGTTTGGAAGGTATATTCTAAAGCTACAGCGACCTCTAAAGCCTAAAAGCATCTCATCGATAGTGACATATTAGGCAATGGTATAATATTTTTGAAAATTTTCAACTACATCCCCAAATACGAACTGCTATAAGTTTGTCTACTTGTTTCCGTTCGTCCCTTGTACGAATATCATCTAGGCGTAAGCACTTCATAAGAAATCTAAACCTGCGGAGAGCCATCGTTGCCGGAAATATGTCAAAGTCCGTGCCATTTTTTTTTCAAAAACTCAATAATTAAAGTTCTACCTCTACGGTAAACTCCAGCTAAGTAAAGCAGGCCAATCAGAGCTTTTAGTTCACATATATTTGTTAGCCTCGCATCGGAACTGTCATTATATCTCACGGACACACGCTCGATATATACATTAGTACATTCAACAATATGTTTTATAATTTTGTCATTAAAAAACAGTTTCCAGCATTCCTTTTCAGTTGTGCAACTTTTCGCTTCACGAATAACTCCAGGAAGCTTTGTGATGAAATTTTCTCGTCTAGTTCTAACATTTCGTGATCCGCATGTCTTATTCCATTTCATTCCATCTTTGTTATTGTAATGAAGGTATTGATTTGACCCACCTTGTGGAATACATTCTTGTAAGTTTAGTTCGGTGTCTTATAAATCGAATTCAGACTCTGAGTTTTGATTACCATCTTCATTTTCTAATTTTCCAACAATAAACTCATCGGAATCTGAATCTTCATAATTTTCTTCCTCGTCGGTTGCAACTTCCTCGTAGAGACATTGCAACGTTTTACCTCTCCCTCTTAAGAATATATTGTTTTCTTCTTCAAGTGCCGTCTTCGTTCCGAAGTTTGGCTATCATCAAAGCTATGCGTATTTTTGATGCTGCAGATCTAAACAGTTGGTAATTGGTGCAATTGTACCATTCTCTCAAGTTTTTCAACCATGAATGCCTTCTTCTTCCTATAGATCTCTTTCCCATTATCTTTCCCTGTATAATCAATTGCAGCAACTGGTATTTATCTCCCCTCATAACATGTCCCAAATATTGTAGTTTGCGCTTTTTAACAGTAAGTATCAGCTCTTTCTCTTTCCGCACTCTCCGCAAAACCTCCACATTTGTTACTTTCTCTGTCCAGGGTATTCTTAATATTCTACGATACATCCACAACTCAAATGATTCTATCTTTTTGGTATCGATCTTTTTCAATGTCCATGTTTCCATCCCGTAGAAGAGAACTGACATAACGTAACATCTCAAAAGGCGAATTTTAAGTTTTAGACTTAGATCTCTTCCGCAGAACACCTTTTTCAATTTAGTAAATGTGGCTCTAGCTTTCTCTATTCTGGTTCTGATTTCTTCAGAGCAATCATTATTTTCGTTGATAACAGTTCTCAGGTAATTATATCTTCTTACACGTTCGATTCTTTGATCATGCACGGTTATGTCAGGGAAGTTTTGTGGTGATTTAGATATTAGCATTATTTTTGTTTTGCTTATGTTAAGTGATAATCCGTGTTCTTCACTGCATTCTACTATTTTGTTAATTAGTATTTGAAGATCTTCCCAAGTTTCTGCGATTAGTACCGTGTCATCGGCATATCTCAAGTTGTTTATTCGGATGCCATTTATCTTAATACCTATATTTTGATCCGAAAGTGCTGTGTTTATAATGTCTTCGGAGTATAGATTGAATAAGGTCGGTGAGAGTATACAACCCTGTCTTACGCCTTTCTTGATCTCGATTTCCTCCGTTGTCTCTTGCTCTATTCGGATATTTGCTTTCTGGTTATAGTAAATCTTAGCGATAATTTTAATGTCCCTTTTATCCAAGTTTTTTTCCTACTAGCAGTTTCATTAAGTGATCGTGACGAACTTTATCAAACGCTTTGTTGTAATCAATAAAGCACATATATATATATATATATATATATATATATATATATATATATATATATATATATATATATATATATATATATATATATCTTGGTTTATATCTAGACATCTTTGGCATATGACGTTAAGTGCAAATAGTGCTTCTCTTGTTCCAAGCCCGTTCCGAAATCCGAATTGAGTATTACTAATATCTGCATCTAGTTTTCTGTTAATTCTTGAGTGGATTACTTTGATGAATACTTTTAATGTATGCCCCATTAAGCTTATAGTGCGGTAGTCAGTGCACTGTTTTGCATTTGCCTTTTTTGGTAAGGTTACAAAAGTTGAAAGTAGCCATTCCTTTGGTATTTCTCCTCTTTTGTAGATGCAGTTAAAAAGGTCGAGTAGAATATTCACTGATTCGCCTTCCACAAGCTTAAGAAGTTCTGATGTGAGCCCGTCTGGACCCGGTGATTTACCATTTTTCATTATTTTTATAGCGTATAATAGTTCTTCTTTAGTTATTTCTGGTCCTTCGTCGCCTTGCAAGTTATCTATATTAGGTTCTTGTCTTTCATCGTCGAACAATTCTTCTACATAGTTCTTCCAGGTCCTAAGCTTTTCTTGTAGATCGGCTATTATTTCACCATTTGCGTTGAATAGGAGATTGGGATGTTTTCGTTTTTCTGTACCTGTCAGTTCCTTTATCTTTTTATGTAAGTTAAAAGTGTCATGTTTGAGATGTAGTTCTTCGATTTCCTCGCATTTTCTTGTATAAAAATTTTCCTTTGCAGTTCTTATTTCTTTTCTGATTTGTTTGTTTACTTCGTTATATTTTTGGCTGCATTTTCCCTTTAACTGTCTTCGCTCATCCATGAGACCTAAAATTTTTTCTGTTATCCATTCTCGTCCTTTTTTCTGTTTCTCTTTGGTAAGCATTTTCTGGGCAGGTTTTATTATGGTGTCTTTTAAATCTTGCCACTTGTCTTCTACATGCGTGTTCTCTGTCTTTGTAGAAAGCATTCGTAAGTTATCATTGATATGTTGTTTTAAATCTTCTTTAATTGTTGGATCTTGTAAGCGGCTGGTACCTATGTGATCTATTTTTGTTTTATTTGAAGGTCTTTTGAGTCTAATGTGTACCCGCGCTATCAGGGGGTTATGATCTGAAGAAACATCTGCGCCTGGATAAGCCTTAACTGATCTTATACAGTTTCTGTATCGCTTATTTGTTAAAATATAATCTATCTGATTCCTAATTGTTTTTTCCCTAGTGTGTTGAGGGGACGTCCATGTGTACAGTCTTCGTTTGGGTAGCTTAAAGAATGTATTTGAAATTATCATATCATTCTCTTGACAGAACTCTAAAAGTTTGTCTTCTCTGTCGTTTCTTGCCCCTAAACCATATTCTCCCACATTTTTTCCGCTTTTTCCTTTGCCAATTTTGGAGTTGAAGTCTCCAAGGATAAGTGTAACATCTTTTGGCTTTGTAGACTTTAGAACTTGATTTATTTGTTCATAAAACTGCTCAATCTCTTCATCTGATTTATCTGCAGTAGGGGCATATACCTGTATAATATTAAGTTTTGCAGTTTTTGTATGCAGTTGTAGGAGCAGGATCCTGTCTGACACTGGCGAAAAATTAGTGACAGACTGTGTCATTCTTTTTAAAACGACAATTGCTACACCATATCTGTGATGTGGGTATTCATTTCCTGAGAAATAGATCATACCGTTGCTTGTCGAGACGTTGCCTGCATATATATTGTTTTGCTAGGCTCTAAAAACAATGCATTATAAATTTTGTTATGTACTTTCATTAAAAAATACTTACATTAAGGAACGAGTTGGATCTGAGAGAATGAAAACAGATGTAACATCGACAATATCGCTTCAATAAGTATTAGTAACTGAGGAATTATAGCTGACCATACCGCCGAAAGGTACCAAGACCATCACGATCGTACTTAGACTCTCTGGCCGAATAGAGATATTAGAAAAACTAAATGGGCCCGACAGACCCAACCCGTGCACCGCAGGGTTAAACTAAATACTTCTTATAGCTTAGTATGATGTTTTTCACGGGTCTGAGATATTATTTAGCGTGATGCATGCAGGAACCTTGCAGTACACATAAATTAGGTTAAGAATAGTCCCAGAAGCTCAGTTTGGATTCCGAGCAAAACACGCCAGCAAACTACAAGTACCCAGACTAACAGAGTACATAACGGCCGGATTTAACGGCAACCAGTATACAGGAGCAGCCTTTCTGGACCTAAGCAAAACCTTCGACAGAGTCTGACATGAAAGACTAACCAACAATATAAGACGCTATGGATACAGCGAAACCATGACAGGAATAATCTCATCATACTTGGGCAGCCGGAGGTTTAGGGTTCGCATAGGACAAGTACTGTCCAAGCACGGAGCTCCAAAGGCCCGAGTGCCGCAGGGATCGGTCCTGTCACCTCTACTGTATACATTATACACCGCCGATGTTCCAATAACACCAGAAACACTTCTCAGTCTTTATGCAGATGACACAGCAATTGCGGCTAAACAGAGAAAAATTGATGAAGCTGTTGAAAACAACTTACAGACAGCATTGGATAGCATAGAAGAATAATGAAATAGTAACAAAAAACAAAATTTATTTAATTTATTAATGTTAGTATTTTAAAAACTATTTCCAGATTGGAAATTGAAACGGCAATAAACTTATTTTAAACGTCAATTGTGGCTTATTCCCATTACAATATTTAGTAAATCGGAGGTAAAAACCTTAATAAACTCGAGTACATAGTCTCATTGCTAAACAAATATAGCTTATCATTTATGATACGTTTTAGATTTTATAATATAATCACATATTTATAACATTGAAGTATAGCCTTTAGCAGAAGAAAATAGTAAAATTAGAAGGGTCTAATTTTGGCGAAGCTTTTGCTTTGAGTTCATGTAGCTGTATCTGTTTATTTTTTGAAGATGCCTTTTATTATTTGCATGAGAATATTCAAAAGAATATTTTTTATGAAGGCTGTAAAAACATTTTGTTTTTGTTTTAGATATGTTTTCTATACATAATATTATTTTGTGTTCGCATAGAAGGAGCTATGAATGAAATATTGGAACGGACTAGCTCAGTTTTACAATATTTGCCAGAAGATAACCAGGGTAAAATTTTAAATCACAAAATAATTCTATTGAATCGTCAAATAAAATTGCACAGTCCATATTTTACAGCTGGAGGCTTTTATGAAGTAGATTTTCAAGCATTTTTAGGCATTTTTAGTGGAGCAACATCTTTTATTACTGCTTATTATCAATATAATGGTAATTCTGGATAAAAACATTATATAAAGTATATTTTTTGTGACCTAAATAATTATTCTTTCAGTATACATTTTAGTCTCCTTCTGTGGCGAAAGATAAATATATTCTTTTCTTGTTAACCGTGTTCTTCTTTTATTTAAAATTAAACCAGATTTTGAACATATGTTCACAAGGAACATATTTTGTTACATTACTCCAATATTTTATGAATATAGTGGTTAAGTGAGGATATGCATGGCGATGGTTTTTCCACCACGGTAATGGACAGTTACAATCTCCGTTCGAAATTTTTTGTGGGTAATATATCATCGGACAAATATATATGTCGACTTCTTTTATATCTCTCTATACAGGTGTATGTTTGGATGAGTTATGTCCAATTAATTCATCAAAAATACACCATGGACTTAAGTTATCTTTATCAGTTTCTTTTTCTTGTACTGGTTGATTTTTAAGATTTACTAAACTTATGCAAAGACTCGTTTCATCCGTTTTCCATAGTTGAAGAACGAGCTTTTAAAAAGTTTGTAGGGTTGATTCCTGGATATAAACCGCCAACAAGAAAAACTTTGTCAGGTTCATTACTTCTGGAATGTTATATCAAAACTGAGCAAACTTTTAGGTCACAACTTGTTAAAGAAGTAGAAAATATCTGTATTACTACTGACCTCTGGACATCTGGAGTAACTGAGAGTTACATCGCATTAACAGGACAATATTTAACCGAAAATTTAGAATTTAAAACGGTTTTATTAGGCTGCTGCTATTTTTCTGGAAACCATAATTCAGAAAACATCGCTTCTGAAATTAGTGAAATTATTAATCAGTGGGGTCGAAAACGAAAAGTAAATTTTGCAGCAACTGATAATGCCTCAAATATGGTCAAAGCTATTAAAGATGTTTTGGAATGAAAACATTTAAATTGTTTTGCTCATACGTTAAATTTATTGGTGGAGGACGCACTTAAATGCTGTCGTGTACAAATAGATAAAATAAAAAGTCCTTTTTTCGACAATTCGGCAAAAAACACATTTCAAAAAAAGTACCTTATCTTCAGAAAGGCTTTTAAAGTATCAATTACAACATAACAAAGTTCCCAAACGGTCAATCCAAGACGTTGAAACTAGGTAGAACTTCACCTATTACATGTTAAAAAGAATGACCGAGTTAGAAGAGCCAATCCGTTCCACATTGGTATTAGTTAATACAGACTTAGACTTGGACCAAATCTAAATAAAGAACACTGGATTATTTGTTCTCAACTTTCCCAAATTTTACGGCCGTTTAAAGAAATAACAAGTACAATGAGTGGCCAAAAATACTTGAAGGGTAGTTCAGTGATTGTTATGGTACGCTGCCTGCAAGAATCTTGCAATAAAATTTTAGCAAACGGTAACCTTACATCCATAGTATCCGACGTAGTACAATTACTAATATCGGGTTTAGCAAAAAGATTTAGAGGGATAGAACAGAGTGGCACATTGTCATTATGTACATTTATGGATTCACGATTTAAAGTGCAGGGTTTTTTTCATAAAAATGAAGCTAAAAAAACAAAAGAAAGAGTTAAGAAAGCTGGTTACTTCTATAATTAAAGAACAAGAAGATTGTACTATTGAAAATCAACCAGTACAAGAAAAAGAACCGATAAAGATGACTTAAGTCCATGGTGTATTTTTGATTAATTAATTGTAGATGACTCATCTAAACGTACACCTGTATCGAGAGTCCATTACAACGGTGGAAAAACCATCGCCATGTATATCCTAACTTAACCACTATATTCATAAAGTATTGTAAATGTGAACACATGTTCAAAATCTGGTTTAATTTTAAATAAAAAAGGAACACAGTTAACAAGAAGTAAAGTAGAAAAACTTATGTTTTTAAATGTCAATTTAGACGATTCGCGATTTAATAATAACGTGTAATGTAAATGTAAGTACGATTTACTATTTGTATTGTTTAGTTTATTTTTCAAGTTATAATAAATATACTTTCATTAGTTTCTTTCACTTCAATAAATATACACATAAACGATAATAGCCATTATGTTTGTTTATGTAGGTACTCTCTTACTTGAAACTGCTTTTAAACAATCATAGTTACTTGTTTACGAAAATCGGTTTAGTTGCGTTAAGAGCATAGGCGGAAAATTTCAGGCCAATGTTTTTTAAATTCATTCATTTTTTTTTGGAATCCTGGGGAACCTAACAAATATTTTTGAAAAATTTAAATTCAGAATGAAAGATTACATTATTACCGAGGGCCTAAAATCCCTTAGAATAAAGAAAAAGTTTTTTGAATGAGATATTTGAAATTAAAAATCACACTCAATTTTCTCTTTTTTTTACCCCTGTAATTTATTTAAATAAACATTATAGAAGTTTTCAGGGACTTTCGGCCCTCGGTAATAATGTATTGTTTCATTCTGCGTTTAAATTTTTCAAAAATATGTATTAGTTTTCTCAGGATTCAAAAAAAATGAATGCATTTAAAAAGCATTGTCCCGAAATGTTGCGCCTACTGCTGTATGTTATTCGGTGCTTTGACCAGACAGATGTTGCCAAATAATTTTCTATGAAGATTTTTTAATGCGGCGTTATTGTATGCAGTTTATTATTTCATATTGAGAATAAGGCACAATGTGACTTTAAAATAAGCTTATTTTGATGTTTAGATTTTTAATTCGGAAATCGTACTTAAAATACGAAACATTAATAAATTTTATTTTTATAAAACGATTTCTGAAGTGTAAATCAAAATGTTATATTACACTTATTGTATAGTAAACTTGTGGCATATTCCCAGTAAAAAACGGTAAGCTGCCATTTAAGTCCATTTCGCCCAATTTGATTATCTTAGAACATTGTTCAAATGCTAAAAAGACAACAGGTCAAATAAAACCAATAAGTTTGGCAACGTTGAACTTCCCCTTTTTTTATTATATCCACGCATGCATGTTCGGCGATATAAAGGGCGGACCTAATATACCTCTCTGTTTTAAAACAGGTGTTTCTCACTCCATCTCATCACCGACCATAAACTTGTTTCCACACTGTATATATATATACATATATATATATATATATATATATATATATATATATATATATATATATATATATATATATATTCTTAGAAAGGGCTTTAGTGACTATGTGAGTAATATATACATATATATATATATATATATATATATATATATATATATATAATATATATATATATATATATATATATATATATATATTGGAGAAACGTCCAGAAATTTGTCCGGAAGATTAACATCTCACAAGAGTGATATTAATCTGAATAAAGTACAAGCCTGTGCATTAAGTGAACATTGTATTACAATGGGCCATACGCCTAACTATGATCAAACAGAAATATTGAGAAGGGAAAGAAATTACAACAAAAGACTGTTTCTAGAAATGTGTTTAATTAAAACTACACAAAACACCTTAAACAAAAGAGAAGACATTGAAAATCTTAGTGCTATATACAGTAATCTTCTTTTAAATAAAAGAATAACAATATAAAAGTTCTTAAAAGTTACGCATATGAAAGGGATTATTCCAAGTTCAAATGAGATAAAATTTATTTTTATTTGTATTTTTTCTTTCTTAAATACTTAGTAACATAAACTCTGTTGCTTGTTTAATAACTGTAATATTATATCAAAATTTGCAATGAAGGTTTGCATAAACATAGACACTTCCTCTGTCAAACTCACCTAACATAAATATAAAAAATAGAAGAGATATGGAAACCTTAGTAATAATTTTTGACAGAAATAAAAAGTAAATCAAATTTAATGTCATTATGTTAATGACATAATGACAAAATGTAAAATTTTGCTAATTTTAAAAGACAATTCTCACAAGGGTAAGCCTATTGAAGACATAAGAACTTCATTTTTCTAATGTAAATTTTTTATGTTAATTTTTAGTATGTTTTGAAAAAGAGTAAAATAAACTCGAAAGCTTAGCAAACCTAAAAGAGTTTTACTTAAAGGCCAATATATTGACTACTAAACCCAATATATCCGTATATATATATATAATATATATATATATATATATATAATATATATATATTATATATATATATATAATATTGTTATGATAAGTAAAATCGAGAAAAATATTGGTTTGATTAAAATATTTCAAAGTTCAAAAACATTAAAATAATTCAGATAAGTAGGATAATAACCAACAAACATTTCGAAGAAGGAAAGTTTTTAAATTTTTGGATTACCTGTATTAAACAAAATGTAAGCTATGCATAAATTATTTCTTTGTTATACTTGAGTGACCCGCATAATTTTAAGTGAAATCCAAAGACAATTGAACCGGGTTTTCCAAATACATTAATGCAGTGATTAAAGACAATAGAAGAGATTTTAGAAAGAGGTTTTTGTTAGTTTTTAAGAATGGTAGAAAAATATTATTTGTAAATAAGTTTTAGGAAATTTTATAATTATAGGTAAAAATTTGTTTGTTATCGAAATGAAAAAATGGGGGAATTGTGACGAGTTTTGATTGGCGGAGATTGAAAAAGGTGGGATAGGTATGTAGGAATGAAAGTTTAGCTAGATTTAGGAGAGAGAAAAGATAATTAGTTGGTTTTCCAAGTCTGTAAGACGAACAGTGATTGTTCTCTGGCGGTTCCCGAGAGGTAGCAAGCAGTAGTGTTGAATGTTAGTGAGTTTTTGTGGAGTTGGTGTATCTGACAGAAGCTGAAGCAGCAAAATATTGTAAGTCATATTTTTCTACTTATATTCCAAGAGTCACTGTTCAGGCCAACGAGAGATTCAGTTTATCATAAAGAGAAGATATTCCAAGAGTCATTTTACTCGGGCCAACGAGAGATTCAGTTTATCGAGAGGAGAAAGGCTATCATAATTTGAATGATTCGTGCTTTTGAAGGAGATCATTAAGGACGATATACTTGCAACAATTTGTTGTAAGATTGCTGATTACCTAGGGAGCGGTTGAGAGTAGATAATATAGTATACAAGGAACAAGGATTTGGACCACTCATCATCAGAGAGAGATATTTTGTTTTCTGCAGTTTTTCTTTTATTGATAACACAATTTTTACACTTAATTTAGAAAGGATATAAATATTTGATTAGGAGAGTTAGAATAATTTGGGATTTTGAGATTTTAATTAATATTGTTTGTACCATTAATTTTGAAGGTTCACGTACGTAGAACAAAATTCGGAGAATCATTATATGAGATTTTGTTTATTGAAAACATTTGAGTATGAATTATTTCATATATTTTATTTCAATATATAGTGTTATATCATATGTGTTTTTTATTATTCCGGTATTCTTTGGACCTTACCTTTCACATGTAATAGCATAAATATTGAAGCACGAATTTAACCCTGAGATAAGAGAATTAAAAAGTGTGATAGAGTCATAATCATATCATTTAAATAATTTTAATTAATTAATTAATTAATTAGCTAATAAATTGCTTGGCGCACCAAGACTTTAAATATCACAATAATATATATATACTGGTGTTAATATCTTCTTGGGCTCTTACTGGAATCTGGCAATTAAAAAAAAACTAACGAACACTCCTGAAAGATTTTCTGTTGTTTGTAGAAAACGGAATTTTCTCCTCAAAGTTTTCTGTAGAAGTACACGGCTAATGCTTAAAAAATAAAAAATATATATTTTACAGTTTATATAAAGTATGAACGATTTTATTTCAAGAGTTTTTTTTTCAAAGATTTTCGGAGAGTAAACTATACTACATGTACTACATTCATTCTGCGTGATTGATATTAACGTTACAATATACAAAAATTACCTGATGTTCATCGCTTGAGGTAATCAAATACGCTTGTATAGCGCTTGTTTCCAATTTCACTTCCGAGACCATCGCTTCTCTAAGTTTTATTAACCTGTCTGTAGAATTTAGCCTTCGTGCTGGTTGTACCGCATGGCCATGTTTAGCACATGCTTTACGTAGTTCCCCATTCTTTCGGTCCTCTTCCAATTGCGAGAATGTTGAGTCATATAAAGCATTGGCAGTGAAATCTGAAACAGTAATAAAATATATTCCACTATATTCTCAAAATATTGACAATCAGTTAAAAACTAAATTAAAAGTGATTTCTAATAAATAATGAATACACAAAAAGAAATTCCCATCTTTGTCGAATCGGTACCCGCTCGAGATGTATGGCTATTCCACGAATATACGACTGTTTTGGTTTACTGCGACAACGAATATTTTACTGTGCAAGTAGAAGTTTGAAGGTCAATTGGTCTAATCATTATTCCAATAAAAAGGATCTACTAGTATGACATCTAAACTAGAATTATTTCAGTTAAAATCTACAAATAAATACAATGAATTCTATGAAGCCAAATGTGTTCATCAGACATTTGGGTAATCTTTCCGTGAAATGTGCAAACACCAAAGAGGCGTGCCGGGTTTCTTTGATATAACACATTTTATTACTTTATTAGGTATTATAACTGTAAAAAAAAAGAAATATACTATTTTTAATATAAATGAAAAGAAATTGGCAGAACGATGGTTCACAAACCAGAAAAAGGATATAATATTTCACTTTGTTAGTTTTAAATATTTGTTTGCTTTGAGTTTATGTACTCTTAAAAGTTCCAAAAGTAACGGGTATAACCTACCGGCTATTGATAGTTAAAGTACCGAGTCGTTACAGATATTAAAAAGTAACGAAAACTTATTGTATACAGTTTCATGTATCGCCGACTGATTATGGCTGTGAATCTGATCATTGATGATAGTTTTAGAAGATTAAGAGAATAAGTGAATAAGTAAGTTTTTTTGTTTTTTTAATATTAATTGAATATTCGACTAAAATTTTTACACTATTTGATCACTTAAGTATTGTTACATTTCGTTTAAATCACATAATTCAAAAACCAACTTGTTTACAATGAAATAATTGAAATGAAAAAATAAACTCCATGATAGTAATTATATACTTCAAAATCTGAATTACAACTGTTTTATAAACTATTAACTTTATATTTATATCATGACTTCATATTTAAATCTAAGGTTTATATCTGTCGTAACAGTATTTTAAAAATGGGGAGAATTTACTATTGTACAATTCAGTACATTGGACCATTTAAATCGACACCTTAAAGCGAATTTAAAACAGTCGTATATTCGTAGAATGGAGTATAATAACCGATTCTTTGGTAAGACTCTGTGAGCCAAATTTGCTTTGTATTTTTTTTTATAACACGGCATTTAGTCCACACACTTACTAGATAAAATTAATATTCCATTAATAATCTTGCATGATTGATGTGAATAATTACAAATAAAAAAAAACGTTTCTATATTTACATTGGCAAATATTTAAAATTTTATGTTACTTTTTTTACCATAAGCTATGCAGTATGTGGGTATTCATGCTGGTTGTCTAATGCATTAAGGTACATAAGTGTACCAATTATGGACCACTCACCTAATATAGACCATCAAATTTCAAATTAAAAAAAGAAGAAAAACTTAGCGGATATTGTATATAGGTAGAGACCTATATAAAGACAAACCTTTTGAATGGCTATATTCATTAGTTTTGATCATTTCCAGTAATGGCATCGATGTGAACAGTTTATCCAATGGTGCCGGTATTAGTGTACATTTTACCACAGTAGTGTTGTTTGAAAATTAACAGGTAAGTTTTATTTAATCTTTGAATAACTTTACTTTTAGGGCTCTTTATTGTATATTAATAATTGATTTTCCATTGTGTGGCCGTGGTTCAAATTAGGGACCTAACATATGTGTTACAACCATCTATGGACACTGTGTTCATAATAGGTGCTCAGCGATAAATTATTATTAAGGAGTCATTCAGCTCTATATGATGTAAGGAATCTATAAATACAACTATAGAGCTGATATCATGATCAGTACCAATTTTGAACCACTATGTCCATAATTGGAACAATCATGGCCCATAATTGTTGTCATTATTTTACAGAATGACCACAAAACGTAGCCAATATAGCATTGAAAAGTGCGCTAGAAGACATCCAAAATAGTCTAGCATTTAGAGCAGCATCAAAAAAGTATGATATTCCCAGAGTTGCATTAATGAGAAAATTTAAAACAAAAATTGATGTTAAGGTGAAACCTGGACCCTTAACAGTGTTTACTGTCGACCAAGAAGAAATGCTGGTAAAATGGAGAAAATCTATGGCAAAATCAGGTTTTCCTATATCTAAAGAGTCTCTCCTATTTAGTGTTGAAAAACTTGCTCGAGAATGCAAGTGAAACTTCCAAATGGAACTATGCCGGAAAGAAAATAGTATGAATGTTTTATAAAAAGGCATCCAATGATAGTTAAAATAACTGATCTACATGTTCATGAGTACATGAAAACCAAAAAATTGGAACAAATTTTTCACGATCCAAGACGAGTTTTAAACAGTGATGAGATAACATTCTTCTTTAATCCCAAATTTGGTAAAGTTTTTGTGCAGAAAAAGAGAGCAAAAATATGTACATTGCAGCAGGAGCCGACGAAAAACCAAATTTGACAGTGTTATTGACATCAAACGCTGAATGTGAGCTCGTACCTCCTATGATTGTATATAGATATGTTCGGATGAAACAAGCAATAATTGGCAATATACCTCCGCAATGGGCAATAGGAAGGTCAGAGAATGGGTCAGTATTGTTTGCAGCAAAGAGAGGTGCCCAAAGAGTGGAACAATGCTACAACCATCCTTTTGCATAAAAAAGGAGATATAACGGACCTAGAAAATTATAGACCTATTAGCCTGTTGAACCACATATACAAGCTCTTCACTAGGGTAGTGACATCAAGATTGGAGAAAAAATTAGATTTCTACCAACCGAGAGAGCAGGCAGGATTCCGCTCAAATTATGGTACCAATGATCACCTCCACACAGTAAAGACACTCATTGAAAAATCTATAGAATATAACAAACCTCTTGTTCTCACTTTCATAGATTTTCATAAAGCGTTCGACACGATCGAATTAGACAGCCTTATAGAAGCAATGAATGGACAGCAGGATTGACCATAGGTATAGTGAGCTTATTTATAATATTTACAAAAATGCCACTATGACTGTTAAAATAGACAATAAAACCCGACCAATAAAAATAAATCGTGGAATAAGGCAAGGAGATACATTGTCGCCGAAACTATTCATAACGGCATTAGAATATGCCTTTAAGATGATCAATTGGGACCACAGAGGAGTAACGATAGACGGCGAAAAGCTTAACCATCTCCGTTTCGCAGATGACATTGTCCTTATCACAGATAATTTAGGAGAAGCTACAGATATGTTAAACTAATTGGATTTTGCATGTTCGAAGGTGGGCCTGAGAATGAACTTGACCAAAACTAAGTTTATGACAAATTTGGTCCCCAATAACCATTTGACTATTCAAGACAAAGTGGTAGAACTGGTGGAGAAATATACGTATTTGGGTCATGAAATGAGAATCAGCAGGGATAACCAAACATGTGAGATCCAAAGACGAATTACTTTAACATGGGCAGCCTTTGGAAAACTGCGAGACACACTTAGGGCCAACATACCAATCAGCCTCAAAAGAAAAGTGTTTGACCAATGCGTATTACCGGTCATGACCTATGGGGCGGAAACTATGACTTTAACCAAGACCACGGCTTCGAAACTGAGAGTGGCACAGAGACGAATGGAACGGTCTATGCTGGGAGTGACGTTGAGAAACCGAATAAGAAACGAAGTTCTGCGAAGAAGGACGAGTATTACTGATGTTGTGGAACGCATAGCGGAACTAAAATGGAACTGGGCAGGCCATGTAGCGAGAATGCACGATTCACGATGGACGAGCAAAATTACAAATTGGAGGCCAAGAGCAGACAAACGCAGTAGAGGAAGACCACCTACACGTTGGGCCGACGACATCAGGCGTATCACTAAAAATTGGCAACAAAGAGCACAAAATCGTGAGGAATGGAGGAGTTTAAGGGAGGCCTATGTCCAGTAGTGGACGTGATAAATAGAGGCTGGATGATGATGATGATCAGGTAACCCGTACCAGCTTCTTGTCTCTGAACCGTTAAGTTGCGAGATCTAGTATTTCTCTTTAGATATTACCTCTTTTTAAGACTTCTTCATTTGAACGTGATTCATGATCTACTCATGGAATTGTAAGTAATGTAATATTTTTATTAATCCAATTTATTGTCTTTATTCATTATCAAAGGTTCTATTTATAACACAAATTTATTAAAGTCTTTATTACTAAATTATTTCACAATATTTATTTATATTTATTTCCGCATACAATTATATTTTCGGACTCAATCCAACTCGATATTCAAAACTAATTAACTGTTTTTAACAAAATTCCCTCTTTAGATATAAAATACTATTAATGGAAAATGCCTTCGAATTCGGACGGTGCCCCTCTGGAAAAGGACGGAAGGCAAACCGGTTTTTCAGCTAGCGGCGAACTCACTAGAACGGAATAGAATTAGAAAGAATATATTTACAGTTATGAGTCATAATTATCGTAACAGTAAGAATCTTCTAAAACACCACATTTCTAAAACTTCCACACAATTCAGAGATTTTACTTTAGTTTACCAGGTCTTGATTCCGTACGTTAGGGTGGGCCATATATAATATTTTAGGAACCGGATTCAAAGGTTTAAAGGATTCTCACGCCAGAAGGATAGTTAATAAATTTACCGAAAGCAGCTTTAAACATTGATGTTCTTATCTTTATTTCTACGTCGCAGTCCCATTAGCACCAAGGTACTTAAAGTCGTCAACCCGGTCTATAGTTACATTATCTTCGTTCAACTACCCATCGACGTGGGGCTCTCTACTGATTGTCATCAACTTGGTCTTTGCAATGTTAATATAAGTTTCTACTCTCCTTCCACTCTATTAATTATCTTCATTATACTCATACAGTGCTTCTACTTATTAGTTTTTTCTTTTCGTAGGGTGGAAATTTCTAAAAACGTACCAGGTTAACCCATCCCTTGAGATGGTTGGCGTGAGTTAGATTCAGGGTAGAAGAGTACATCCGACCATTTCCACTTAAAAGAAGAAGGTCTTGCAAACAGATGCCTACCTGTTATCCTGCTTATCAAATAAAACTACCCTCTCCTACTTGTGCGCAGTTGACTGTCACACGTACCGTACTGTATTAAATATATAATATAGTACTGTATGTGCTATAATAGTGCCTCTATATTGTCCACCATCTTATAGCCGTATCATCAGCGTATCTTAGACTATTAATAGAAATAGCAGTTATTCTGATACCCTTTTCGTTTTATTGTGTAAGCTGAACTATGTTTCCTAAATAAATCGTGAACAAAAGTTGATATAGAATGTAATATAATAAACTCTTTACATGTTCTGCACTGCAATAATTCTACGTGATAATGTTTAAGTTATAATGTACAAGAATAACCCTGTCTTTTACTTATTGTCATTTGTTCTCTAAACATACCATTGACATCTTTTCTTTGATCATAATATTCTTGGTCCAGCAGTTTCATGCAAACCAATGTCTTCCGTGTTTATGTGTCATTTATTAAACCAAAATGTACGTATCCTGTTCTTTCTTTACATTTCTTATAATTTTCTTAAATATTATCTTTAGGAACGATTTTAGTGCGTGGGTCATTAGACTGTCTTGTCCATCTACCTAGGTATTTTTACGGAAGTGCATACCCAGATCTTCTTTTTGGGTAAGTTGCTGATTGTAAAGGATTACTGGTGGACAGTTGTCTCTGCGGTTTGTGAACGTAACATATAACGACTTACTTACTTTTATTTACTTTGATATGCCATCTCTTTAGCAACTACTGGATATTATTTAGCATTATCTGGAGTCGATAATGAGGAACTCCAGCCTGGACTGGACGGATACTGGAGTATTCTTCAGAAGCCCGTTCTGGTGTTGAAAGTCATAATGTAATTGGGAATTTTTATTTGGGTACTAGTAGTTAAATGTGTTCGGTTATAAGCATTATATCTATAGTGTGGTTAACAATAAAAGCCTTTAATTCATCTTTGTGTTGTGATAGGGTGTTAGCGTTCCAGATTGCCATCTTCAAAAACTGAATCATTTAACAAGCTTTTTTATGACGATCATTAGCAAGTTGAGCATTGTGGAGATCGGCTCTGATAAAGTTTTTAACATATTTCTTAGTTCTGAAAAGTCGTTTGTTATGTGGGCATTCTTGGTATAAAGGGTTTCTTTTCTATTGTGTACTTCTTACAGCGTTGACGTAACTTGTTGAATCTTGGAGTTTAGATTGACGGGGTTGTCTTATCGGTTGAGTAACATTTAATTTTTCTCAGAGTGGGGGGTACCTGTTGTTCAGTAGACTTTTGTGGACGGGACAACTTTTGCAATTGGCAGGGTGATTGCCCTCACACAGGATGCATTTCACATTTTTTTATCTTTCCTTCCTGGGGACTGGTTTTGGGTGTGTCCATATCTTTGACATTTAGCGCACTGGGGTATTTCCCTTCTCGGTTTTGGCGCTTCGATTTTCTGATTTAAAAGAAATTTGATATCGTATATATTTTTGTTATTTCGGCTTTAAATCAATGAAAAACATGGGTGGTGGGGTTCTGTTTTTAGAGTGTTTAACGATCCATACATTTTTCACATCGCGTAATAGTTTTTTTAATTCAGTTTTTATGTCGTTGGCGTTGAATGTATGTAATGTTGTGTTCTTCTCTAGTAATGTCTTTGTAATGACAATATAACTTCCTGAGTTCTTATTAGTCGAACATTGATCTGACCGAAATTTAATTTCTTGCTTAATTTATTAATGATATAAATATTTAAGACAACCGGTATATATGACTACCTTCATGCTTGTAGAGGAAGAAACAAACAAACACATGGGTTACCTACACAAAGTTGAGAAACCATTATTATAATTAACTGTCACCAGGGGGATAAATAAATCCTCTTGTGTGGTATAAATAAAATAAGATTTCTTTCTAAACGTCCACTCAATATCAAATCTTTGCACGTGGGGGAGTTATTCAGTCAGAATAGTGAACTACTTTTGACAGGAGCACAGAAGTGAGAGGTAGGTAGGTACAGGTAGAATGTTAAAATTAGGGTCCCTTCTGGCCTTCAGTCGTATACATTGTATATGGAAGTTCACCTACCTTTACTACCTGTATAAATTGCAGATGCTGATGCTACTTCTTACTACGTGTTTGGATTTCTCATCGTTGGAGAATATTCATTGCAGAACATACCGGTTATAATGTATTTAACAAACTTTTTTTCCGTATTCTGACAAATGAATCTTTAGTTTTTGAGGAATTTTTTGAAAAAGATGCTGTAAATTGCTGTTTGCCAAACTTTTTATACAGAGTGGCCCAAAAGTCTGGAAACGGCTAATTATCTCGTAAAATGCTAATCATAATTGTACAAAATTTGAGGTTGGAATACGGAGATTCCATATTTGATGTTTACAATGTTGCCAGATTTGCCGTTTTTCTTATATTATTAGTAACTTTGGTTTTTCAAATACATCACCCTGTATATTCAGTGATTATCGGAATCTCCTATTCAATACGAGTTCAACCATATGTAACACTTATGATTTTATGTAATATGGAAGATCATAAATACATAAAACCGAAGTCTGGCAACGCCTAAATTGTTTCAATAAATTTTTTAATACTAACTATTTTCAAATACATTAAAACGTAACAATTGATAGTTTAGAACATTTTTTAACATAGTAGTTACGTTATTAAGTGTTCAAAATGTGCTCAATTTGTGAGTTGACAGCACCCTAATCGATGGTAGAAGGCGTCTACCACATTTCTCCATGATTGTCTAGAAATTATTCGAGATTCATTGATACTTCGTTGCCTTAGCTCTGCAAGACTTGCTGGTTAAGTTTTGTAAACTAAATTTTTCAAGTATCCCTAATAAAAATAATCTTTAGGATTGAAATCGGGTGAACGTGGAGGCCATTCAATTCTACCTTGTCTACCAATTTATCGTCCAGGAAATATCTCATCTAAATATCGCCGAACATTTACACCAACTATCTGACGTTAAATTTCTTTCGACAAACAATGACCCAATTGAATAAGTAACTACTATATCTGACCATACATTTAATTTTTGTGGTCTTTGAGTATGGTTTTCATGCATTCAGTCTTCAGTGTGAATTTACGTCACACCAGTACCTTAAATTGTGTCGATTTACACTTCCATACAGTGTAAAAGTTGCTTCATCGGAAAAACATATTCTGTTAACGAAATTTTAATAATTTTCAATTTTATCCATCATTACCTCAGTAAACTCTAATCTACGACCAAAGTCATCTTCACTTAATTCTTGCAATAAGTTAATTTTGTATGATTTAAATTTATTTTTACGTAATAAACGTAAGACTAAAGAATGACCTACATCATGTACTTGTGCAATCCTGCCTGGGGATGTATGTGGATCTTCAACAAAACTTTGCTTATATCTGAAGTTTTGTTGTCATTGATAACTCGTTTCGGTTAACCTGATCGGTATCTATCTTTTACTTCTCCAGATTCCTTAAATCGCCTTACAGTTTTTTGTACCGTCGTCTTATGAATAGGAGAACGGTTTAGAGAATGGCATTTTAGAGAAGCAATTTAAATTGCAGAACTTTTTGAACCACAACTACTGTCAATTTTAGTTCATAATTTAAATGGTGAACAAATGTCAAAATCACAGCATTCTCCATTTAAATATTTAAATTTATTAAAATCTACATATTTTGCACTGTTTTATGTATTTAAGATCTTTCAGACTACATAAAATCAAGTAAACATAATATGGTTGAACTCTGAAAATATGAATTGAACAGCTGAACTCGTGTGAAATTCACACTGAATGCGTGAAAACCATACTCAAAGACCACAAAAATTAAATGTATGGTCAGTTATAGTAGGTACTTATTTAATTGGGCCATTTTTTGTCGAAAGAAATTTAACGTCAGATAGTTGGTGTAAATGTTCGGCGTTATTTAGATGAGCTTTTTCCCGGACGATAAATTGATAGACAAAGTAGAATTGAATGGCCTCCACGTTCACCCGATCTCAATCCTAAAGATTATTTTTATTAGAGATACTTGAAAAATTCAGTTTACAAAACTTAACCAGCAAGTCTTGCATAGCTAAGGCAATGAATTATCGATGAATCTCGAATAATTTCTAGACACTCATGGAGAAATATGGTAGACGCATTCTACCATCGATTAGAGTGCTGTCAACTCACAAATGGAGCACATTTTGAACACTTAATAACGTAACTATTATGTTAAAAATATTCTAAACTATCAATTGTTACGTTTTAATGTATTTGAAAATAGTTAGTTTTAAAACAATCTATTGAAACAATTTAGGCGTTGCCAGACTTCTGTTTTATGTATTTAAGACCTTCCAGACTACATAAAATCATAAGTGTTACATATGGTTGAACTCATATTTAATAGGAGATTCCAATAATCACTGAATATACAGGGTGATGCATTTGAAAAACCAAAGTTACTAGTAATATAAGAGAAACTGAAAATCTGGCAACATTGCAAATACCAAATATGGAATCTCCGTATCCCAAAATAGGCGTATCTCAAATTTTGTATAATTATGTCTAGCAATTTACGAGATAATTAGCCGTTTCCAGACTTTTGGGCCACTCTGTATAGCCATGCATTTATTTATTCATGACAGATGTATAAACGGCAGTAGCGCACCTAGAATTGTCCTCTGGGGGGTGGGGGGGTTTGGTTGGGCACCGAAATATTTTTATGCTACCTCCACCATTTTAAGTCCTTAAAATTTGTAAATAACAGTATCGGAATAGGGTCCTGGGGGGTTTGACGCCCAAACCCCCCCCCTTGGGTGCGCCACTGATAAATGGCAACCTTTCCCTATTTATTCTAACTTTTATGATATTATATAACTATTTAGTATTATTTATATTTTTTACCTGAATTTTATTGTCTACACTTAGCTCTTAAGTTCTTAGCGGTGAAGAAACTTAGAAGATTCAACCTTTGTATCTTTTAAGTAGTGGTCGGGTTAGGGTATGTGATGTTCATTTAATACTGAACATCACAGTTTTTTATCAACAAGATGTATAATCTTTTATAACTATATGTAATTTAAAGGGTTTTTACCCATGTATTTTGGTGGCTCAGGCATTTTAACCTAGCAATTTTAAACCTGATGATGGACTGTTTAGTCCGAAAACGTTTGTTTTTTTGATGTAGCCCTTTTAAGGGCTTTTTAAATAAATATACCCACTTACGAAGACTAACCTCTTTTTTTGTAATACAATTATGATAAACAACTGTTTAATACGCAATTCATAAACAACATAACATAACCTCTTAATCCTTTCCCCCTTAATTCCGACAACGTGATTAACTCTGAAAGCTCACACTTGGATGTGAGGTACCCTACCTGACACTCAATGGTAATGCCACTTCATACTCTATAGTCTGAGAAAGATGGATATGTATTTGTAGTCTCATTCGAGCAATATTTCCAATCACGAAAATTTATTGAATAAACGCTAGTTTATGGTGTGAGGTACCCATGTGTGAGGTTTGCGATAATTTATTAATTTCTTTTATAATGATTTTTTTGGGAAATAACTTCATGTAGTTGGAATGAAAACTGGATAAACGTTCCCGTTGACCTAAGCTGAAGTGGAAAGGAAAGCTGAAAATTTATTTGCTAACGTAAACAACGAAAATGATGGTCAAAATATCTTTGATACCGATTCGGAATCTGAGGAGGATTATGTCGAAGAAGAAAACTGCAATACCGATACTGATGAAAGTGATGGTGAAATAAATCGTGAACCAGTTAGAAATGTTGACAAGATACTTGGAACCAGACGATGAACACTAAGAATTTTTTTTAACATGCTTGATGCAAGTGGTATAAATGCAGTGGTGCTATTTTCTCTCGCAAATCCCCATTGAAAATAAAATGCATCTATGCATAATAGAAGATCATTTCTGAAGTTTTTGGGAATGTCTTTAATTAAACCACTAATGCGAGAAATACCTTCTTTACAGAAATCACTCCGGCAAACAATGTACTGCATTCTTCAAGTTCCAGTACAACATCCCACAAGTTTATTAAAGCAAACTAGGTGTTATTTCTGCAAAGGAAAAGATAGAAAAACGAAGCATGCACGCTAGGCTTGCCAATAGGCATACTGCATGGAGCATAGAATAGTCACCATTATGAATGTAGTCACCAAAATGAGTGAAATTGAAATACCTGGCTAAGAATGAATATTAGTTCTATAATTAAAAGTTGTTAGCTTTTAGTTAGAAAGACCAGTTTGTTGGTAAATTAAGATAAAATATTTTGAAATATGTTTCTGCCTTTTTAGAATTTTTGTTAAAGATTTTTAAATATTTTTTTCTTTTGTATTACTACAATTAAGAGAGAGAAAATAAAATGACTGATTTAATTATTCTTGTGTATTCAGTAGTGATTAGACAGTCTCTGGAAATCATAAAATATTTACTTTTTTTTTATTTCTTCACAAAAATCATTGAGTATATGATACCCATATGTGCGGTATATGTTAAAAAAAACGGTGTGATCTTCCAGAGTTAAGCTAACACAGTCCTCTCGTTTTAAATTTACAAAGTACTACCATAGGAAAAGAAGTATACTTCTTTGTTAATGCTACTACTATAAAACGAATCACGAAACAGCATAAAGAAACCTGCTGTAAGTACGCTCGATATAATGGATTTACATCATAGATTGCGAGGATATATCGAGTTGTGCTTGAAATTTGGATTTATCGGCATTTGCTCGAACTGGTCATCTTTGTACATCATTTTAAAGGCAAAATATCGGTTTTTGTTTAAATTTTATATTTTAGAAACAGAGAGGGCTACTAAATTGATATGAATCCATATTCAAGTTAAAATATTCAAAAAATGGATATATCGGTTTTTGCATGTGTGCTCCTCAATTGTTGTATTGCACAAAGAACATTGCAAAGATCTTATTTCTGAACTCACACAAGAACTCTGAGAATAAAGATATACAGTGGAACTCGCTTATTACGGCCTCGGTAGTTACGTCATCTCGGTTATAACGTCAATTTTTAATAGGTCCGGTCAAAAACTATTCCATAACGTTATTAAAAACCCGGTTTTATCGGCTAAAAATAAACTAACCCTCGGTTATAGCGTCATAAAATTTTATAGTAGGTTATCCTTTTTTTATTTTATGAAGAATAAAGTGCAATGCGTTTCTGGCTTTGCGGCATTTGTTCCTTCCAAGAATGTAAGAAAGGTCCATTATCCCTTCTGTGTACAGTTATGTTACCCTGACAATCTATAATTTCGCATTTATCAGTGCCGTCCTAACACTCCTAACAGTCAAATTTTCTGTTTCGGAACAGTCGGTTTAAGAAATTTTCGCTACCGTGAAATTGTGTTCGGATCGTTTTGTTTTTTTTTTTATTTTAATTTGGTAATTAGCTTTTATTTTTTAATATGGCAAGTTGTAGCACTAAAAGGAAGGTTTTGCCTATTAAAGAAAAAGTGCGTGTTATAAGAGCATTTGAAAGTGGTCGAAAAATTGCTGATGTATGCCGGCAATTTGGACTTGTTAATTCGACTGTCGGCTCAATCATAAAAAACAAGGACAAAATTTTAAAAGCCTTTAAAGAGGACGGAAACAATGTTAAAAAGATTAGGAAGTGCATTCGTGGTGATGTAGATTCAGCTCTACTCAAATGGTTCAAGCAGTGTCGCAGTTCTGATATCCCTGTGTCCGGGCCACTTTTAAAGGAGAAAGCTACAGAGTTCGGAAAATTGTTTGGTGAAGATTTCACATGCTCTAACGGCTGGTTAGATCGGTTTAAAGCCAGGCACTCAATTTCCTTCTCGAAAATTGTTGGAGAGGCAAAATGTGTGGACGAGAACGTAACAAGTGACTGGTTACAAAACACATGGCCACAACAAAGGCAACCATACAAAGATGAAGATATCTTTAATGGTGACGAGACAGGTGTCTTTTATAAATTAACGCCAGACAAAACTTTAAATTTCAAAAATCAAAAATGTGTCGGTGGAAAACTTTCCAAGCAAAGAGTGACGGCTTTTGTTTGTGCAAATATGACAGGTACAGAGAAAAGAAAGCTTTTGGTTATTGGGAAAAGTTTACATCCTAGATGTTTCAAAAACATTAAAACACTACCTGTAAACTACACAGCCAATAAAAAAGCATGGATGACTTCTGCTATTTTTGAAGAAGAATTGAGAAAGTGGGACAAGGAACTCTCTTTCAAAAAAAGAAAAATTCTTCTCCTAGTTGACAACTGTGCAGCCCATCCCAAACTTAATTTGACCAATATAAATCTAGTGTTCTTACCAGCCAACTGCACGAGTGTCTTGCAGCCTATGGACCAGGGAGTCATAAGAAGTTTAAAGTGCCATTATCGAAAACAGCTTTTAAAAAGAATGATTTTTTGTATGGATAATGGAGAACCTGTGAACATTACCATCCTGGATGCTGTTCAGTTTTTAGACAATGCGTGGAGTGCGGTTACGTCAGTGACAATTCATAAGTGTTTTCGTCAAGCAAAATTGACTGTAGCTTCTCTCAATGTTGAGGACGTTGATAAAGATGACGAAATGCCTTTGTCAGAGTGGATACAAAAATTTAATGTGAATCAGGGAGCGTTCGGAACTGATCTTGACTCCTACATTTCAGTAGACGATGAGGTGGAAACATTTCAAGTCCTAAGTGATAAAGAAATTGTTGAACTGGTGCAAAACGTGGAAATGGATGTCGATGAAGCTGAAGAAGAAGAAGACATCGTTGCTTGTCCTACAATCCAAGAAGCAATGAGAGCTGCTGAGACCATATCCAGGTTTTACCAGTTCAGGGAGGCATCCACAAATACCAAAGAAGCAGCTCAGCTTATTAAGGAAACAACAGAAAAACTTTATTTTTCGGAAAGGGTTGTGCAAAAGAAAATAACGGACTTTTTTCAGCAATAGAACTTTTTTACACAATGTAAGTTTCATATACATACATAATATGTTTTGTTTTTTAATTGTTTTTTATCCTAAAATGATTCTTGTTTGTTTTTTAAATTTGACTTAAGTAAATGTTATATTTTCGGTATATCGTAAACTATGTTAAATTATCATGTTTAGGCCCAGAGTAATTAACAAATAATATATCTACTATACCCAATAATGCTGTAATAATATTTTCCCTCATTAAAATTTTATTTTTCTCAACCTCTTTTTTAACGTCACTCTGATATAGCGTCATTTTTTTATTGGACCCTTCAATGACGCTATAACCAAGTTCCACTGTATTAGTATTTTGAGCTGTATCTATTATAATAATTAATTGTTATAATATGTTTGTTTAATATTTCTTTATATTGGAATTAATTAATTTTAAAGTAGTACTAAAAATCAAAATTTTAAAACTGTGTTCAAACTGTTTATGTGAGAGCATCTAAAAAATCTAAAATGCAACACATAAATAGTTTTTTGGAAAAAAAGTAATATGATTTCCATTTAATTTGTATCTCATTTTTTATTATTTTGAAAAATATTTATCAGTTTTTCTTAAAAAATAATACAAATTGTCTATATTAGTATATAATGCTATTATATTTCTTTCAAAATATTCATTCATTCATTCTTTTCGTTATTCGACTCCAGGTAAAACGGGTGAAACGTGCAAACCTTATTGTCTGTCCTTTTTTTATCGATTACGTTGGCCTTTTCCTACAAAAAAAATCCATAGGCCTGAAAGTGAAGGGCTTAAACCCTGTCGCCTGTTCTGATCTCCTTACACCCTTGCCACCGCTCATGGCCATTAATTCAACCCTTGCAATATTCATCAGCCCTTCACATGCATATACATAATATAGCTTCCACCAAAACAACATATACTCTAACCAAGGATTACTACTGCTTTAAGGGTTGTCTTGAAGGACGTACTTGATTAGCCTGCCTGTAGGATGAAATTTTATGTTAAGCCTAAATAAGGGTGAAATACCTTCTCTTGTATTATGTTTTCCTAACGTTTTTTGGCCTATCGCTCTAAATTCAGCTGATGCCGTTAGAAATGCGTTAGGGCTCTATTCGCTTAGAGCAAGTTTGAGCAAAGGAGCGAGATTGAGCGGCTGCCTCGCAAAACGAAGGGTTTGTAAGGCAAACAGCAAGGGTGAAAATATAGTTGGTTATAATATTGGCAGGAGTAAGTATGAAAGATAATTTATTAGAAATAAAGGGTACCTTTTCTAAATAGGCAAAGATACATTTTAGAAATTAAACGATGAGAATTTAGACATTTATTATTATTTATTTTTATATACTAACGTTTTTACATATTTAGAAAAAAGAATGTATAAAAATATAGCTTTTGAAAAGATTTTAAAATATTAGTAGTAGAAAAACTAGATATTTGTTTCTTTTTAAAAATATTGTATCTTTCATTAACGATATGTCGAGTGTAAATTATTTAATATATCCATCATAGGTATGTTTAAGCCATAACTTAATTAAATAAGATATATATATTTTCATTTAACTAAAGTACGATAAGCAGGTCTGGATTAGTTATTTGGCTCGAAATATTTTCCATTCCGGAGCAATATGTATATTGTAATTACTATTTAAATGGGAATAAGTCACAATTAAAGGTTAAAGTAAGTTTATTGACGTTTCAATTTCCACTCCGGAAATCGTTCTTAAAATACAAACACTAGTAAATAATAAATTTTTTATTTTTAATTTAGAATTAATTTACTAATATTTGTATTTTGGGAACGATTTCTTATCGAATACTTACTTTCTAACCTTTAATTGTGGGTTATTCCCACTTAAATAGTAATTACTTTAAAATGCCACAAGAAAATAGCTTCAGAAAATATGTACAGGGTTACGCAATTGAACTGTTACCAACTTCATATCGACATATCTGGCAAATCGATAATGACAGCTACGTCAAAGTTGGCCTGATAACACTTCAGTATGTTTATAAGTTGTCAAAATCATTTGCATTTAAGTTTTATTCATACAACAAAAGTTATTCGCAATGCAATTTAAACATAATAGTGTGATTGACTTATATTTGACTGGAAAATAACAACCAGCTATTGTTCGTCAGCTCAAACACCTCAAAGTGAATAAAATGTTTGTGTATCGCACCATAACTCGTTATAATAATACTGGTAGCATTGCTAAACGCTATGGTGGCGGACGAAAAAAAAAACAGCAACATCACCTAAAATGGTTCGGAAAGTGAAGGCTCGACTTGAGCGAAATCTACGTCGTAGTGATAATCAAATAGATAAAGAACTGAAAATATCCCAGCGAAGTATGCAACGAATATTAAAAAAGGATCTCAAGGTCAAGTCTTACAAGTTCCAAAAAGCACACAATCTTACACCTAAGCAAAAAAAAGTTCGGCTTGAAAGAGCAAAGGACTTGTTACGCCTGCACGAACGTGGCGAATTTCCGAACATAGTGTTCTCTAATGAGAAAAATTTCCCTATTGAGCAGTTCATAAACTCTCAAAATGATCATGTTTACTTGACCGAACGCACCTACGAAAGTTTGGGCTTACAAACGGCCACCCGAAGTAATTTCCCATCTCAAGTAATGGTATTGGTAGCTGTAACCGCCAATGGACGCTCTCAAATCGTTTTTATTGAATCTGGTGTCAAAGTGAATGCAACTTATTACCGGGAAAATGTTTTAGAAGCTGCTTTAGAGCAATTTACACCCAAACATTTCAGTTGTAGACCATGGACGTTCCAACAAGACTCGGCACCGACTCATAAAGCTAGTGTGAACCAAGAATGGTTAAAAAACCATGTTTCACACTTCATTTCATTCACATAATAGCTTTCGAATCCGCCAGACGCAAATCCGATGGACTATTCCATCTAGTCCATTTTGGAAAGCAAGGTGAGGACTAAAAAATATGCCAGTATGGATGCGCTGAAGACAGCGATTATACGTGAATGGGCTAAAATACCGGAAGATCACATTCGTGCAGCATGCAACTCGTTTTTTAATCGTTTGAAGGTCATAGTCAAGGCAAACGGTGACCACATCGACCTAAAGTGAGTGGATTCTGAAATTTTATTGTTTTCACACATTTTTGTCATTTAAATAAATAAAAAATAATCTTACACAAAAAACATATGGTCGTTTAAATCAGTTCAATTGCGTAAACCTGTATATTGTAATAAGACTATCTGTAAAGGTGGAACTCTACTAGGAAAATACCTACTTATATGAAAGTTAAAAATAACTGTTTCATTGCATGGGGGTAGATAAATCGTTACCCAGTTGATTTATAGTATTGGTAGATGGTCTACTAGTTCTCCTCCATTTCAATTTGAATGTTTAAAACTCTGTCTATTTTTAGTTAAAACAGCAATTAAGCGAATATCTATAGCAGTAGTAACTGACTACAAAGGGCCCATTCAAATATTGGCTACACGTAAACTCACCACCAATTACCATAAATACCCCCGTACATCGTACACTCATCACCACCATAAAAGTAGGGATATTGTTCTTAAGCTATTTTCTTGTGGCATTTTAAAGTAATTACTATTTAAATGGGAATAAGCCACAATTAAAGATTAAAGTACGTTTATTGATACTATTCCGACATGGTAAGTATTTGGTCAAGCATATAGTTTACCTTCAATAAACACCAAATATTGATTTTATATGTTTGTTATTAAAAAAATGTAAATGATGTATCCTCTATATGTTACTGACTTACTAATACTGGTATTTTCTTTATAATAACTTCCTCTTTCAATATGGGTAACCAGATCCTACTACAGTCTGCCGAGGAATTTGCGATACAATTGGTATCATTTAGCATAATTAGAGCCGCTTCTTTGATTTTTCTCTTTTTACCATCCGTTTCTTTTAGGACTATATTTGAATCATTCCATTCAACCCTATGTTCATTATCCCATGCGTGTTTACATATTTGAGATCTATCAAATTCTCTATTTTTAATATAAGATTCATGTTCACTTATTCTAACATTTAATGGTCATGATGTTTCACTTAAATAAAACTGAATGCTTTCACAACGTATTTTATAAATACAATTCTTTGTCATTTCTTGTTCATTATTAGGTTTGGTTTTGGACCAAATAGATCTCAACGTGTTTGTTGTTTTGAATGTTGCTGAAATGTTGAATTTATTTCCTATCCTTTTAAGTTTTTCTGATAATCCTTTTATGTATGGTATTGTTACTTTCCTCGTATTATTCCTTGTGTATGCTGTAGGATCTCGTTCTAAGTTGTTCTGTTCTATTCGATCGATTGTTGAAAATTCCTTATTTATAAACGATAAAGGGTAATCATTTTTTAATAAAACAGATGTTAACATATGTTTTTCCTCCAAGAACGAATTTTCGTCAGAACAAGTAATTTTGGCTCTGTCGTATAAGGATTTAATGGTTTTAATTTTTTTTTTTTAAATAATAATTTTACTCATAATTTACTATGGAATCACTAACACGAGAATTTTATTGCATTATGGCATTTTAAAGACGAACATGCTATGATTTTTTCTGATGGATATTCTTCTTGATGGGTAAAATATCATTTTAAAGTCGTCTACTTTATCGATTGTATATTAATAGTATATAATTAATATATAAATAAATAAATAAGTTTACATATTTGGGTTCTCTCATAACAAACGATAATGACACATCTGAAGAAGTTAAACGGAGGGTACTGCTAGCAAACAAATGTTATTTTGGACTAAGCAAGCAGCTAAAAAACAGAAATTTAAGCCAGAAAACCAAACTAATAATATATCGAACACTCATCCTACCAGTGCTGACATATGGGTCAAAAACATGGACCATCTCCAAAACAGACGCAAATCTTCTGCTCGTCTTCGAAAGGAAGATACTAAGAAGAATAATGGGCGCATTCTGTGAGAATGGTATTTGAAGAAGGCGATATAATTTCGAATTGTATAAAAGAAGTGTAGAAAGAAGTGAAGATGTAGAAGTATAAAAAAAAAATAGTAAATGGTAGAGATGTAATATCCTTCATAAAAATAGGTAGGCTTAGATGGGCTGGACATGTGTCAAGAGCAAATGAAAATTACCCACCCAGACGAACTCTATTATCGGTCCCAGTGGAAATAGGAGTAGAGGCAGACCACGACTGAGATGGAGGGACGGTGTGGACGAGAACGCAAGGAAAATCGGCGCGGCAAATTGGCAACGGTTGGCGATGAACAGAAACGACTGGCGAAATAGACTGGGGAAGGTCAATGCTCAACTAGAGCTGTAGCACCACTGATGATGATGATAGTATATAATTAATCAATAATAAATTGTATGTTTTTTTGATTAATTTGTGAATAAACATGTAGTTGCTTTAGTTGTGCATTTTTTCCGTGAATAATTTTGCTCCTTAGTTAAAACTGGTTGACATTGCACATTGTATTGTAGCATAAGAAACATTCAAATTGAAAATAAAAAAGGTCGACCTTTTCGAGTATGTTTTTCACAATTTGTGTGTCTGTTATTAAGAATATTTAAGAATTTTGCAGCTCTCTGTGTATATTTAAAAGTCGTAGATATTCATAAGGATCTTAGAATTCAAAAGTTTGAATGTTTCGAAAATAATGCCACATTGGTCAATATCCAAGTATTACGTAGCGCAGACAAGTAATCATAAACAAAAATATTTAATAGGAATGTGAAGGAAAAGTGGATTTAAACATACGTCACTATTACAAAATATGTAACATCTGCTCATTTTTAATGTTGCATCTGGAAATCTTCTTCTACGCAATAAATATGTCAGTTATTTCAACAAATTGAAAGTTCTAAAAATAAAACATCAATACGCAAGTTAATTATTAGGCGGATGTGTCAGGTCAATTTTCAATGTATTTCCTATAAATATGTACGTTATTGGTGAATACCCAAATCTTTTTTCGTAACTTTTAATGTCTGCATAGGGTTGCAGTATGATTGATAGATAGAATTCTTAAGCCAATGTGTTACAATTTGCTTCATTTATGATACCCCTCCAGAAAATTAAGATAAATTAAGAATAATTACACTGAAAATAAAAACAGAAGAGTCGGAGAAAATGGAAGAGCCTTAAAAACACATTTATTATACTAAAAAATTGTGAGACTTTGTGTGTTTGTGGTTGGGATATTGACTGCGAAACCTATGGTTTCATTTTCCTAATCATGTTTGACTTTGATTCTTAACACATAGAGTGCTGGTGTGTCAACGTTGTCCACCACTTGGGTTGAAATTTTTTTTGTCTAGGGGCCGTGGTGGGTCGATATTGTCCACCACGCCTTTTTACGTTTCAGGCCGCGGTGCAACGCGTTAGTCCACCAGATCCATTCTGAATATATGGGGAGTGTTAAAGGATGGTTTTAGCAATATTTTACTATGATTGGTTTTTATGCCGGTGGACTAAGTTGTCCAACTTTTTTTAGTTTTATTTTTACTAAATTACATTACACAATTGTTAATTACTTTGTATTTTTTTTATTTGTAATTCTGTAAAGAATGCATTTCAAAAAAGCAATTAAGACACAAGTGCTTGTTACATATATCGCAGCGGAATTTTGTTTTATTCGTTTTATTTTTTGCAAGCTTCCTTCCCATTTCCGTGACATTTTTGTGGTAACAATTAGAACAAATCTGTCTCTTATCCGATTCATATAATTTATGATCTTGATTATTAGAAACAAATACAGAGGTAGGTAAGTCATTTCTTTTGATTAGACCTGAAAATTTAAAATATTTAAGATTTGAGAATACAAAAACCTTTCGTATCTACCTTGTATTAGTTCTTCCCGAAATGTTGTTATTGACATTTTATTGTGTGTTACATGCTGATACAGTCAGTAGGCATTGACAATTGCTGCATACAACTACTAACTCGATCGCAAGTTTACGATACCATTTGACCCCGCGTCTGAGAGATGTGTTATACGATTTCATCTGATCTAAAATTATATAGTTATTGAGAGAAATAAAAATTACTAAAAATTTGGATTACCTGAAATGTCAATATAACTTTTGTGCTTATTATACTCAATAATGGGTTTAGGCTTCTGCATATCTCCTGATTTTTTATGCACAGCAACCATTTCAGGTAAATACTTCGTTGTCAACATCACGACGTCCCGTTTGTCTTTCCACTTTTCAACAAATATACCATTATTGCTTTCTTCAGAAACAACTTCGCCTTTTTTTAGTTTATGACATTTTTCGGATTATTTTTCCTGTTAGTACGTAGGGTACCCAATACGTATGTTTTATGTTTTAGCAATTTAAGAGCCAACTCTACAGAGGTGTAGTAGTTATCTACACAAACTGTTCGCCCCTTTCCAAGTAAATCCTTTGTCAAATCTGTCACTACTTTTGTTGGGACAGTATAATTCTCAGTACTATTGTTTTCTTGTCCGCAGTATACCTTTAAGTCATACAAATAGCCACCTTCTAAACATAATTTAAATAATTTAATACCAAATTTGTGGCGCTTATTGCTAACGTATTGTTTAAATTTTAATCGCCCTTTAAATGGTACCAAAGTTTCGTCAATACATAAAAATTCTGATGGTACAATAGGAGTTTGAAAATTTCTTTTGAGCTTTGACAAAAGAGAACTAATCTTATACAATCTGTCCTTAACAACAATCTGTCCTCTGTGCTTTCCTTAACAGCTTCGTTGTCAGCGAAGTGCCAGTTCTATAGAAGTACATAATTGAAAACGATTTCTTGACATTAGCTGACAAAGTTCATTTTTATATATGAATTTTTTGGACCAGTACGAAGAAATTGTGGGAAGAGAAAGAAGTCCCATCCACATTTTTAGCCCCAAAAACTTTTCCATTTCTTCTGGTGTTGTATCTTTCCATGATTGTATGCGTGATCTACGTTTACCTTGAATCTATTGCTGCGCAGCATATCGATTAGTTTCGTTTGTAAATAGTTCAATTATGTCATCAGTAATCACAAGTTTATAAAAGTCGTATGGATTCATATTATATTTATCATATATAGAACTACCGATCCCTGGATTTTCCTCTGAAAATACAAAGTTTTTCAGATTATTTCCGGTAACAGGTTCCCACTCGGTTGATTGTAACATTTCTACATTATTCGTAGTATTATCGTCGTCAGATTCGAGAAAGACTGTATTTTGCTCAATAACATTCTCGATAGACTTTTCAATATAACATGTATTGGCATTTAGGTTTGAAATCTGTGGTACATTACCTGGAAAAAAATACTGTTCTGACAGATCCGCTTCTGCTACATTGGACGTCTGTTCAATTTCTCTTAAACGAAACTCTTCTGCTATTGGTTGTTGAGAACTGATTGATTTCAAACTCATATCTTGTGTTTTAAAACGTGAATCCAATAACCTTTGACGTTTCTTTGGAGATATTGGATCATCAGAACTAGCTGAATCTGAGTCACTTGGTTGATATTCAGACACGTCAGGTGAAAAATCAGACTCTTCAGAAAGTATTTCATTCCACAGTTTTTGTAGTTCTTTCTATTCTTTTTCATACATTATTTTCGTTCACCACATAAATACTCCATTTCAATCATAAAAACACGACGCGATGGCCGACACTAATACCAAAGCTAATACATACAATAACGGAAATACCAACAGAACTGAACGAGAATGAAACGAGTTGCCGATCAGGTGATGTCAGCCGCGCATGTCCACCTCGGCCACAGCGGCGGACTGAGTCATTATGGCCGCGGTGGGTTGATGTTGTCCACCATTTTTTTTACATTTTTTCTCAAAAACTAAATGGTTTAAGAAGAAACTAATAATTTTATGTCACATTTATAAACATTTTTAATGAATTCCTGCAAAAAAAAGTTTGGCCCTTATGGACCGTCAAACAACATTCTCATGGTGGCACTCTATATGTTACGACAAAAATTTCTCTAAATTATATGGCCAGCGACAACATCAAAGGTTTTAGTTTTGGCACTTGAGGCATTACAAGTTGGACACCCCTGATGTAAGCATTCTAAAGAATTGTGGTAATATTTGCCTTATTTTATAAAGGCTTGACATATATATCTAGTGACACCATTGGGTAATATTCCTTTGTGGAGTTAATTTTATGGGTTATTCGCTGGCTTCACTGGATAGTTAGGTGTTCCCATCGAAATCCAAACTGATAATTTGGTATCCAGTCTGGGCCATGTAAAGTCTAGACATGTTCTTTTTAAGAAAAGTTTTTATAGTAATTTGGAGATTGTTGATAACAGCCTGATATGTCAATAGGATGATACTTCACTGGGATGCTTCCCTTGTATTTAGGAATAAAAGTATTTCTGCAATACTTAGCAAATAATTGAGATTTATCTTTATCACTTCTTGCCAATTGGTTCTGTGTTTCGTACTAGTATTAATATTGTTTTAGGTTTTAAGGGTGATTTAATTTGTTTCCATATTAAATGATTAACTTTAGCAGGGCGTTGCTAGTCAAAATATTAAATAACTGTTAGTGATCAATTGTATTCAATGGATTCATCGTTTTTTATTATTATTTTCCCTTTTGAATTTTGCTGTATTTGCAAAAAATGTAAAGTATCATCTTTATTTAATCCGATATTTTATTTCAACGTTGATAATATTTGTGTACTCATGCTTTGTACTTACCGTTAGTGTTAATTATTTTTTTAAACTTTGTAAGGTTAAAAAAAAAGAGAAATCCTACGATTTCTACCTGGCGAAATCGAATTCAAATCTTTAATAATGTGCTTTCTAAAACTTGCATGGGAATAGATTTTGTTTCGATCCAGAGAGGTGACTATACCACTCTAAAGAGAAATAAAATCTATTAATATTTGAAATTTACGTTATTAATATTTTAAAAACAATATAACTACTAATTTGTATACAATATTCCAATGGTATCCAGTCTTGTTTCCATACACACAGTGGTTTTTCCAGTATTTTCCAGTACCGCAAGCGTGTTTTTTTTTTTATTTATTTCATTGTTGTTTTTGTTTAATATTTTCATTATTTTTATGTATTTTTTATATTATTATTGTATAATATATTTTTTTATATTTTGATTTATACATCTTATTTTGATTTTTTTTTAAGTTTGGTATACATTGGTGTTTATAAACTATTGTTTCATATTCTTATTTTTAAACTGCTTAATATTAGAATATAATCACCATAAGTGGTTATATTCTAATATATTTTTAAATTTACTGCAGCTTAGTAATACTTATCCTAAACATTTTGGGTCTCCTAGAGGCATAAACACCCTCTTACAATGGTTCTAATATCCTTATCAAATAATTTGTAGCTTGTTTATTAAGGCGGAATTGCTGCCTAAATTGAGCATCACTTAGTGAAAAAGGATTTTGAGTATCCCGTAACATTCTTCTTAAGGCCGTATGACACTATGCATTTTCTTGTATCATTTCTTATATCGTTTCTGATAACAAAAAAAATGGATAGTCTCATACAAGCGTATAGTTCTTATATTAGAAACGATACAAGAATTTGTGCCCGTTACAGTTTCTTGTACAAGAAATGCGTAAATTTGTGCGCAAAAACGTAAAACTTATGTCATAATGGCGGCTAGAGGAGAACTTTGATATACCTACAATTAAACCAAGCAGACATCAGAGAAAAGTGCCCACCAGGCACCAACAATAACCAAGATTAGAACAGCAGTAGCCAAATTGAAAAACAATATACAATCACAGGGATTGGATCAAATAGCATCGGAACTACTGAAATTAGGAGGAGATGTATTACTAACAACAATACTTAACCGCTCTAAAAATTCGTGATGAGTTTAAAGATTATTTTATATCTCCAAATAAGAGAGTAGAATTTCAAGAGCATGCCATTCAAACACATAATTTGTAAAAAGAACAAATAAATTATTACAACCAAATTATTTATTATTTCTATCGTCCATTGCAGCCTGTTGAATATCTTCAAAAATTGTGGTTTCCAATTTAGTTTTAATATTGGGACATTTTATTTCTTTAATTTTTGCACCACAGTATTTTAAAAAATAATCAGTAGCATCTGACTGGGGCTCCCAGGTAGTGCAGTTCTATTTTTATAGGTGTCAAAATTTCGACCAATTATGTGCCGAATCACATACAATTTCTCATAAAACGCAGCCATATTAATACTTTTTGCCTCAGTTTTCCTTGTAAGAATCAAACAAAACAACACCGCCTAAACTGAACCTAATCTCACTTCTCCCAATCATGGCACATTAATTTCGACTCGAAATAAAAAGTCAACCACTTCCTTGAAGTTGAAATTAATTTCGATAAATCGAAAATTAGTGACGTCCTTTGGTTAGTTCAGTTGAAATCCACTAGGCTCGCAAAGTCGCATTTCGACGTCGTCATAATAATTTCGACATGTTTTGAGTCGAAATCTCAATTAGTTAAACTGAGTACTTAGTTGTAGGAGAAAAACCAGAAAGCCTACAAATCGAAATGGGAACTATAAAACCAACAGACAATTTTAAGTACTTGGGAGTCCAAATAACATCAAAAGCAGGAAGTAGCGAAGAAATACATTCCAGGATTGGCCAAGCAAGATCAGCCACCAGACAGCTACACGGACTATTATGGAATAAAAAAATAACAAAAGAAAATAAAAGAAGAATTTATAAAACAGTAATAGAAAGTATTGGACTGTACGGCGCCGAATTCTGGGAAATAAACCAAAGAAACAAATTAAAAATTAAGGCCATGGAAATAAACTACTGGAGACGATGTTGCCAGCTCACTAGACTTGATAGGGTGAGAAACGAAGATATTCGGAGAGAAATGGAAATCGATCTAGACATAATAGACGCAATCGAAGCCACAAGACTTAACTGGTATGGACATCTTCAGAGCATGCCGGAAAATAGATGACCAAAAAACATAGAAGAATGGACTCCGCCAACTAGAAAAAAACGAGGTAGACCAAGACGATCCTGGAGAGACGATGTCGACGATGCAATGACCGCCAGAGATCTAACAACTGAAGATTGCTTCGACAGAAAACGCTGGAAATTAGGATGCGAGAAGCGGCGCCAGCTGTAGAAGTCGCTTGTTATATATATATATATATATATATATATATATATATATATATATATATATATATATATATATATATATATATATATATATATATATATATTATATATATATATATATTATATATATATAATATATATATATATATATATATATATATATATATATATATATATATATATATATATATATATATACCTATCTCAATTAGAATCAGGGCCTACGTCTTGCAGTGGGGTCTCGTAGTTACTATAAATATGTAATGGCAATGTACGCTCATTGAAACAATGTGTAAAAGAATTGGGGCTTTCGAAACATGGGCTTATCGAAGAATGTTAAAAGTATTGACAGAGTGAAGAATCAAGAAGTTTTTAACGTCTAAACAAAGAAAGACAGGTTCTAAATATGATGAAAAGAAAATTATTTTGAGTAATTTGCTGAGAAAATTGCTATTATTTAGTAAAATTATTATTTCTAGTAATACTTGGAAGTGATTTTCATGGTATAATTGACTTTTGTGTACCAGTTTTGTTTCTACTTATTTTCTACCATTATGCTGTTATTATGGTACACCAATACCTATAATTGAATTTCCCATAATTATTTAAAACTATAGTTTTATTTATTCCGTACTGCTATGTATATCCGTACTGTTTTAATTAGGTTTACTACATAAAATTAAACATTTTTAAGTTTACTTCCGAAACTGCTTGTAAGATAGACGCATGGTAAATACTATTTGAATTGAGGCGAACAAGAGAATAGGGGTCGTAAAAATTTTAAAAATGCAAGGCATCTCCTTTTTACTCTGATCTCCTGACAATGAACTGACGTCCTTTCTATTGTTCGCTCTCGCACTGAATTCTTCTTTTCAAATCTAACAATAAAAAACGTTTTGAATACCTTTGAACCGTTATAAATCGGGAGCTGGTTGGTCTTTACGGTATGCAGAGTAAACATTATTTTCTGATGTGTGATATTCCACAATATATACATAGTTAGTTTTTATAGTTAACTTATTTATTTTTAGCACAAGCAAAATACACGGACTGGTTAATTTTTAAAATAATCATAGTATTCCAAGGCATCAAAGTTTCGTTCGATCTTTGCCAACCTTGTTCATGTCGGTCATATCTTAATTTTTTTAAATAAGAGAATACACCATGTGGCACTTTATTTAACAGCCTTTTTTTAATGGCATTAGAGAGCAATCTCATGCAACCAGAATCATTAATTATATTATTTTAATAAAAGGATTTAACGGGGATTTAACTCTTCTCGTCCAGAGGTCGATCATTTTTGTTGAAAACTCAAGGTAGAGTCGGTTTAAACATTTAGGAAAAACGTGGTGAGTAAAGTATAGACGATTCTATAGTTGAATGATATATAAATAGGCTTTCAATTTGTTCCAGATCTATAATTGTGTTACAAACCTCGCAAAGATCGCTCTGGAGTATTTTGATTTTATGCAAATAGCAAGGATTTCTTCTGAATTTGGTTTCTATTTTGGTATATCAAGTTGGATTTGCAAAACAGTAATCTTGCCATAAGTATGTCCAGTTCTTCAACATTTTTAATTTTGATAAATTTATATGTTCTTCTATTGATAAATCACAATTTATATCTTCTCCCACTTGTATACTTTCTTTGGCAATGATAATGATAGCTGCGACTTATATTGCGACGTATATTGGATGTATTGGAATTTTTTAAAACTTAAAGCAAATCTGTATAAATAGTTGCAGTTGGGTGATTTTCCTGCTGTACATATTCTAATACTTTTTGTATTACTATAGGTTCAGCTGTAATAGATGTATGTGTATGTAACTTGATTTTTTTGGATCTGATCACAAACGCGCAACTTACGCCATCAGTATTTTTTGACCCATCGGTATAAATTTCGTGAAAATTTTGATGTTTCGCCAAAATTTGGCGTACAACTGTATCCTTATATGATCTTAATAATGAGTAATCAGGATTATTTACTTCACATAAAACAAAGTGGCTTAAGTAATCTAAGTCTATTTGTGCTCTTTGTTGTGGAGCCACATTTCTTAGTACTTCGCAAATATTCATAAAGAAAAGAGTTACTTTATTAGAATTAGCAATATATTCAAGGTAAACGAATTCAAAAGCCTTTGAAATATTAATTTTAAAAAGTATAATACTTTGATTCGGAAACTTACAAATTCGAATTTATTCGAATGTCAATTGGGTCGGTTAGTTCTTCTATTTTTACTTTTTGTCTTTCCATTTCCGATATAGTAAATTTCATTGAATAATTCTAGTATATCAATACGGTTCTCTGCAGGGGCGGATCCAGAAAATTGTCTTGGGGGGGGGGGCACAAGGTTCAAACTTAGAATAAGGAATATTATGTATTACAGTGAGATTTGTGAATTGCGATGACTTAATACATAATGCTGTTTTTTTTTAATAAATGAACTTATTTATACGAAAATATGCAGTTGTATTCAAAATTATTTGTTTGCCTTTTATTAGGAACTTTAGAATTATCAATATAGAATATTACCATTTTAATTCAAAAATACTGGTCAGAACACTTCGACCTGTTAGCCGTTACCATGAATTTAAGATCTACAAAATGTTGTTTATATGATAAAAATACACAACACATAAGTATAAGTATACTGTATTTCAATATAGGTAAAAACATAAAGAAAATTACTTTTTATTCGACCATCTTCTCATAAAACCTTGAGAGACAGCTTTCGCTTGTGCTTCCTCGCGTACACGTCCAAGACTTCTTCGGCTTTCAATTCACTGGATAAGTCTTGGTGAACATGGAGTAATGCCAGTCCATTAAGCCTCTCTTCCGTCATGGTCGTTCGCAGGTATGTCACAGAGAACTTCTCTGTCAGTAGTCTGTAGGTAGATTTCAGTAAGATTTCTGTAGGTATTTTATTTCTTCCCATGGCTTTACCAATTTTTATACGTTTCAGTGCTTTTCAAATTTCTCTTTGGTAATTGTAGGTCCATTTTTACCTCTTAGTTCTATTGTCTATATTCTTTCGTCATCTTTATATAGCTCTTTTATATACTCTTCCCATCTATTTATTTTCTCTGTACTTTCAAATATTATTTTGTTGTTTTTCCATTATGTTTACAATACCTTTTTTTGTACATTCCAGCTGTTTCTTGTATATGTTGAATTTTTCTGTATATGTTAAAACTGGCATATTGTTTTTATAATCTTAAAGAAGACGGTTTGGCCACCCGTACACAGAAATCTTTCGTACTGCAGTTTTCAAAGCCATTTTTGCAGAAATTATACATTTCTGCAGAATTACCATTTTAATCGCCAAACTCTGAAAGGAGACGGTGTAATAGGAAGAGGAATAATAAGTAAAGCAATCTGATTTACCGTTTGTTCAAGATGTCCAATGTTCAGAACACTAAATATTTTTAAACGCATGTTCTGGAAATAATTGAAAACGTCAACAATTTAGAAACAGATCAACAACTCTTTACCCCAAGAATATAATGTTCCTCGAAATATCTAATTTGGAATTGTGACTCCAAATAAACGGTATTTCTCCAGCCCCCTACCTAATAATGTTTACTGCTTAACCTACCCTAATATGCAGTGCCCTATCGGCCTACTTGTTTCCAAATATTGGTATAACGTAAACGACTACTGTTCCTACGTTCCCTGGGTTATGACGTCCTGATACTCCAAGATTTTTAAAGGTTTTTTAAATGCCCCAGACACTTTTCTTACAATTTTTGAATTGTTCATGCTTGTGTGGGAGTTGGAACTCGAAGAAACGTTGTATTACGATCAGATGAGAGAGAAGAGGGTTTTGTTAAATTTGAATTGAGTGCAGCAAGTGGTATCAGGAGCGCATTCAAATAAACGTTTAAGGGTGATTTTAGATGGTTCAAAGGATGGAGCTATTTTGATATCTAAAAAATAAAATTTTTATCTAAAAATAATATTTGAAATGTTATGAAAGACCGGAGAGGTGGAACATACATTCATAAATGTTTAACAATATATACATCTCTTCTTTGTCAATTTTTTTCCAGTTTTACAACCCCTTAATTTTAAATGTGGAATATATATGTCTCACATCAACAAATACTTCGATTTACCATTGCATCCATGATTTTTCTTTCCACTATGATTCTTGTTGTGAAAGAGAATGCTTTTCTTGTGTCAAATTTCTCTATTGCATAATACAATTGCATATTACAACGAATTTTGCAACAACAATTGGAATAGGAAATTTTATTAGATAAAATGAAATAAATTAATAAAATTCATATTCCACAAACAGCATATGTATCAGTCATAATTATCATTACATTAATTAATTTTTAATCATTAATTAATTAATTAGATATTGTTCTGAGGCTATTTTCTTGTGGCATCCCAAAGTAGTTACTATTTTAAAGGAAATAAGCCACAATTGAAGTTCAAAATATGTTTATTGACGTTACAGTTTTTACTTCGGAAATCGTTCTCGAAATACAAATATTAATAAATTAAACAAAATTTGTTTTTTGTTATTTGGTGAAAAATTTTAATAATTAGTTTTTATCTGACTCATTTATATTGACAATTTAAACATATATCATCATCATCATCATCATCATGTGCAGCTTTATCGACCGTTTCCAATTACGGTGCAGCCTCCCTTATTTCAATGTTATTCTATGTTCTTATTAGTATTCGACGATGTCTTAGTTATGCGTTGTTCTTGTAATTTGCGCTCATTTGCGTCCATATTTTTCTATCTTGTGCTATTCGAGACCACGTTGTTCCTGTTAATTTTCTTATATTATAATCCCATCTGAGATTCGGGCGCCTCTTTGGTCTCTTAGCGTTCCTGGGATACCACATAGTTGTTCTAGTGGTCCATCTGTTGTCTGTTTGTCTTGCTATATGTCCTGCCCATTGCCATTTCAGGGATTTTATTCTTTGGATTACATCAGTCACCTGGGTTTGCCTCCGTATCCATTCAATTCTTTTACGATCCCTCTTTGTTATCCCTAGCATACATCTTTCCATTGCTCTTTGAGTTTACTTGGAGTTTCGACGTTATTTCTCTCTTTAATATCCAAGTTTCACATCCATACGTCAATACGGGTAATATGCATTGATCAAATACTCTCTTCTTGAGGTATAGTGGCATTTTGGACTTGAAGACTATGGAGTTTCGTCCGAATGCTGACCACGCTTGTTTTATTCGTCTGTTGATTTCCGGAAGTAGTGATCCCGATTTATGTATGAGCTGTCCCAGGTATATGTATTCGTTTACTACTTCTAGCGAGGTTTCATTAATTTTTATTTCCACGTTGGCGATCAGATCATTGCACATTATTTTAGTCTTTGCTAGATTCATTTTTAGGCCTACCTCATTGCTGGCTGTATTAAGGTCATTAATTTGTAGTTGTAATTCTTCAGGACTTCTAGCAATTAGAATGATGTCATCAGCGAATCTAAGATGGTTTAGGTATTCTCCATCTATACAAGAGCTTAGGGGATATGGTGTCTCCTTGTCGGACTCCCTTCTGAGTGGGAAATTCTGGGTATTTTTATATATGCTTACTCTAGCTGTGGCCTCTTTGTATATATTTGCTAGCGTTTCGACATATGGTTTATCTACTCCTTGGTCGATAAGAGCTTCTATGACTGCTCTTGGGTATACGGAGTCAAATGCCTTCTCGAAGTCTATGATGCTAGCGCCAGTGGTAGATCATATTCTTTTGTTCTGCTCATTACTTCTCTTAATGTTTGAATATGATCCATTGTGCTGAAGCCACTTCTAAAGCCTGCTTGCTCTCGGGGTTGTGCAGCGTCAAGTGTGTTCTGTATTCTGTTGTTAATGATTTTGGTGAATACCTTGTATATCACAGGCAGCAAGCTGATCGTCTATAATTTCTGATGTCTTCCTTGCTACCTTTCTTGTGGATGAGGATTATGTTGGCTGAATTCCACTTTTTTGGAATATGTCTCGATTTTAGGCAGTCTGTGTATATTTTTGCTAGGATTTTCCAAGTTGTTGTACCAGCAATCTTTAGAAGTTCGGCTGTAACGCCGTCATTACCGGCTGCCTTGCCGTTCTTCATGCTCTTAAGAGCTGCCTCTACCTCATCCACGAGAACATCTGGTACATCTTCTTGAACCGCAGTTTCTTCTTCGCCTATTTCTTTTTTGATCTCATCCCTATTTGATTTCATCCCTATTTGTGATCCTTTCGTTGTTGTTTCCCAATGCTATTATTTGCTTTCTACCGATTGCTAACTTGCTCTTGGTTTTCCTATAGCTTTTACGGTTCTCGATTGTATTTTGTACAAATCGTTCATTGTACGTTTTTATATCTTCTGCGATCTTTTTCCGTATTTCTTTGCACAGTTCGGTATATTCAATTCTATTAATATTGGAGTTGATTTTCATTTCTCTTCGTTGTTTCAGGAGAGCAGTTGTTTCATCTGAAAGTTTTCTATTGCTGTTGTGTGCTTGTGATCCTCCAACTTCTTTAGCGCAATTTAAGATTGTTTCCGGAAACAATCTTAAACATATATATATATATATATATATATATATATATATATATATATATATATATATATATATATATTATACATATTAAAGTAGATGACTTTAAAATGATATTGCCAATATAGCTAAGTTGCGTTCCTGAGACGACTTTATTCTAAGGTAGTTCATTCGATTACATGAAAACCACTTTTCCGTGAGAATATCCATATGCCATGATGACAGTAAAATTCTCCTGTTTTATCAATAATA